>OY796896.1:39503850-40102556 GCA_963680785.1 Diplosoma virens | reverse complement strand
CACAGGCAGATGCTAGCCGTATCGAAAACCAAACGACCAGGCCCTTTACATCAATGTGCAGGCCAACCACCAACTATTGATCGTCAAACGCTAAGAAGCCTGGTATGATCGTCAAACGCATTTCCGATATTTCATGCGACGTCGACGCCTTTAACCGTTCGTTACCCGTGTATGAAGAGGCGCTAAAAAGCAAAGTGGACACAAGATTCAGCCGCTCCCTTTTGAACGCGCAGCAGGAAGGAAAAAACTTAGACAGAGAAGAAGAAAAGTTATATGGTTTAATCCCCCATATAACAACCGGGTCTCCACCAACATCGGAAAAGCCTTCTTCCACCTTTTGCGGAAACACTTCCCACCTTCAAACAGGTTGCATAAAATATGCAACAAAAATGTCATCAAACTCAGCTACAGCTGCACCCCCAATATGGCAAACATCCTCGCAGCTCACTATAAGAGGCTTCTTAAGTTCCACAATGGTAAATCTAAATTTAAATCCTTTAATTGCAGATATAAGCCGTCATGCCCATTGAATGGCAATTGCGGAGACAAAGCAATCGTTTATCAAGCAACTGTGCAAACCAAGGATCAATCTAAGAACTGTATCGGACTGTGCGAAACTGAATTTAAAGCGAGATGCTACAACCACAACCATTCCTTCAATTCGGATTAAAAAAGAAATGCAATCGAACTTTCCAAATTCATTTGGTCCTGCAAAGATTCGGGTTTAAATCCTGTTATTTCTTGAAAAATAGTTTGCCACGCAACACCATATCAACACGAGGGCAAAGTATGCAACCTCTGTCTGGCAGAAAAATATGCAATTTTGACTGCTAATGATGACGCTCTGTTGAACAAACGAACCGAATCGATCAATAAGTGTCGGCATAAAAATAACTATAAATTGATCAACGCCAAACTTAAATTGTGATTTTTTTCCATATTTTATTTTTTTATTTTTTCGCCGTGTACAACGTCCTACCTTAGCCGATACTTGAACCCTTTTTAAAATTTTGAAATAATATTTGTATTTGTATTTCTTTCGCGCGATTTTCTTCTTCTCGTATTTTCTCGCCGATCTTAATCAGTTTAGTTTAGCAGAGTCCGTGATGGGATGTTCCAACCCTTATAAGCGTTTAAAGTTCTTTAAGTTTTTTAAGTTTTTTAGTTTTTTTCAGTTTTTTCAATTGTTTTCAATCTTAACTTTATTTTATTTTACTTTTTAGATACCCCTGATGTTTCCTTTTATGGGTGAAACAGTCTGTTGGGTTTTAGCTTTGTTTTTATTTTCGTGATTTCGTCAGTGTTAATTTTATATTGAGCTATAGGATAGATAGATAGATAGATAGAGAGAGAGAGAGAGAGAGAGAGAGAGAGAGAGAGAGAGAGAGAGAGAGAGAGAGAGAGAGAGAGATCTGTTTATTTGCATCAAACCTTTTCAATAAATTACCGCTTAAAACAAAAACAAAAAACAATGATTTTACATTTTGAAATTAAACAAACTGATAATAAGCCATATATATCAAATCAAAGAGCACTATTAAAATGCGATGCAGCGTAGGAAGGGACAAAAGTCATTTAATCACTACCCCCAGCTTATTTAAAAGTTTCATTAGAAGCTATTTAATAAATTAATTAAGTTTTTGATATGTAAAATTGATTATTAACTTAGAAAAAGATTAGCATAAGACATTTTACATTATAAATTAAAAATCACTTACAAACATGATAAAAACAAAACAAACAACAACAACAAAAACAAAGGCCGCATACATGTAGATAAAATTAAACGACAGAAAATAACTCGGTATAAATTAGATTTGAAATAAAGGCAAATAGTGCAAAAAACGACAGCACAACGATGAAAAAAAATAAACAATCAAACAGGCAATAAAAGGACCAAAAAAAACAAAAAACAAAAGCTTATAAGATTAAATTAAACAACAGAAATAGATCTTACCATAAATTAAATTAAAAATAAAGGTAGTAGCATAAAATAAACAATATAACAGATTTCAGAGTAGATACAAATAGCACAAATCCAACAGCACAATAATGAAAAGGAGCATAAAAAAAAACAAAGAAAAAGTACAAAAACAAAACAAAACAATAAGATTAAATCAAACAACAGAATAGGTCTCAACATAAAATTTATTGAAATAAGGCAGTTAGCATAAAACAAAAAACAATAGATTTCAGCAGGCAATTAAGGACTAAAGAGGTGCACAAAGAGCAATACAAAACATAATATTTCTTTAAGTAAAACCTTGGAACGTTAAATTATGTAGTTCATTTTGTATTAATACTAAAAATTTATAATTTATATGGGTAAAATTTGGATGTTGATTAAATTTCGTAGATATCTAGCAGGTATTTGTACAATAATCTATTAAATGGTTTAACTCTTTGTTCGGTTCTTATATTAATTGGCAGCTTGTTCCACATTTTTATACAATTTACTATAAGACTATTAGAAGATTTACAAGCCAAAAAATGTGAAATAAAGATGTTCTTATTACTTGATTGCCGTGTGTTATAAGCATGAATTTCATTTACTAAAGGGATTTTATCTTTAAACTTTCTGTCATTGTACGAGTATAATCGAAACATGAATTTCATTGCAGAATATTGATACAATTTATTTACCTTTAATAATTTAGAAAATGCTTACAATTTATTTAATCTTGTTCTATATGATTGCATACTAATGTATCGTATAGCTCTATTTTGCATTTTATTAAGGTTTTTTAGCGCTGATTGATTTGCATTTCCTTACAGAACTATGCCATATTGCAATCTGCTTTTTATAACTGCATGGTACATGAGCTTTAGATTATTAAAGGAAAGGTATTTTTTAAATGATACAGCATTCCCACAGATTGAGATATTCGGGTAGTTAATTTATCTATATGTGGTTTCCATTTTAGATTTTTATCGATTACAATTCCCAGGTATTTAACTTTGTCTTTTTGGCAAATTTGACTGTTATTTATATGAATGTTTATCATGTTATTTTCAGTTTTCTTTTCTCCAAATATTATAGTGCTTGATTTTTGGTTGTTTAAAGTAAGCTTGTTTAACCCAGCCTCTAAGGTTGTTCAAATCAGAGCAGCCTTGGTGCCGGTCCCAAGCCCGGATAAATGGGGAGGGTTGCGACAGGAAGGGCATCCGGCGTAAAACACAGCCAAATATTTTTCAATGCGCGTTGTAAAATCTAACTTCATACCGGATCGGTCGAGGCCCGGGAAAACAACGACCGTTACCAGTGACTGGGCACCAAGGGTTACTGGTGGACATGCTACTTGGATGCAAAGAAGAGGTGGAAAGCAGTGAAGAAGAAGGAAGGAGAGAAATAAAGAGAGGAGGAAGAAAGCTAAGAAGATCAAGCTGAGGGTTGCTACATTAAATGTTGAAACCATGACTGGTAAAGGAAGAGAAGTGGCAGATCTTATGGAACGAAGAGGGGTGGACATACTGTGTGTGCAGGAAACTCGCTGGAAGGGGGAGAGAGCAAGATGCATAGGTGGTGGATATAAAATGTGGTATTGTGGAAGTGGAAACAAAAAGAATGGTGTAGGAATCATATTGAAAAAGGAGCATGTGGACAGGGTAGTAAAATTATGGAGGGTATCAGAAAAGATAATATGCTTGAAGATGGAGCTTGATGGTGTTATGTTGAACGTCATCAGTGCATATGCGCCACAGGTGGGGTGCATACGTGAAGAAAAGGAAACATTCTGGCTGGACCTAGATGAGACAGTGGAAAAGATATCAAGGAATGAAAGAATTGTGGTGGGAGCAGACCTGAATGGGCACGTAGGAGAAGGGAATAATGGTGATGAAGAATCGGACATCGGACATGGACAGACACGGATTAGGGAAAAGAAATAATGAAGGACAAGCAGTGGTGGATTTTGCTAAGAGAAGGGAACTAGCAATCACCAACACATATTTTGTAAAGAAACCGGCACATAGAGTCACCTACAGCAGTGGCGGACGCAGTTCGCAGGTGGATTATATCATGGTGAGAAGACGAAGAATCAAGGAGGTGGTGGATACAAAAGTTGTTGTCAGTGAAAGTGTAGCAAAACAGCACAGAATAGTGGTCGGTGCGATAATCATTTGGATAAAGTGGAGGAAAGCACCAAAATTAGTGAAGAGAATAAAATGGTGGAAATCAAAGGACTCGAAAGTGAACAGTAAATTCAAAATGGATGTGATTGAAAGCGGAATACTTAGTGGACAGGAAGACTGGCAAAGAATAGCTGAAATGATACGGAGCATTGCCAGAAAGGAACTGGGTAAAACATCAGGAAAAGTTAGCACGGCAGGTAGACGGGAAACGTGGTGGTGGAACCAGGAAGTACAAGAGAAGCTAAAGGATAAGAAAAAAGCTAAAAAAGGCATGGGATATCATCAGAGATGATGCAAGCAAGTTGGCCTATAAAACTGCAAGAAAGCAAGCTAAGAGAGAAGTGGCAAAGGCAAGAAACAAGGCATATGAGGAACTGTACGAAAAACTGGAAACAAAGGAGAGGGAAAATGAGGTGTTCAAAATAGCAAAGCAGAGAAACAGACAAAGTAAGGATGTTCAACAAGTAAGAGTAATCAAGAGTAAAACTGGGGAGATTCTGATGGAAGAAGAGAAAGTGAAACAGAGATGGAAGGAGTATTTTGACAACTTACTTAACCATAAAAACCCTAGAGAAAGAAGAGAAACGAGAACAGAAGAGAGAGAAAGGGACGTGGAAGATATCTCTGGAGAAGAAGTCAGGACTGAGTTGAGGAGGATGAAGAAGGGAAAGGCTCAAGGACCTGATGACATACCAGTGGAAGCATGGATTGCTCTAGGCAATAAAGGTGTGGAGTTTTTAGTGAAGTTTTTCAACAGACTCTTGCGAGGAGAGAAGATGCCAGATGAATGGAGGAGGAGCGTGCTTGTACCTTTGTACAAAGGTAAAGGAGACATCAAAGAATGTGGAAATTACCGGGGGATCAAGTTGATGAGCCACACTATAAAATTGTGGGAGAGGATAATAGAAGCAAGGATAAGGAAGGAGGTGACAATTGCTGAGCAACAATTTGGGTTCATGCCAGGAAGGAGTACCATCGATGCAATCTTTTGTCTAAGGATGCTGTTGGAAAAGTGGACTGAAGGGCAGAGGGCAGTGCACTGTGCCTTTATTAACCTGGAGAAAGCATACGACAGGGTACCCAGAGAGAAACTGTGGGAATGCTTGCGGTTAGCTGAAACATCAGAGTGCTACATAAGGATTATCCAGGATATGTACGACGGAGCAACAACAACTGTGAGAAGTGCAGCAGGTTTGACTTAAGAATTCAAGGTAGGTGTTGGACTCCACCAAGGTTCAGCACTCAGCCCATTTCTTTTTGCCATCATTATAGACAGGCTGACGGAGGACATCAGGAAGGACGCACCATGGGATATGCTGTTTGCAGATGACATAGTTCTGTGTAAACAAAATCATAGGGAGCTAGAGGAGGACCTGGAGATTTGGAGAAATGCACTGGAGATAAGAGGCCTGAAAGTGAGCCGGACTAAGACAAAATATTTGAGGGTTGGGGGTGTGGATGATGGAGAAGAGTTGAAGTTGCAAGAAGAAATGGTAAAGAAAGCCAAAAACTTCAAATACCTGGGGTCAAGAGTTAGTAATGATGGAAGATGTGAAGAAGAAGTAAGGAGAAGGATCCAAGCAGGGTGGATGAGTTGGAGGAAGGTATCTGGAGTTCTGTGCGACAGAAAGTTATCAGCAAAGGTTAAGGGTAAAATGTACAAGAGTGTTGTTAGACCAGCCATGCTTTATGGAATGTAAACGGTGGCAGTGACTGAACGACAAATGGAAAAATGGAAGTTGCAGAGTTGAAAATGGTGAGATGGGCACTGGGAGTGACAAGAAAGGACAAGATAAGAAACGAAGATGTGAGAGGGACTGCGAAAATTGCAAAGCTGGGAGACAAACTTCGGAATGTGAGGCTACGTTGGTATGGACACGTAAAAAGGAGAGAAGAAGACTACGTGGGGAAAAGGATGATGGAGATGGCAGTGCCAGACAGAAGGAAAAGAAGAAGGCCAAGGAGAAGGTGGATGGATTTGGTGAGAGAAGACATGGAAAGGGTTGGAGCTAGGGAAGGAGACGAAGTAGACCGAGTGAAATGGAGATTACTATCGCGCTGTGGCGACCCCGAGTAGGGAGAAGCCGAAAGAAGAAGAAGAAAGTAAGCTTGTTTTTAAGCAACCAATTTTCAATTTTTTTAAGTTCTTCATTGACCACTTTTTCTACTGAAGATGAGTTATTACCAGAGGCAAAAAGTGCTGTATCATCAGCAAAAAGAAGAGTTTTTAAGCTTGAAACATTTGGAAGATCATTTATGTATAGGAGAAATAATATAGGGCCAAGGACACTACCTTGTGGGACACAATGATTTATTAAATTTTTATCTGATTTAGTTGAATTTATACATGTAAATTGATATCTGTTTGCTAGATATGAAGAAATTAAATCAAAGGTAGCCCCTTAATACCCATTTGCTATTAATTTTTGTTTTAAAACAGTGTGGTTTACTGTATCAAAAGCTTTTTTCAAATCAAGAAAAATTCCACAAGTAATTTTATTGTTTGCCTGTTGATAACGCAAGTCATTTTCTAGTTCAATAAGTGCATCAAGCACTGAGCATAGCATTAAAAAACTACCGTTTGCGTCATAAAGCATCACGCATGCCAAACCCTACAAGCATCAAGCTGGTGATATATACAAAGAGAAAAATCTAAGACTTGTGGGTTTCCACCAAATGCAATGCTGCACTGATAGAAGCGGCATTGTACATCACGCACGCCGATGACCAGATGCTAGAAATGTATCGAGTTATAAAACAGATGATATTAAAGAATATCATATCTGGCATTGTGCATCACGCACGCCGAACCCGATCATGGTTTCGAGTTTTAAACTCTCATTAGGGACAGTCTGCTCACCCAGGTTTTGCCGCTTCTTCTGTTTACCAAGTAGTCTGGTAGAAGCCCACATATCTTAAACCTTTTTCTTCATATATGACCAGTTCTGCGACAAAACCTGGTTAAGTAGTCTGTCCCTAATGAGAGATTAAAGCTCAAAACCATGGTCGTGCAGTAAGCTCGGGTTTGGCGTGCGCGATGCACAATGTTACAAATGGCATTCGTAGTGCTGTCCGTCCACAATTCGATATATTTTTAGCATCTGCAGATCGGCGTGCATGATGCACAATGCCGGTTCTATCAGTGCGGTAATGCATCTCGTAAAAGTCCACAAATCTTAAAAATAATGATAAAAAATTTCAAACGGACGGCAAAATTGCGGCATTTCCGGAAGAAGTCGGCTGAATTACTTGCAGTAGATGGTTAGGATCATTTTGGAGTTTCACTGTTGGACAAAGAGAATTCCACTTTTAATTGGCAAAGTTCAGCTGGCTTGATGCTTGAAAAAATTATTACTGGTCTATTAAAGCGGGACGAAGGCATCCAAATGTTAAAGGCGTCATTCGAAACACTATTTGTAAATCAAACAAGTGCGCTGCAAAGTGCTCAGCTGTTAAGTAGACCGAATATAGGGCAACAGCGTGACGTGGAAAGATATTTTTTGTGCAACGGCACAAGATTGTAACGAAACGTAAGTTCTTCGAGATGGTTACTAATTCTGGTGTTGATACCTTCTAAAAGACAAACATCTTTTGGAAAAGAAGTCAAGTTGACTTGTAGTCAACAGCCTCATATCTCCCGTTTCTAAACGACGAGGGGGATGTTGCCCTGACGAGAGAGTGTTGTGGCAAACCTTATAAGATAACTCCATGCTTTCCGACAAGACTGTAAAAAAAGGATGCTCTGATCAAAACTATCAACCTCTCAATTTTCAATTAAGTCTGGTCAATAAAGCCATAACACCCAAAATTAAGTCGTGTTTCATTTTGAGGCACTGTAGTAAAGTGCTATAGAAAGTTTCCCATAGGGATGGTAACTACGGGATTGATAACTTGTTTTTGAGGCTGCCAATAGTCGGGCAAAAATTTTAGATAACAGTTTTACCACCTATTAGTCGCAAACACTTTTGTTGCATCAAGAAAAGCTTTAATATATGTTTCAAGAGACCAATCTTAAACATCTGGATTCAATTCCCTACCCAATTACCTTTTCATAATTTATTTATTTCAGGCAGTGCAGCCCATATCATAATAAAAAGCGAAAACAAAGCGAAAGCAAACAAACAAAAAAACAAATTACACCCAAAAAAGGCAATACAGTAAGTTATCATAATATACACACGCCAAAATGCACAATCACTTGAAGACAAAAACAGTTTGCTATAAAAAGGGGACCTATTTCTTCAGTAAACTAATTCTGTGAAATACTTAAAATACGAAGATTTTTGAAAACAATCAGAGTCATTAAGAATATGATAAGAATATTACATGAGTCAAAACATCGAGACATGAATGAAAAACACATTTTTCTTAGTAAAGCGTCAAAAGTAGTAACGTTACACAGTATCTGTTGTTCACAAGCACTTATACGTTTGGATAGACCATGTAAAAGGCGGAATGAATTACAAGCAATACGGACTCGTTTTAGGTTGACGTCAAAAAGTTTTCCCACAGATGACATACATAGCCTGCAGGGAACAACAATATGCGCGAAGCAAGACATTTTTAATATTAGAAAAGCATAGGTAAAAACATCTTCTTAGTCTATTAGCAGTGTCATTTAAATAATATTATGTCTATAGATATCATCGTCATCTCGTAAGGGAGAGTGAAGAAACACACAAAGATATTTAATTTTGTCAACAAAATGTATTTTGGCCGTACCCAGTTTTACAAGAGGTTGAGTTTTAAGTTTAAAATTTTTAGCCATATCAAAACAAGTAATCAACAGTTTTTTGAAAAGTAAATACTGCCTTTTGAAGTTGTCAGTTGAACATTAGTCGGCAGCGTGGTCGAGTGGTTAAAGCACCGGGCTCGTGACCAACACGGTCTCGGTTCAAAACCCACTCGCGCCATTCTGTTGTGTCCTTTGAAAAGACACTTTATGGCACATTCCCCTGCTTGGTGGTCCTGGCAAGCAGTTCTAAATTACAGTCGTATCTCAATTAAATTACAAGCGGACAGCAATATCTTGGTATCTCATATCTTGGCAGCAAATATCTTGGAAGCAGGTTGGGGTAATTGCCTACCCTATGTATTAGCGCCTCCGTCGCTTTCCTGCGAGTCAGGAGGATAAATATAGAGACAGAGGATAAATATAGTTTTTTGCAAAACAGTTAAATATTATGTTTAAAATAAGCTTGAAGTTGCAATGTAACTGGTTGCATCTCGTCGAGAGCAAGCACTGCAGCATGTCATTTGAGCGAACCGTTTCATGTACCGAATCAACAAAAACTTGCTTATGATTTTTTCTTTTATGAAATTCTTCCATTACAGTTGGTGGACCATTCATCATTGCACGGTGTTGTAAAATATGACGCAACAATCGCCTCTAGACCTTTTTCCTTTTCTTTGTAAATAAACCACGCTGTAAATTAAAGTGCCTTTACAGTTAACAAAGCTTCGTTTATTGCGTGCGTTATTCGTTTTGTTGTTCGTATTAACTGTGCTTGTTTTGTACAGATTTTAGCGTTGTGTTTTATAAGTTGATTAAAGCCATATAAACAGTTATGGTAAATAGTTATCTTAGATTATAAGATAAGAAGGACAATCACAACACACGGTAAAACTTGGCCCCAAGTGTGGCAACTGCAAGTGTATATTCGGACGGGGAAGATTTTCTTGGCAAGCAATGTAATAAAATTGCATGCCGTTGGAGGTACATATTGCTGTATACCCACTTGGCAAGGTTTCATCAGCAATTTTGATTTTAAAAGAAGCAAACGAATCAAACTGCTCACAATCAAATAAATTACTATTGCAAGACTCTATTGCGTTTTCTAGTTCTTGACGAGCTGAAGAAGTAGAAGCAGTCGTAGAACGAGAGTTTTTTTTAAAGATACTGAGGCAAATTCGGGAAAATATGGGGAATAACCGTAGGTTTTAATCGAGTTCACATTAAAGCAAGAGAGTCTTGGCACCTGTTTCTTTTATCAGTTGATATTGTAATAAAATCATTTGTATCAAAATGAAGAGCACAAACTTTTGAATTGCAGGTAATTTTGGAATTTTTTCATGGTACTGCTTTAATCCATTTTTCTCTCAAAACTTTATCAGCAGGAAATTCAAAAAGAGGAATTTTTTTTCTTGATCGTTTTTTTCATCTTTTTTAGGTTTATAAAATGTTCGGCATCCATGAACATAGCAAGTGTATACCATATTCAAAGAAAGAATCATAATAATCTTATACATTACATGATCACAAAAATAAAGAAAAAAAAAATTATTATTTCTTTAAATATTTTAATGTTTTAAACAGATTTTAAGTAAGGTATTAATAATCATAAAACGAAGCTTGTTGAAAACTTATATTTAACAACATAAAATTATAGAAATTACTTTTCTGTATTGTAAGACTAATTTTGGGCAAACTCAAATGCTGTTTCAATTTTTAACTGTCTAGCATCAATAAGATGACATTGGAGTTAATATTAAAATTTCCATGCTTTAAAATCCATTTGAAAAATTTTTTTATATATCTGATTATACATAGATGATAGTCATGAAAAAGAAAATAGAAGAATAAAAAAACTGGATTTTACATTTTTGTTATATGCTTAATAGTTTTGAGATCTAAGTTTCAAATCTGATTCGAGTTGGCCTCAGGACATATGGTTATATAGTTTTGCTTATGTCATAGGTCTTTTGTTAACTAACCAAAAATGGGCAAAATGCATAAAATAAAAGCTTTTGTTATTTATATGTCAGTTTTTGCAATAGATACAAACTAAAAGCAATAGTTTTATTTATCAAAATCTTTTAATTTTTTTATGTTTTTGAACAGTACTTAGTAACACATACTGTAGATAAGAGCCTTAATAAAAATTTCACATAAGCATTTTTGCTTTTTTTTAATTTGAAAAGTAATTATTTATTTTGCTTTTGCAAAATCATTCTTCTACACTTTCAAAGTATTTTTACATTTAAAAAAATTTTTTAAATGCTTGCTATTGATGAAAATATAAATTATTTACTTATTATTTGATGTTAAACTACTGTAAACTATTTTTGTACTTTCCTCATGTAAAACTTTGATTATAAAAAAATTTTTATGCTTATGATGGGCTGATTTCATATCTAATTTGATTTTTTAAACACTTTAGGTTTCATATTTTAGAGGTTTTATTTTTCCTGCTGTAAAATTCCTTAATCAGAAAATTAAATAAATGCTTTAATTTTTTATGAGTTTGTCTTCATTATTAAGACTCTGAAGAAAAAATAAAAAAATTTTCCAAAAATTACCAAAGCTAAATTATTAATTTGCACTATTATTCTTATATCTCATTACACATAGATGATAGTCATAAAAAAGAAAATAGAAGAATAAAAAAAACAACATAAGTTTAACATATTTATTACATAACATTTTACATTTTATTTTTTGATTTGTTTACTAAATTCACCCTTGTAAGTTTTGCACCCAAGGGGCTGGTAAAGAGAAAGCCATGTGAGGATTAGACATGAGAACATGAGAACTTACTTTGAGAAAGTCATTTATAAAAAAACAGCAAACAATGCAACTGTAGACCAGATAAAAATTGCCCACTTATCGGAAAATGTTGCAGATACTCTATAGTTTACAAAGCCTCCCTAAAAACTGGTGAAACTGACAAATTTTATTATGGCAGCTGCAAAACATCATTTAAATTCCGATATAATAACTGCAACCAATCGCTTAAAGACAACAGAAAAATTAACTCCACTGAGGTGGCGTGCGGTCAGGGCATGCAAGTCATCCGTTGCATGACCAACGAACTTTTGCGCGACAACCTTTATTTTGTAACTTAATGAAGAATACAACTGTTTTGGGACAAAATTCGAGAAATGTGAGGGTGATCCGAGGCGAAGACTTTTTTTTAGATAACACGATGTTTTTAAGACGAAAAGTGTCAAATCAGAGAGTGATTTCCAGTGATAAACTTTTTTTTTAGAAAACACTATAATTTTAGGACGAAAATCGGTCTATGTGTTAAAATGTCACAGAGAATTTTTTCTGCTACCCATAAAATATTGCATGTCCTACCCATTAAATACTCATAAAATACCCAATTGCATGACCAGCTTTTGGCGTACCAGTTGCATGACCAGCCTCAGAGGTCACCACACGCCACTGCTCCACTGAACTATCAAAAGCCGTTTGGAAATTAAAACAGTCTGGGCAATCGCCAGAAATAACATGGAAAGTTCTACAACACGCAACTCCATACCAATGTGGTCCGAAAACATGCAACTTATGCTTATCAGAAAAATTACAAATATTTCAAGCTGACCCATAAAAATTACTGAATAAACTCTCGGAGTTAATCTCAAAATGTCGATATCGAAGTACATTTAAATTACGAAGTTTTAATTACGCTGGCAGTTAATAAATATAATTACAAACTCGGTTTACCTTATTTTTACATCTCACCTTTGTCCACTATCTTGATCAGCAAATAAAACAACCCATCTCTACACTACATACTTATCGAACTAACAATATTCTTAAATTATACCCTGTAAAAAAATTTACTGTTTTAATTTTAATTCTTAGTCTGATAATTGTCATTTTTAAACGCATTTCTTAAGCATCTTTTTATCGTATTTCCCATTGCAGACTATTTGATCTAATTTTAACGCATTTTTAATGCAAACTTTTCAAATTCACTCATTATTTTCAAACAATAAAGCAAGCTAAGTAAAAAAAATTTTTTCTTTGGCAATAAAATTCATTTATCGGTCAATATTACAACCGTAGTTTCTCTTGTTGTTGTTTTACGTTTTTCGCCGGCATTCAAGCACTTTTTTTAAAGTGTATTTTTATTTATTTATTTTGTTTTTCAGATTTTTAATCGCCCCCTGACGAGCTCAAGCAAGCGAAACAGTCTGTTGGGGCAAATAAAATAAAATTAATGTAAAATTAAAAAAACTTTGTGGTCTGAAATTTAATTATGTAACCGCTCTGACTCGACGTCATTGAGCACTTTCCTGATGAACAAGACCAAAAAATTTGAAAAACTTTTATATACTGAAAAGATATACGGTATACAGTATAATAGTAAAAGTGGCAAGATTGTCAGTAGAGAGCTCAATGAAAACTCAGAGTATTAAATTAAGTTAAATTACAGAAGCCACGTAAAGAATTTTATTGAAATCTCAACAGTCTGTTTCGCCTTTTCAGCTCATCAGGAGGTGATTCTAAACACAGACTAAAAGTACATAGTTAAGATGACAAAGCGCACAAAAAAAGCTGATCAGTTAAAAGCTAAAAGTAATTTTTAAACGAATAAAATAAAGTAAAATTAACTCTCCCTCCACCTACCGCGCGTCTGTAATTTGATCGCCAGTCAGTTCTTGCAGCGTCAGATACGTAGATGAAAATGCTTAGCTTGCTTACAAAATTTTAAATTTTAAATTTTTAAATTTCTTAGCTTGTTTACTCGAAAATTTACCCGATAATTATTTTAAAATTTAGTTCCTTAAGTATGTAGTGTAGAAATGGGTTGTTTTATTTGCTGATCAAGAAAGTGAATAAAGGTGAGATGTAAAAATAAGGTAAACCGAGTTTGTAAAATAAGTAAATAAAAGAGTTTGTAATTTGCAATTTATTAACTGCCAGCGTAATTAAAACTTTGTAATTTAAATGTACTTCGATATCGACATTTTGAGATTAACTCCGAGAGTTTATTCAGTAATTTTTTTGAGTCAGCCTGAAATATTTGTAATTTTTCTGATAAGCATAAGTTGCATGTTTTCGGACCACATTGGTATGGAGTTGCGTGTTGTAGAACTTTCCATGTTATTTCTGGCGATTGCCCAGACTGTTTTAATTTCCAAACGGCTTTTGATAGTTTAGTGAAGTTAATTTTTCTATTGTCTTTAAACGATTGGTTATGGTTATTATATATAGTGTTGACTTCTTCATTGAAAGGGGATTGAACCAAATCACCTTTCTTATTCTGTTTCTTGATCGGTTTTTTGAGGTTGAGTTGAATTGATCTGTTTTTTTAGTTCTTGTTTTACGTAAGTTAATTTTTCCCTGTATCCACTTTTTTCAAGGGCTACTTGATATTCCAGGATTGTTTTATGAATTCTTGTAAGCTGTATGAATTTTTTGATAAGCGTGATGAGATTATTTTGATTAATAATTGTTTTTGTATATTGGGAGGATGATTCGATTTTGCATTTATATAAAGGGGTATGTCTCCGGGTTTGCGGTATGGCCAGTATTTACCTGTAGTTAAATTTAGTGTGATATCTAAAAAATCAGTTTGTAAAAGATTAGATTCTGTTGTTATTTTGAGACCATTGTTTTGAAAAATTGTTGATATGTTTTTCTTGATTCTTTCGATGATTGGTCCTGATTTGCTGTTTATTATTGCCAAGCCATCGTCTCTGTACAGCCCCAGATGTTAATTTTTTATGTTTTTATTAAGTTTGTGAAATAGATATAATCCAAACAGCTCACATATCTCCGCCCCATCGTATGATCCCATTGTTACGTCAAAAAGGCTGCCATATTTTTTTGTCCAAGTGCTGTCATCACCAAATAGTACAGATTTTCTGCAGTACATAATGAGGTTAATTGTGTCATCATCAATATTGACGTATTCTTTTGCAAAGTTAATAAATTTTTTAAATAAATTTTTAGTTATGGATGGGTAAAATTCAATGATGTCAAACTTTATTGTTTTGTTTGGTATATTTTTGAACCAAGATATTACTTAGGAAGTATTGTTTGTTTTAGAGCATGGTTTAGCCATCGTCTCTGTATAGACCCAAATGTTGATTTTTTATGTTTTTATTAAGTTCGTGAAATAGATTTTATTTTTTTTATTTTTATTTTTATCTCTATATTTATCCTCCTGACTGGCAGGAAAGCGACGGAGGTGCTATACATAGGGTAAGCAATTACCCCGACCTGCTTCCGGAGTTGCCAAGATATTGCTGTCCGCTTGTGATTTAATAGAGATATGACTGTAATTTAGAAATGCTCGCCAGGACCACCAAGCAGCTGAAAGTGCCGTAAAGTGTCTTTCCCAAGGACACAACAGAATGGCGCAAGTGGGTTTTGAGCCGAGACCATGATCATCAATCCGGTGCTTTAACCACTCGACCACGTTGGAAATAGATATAATCCAACTTGGATTATATCTATTTCATATGCATTTATATCTATTATATCTATTTCATTCATATTATAAATCAGCAAATGAATGCGATTTGCACTAGCCCTGCAGTGCCCACTGTAATTCTGGCAGAAAAAAATCCTATTTCAAAAAAAAAATGCCGTGGCAACATATTACGCATTTGACGCACGAGACAAAAGAAGCATTTCAAGCATAAAACTAAGGTCTTTAATTGAATTCGAAAAAGCTGTTTAACACAGTTTCATCGGACAGAAAAATATCATTTTAATTAAAATTTCATAAAAAATTTAAATCTTTTTTCAAAAAAAGCTTAAAATAACAATGTCACGCTACGATTTCAATTTTATCAAATAAAGACATCGTAACCTTTTTAAATTAATTGTTTAAATTGCATTAACGTTGACGCGATTATTTAAAATTTATTTATGACTATTTACCGTTGACAGCTGTCTGGATTACGGATTTACGCGGTGAAGTGACTTTGTTCTCGTTGTTGAAAAAGAACTGGTATAAAGCGTTCCTTCACATGTGGTCGCTAAAAAGGTATATATATACGGGGCGGCAACGAGAAGACATATTTGAGATTCAATTGTAGATGCAGATATAAAGGCGGATTCGAGATGACGAACGTATTCTGTGTATATTTGAGTATGTGAATGTATCTGTCGGGACGGCAAGTTGGTATTAAGCGATAGCGGGAAAATTTATAAAATTTATAATATTCTTTTTTCGGCTCTGTAAATTCGGTTAGGTAATTTGTATGTGTTTAATCTATTGGTAAATTGTAGCATCTCGTGTAATTTTGGCGCTTGTTTTTATTTTCATTTAATCTTTTTGTCTTTGTTCTTCAATATAATTAATTCAGATTATAATACCTGTCTGTCCTTCTAGATCGCTAGGACCCGCCAGTTTAACACTCGCATAAGCTCCTTTCAACAGGCTGGTAATTTTCTGCGATATTCACGTAGGGTTCGCCTCTAGTATCTTGTAGTTATTCCGGTACTAAGTAGGTAGAGCGTGACAAACAAGTTTATGATTAAATCACGATAAACTTTTTCTACAAACATAAACCGCTAAACATGCTAAACCAAATCAATATACTTTAAAAAAAGCTTAAATTAAAAAACTTCCGGATCGGTATTCATGCAATGTTAGGTGTCATTTGGAAGGAAATTTCATACTCATCAAAAATCCGTCCTCATTATATGGTAACGCTATTATAATAAATTTACAACAGTGGTAAAATATGCTAGTTATTTGTGTTTGACACAATCGTAAACCAGCTAAATGCCTAACATTTATAGAAATCAAATTTAAGTAAATAACATTAACTTATTTGCCATATCTAGTTTTTAATAACATTAAAACCGCACTTATCTAACTTAATACAGGTAATACCAATTGACCTGCCAGTCCTTTGTACTCTAATCGAGTGAAGTGGAAAGTGTAAAAAGTTGAAATATTTCAACCTTGAAATTTTTCCGCTAAACAGGAAAAATTTTGTGCATTGCCATTTTTTCCGCTTTCCACTTTTAAGTTCGGTTCACACTGAAAGCGGATGCGGAAAAAGTAGAGCGTGTGGAGGAAAGCGCAAAAAAAATAAACCGAAAAGTTAGTTCACACTAAAAGCGGAAAGCAGAAAAAAAGCACCTAAGCGCAAAATTTTTCGCTAACGCAATATGCAAAAACTACAACCTATTGAAGTTAACGGCATCGTAAGAGTAGAAAGACTGTTAGAAAAGACTTTAGTTGAATTTGATGTGAAATACGCACACTTTTCACAATTAGTGATTAGACAACACCATGTTCAAATATGTCATTTAGAGACAAGTCACACTTGAGTACGGGAAAAATTTTAGATTGTGAAAGGTGGTTCTGCAGTCCGGCATGTAATAGGACAATGCATTACCTGTAGGAAAAGAAATGCCAAAGTAGGAGAACAATTCATGGATGATCTTTTCGCATGAAGACTACAGTCATTTGAGAGGCCATTTTATAATACCGTCATACATTACTTTGGCCCGCTTATGATTAAGCAAGAGCGTAGTCTTGTTAAACGCTATGGATGCGTGTTTACATGTCTAACTATGAGAGCTGTTCACATAGAAATTGTGAATTCTTTGACAGCAGATTTGTTCATTAACGCTTTGAGGCGATTTACTGCCCGCGGAGATAAACCCATTTGTATATTTACTGACAACGGCACAAACTTTGTTAGCGTGTCACGCATACTGAGAGAATCTCTTAAAGAATCATATAAGAGTAAGATAGATTGCTACTGCTGCAAACAAAATATAAGTGGATTTTTATACCTCCCAGCGCTAGCCACATGGGTGGAGCCTGGAAATGTATGATACGTTCCATACGCAAGATTTTGAACGCTCTTATCGGGAGCCATACTTTAAATGATGAGGAATTAATAACAGTTATGACTGAAGTTGAAGTCATTCTAGACCACTGGTCCCAATGGATGACAAAGGCCAGGAGCCACTTACACCCAATCACTTGCTTCTTTTTAAGGGAACACCAAACTTACCTCCTGGTCTTTTTGATAAGAAACATTGCTATACACGTAGACGCTGGGCTCAAATCCAATATATGAGCAACCAATTCTAGTGTCGTTGGATAAAGGAAATTTAGTTTTAGCTTTTATACAGTTGGTTTAAACGAAAACTCGGATTGGTTTCGTTGAAGACTCTTCTTCACAGACAAACAGAGACCACTGTCTCTAATAAGAACGAATGTATTACAAAATTCACGACCGACGAAAATTCTATTCCACGCTTTGCCAAACTGCAAAGCGAAATCAATACTATAACTTGATTCAATCAACACAAATGATTCTATCTCTGTAGAACACAACTCCAAAACACTGGCGCAAAATAAATTCAACACTCGCCTCAAATTCAACTTTTTCTCAAAGCGACGCTTTTCGCTTTATGCGTCTCTCTCATTTTGTCTCTCTTTCGTCGTCGTTGTCCGCTTTCTCCTTTTCGTCTGTGTCAATGCTATTGAGCGAGGGTATACATACAGATAAAGTCACGTCTCAACGAATTTTCTCGTATATGCGGGACTTAACTCGAATTCCCTGGAGAGAGCGCTACGCTTGAATGCGCCAGAACATTTCACTACCTTCGAGATAGCAAAGCTTGGACAAAAACATATTACGTCATTACTGTCGGGCGAAAAGAGAAAAAAAGATACATGCAACACGCAATAGAAAACGAATCGGACGTTATATCACATAATACCAGAGCAGCGCTCCAAGGCGACGCGATATTTATCTTACAATAAAACTACGAATTACTTTTAACGGGAATAAACTACATTGCTATGATTAAAATTATTAGCAATAAAGTGTGACAATGACATTGTTTTGATTATTGAGGATATGCAACAAAGGTTGAAGTAGATCCTGGGTAGGTCAAAACGTTTCCTGATAAATCGGGTGTAGTTCGCACGGTTAGTGTTAAAACTCCTAGCTCCGGAATTACAGGACCTATTGCTAAAGTTGTTTGATTCTAAAAATTGAAAAAGAAGCGGGTATAGCTGCAAACTTGTTATACTGTGTTTTACCCATTAATATTTCATTTTCTTAATGCTTGCATCTTCTTCTTCTCCTTTCGGCCTTTCCCATTAGTCAGGGGTGGCCACAGTGTATCATCATTCTACACATTTTTCTGTCTTCAAGGTCCATCTCCTTCACACCAACTTCCTTCATATCTTCTTTTACCACATCTAAAAATCTTCTCTTTGGTCTATCTCTTCTCCTCTTTCCTGGTAACTCCATTTCCATCATCTTTCTTCCTACATACTCTTGGTCTCTTCTCATGACATGTCCATACCACCTCAGCCTGGCCCCCTCGTCTTCATTTCTAACCGTTCTACCTTAACAGTACTCCTGATGTGCTCGTTTCTAATCTTGTCTTTTCTCGTCACTCCCATAGTAAACCTCAGCATTTTCATCTCTGCGACTTCCATCTCTTCCACTTGTTTCTTTGTGACTGCTACTGTCTCAAGTCCATACACCATTGCTGGTCTTACCACTGAACTGTACACTTTTCCTTTTACTCTAGCTGGTAACCTCTTGTCGCAGATTACTCCCGGTACTCTTCTCCATCCGTTCCATCCTGCCTGTACTCTCTTCTTTACCTCCCTCTCACAACCACCACTTTCTTGCACCGTTGATCCCAAATACTTAAATTCCTTTACTCTTGGCACTTTTGTATCCTCCATCTTTACTGTTTCGTCGTCATTTCCTCCATTTATGCACAGATATTCGGTCTTTGACCTAGTTACTTTCATCCCTCTTCTTTCCAATGCATACTTCCAGGATTCTAATCTTCGCTCCACTTCTTCCCTGGTCTCTTCACAAATCACAATATCATCAGCAAACAGCATTGTCCACGGTGGTTCTCTCCTTACTTCATCCGTTAGCCTGTCTATTATCACTGCAAACAGGAATGGACTTAACGCTGATCCCTGGTGCAGTCCAACCTTAATCTTGAAACGTTCTGTAGTTCCTACTGCACACCTCACCACTGTTTCGCTTCCCTCATACATATCCTGTACTAGTCGCACATACTTTTCTACTATTCCGGATTTTCTCATGCAGTACCACAGCTCTTTCCGTGGAACCCTGTCGTAAGCTTTCTCTAGGTCCACGAATACACAATGTAGCTCTTTTTGACCTTCCCTGTACTTTTTCATCAACATTCTTAAAGCAAACACGGCATCGGTGGTTCCCTTTCCTGGCATAAATCCATATTGCTGTTTGCTGATCTCCACTCTATCCCTTAACCTTGCTTCAATAATTTTTTCCCATACTTTCATTGTGTGGCTCATTAGCTTTATTCCTCTGTAGTTTCCACAGCACTGTGCATCCCCTTTGTTTTTATAGATTGGGATAAGCACACTCCTTCTCCATTCTTCTGACATCCGTTCACGCATCTTAATGCTTGCATGTGACGTTATATAAAAATTTAATTTATTTATAACCATTATGTTTTTTGATTGTGTTTGTTTTATATTTTTTGTTTCTCTAAAATGTCAGATTGGCGTTTTGGAGTATAGCTAGATGGAGTATAGCTATCCAACATCAAGCAAAAAGCAACTCGAGCTTTTCATCTGTTGTTCTATCTTAAGTTTTTTAAGGTGTGCTAGCTGCCTCTTTGTAAATCATTTTCTTGTTTTACTTTTTTTATTTTTTTATTTTTGCTTGCTGTGTGCATTGCGCAGCCTCATTTTGCCGCCCCCTTGCAGCCTGCCGCTCCTGGCGCAGAGCCGGAATTGCCAAGTGGCTGCTACGCCAGCAATGATAATTGATGCAATAAGTTTTGCAGCAGAGTTGACATCAGTACAATTTTTTGAAAAGCAATGAAATTCAGAGCATCATCTTCGAACAATTTAAAATAATCAGAAGGGGGTAGCCTACTGTATAATCAATTTTAATTTTTAAAAATTTCAGGTCTTGAAATGAATTTTGTTCAATACACTGTTTTCTGTTCCTACAGCAAAAAGTTCTTTTTTTGTATCAGTGTAAAGCAGTGCTTGGATTAAAATACTAAACAATGGTTTATTTGACAGGAAGATTGGAAAAAATTAAAGGATTTGCAAATAACTTTAATCAAACTCTTTTTAACGCAAGTTTATTTCCACTTTTTCT
Organism: Diplosoma virens; assembly: GCA_963680785.1. Lineage (NCBI taxonomy): Eukaryota > Metazoa > Chordata > Ascidiacea > Aplousobranchia > Didemnidae > Diplosoma > Diplosoma virens. The sequence continues at coordinate 40,081,574 of OY796896.1, read as the reverse complement.
TATTTTCAAAAAATTGGTAGTTTGAATGTATTTGTTGTACAGTGATTTAATAATAGGGATAGTTTGAATACTGTAGGCCTATATGACAACAAAATTTTTGGCACAAATTTTGCATGAATCACTAATTTTTAAGTTTTTTTGTGGAGTAATTTTAATCCATTTTTGAAATGAAATTTGGTCTGAAGACAATCTAAACAAGGGGATTGATGATTTAGATTCTTCTTTTTTTGTTGATAAAAGAACCAGTTTTGCACTTGGGAATACCGCAAGTATACCCTATATTAAAAACTAATCAAATAATTATTAAAAAAATTTACTCAGTAATTATATCTGTGTAATTTATATAAGATTTAAATTCAACAAAAAAATATAAAAAAGTATTAGGTAAATACGTATATAGAAAACAAAGGAAAATTTATATCAAGATAACTAAGATTGAACATATCTATAAAATTAAAACCAAAGTTTTTTCACTGGTTGTAGTGAAGTACTTACTAGTAAAAATTGTCGGCAGCGTGGTCGAATGGTTAAGGCACCGTCCTTATGATCAACATGGACTTGGTTCAAAACCCACTTGCGCCATTCTGTTATGTCCTTGGGAAAGACACTTTACGGCACTTTCAGCTGCTTGGTGGTCTTGGCAAGCAGTTCTAAATTGAAGTCATATCTCTATTAATTTACAAGCGGACAGCAATATCTTGGCATTTCCGGAAGCAGGTCGGGGTAATTGCTTACCCTATGTATAGCGCCTCCGTCGCTTTCCTTCCAGTCAGGAGGATAAATATAGAGATAAAATAAAAAAAATAAAAAAGAAATACTTTGTCTGAAAATGGCCTGTGACTGAACAATCAATAGATTACATTTATCACAATAAATTTATTGCATAAAGCAACAAGTAAGCTTTTAAGTTTTAAAATTTACAAAAACATTTTTGATCATTAACTATAAGGCTATAGGCTATACAAACACAAATTATAATTTTTTTACATATAAGATGTACCAAAAATTTTTTTTTAATTTTTAACTTTTTTTTAGAACATAACATCTAAGCTATAATTAGGGAATCCCTGGTGATACCACAACCGCCAAGGACAAGCTGCGTCGAGGACATCAGTACACCCACCGCCTTTCTCAAGAGTGGTCGCAGAAATGGACCAATTGCTACAAAGAAGGTAAAAATGGCGTAGCGACGAGCGAAATGTCAAAAGGGGTGACCTCGTCTTGCTGGACAATCCTACCCAGGGCCGGCCTTAGAAGTTGCGGGGCCCAATTAGTTGGATGCTTGCGGGGCCCCTCTATACTATTTATTATTGTGCATAAAGAAGAAAAGAATTGCAAGTGCAAAGTGGCCATTCTCAACCTTTCTAATATTTTTTTATATATTCTTCAGAAATTTTCTATATCCTAAAAATTTCTCAGGGCGGAAAATTTTATAAAAATTGAAAAACGAAAAAGACTCTATACACCCTTTTATTAAATAGTTGTCTTTTTAACCAATTTTATTTTTATATATTTTCTATTCTGGAAAAAACGGAGCGATTTTTTTGAATCCAACTGTACATCAAAATGTTTGACATTGCTCCACATTCATGAAAAATCTAAAGCCTATTTTGTCTTACGCGGGTGTGAAAGGTCTCCAAACTTGAGCAAAAGTTTAGCCCTTTAGTCATGATTTTAGATTTTCCTGTTTCCATGGATAATGGTTTGAGATTCATTGCATTTTCAACATAAAAGAAATTGGTAATAGTTTTCTTGGAGCTAATGGGCAAGTTTAGAAATACAAAATAGAGAAATAGAGATATTTTGCAAAACACCAAGTTGCAATTCTTTTCTTTGTGTGTCATAGTAGGGTTCTTTAGATGGTAACTATTAATGAAATCATTAAGTCAAAATTTATGCTACAGCATGAATGAAAGATAGCTCAAAACATAACTTTACACGTGGTATGTTTATCCCTGTGCAACAATAGAAAAACTAAATGGTATCGAAATGAATTATTTTATAATCACTTACCACCAACTCATAGTGGCAGAGCTACAGATCTAATTGTATTACTACAATATTTGCAGATGATACAAATCTACATCTAGCTGATCCAAATTTACTCATACTCGAACAGAATATGAATATAGAACTGCAGAAAATTAACTCATGGTTTAAATCAAACAAACTATCTCTTAATTTTAATAAAACTAAATATATGGTTATATGTAAAAAAAGCGTCAATACATCTTCTTTTAAATTAACCATAGGAAAAAATGAAATTAAACAAACAAATCATGTAAGATATTTAGGTATTTTTTTGGATGACAAATTAAATTGGGATCATCATGTATCTAACATATGCAGCAAATTGTCAAAAACAAGTGGCATTTTTTATAAACTAAGGCATTATGTGCCACTGAGTACTTTAAGAATATTATATTTTTCATTAATTCAATCGCACTTACAATATTCTATTTTAAACTGGGGACGGGCTAACAAAACACTCTTGATGACCATAGAAACATTGCAAAACAGAATTATAAGGACTTCTTTATTTAAGAATATTAAGACCCCAATTAACATGCTATACAAAGAATTTAATGTGCTAAAACTATTTGATCTTTTTCAACTAGAAGTTGTTAAATTTATGTTTAAATTTGAAAATCATATGTTACCTTATTGTTTTTATAACTATTATGATAAAATAAACAGTGTGCATCAACATTTAACAAGATATAGCACTGATGGAAATTTTTTTCTGCATTCTGTAACAAAACAATCTGGTAAACAAAGGCTACAATACATTGGAGCAAAATTGTGGTCTACTGTACCCAGTGATATAAAAAAATTATCTTTTAATTCTTTCATTAAAAATTACAAAGTATTTCTTTCAAAAGCCTATGAAAAATACTGATAAGCAAAGTAGTTATTTTAAAAAAATGGTGTTATGAATAATACATATATATCAGTTTTCTTAATGTTATGTATTGTTTTTATTTTATTTTATTTTATTTTTTTGTTTCATGAGATATTTTTGCTATGCTGTTTCTTCAAAATCCACCAATTATATATATTTTTAATAACGTATGTATGCTGTATTTTTTCTATCACAATTGTATTGCATTAATTACTTGTATTGCATGCCCTCTGTATTATTAATAGAACTGTTTTTGTTATTTTCAATTAACTTGATATAATGTAAAAAAAGGAAATATATGTTTCTTTTTTATTTTTTCTACATTTGCTTAAAATCATATTTATTGTGTATTCTTTTTTTTTTTTTTTTTTTTTTACCTTTAATTCTTCTTTGTGGAATTTTTCACCTTTATGTAGGCTACTAATACTGTAAATCAGTTTATTTTAATGAATTATATTACTTGTTTTTAGATTTATGTGTTGCGTTTTTTTTTTTTTTTTTATTTTGTTTTGTTTTGTTTATTTTTTGTTTTTCTCTTTATAAATTTCTCGGTGTGCTTTGTACCAGCTGTAATTTGTTTTGATATCTGTTGTATGTCATTGCATATTGGTGTGTACTATTTGTTTGTTTCTACTGAATGGTAGCCTAACTGAACATTAAATAATTAAAGTATTTTGAGGTGCTAGCTGACTTTGGTGACCTTGATGGTCTTTCGCTGGCATCTAGTCATAGCGACCAAATGTTGTTGTAGTGCATTTACAGTTGTTTTTTTTTGTTTTGCTTGACTTTTCATGTCTTGGTCGTTGACAAAAAAAATAAAATCCTTATCCTTATCCTTACACAAAGACATTTAGAAGCAGACTTTTCTTGCTTAAAAAGTTTGCAGTAGTAACAGTAAACTTTGTCACTTGATTCAGAGTATATCAGCCATGGCCGTTCTATAACTTCTCCATTTTTCAGCTTTCTTTTACAATGGAATTTCGAAAAATGTAACCCTTTTTCATTTTGAGGAAAATTATCAACAATAATTTTAGGTGGTCCTTTATTCACTAAATAATCTCTGACATTTTGATTTATCCTATCTGGCCATGTAGCAGGATCATCTTTTATCGCAAAACTATTGTGTAATGCTGGGTTAGAGTCCTCTTCCCTTGACTCTAAAGTATCATTGTCACCCATGTTTGTCTCAACCGGCGAATTTTGACATAATGTTGTAATTTGTTGATCGTTACTGCTTATTGAAGAAAGATTAGGTTTACCACTGGCTTCTCTACATGTCATTTCCTGAGAGCCATTTCCTTCATTGTTGTCTGACTCTACGTTTACAGATCTAATAAATTTGTCCATCGCACCTTTCTCCTTTTCTTCCTTAGCTTTCTTCGCCTTGGCTATGGCTCGTTTCTTGCTGCCACTAAGATATTTCCTGCCGATATTTCTCGGTCTTTTGCTCATATTTAAGAGAGTTTTCTTTTAAACTTTTGTACTAAGAAAACTAGCAGTGCAAAACATACACGTAAACTGATACCTGGTCCTAACGCTTACTAAGCGGCGCCAGATACCTAACTATGGATATTCTTTTGACTGTTTTATATAAGACAAACAGCCCATCAGTCAGTCACTCCTTTTTAGATTCTATCTTCATTTTAATCAAAAATTTACAGTTAACAATATCACGAATAAAACCAGTTGAAATTTGACTGACTAATTCAAAATACAATTGAGACTGTTCCAAGCGAAAAACACGTGTTGATTCTACGAGCAAGTATTTGAAAAAAAAAATGCTTTCGAATCTAGCGTGATAAGGCAAAATGCGCAAAAGTGACCTAAAGTAACCTCTACTTCACGTTGGAAAGTTAAGAGAAAAATATGTGACTACATCGTTCGTACCAATACCATAGACAGAATACTTAAATGTATGACACTCACTGGCACCCAAAAGCACGGTGTATATACGACGTAATAAATACGTTGCTGGCGAGGACGTACCACGTTTTGCTTTGATGTTTGGCGGGAAAGATACGTCATTAATTAATCTGGTTACTACTGGTTTGACTGCTGGGCGCTGACTGGCTGAGTGCACACATGTGATTGCATCAGCAATACCGCCAGAGGATCGAGATGACCGAGATTGTCGCCTTTTGAAAAAAAAATGCGGGGCCCCTCTCAGCGCGGGGCCCGATTTGGAGCAATCGGTCAAATCGGCCTAAGGCCGGCCCTGATCCTACCACTCTACCGATCGGACGCTATCCCTACGCGGTGGTCGAGAGTCTAAAGTACTGCCCAGATGGGAGAGCTCGCTCTGCTACGGTTCGCTTGTCCGATGGCCGTGTTCGCGAGAGAGACATTCGCAAGCTGGTGCTGTTGGGAACTGCCTCCAATGGATAATAATTATTGCGTGTGTGTTACTGTATTATTGTTTGTGTTTTTGTTTTATGAATGCTACCCTTTTTTTCCTGGCATAACATAACTTGAACGTACTTGATGCCGCGGCTACGCTTCCTTTTACGAAAAATTAACTCGAGGGTCACTCTTTAATTTTTGGGGGGACTGTTAGCGCTCGCCGTGGGTTTCGAACCGGTCCTTTGTCATTTTCAATCACGCACCCGCCGCGTGATTCTTAGCAGCCCGATAATAATTGCGTTGAGGGCCTTCGCCTGTTGTGATTGTGCCCTGCGGTATGTTTGGAGAGATGAGTCAAATTGGTTGTTATTTTGATTGATCAAGTCCGGGACCATTGTGACGTTTTGTTCTACAGTAGAACCCCGGTTGCGACCACCCCGATAAAGAGACCACCTCGTTATCACGACCACTTCAGTGCGGTCCCAAATTTTTTTATTAAAATGTAGGGTTAGGGTTAGGGTTTCAATAACGCGACCAAATTAATTTCTTCTTTAATGGCCTCGGAATGTTTTATTAATTCATCATACTATAAACTGATGTACTGTAGTATGGAATCGAACTATACTCACCAAAGGACTGTAATTAGTTTATTGTTTTGCTTTTGTTGTTACACGCTTCTACAGTCAGTAATCAAAAAATAATCATCTTAACCGAGTTATTTAAGTTGCTTCTTTTGTACCATCTCTCAGTTTAGTTATTCTTTATGTAGTGTTTATGGTTAACGCGTATTTAATTGTGTTATATTTCTTTTCAGCGTCTTAAGTTAATTAAACCTTAAATTCAGGAAATGTGTTCTTTTAAATTAACGATTCAACTCATACACACTAATTAACGCATTAGTTTATATGCAATGGATACTTGTTAGCCTTTTTTTTAAATTTTTTTTGTATGTGTCTCTTATTCTGTGTAGTTTTGTTTTTGCTTTATGTCTCTAATTTTTTAACCTTACTTCAATTTAGCAGACCGTAAACTTCAAAATTCCATCAAAATAACATTTGCAAATTTACTAAACCACAAAAAAACACAACTAAATATTTATTTGAAAACGATAATTGGTCTATGTTTCGAGACAATGCATTTGTAATTTTCGTAAATTAGCAAATATAAAAGATGCTAAATTAAAATATGAGAACTATTTTATTTTGCCACGTGAAAAACAAAACTGAAGACTAATCGCTGAAGCATAAGGACCCGTTTCCCCTACGAGCATTGGCTGGAGTATTCTTTCTTTGTTTATTGATGTTTTTACTTCTCTAGTGCTTAATTCCAAAACTTACACATTTTATTTTTGTGAACTACAAATCAATTACTGTCACCTTATATTGGAAATCAAAAGCAGGGTGTTCATACTTTGTATGACTTGACAAAAAATTTGGATCCGGATCTGCAAGTTTGGTAAAGCATTAAATCCCGATCCACTCCGGAACCGTGAAATTTAGCAGATATCCATTCCGTACACACCTCTATTATGTCTATTGGGTAGTCAAAAATTTTTTCCGTATTATACAGAAAAATTTTTCCGACTCCAGCTCTTTAAAGTTTTACGATTAAAATTTTGATTCTTAAACATCTAAAAATCGACTCCGAACTAATCTCTAAATGTGAGACTCTAACGATTGCAATTTCACAACCACGGAGGCTTAATTGTCGAGTGCTCAACACGTTGACTGCTGACTGGCTTTTGCCAAAAATGCCAAACGAACTACCGCTAAAATAAGACTACTACAAAGCTATAAAGTCGATTTTTGGCGACAGATATATACATATTTGCATAGACGTACCAGCCAAAAAAAAATTTGGAGGGGCAATTAAGTTTTGCCCGAATTTTATGACGTTTGCCCAAATCATGATTTTCTAGCACATGACGGATAGGACAAAAAAATTGTCTGCGATTCTGGAACCAAGAACAAATTTTGTCCTAAAATCATTGTGATCTCTAAAAAAAAAGGTCTTCACCTAAATTTGGTAACTATCTTTTACAGTTGATCATTGTCACTGCCCTAAAATTTCTGACTTTGCCCAAATTTTTTATATGGCTGCCCAAAAAATTCTGGTTTTGCCGAAATATTTTCTTGTCACTGCCCAGAAAATTTCAATTTTACCCAAATCTTAGAAACTTGGGGGCAATTGCCCCCCTGCCCCCCTGGCAGATATGGCTATGCATATTTGTCATGTATCATGTGAAATTAATATCCTCGAATATATTTGTAGTTGGCACCTGACTCAACAAATTTATCAAATATTGTCATTCTACGAGATAACTCCTGGTTGAAAATGACTTTTTTTTACAGATGAATAAAAACTACTTCAAAAACTTAACATTATTTTATTTTTATTTTATCTCTATATTTATCTTCCTGACTTGCAGGAAAGCGATAGAGGTGCTAATACATAGGGTAGGCAATTACCCCAACCTGCTTTTGGAGATGCCAAGATATTGCCGTCTGCTTGTAATTTAATAGAGATATGACTGTAATTTAGAACTGCTTGTCAGGACCACCAAGCAGGAGAATGTGCCGTAAAGTGTCTTTCCCAAGGACACAACAGAATGGTGTGAGTGGGTTTTGTTGTGTTCTTGGGAAAGACACTTTATGGCACATTTCCCTGCATGGTGGTCCTGGCAAGCAGTTCTAAATTAAATATAACACCATTTCCTTTTTTCAGATATTTTGTTTGGTTAGCATGGTTACTTGATCACTTATTGCTTTGTAGTTGCGTTGGAATATTTACAAAGTTTTGACTTTTTTTTACACCAACTTACTTTATGACTAGAAAAAGATCTATATCTCAAAATGATTTGGAGGACTACCTTGATTTGCATGACTCTCATTCCAAAAAGTTTTATGACTTATCTGACTCTGAAGATGATGTCCATACATATGGTCAAGTTTAGGTCAAAATAAAGAAGAGGCAACAGCATGACTTCATGTACCATTTATGTAGCCTATTTACTATTTGACAGCAGTGGCTTGAACAAGTGCTAGTAGTAGTTCTGCTATTAGCAACCCTGCTAGTACCAGTAGTAATAGTGATGGCTGGGTTGAAATTGCATGTGATCCACCAAAAACAAAAATAAGAACATCACACAATGTTTACCACTATCAAAGTCTACAAGTATTTAGTGAGACTTGAAAACTACTACAGGTGAACTGCTTTACAACTTTAAGTATTTTACTGAAGGAGGCAAAATGCTTCACAAGATTCTTGAGCATATAATGTATTACAAATAAAACCTTGGTTGGTCCAAAATTTTGTTTTGCTCACCTTTACAAGTTTTTTAATTTTTGATGGCTTTTGTTGTTAAAAGTGCCAAAGTAATTTTTTTGTTTTGTTACAGATACTGAAGGGTCAATTTTAATCATTAAAATCATGAGTATACATGTATTTACTCATACTGTGGCTTTTAGAAAAAAACAAGTATACTTGTAATTAGCACTAAAGAACAAATGCTACACTACATGTTATCTTGTGGATGGCAGTCAATGTGTTAAAAACACACATAATTTGTTAGTAACAAATTAAACTGACGTTTTGTGTGTTCTACTATGGTAGTAGTTTAGTTTTGGCACAAAAATAATAAGTTTGGCATTAAACTGAGGTGTAGCTTGGTATGATTTTATTTACCAAAGATTTTTTTGTATAAAAGTTGGTATGGTTTGTTAAAATAAAATATTTGTTTTATTTGGATACATAATAATTTCAAACTTTTCAATTTTATGAAAATAGGATTTAAAAAATTTTTTTGGTGTAGCTTGGTATTTATTAGCTATGTTCAGGTGTAGCTTAGTGTAGTTTGGTCATGTGTGTGTATCAAGCATAATGGGCATTGCGGCATGCAAGTACAGTATCAGGGTTTATTATATGTATATAACTTTGCAAGAGTGGTAATTTGTTGGCTCTGAGCTGTGCCAGTTTTGTACACATATGATGTGGTAATGTTTGTTTTAATGAATGAATGTCATAGGGTGTGGTTAGTAACTTTGTTGTTTTTTCTAGAACCGAGGTATTGTGAGATGATGGTAGTGTGAATGTGTTTGAGGTTTTCTTTACATTCCTTAGGTGTTACGTCTGGTTTTGAGATAATGATGTTAATGTGCTCTTTGTTTTGAAGAATTGTGGCTTTCATGTTTCTGGGTGGATCTGAGTATACATTAAAGTCATGTAAAGGGTGTGTTTGTGTTGAGTCAATTGTTTAAGTTGAATAGCATGAAGTTTGAGATGGGTGTCCATTAAAAAGACCTTGGTTTTGTTTTGTAGGTGTTGAGTGTTGTGTCTTGTGTGAAACAAGACTATTTGGTGCGACCAATTTGGCAAGAGACAATTCAGTGGCAAGAGACATTAAAAGAATTGGCAAGAGATAATTTAACTAAAAATTTCTTGGCAAGCCAATTCAGCAGAAAATTAAAAAATTACAATTTTACTTTACTAGCATTGAAACGAGAGCAAAAAAGTTTACTAATGTCTATAAGGCAATATTGTACTACAATTTATTTTGAATATACAAACATTTATAACAAAAACACTACAAACACAAAATTTATAATCACCATTGTTGCATATTTAAAAGTAAACTGTGATGTTAAAACTTGTTTTTACCATTTGTTGTTCAGCTGATGAGAGTTAAAATTCACATTTAAAAATAGTTAAATGTATTAAATTTAATTATGTTGCTAGCCAAATATTAATCTGTTGGAATTTACAATTGCTTAATTTCAAATGTTTTAATTTAAAAAAGTAGAAACTAAGCCAACTAAAATAAGAAGCACCAGGTCTAACTTCTTCTTCTCCTTTCGGCCTTTCCCTTTAGTCAGGGGTGGCCACAGCGTATCATCATTCTCCACATCTTTCTGTCTTCAACATCTGTCTCCTTCACACCAACTTCCTGCATATCTTCCTTTACTGCATCTAAAAATCTTCTCTTTGGTCTCCCTCTTCTCCTCTTTTCTGGTAACTCCATTTCCATCATTTTTCTTCCTACATACTCTTGGTCTCTCCTCATGACATGTCCATAACACCTCAGCCTGCCCTCCCTCATCTTCATTCCTAACTGTTCAATCTTAATGGTATTCCTGATGTGCTCATTTCTAATCTTGTCTTTTTTTGTCACTCCCATAGCAAACCTCAGCATTTTCATCTCTGTGACTTCCATCTCTTCCATCTTCACCAGGTCTAACTGATTATCTAAATATCTCATGTTAACAACTATAAAAAAAGGTATTGCTTAACTAGTTAAATTTTTAAACCAAGGCTGTTTAACATAGCATGTTTTTTCTATTTTTTACAAAAAGTACAGCAATGTATTACAAAGTTTTGCAAGTGTACAAAACTTATGACATCATAATAAGCATTGTACAGTATATAAACATTTTTCTACAAATATATTCTGGTTGGCACACATGGTGCATCAGAAAAATACACAATGATAGTTTAAGGCTCATTTCTTACAAACATGGAGTGGAGTATTCTTTGTTTCTTTAGTGATTTTATTTGCATTGCTTGGTGATTAAGTGTGAAAAGAAGTAAAAAAATCAATAAAACAAATAAAGAATGCTCCATTTTATGCCTGTTGCGGAAACAAACCCTAAGTCAAAATGATTTTTATATTAAACTATTAACCCATGAAAAATATTTTAATTATTTTTTTATTAACTTTAACAGTTTGTTTTGTCTATTAGGCTTGTCAGAAGGCAATCAAAAGTCTGAAAGGCAAATACAAAAAGAAAAGCTTAACAAAGCAATAAAAAGTCTGCAGAAGATCCTAAAACCAATGAGAAAAATATGGCAGTGATTAAAAAGTTACAAATCTTTTTAAGATTAAATTTCAATGTGTAAAGTTTTTTTTCTGTTGCTTATGCTGATGTTACCAAATAAGGAGTAAATTTATTGGACAAATAGATCACCTTAAAAATGCTATTGAAAAAATTAAAGATTTTTAATGTGTTTTATTAGTTCAATAAATTTGAATTCTATTAATCCAATAAAACTCAATTCTATAAATTGACAGACTTGTTTCATCTTTTAATATATTACGCAATAGTTTAAAAACAAATAAAGCCATTATTGAAGTTTATATTAATCAAGCAACATGTTGTACACTGTTTATGAATATAGTAAATTATTGAAGAAGAGACCAAAGTTGGTCAATGAGTATTATCATGAAATGTTTTCGCTGCTGGTAGAGGTTAGGTGCTTCTTGCAGTTGCACTTTCACTATTGCCTTTCCTTTGCCAGTTCTTGTTGTAACCCTCTTTTCATGTCTTTCTTCAACAACCTCCATCTATCATTTCTTAGATCTTCCTTTTCACCTCTCATCATAATTTTATAGCTATTGCTGGAGCTCTTCTTTTGCTCATTTTTTTCACATGTCAAAACCACCTCAGTCTTTGACTTCTTAAAAATTCCTTCAATGTTTCAACACCAGTCTTCTTTGTTATTTTTATTTTTTCTTTCAGTGTCTTGCCATATATCATTTAAATATTTGCATTTAAGTGGACCCTATATCATATATTGTTTATTTTTTTTGGACACCATTTTGCTTTGTAACTCATTGCACTTTTATCTCTATATTTATCCTCCTGACTCATAGGAAAGCGACGGAGGTGCTAATACATAGGGTAAGCAATTACCCCGACCTGCTTCCGGAGATACCAAGATATTGCTGTCCGCTTGTAATTTAATAGAGATATGACTGTAATTTAGAACTGCATGCCAAGACCACCAAGCAGGGGAATGTGCTGTAAAGTGTCTTTCCCAAGGACACAACAGAATGGTGTGAGTGGGTTTTGAACTGAGACCATGCTGGTCATGATCCCGGTGCTTAAACCACGTGACCACGCTGCCGACAAATATATTTTACATACAAGTTTTCTTTTGCATACAAGTTACTGCACTTCTGATATACATTTTACATACAAGTCCCTTCAACTTTACCAACCAACCTTTTTTTCATAACAGACCTGGAACATCTTTAAATCTCTTCCACCCAGCTCTTATTCTTGCAGTCACTGCTTCCTAAACTCCACCTTCTATGGACATAATATTCTTAAGATAGCAAAACATCTCCAGCCATGTTTATACTTTTTAAGAAATCTGCAGCAGCTTGGTTTGTTTTGAACATATTGCACTCAATGGTTTTTGCCTTAGCCAAGCTCTCTTTAATTCCTTAGCATTTCTTATGTACCCTTTTCATACATTTTCAGCAATTGATGGATTTGACTCCAACTCTAATGAATTTTGATAAACCCAAATGTGGACAAAACAGGCTTGTCAGTAGTGTTTTTTTTAGTGTTTCTTTGCTAAAGAATTAGCTGTTAATATTCATCTGACAAAATTAATTGTTATGGTACTTTTTGACTAACAGTTAATTTTTGCACCTTTTTACACTTAAGAAAGCAAACATAATGATTGGTTTTGATAGGTTCAGTCAGTGAGAAAATCTCTTATTTAGGCTATGTTTAGGTAGAAAATGATGCAGATTGAAAATTGCAAAGATTTGAATATTTTTCAAATGAAATTAAAAAATCTAAACTATTTCTTCTTTTAGCTGTTGTCCTCTTGAATAAATTAGTTTTGATTTTTACTTTTAACGGGTTTACCCCAGTTACATTGCTGTTATGAACAATTTTTTGTAACATGAGTCTCAATTCATCAGTTTGGATTATAAATGATATTGAAAAGTCTAAATATGATGGAATTTTTGATAGCTTGGGTCCAATTGGTGGAAAATTGCCTGGAGATAAAGTAAGATAGACTATATGCTGTTTAATAGTAAATTAATTTAAACTTGCTGTAATTTTAATATGTTTTGTGTCAGTTTCTTAAAAAAGTGTGCAGGTCAGCTAGGTGGTCAGCTAGGTGGGCTTGATTAACATTATTGTGGAAGCTGACCATATCCAAGTGCAAAAAGAAATAAATGTAGCTGTGATAAGTAGTAATTATCTAGTTTGAATTATGTGGTAATTTAATATTAACTATGTTGTTGCCCCTTTTTCAAGGCCAATATGGAATAACCTTTTCTTAACCACTTCCTTACAGTATTTATATGAGCTGGGTGGATTTCTATGAACCGGAGTGATTTATACAAATTGGAGCTATTTCCCTAAGCTGGGAAAGGTTTTAATCAACAAATAGAAGGGTTGTAAGCAGTTGCAGTTATAGCATCTTCTCGTAAAATTGTCATGGAAATTTTGTGGCTATAGCTGCTCTCCGTTGTTTTGGCATTAAAATAAATGGCGGCTATAGCCACTCTCCGTAAGGAAGTGGTTAAATCAATAAAAAAACAATCTAGACTCCCACTCTTCAATGACCAGCTTTGCTTGCAAAGGTTTTTTCCACAAACTAATGGTGTGGTGTTGTGTTGGTACTTTGTTACACTTAAATAGGTGGCATGCAGAGGTGCAAGTTTGTGCCACAAGTAATTTTGTGCAGCAAGTTTTCTAAAAAAATTGTGGAACACTTGCACTGCAATTATTTTAATCATTTTAAAAGTGCAAGCACAATGCACAATTTGATCTTGCATATGTGTATAAGAGCTTTAAAAAAACTTTGCCAGTTACAAAATTTGTTTTTACTGTTTGTTTGGAAATGCAGTTCTTGATCACTTTTGTACCATCAAAGCACAAAACTAAATCTTTTTATATAAACTTATAAAGATTTGTCAGACACAAGCACAGGAAGAGTGCTTTTTTGTAAAATCAACTGAAAACAGGAATTATGTAACAGTGTGCAGCTGCAAACCATTTTTGGTTTTGCATAAGATCAAAGCACTAGTCAAATAATTGAAGCAAGCAATTAGAAACAAGCAATAAAGAAGAGAGAGAGAGAGAGAGAGAGAGAGAGAGAGAGAGAGAGAGAGATCTGTTTATTTGTATCAAATCTTTTCAATATATTAGGTTGTCAAGAAAATTCTTGTGGTTTTTGACCTTTAAATTCAGATGCACATATCTCAGCTCAAACAAAAATTTTTAATCAAAATAAGAACCAATCTCTCTCAGATGGTTGGAAACTGTCATATATGTTATGTCTAATTCAGAGGCAAGCTCTCGAACAATTGTGCAGGCTTTGACTAAGGCTGTCAACATTTGATGGCTGACCACTACGTTCATCATCTTCAAGACTTTCATCACCAGCACAAAATTTCTTAAACCACCACTGTGCTGTGCGTTCAATAGTGGTTTCTATGCTAAATGCTTAGTTTATGTCGTGAGCTGTTTCTGCAGCTTTACAACGTAATTTAAAATGAAAAAAAAAAGGCACATATTTGTTTTTTTTCTATTTCTGGTTCAACGTTCTGAAAAAAACATAATTTCTTTAAAACAATTAAAATTATAACCATTAGATAGTGCAAAAACGTTCTTTAAAATGATATATATACAGTATAATACATGTATATACAAAAGCAAAATTTAAAATGATATATAAAGTATATATAAAACTACAACAAAAACTTGTTTAAAAATAAATAGTTTGAAATCAAAAATTGAAATACCGCAAGAACTTTCTTGGCAACCTAATATTAATAGTTAAAACAAACACAATGATTTTTACATATTGAAGTTAAGCAAATTGAGTAATAATGATGAGAATTTATATTAAAGCAAAATACACTATAAAAGTATGATGCATTGGTAGGAAGGGGCAAAATGTCATTTAATCACTACCACCAGCTTATTTGAAAGTTTCATAACATGCAGTTTAATATATAGTTAAGTTTTTGGTAAATAAAATTGATTATTAAACATAGAAAAGATTAACACAAGACATACTACTACATAAATATAAATCCACCTTACAGATATGATGAAAGAAAGAAAAAAAACAAAGGCCAAATGGATAAAATTAAACGACAGAATAGATCTCAGCATAAATTAGATTTGAAATAAAGTCAAATAGCATAAAACCAATAGCACAATGATGAAAAATAACAAAAAACAAACAAGCAACAAAAGGACAAAAAAACAAAGGCCAGTAAGATAAAATTAGACGACAGAATAGATCTCAGCATAAATTAGATTGAAATAAAGGCAGATAGCATAAGACAAACAACATAACAGATTTCAGAATAAAGTCAGATAGTATAAAACCAATAGCACAATGATGAAAAATAACAAAAAACAAACAAGCAACAAAAAGATGAAAAAACAAATGCCAATAAGATCAAATTAAACAACATTATAGATCTCAGCATAAATTAGATTGAAATAAAGGCAGATAGCACAAAACAAACAACATAACAGATTTTAGCAAGCAATTAAGGATTAAGAGGTGCACAAAAAACAATGCAAAACATAATATTTCTTAAAGCTAAAGCTTAAAACATTAAATTAGTTTTACAGCATAGCTAGTTCATCTTGTATTAATACTAAAAAACTATAATTAATAAGGATAAAATTTGGATGTTGTTTAAATTTCATAGGTATCTAGCAGGTATTTGTACAATAATCTATTAAATGATTCAATTCTTTTTTTGGTTCTTATATTAATTGGCAGTTTGTTCCACATTTTTATACAATTTACTGTAATTTTATTTGATGATTTACAAGCCAAGAAATGTGAAATAAAGATGTTTTTATTATTTGATTGCCATGTGTTATAAGTATGAATTTTATTTACTAGTGGGATTTGTTATAAGTATGAATTTTATTTACTAGTGGGATTTTATCTTTAAACTCACTGTCATTGTATAATTGAAGCATGAATTTTATTGCAGAATATTGATACAATTCATTTACTTTTAATAATTTAGAAGATACATATAACTTATTTAATCTTGTTCTATATGGTTGCATAGTAATGTATCGTATAGCTCTATTATACATTTTGTTAAGGTTTTTTAATGCTGATTGGTTTGAATTCCCCATAGAACTATGCCATATTGCAATCTGCTTTTTATAAGTGCTTTATTGCTTTTATAAGTTATTAATGGAAAGATATTTTTTTAAATGATACAGCATTTCCACAGATTTAGATAAATGAGTAGTTAATTCATCTATATGGGGTTTCCATTTTAGATTTTTATCAATTACAACTCCCAGGTATTTAATTTTGTCTTTTTGGCAAATTTGACTGTTATTTATATGAATGTTTATCATGTTATTTACAGTTTTCTTTTCACATTGTAGTTGCTTGTGTTTAAAGTAAGCTTGTTTTTAGGCAACCAATTTTCAATTTTCTTAAGTTCTATATTTACCAATTTTTCTAATGAAGTGGAGTCATCACCTGAGGCAAGAAGTGCTGTATCATCAGCAAAAATAAGAGTTTTTAAATTTGAAGCATTTGGAAGATCATTTATGTATATAAGAAATAAAATAGGGCCAAGGACACTACCTTGTGGAACACCATGATTTATTAAGTTTTTATCTGATTTGGTTGAGTTTGCACATGTAAATTGATATCTGTTTAGATATGAAGAAATTAAATCAAAAGGCACCCCCCTAATACCCATTGCAATCAATTTTTGTTTTAAAACAGTGTGGTCTACTGTATCAAAAGCTTTTTTTAAATCAAGAAAAATTCCTCAAGTAATTTTATTGTGGCCTGGTGATAACATAAGCAATTTTCTAATTCAATAAGTGCATCACTAGTGCTTTTGTTTTTCTGAAAACCATATTGATATTCTGATATGGTTTTGTATTTACTAATAAAATCAATTATTATGTTTAAGAGTTTTCAAAATTTTTTAAAAAGTGGGGTAAGATAGAGATGGACCTATAATTTGAAGCAATGTCTCTATCACCCCCTTTATAAATTGGTAATATTGGGTTGAGAAATATGTTTGTAGCATTTTTATATATTTTTTTTATTTTACAATGATTTTTTACTACTTGGCAAAATGTGTATATTCATTTGATAGAGCTCTTTCTACTGTAAAAAACTGTGCTGATCATCTTTTTGAGTATTTTGAGATTTTATTATTTGTGAGGCTTACATATGGAATATCCAGGGGGTAAAAAGCAACATTTTCGACACCTGCTATTCTTCGCTTTTCATTAAGGCCAAAAAGCTGCTGAAGCAGCCTGGAACATTTGCATGGTATACGGGGAAGGTGTCATAGGTGAATCTATGGCAAGAAAATGGTTTGCAAAGTTCAAAAATGGCAATTTTGACATTGGCAACACGCCCTGCAGCAGAAGACCTTCTGAATTGATGAAGACCATCTCAAAGCACTATTGAAGGAGGAAAGTCACCAAACAAGTCATGAATTGGCCGAAAAAATAAACTGTGATCAAAAAATGATTCTCAATCATCTTCATTCAATGGGATTTGCCGAAAAATTGGGAGTCTGATGCCTCATGAGCTTAGCGAAAACAACAAAGAAAATCTCCTTCAAATTGCTTCTCAACATCTCGCCTGCCATCGAGCAACAGGCAGTCACAAACAGCGCTTTTTGTACCGAATCGTCATGGGAGATGAGAAATGGTGCCTATATATAAATATGAAGCAAAGAAAGGAATGGGTGACTCCTGGAGATATGCCAAAGCCGAGAGTTAAGCCTGACCTCCATCCATGATCTGTGTTGGTGGAACTGGGAGGGCATGGTGCACTGGGAAATGCTCAAAAGGAATGCTACAGTCAACAAGGAGCTCTAAATAGCCCAGCTACATCATGTAAATGAGGCTATTTGACTGAAAAGACCCCATTGACAAGGCCAAACCATACTGGGTCATTCCATTATAATACAACAAATTTTTAATAAATTTAACACCACCATCTCACAGATTTTCTTTGTTTTTATTTATATGATACATTTCCAGTAGTCATTCCAAAAACAGTTTAAATTTTTTTCTATCTTATATAGTTTTTGAAGCTTTGCATTTTCTCCACTTTTGGCAGTAGAGAGCATAAAATGATTTTTTTAAATTGCTTTAAAATCATTGTTTTTTATTCAAAATGATTAAAATAAGTCTATTTGTATGTTTTCAAGGGTGAGGAATTCAAATATGCAATCAAAATATCAAAAAATCAATTCCTTTGTACGATAAATGCTATATATTCTTAAAATTAGAGTCTGAACTTTGAATGACCCTCATATCCTCATGATTGAATAGATTTTTTTTTCATACTTCTAGTTTGCAAAGCAAATTATCGGCATTCAGTATTTCCAAAATCATTTATAGAACTTTTTTCTAAGTGATTTTATCAACATAACTGTATGCTTACCTATTAGTAATTTCTAGTATTTGAAAATTCTCATAATTATTATTATGAGCTCACAAAAGATATTATAACACAATAATGTGCTGATCACCCTAGCTTGAAATAATTGATTGTGATTTTATAAAGCAAATGAGTTAGTTATTTTAATAGTTTCATTATGATAGTAATTAAACTGCTGCTTATGCATTGGTTTTAAAAGATAATTTCTTTATTACTTGCTAGTTTTTTAAAAATTTGATCTGCAGGTTAAGCATCAGTTACAGCTTAAAGATAGCAAACATAATGAGTAATTTGTTAGAATTGTGTTTTATTGGAAAAACTACCAACTGCAATGATTGCCACAAAACTTGGTACAAAAAAGAAAAAGGATTTAAAAGGCTAACTGAGTTATCTTATGTGGAGCAACAGCTTTTGCTTTGGAGATGTGGTTTGGACATGGACAATCTTGATGATATGACTTCACCTGACAACAAAGTTTGCTTTTACCATTACTGCAAATATATTTCTTGCTATGAAAGTAAACAAAAAAATTGTTCAAATCCATTCAATATTCACATTAAAACCAGAAAAAGAAAACAATATCAGCAAGGTCAGTATGCAATAACATTAAAGCTTGCTAATTTACTCAAAGGCAAATTACAGCTAATTCCAAGTCAAAAGTTGTGCAGAGAGTGTTGGAAAAAAGTAACCACAATGTCAATATCTCTTAGCTCTCTACAACATTTTTCTAGCTTATCAGAAAATGAAAACTCTTCAGCATCACTGTCAAGTTATGAAGATGACACAATATCTTGTTTAGATAATTCTCTTATTGCCTATGTGGTGTTTCACCATTTAAGTCTTCTGGAAAGTTAAAACAACAAAAATTAAATCATGCAAATAAGAAAATGGAAGAAGTGGCAAAAAATTTGGCAACTGCATTTGTGTCAAAAGGTATAGAAGTCACTACTGACTCTCTTTTTGGAAGCAAGAAAGCAACTGAGAACACTGATTTGTAAGATCTTATGTTAGAACTAAAAAATAAATTTATTAAATCACAATCATTTGCAGAAAAAGTTCAAATTTTAACATTAAAGCCAAATTCTTGGACAATTGAATACACCAAAAAGTTTTTCAGAGCAACAGATCATCAAGTCAGAAAAGCATTATATTTAAAAAAAGAGAAAGGAATACTAGCAACATCAAGCAGAAACAAGCAATCAGGTATTGACGAAACAATAATTAATTAAGTCATATCATTTTATGAAAATGATGAGTTTTCAAGGTTAATGCCTGGTGCTAAAGAGTATGTGAGTGTTGCCTATAAAGTCCACAAGCAGAAAAGACTTTTATTGTGTAATTTAAAAGAATTACATGCTGCATACAAAGATAAATTTATAGAGTCAAAGATTGGGTTTTCCAAGTTTGTGCTTTGCGCCCTAAGTATTGCAAAGTTCTTGGTTCTGCTGGTGGACATGCTGTATTGTTTGTGCTATCCATCAAAATGTTTTAGGTTGTAATGCACTATGTCTTGATTACAAAGTATTGATGAGCAAAGTTGTGTCCAATCTAACTAATAAAATGTGTATGATTCATAGATGTCTGAATTGTCCTTACCTGTCCTTCCTTCTCCAAATTTGACTTTATATTGCCCAGATTTTTGAAAGCTAGCTAATAAAGTGGAAACTCACAGTAGATCTACAGTTATGTTGGTAAAATCTCGGAAAAATTGTAAATTGTGTAACATTGTATTTGTTTTTATTATTTGATTAAAACTTGCTTTGTTTACTGTATTTTGAATGATTACCAGTTTTACTTGACAAATAATAAACTGAACTGAACTGAACTGAACTGTATTTACATTAACACCTCAAACAGAATTTGTGGCTCTCTGGCAGTTTTGTATTTTCACATGTGGCTTTTTCATTAAACTTTTCCAACCCCTGATCTATACCATAGTCTCGTACTCCAATTAAATTTTTCTTTTTTGAAATATCAAATTTTTCACATCTCTATAGGCAAATCTGGCTATTATTATTGGATGATTATTTTAAGAAGATTTTGGAAAAGAATGAAAAGTTGATATGTCATTGTCTTTTAAATCAATGTTTAATTTTTTGCCATAGTATTGATAATTTGTGTTTTCATTTGGGATGCCATGAAATTATAAATTTTCTCTTCTGTGACATTGGTCCAAATCATCTCTCATTTTTTCTTCAATTAATTGTTCTTTTAGGCATTGGTTTTCTTTCCTTAGAAACTCAGTTTTTTTCTAGACCAAGTTTCATTAAATTTTGTAACTTTATTTGTCATGTGTTCAAACTCATCATTTAAAATTTTTTGGCTGTTTATTACATCTTCCAGTTTTTTTACTTGGTCTTTTTGCTTTAATAATATTTCATCAATTTTAATGTTAATTTTCATTTTTGCTTCTTCAATACCTCTTTGATTGTTTCTTGTATATGTGTTTTGATGTAATTTTCTATTTCTTTCATCATGTTGACAATTTCTCTGGTTGGAGCCATAACTTTTACAATTTTAAAATAAGAATTAAACTAGTATACACCAAAAACTTATTCAAATCTTATTCCCGTTTTACACCTTATTCAAATATAATTATATACAATGTCAATATCATATACAAATAGTATCAATAAGTGGTATCATATACAAATGTCAAGTGTCAGATCAGATATAGAGATCAATAAATACGTATAGAGATGAAAAATAAAATTAAATAAAAATGTTAAATCTTCTTCAGATTGCATTAAAATTAGACTGAGTTAAATGTGGATGAAAAGTTGCCATAACACAGATAATGAGAACTCAGCTTTTTCAAGCTGTTTTGATATCATAATGCTTGCCTTATTGATATCATAATGATATCATAATGCTTGCCTTATGGCTAAGTTAGGTTTTCACAACCTAAACCCTTAAACCAGTTTTTTGTGTGATCCACCGACACAACTTAATCTAGTATTTTTTATAAATTAACAAAATAACTTATTAGTTCCATTGAACATTTTTTGTACTAACTGCAAACAGCAAAGTTAAACCTAGTTTAATTTATAATTAGGTGCAAACCACTTTATATCATGAAAACTTTTCTGTTTAAACTTAACTTAATATTTATAGGATAATCTGCAAAAGAAAAAAAAATTGCTATAGCAAAAATTTTTTTTATAATTTTATTGAAATTTTTTATTTTAAAATTATGTAGCTATTGTTTCTTTTTAGAATTTAAGGTGTCATAAAAGTATTAAGGAATTCAAGGTTCCATAATTAAGGCTCAATGTAATGCATTCCACTGTAGAAGTTCAATTCACCATTGCATTGCCATAGACTTATAGGTAAAATTTGCAACACTGATGATAGCATTGTTAAATGTATTTGTCATTTTATTTTTAGTATTTTTATTTTTATTTATTCTTTTTGACTCACAGAAAAGTAGTGGAAGTGCTGTACTCAAGACAACCAACAGGTGATTATGATCTATTTTTGGAAATGCCAAGATATTGCTGTCTGTAAAATTTTTTATTTGATTTTTAGATTTTATTTAGAGATGTGACTAAAAGTTGAAACTGCTGGCTAAAACTGTCAAGCAAAGGAAAGTGCTGTAAAGTATTTTTCCCAAGGATGCAGCATACAGTGCTTTTAACCACTCAGCCACACTGCTGACTATTTATCACTTCATAATCAAACTTCATAGTTTAAAAGTTTTTTGAATAAGCATGGCTTGTTGCTGCTAGTGTTTAAAACACCAAAACTTCATTCAACATCGATAAATTCTAAAATAAAATGGTTATAATTTTGATGATTAGGTTAATAAAAAAAAAAAAACAGCATTCTTAACTTTTCAACTACAGGGTATTTGTCCACTAATGGCACTATAAAATGAGTTTTTCAAGAATTAAGCAATATTTAATCACGATTTCCCCATTAATTATAAAAAATAGTTTGAATTTTATATCATTGAAAAGATAATTTTTTCATGAGTGGAATGATAAAAATTTTTAAAAATTTGTTCAAAAATAAATTTTCAATAAACTAAACAAGAGACCTCACTTTTCCTTGCAAAAAAATCTCTTCCCAATAATTATGACTAGCAGCTAGATAATTCAAAATTTTAAGTATCAACAGTTATATTCTATCTGCTGGAAAAAGTTTTGTTGTGCTATGCTGCGAAATGTGGAAGGTAGGTGCTGTAATAGTTCTGAAAGATTTACTGCAATGTCTCATTAGTTATTGCTTTCTGAACTTTGTCCAGGTGTGTGTGCTTGTGTGCCATTGTTTGAATCTTTGCATGCTTGACGTTGGTATAGAAAAAATTTTTGGTCCTTTTTTTGTAACAATCAAAGGAAAAAAGGCAAAGCTTTTATGGCTTGTTCAGCAAAGTAATGTAGTTTTTTATCACTCAATAAATGCTTATGTAACACATTTTAATTGAGTAATGTATTTTTGCTGAAGCATAAAACTACACCAGTATTATGTTTTAGCAAAATATTTTTAATTGACTAATTTAGAATTTGTAACTTTATTAAATAGAAATTTATAGATCAATTTTTTTGCCCAAATACTTAAATGTTTTGCATGATAAGCAATAAAGCATTTTTACAAACACAAGGTCACTGTGCATATGGCACACCAATCTTTTATTATTTTTATTTCAGATTTCTATGTTTATTCTCCTAATACACAAAAAAGCTTTGCAGATGCTATAAATAGAGCAATTGTCAAACAAATATTCCAACCTGCTTCTAGAGATTCCAAGATATTGCTGTCCAAATTCAAATTCTATATTTTGACTTTTTAGTCTTTAGAGATACGACCAAAACCTTGCTAAAGACTGCCAAGGAGAGGAACACACTATAAAATGTCTTTCTCAAGGACAAAATAATGCAAGTAGTTTTGAACTGCTACTGCATTGATCATAGTCACCATTAATCATAACAGCTTTACCCACTCAATCATGCTGTTACCTTTTTATAACTAATATGCAATTATAGACACAAGGTAAATATTTTTCATGTAGGTATGTGTTCAAGCAAGAATTTTTCAATTATTGAAACTGCTGTTCTTCCTTTGACAAACTGGTTTTGTTCTCAAATTTGCAAACATTTTGATTTTTATAGCACCTGTTTTGAGTGACAAACTTTTTCTACCAATTATGGACCTAATCAAACGGTGTTTGATGCTTGTTTTAGGTAATTCATCCCCAAAATATTTCTATTTTTTCTTGCTAAGATTTTTATAATTTCTTATGAAATTGTATTTACCACAAAATTGTCCTTATCTTTGGCTATCAAATAAAATTATTATGTAATAAGGCCATCATTTATCATTATAATTGAATGAGATTACTAAAATGTACAAATTAGCCTTATTGATTTGATACAATAAACTGGAAAAACAAGCCTTTTTTTTAGTTTAAGGTTGGAGCAAATAAACTATTAAAATTTGATATAAATGCATTTATACTTTGGGGATATCTTTGCTATCATAGAAGATCATAAAAGTTATGTTATCATAGAAGTACTTAGATGATATCTTTGCAGGTTCGTCCAGTTCTTTTAAACTCTAAATTGTCACTTGATATTTTACGAAAAGTTTGGGAGCTCTCTGATATTGATAAAGATGGATATTTGGATAGGGAAGAATTTTCTGTAGTAAGTATTTTGTAATTTTGTTTTATTTTTTATTTCATGTCTATTTTTATCCTCCTGGGTTGCAGGAAAGTGACAGAGGCACTAATACTTAGGTCAAGCAATTACTCCAACCTGCTTTTAAAGATTTTTAATATCGCTTTAAACAATGTCGATTTTATTGGAGCCATAAGCTTTTCGTGACGCTCTCATCAGTGGCAATAACATCAAAATGGGATGAACCAGAGAAAATCAAAATGATTTTTAATGTTTTTACTTTTGTTTTATAGAGATATGATGGAAATCTAGAACTGCTTGCCAAGACCACCAAGCAGGGAAAGTGCCATTAGGTGTTTTTCCCAAATGCAACAGAATGGTGTGAGTGGATTTTCAACCACTTGACCATGTCGAACCTAGACTACATCAATCACAATTGCGGTGTTCTAACCACTCAATCACTCTGCCAATGCAAATTTTTTATACAAGCAATTCATATATTTAGTAAAGCTAGTTGACTAAACTAGTTTTTTACTTTTTTAAGTTTACTTTTTTGTTTTGTTGAGCAACCATTTTTTCATGGTTAGTGGTTTCTTTTAAGTGGTTTTCAAGTTATTTTTAAACTTTAAAATTGTAGCAATTTATTCATTATGTGTTCAACAAGAGTGACCATGTCTAATGGCAGTAATCAAATGTTTGCAAGAACATTGACTCCACTTGTTCAAATTTGTTTATGTCAGTTTTGTATAAGCGTTTTTTGTTCATCATCTTTATAAATGGTCTCCAGAGCTTGAATGATCTCTGTTCCTTTCCAACCAAGCTTTACCAAAAATTTGATGTTGGTTCTTACCTTGAAATCCGTGTGCTCATGGATTAAAAAACTACCTTAAATAAACTAGCTCTTGACAACTTCCTTTACAAGTGCAAAATGAGTGATAGCAATTATTTGATCACAAAGAGCATGCTTTTTATGGCTAGCATGCTAAAATACGTTTTTTCTTGCTGGCACTCTTGTCATGGGAGAATTCCATGTATTTTTAAATGCCCCTTGTAGCTACCAAATAATTTTTAATCCTAATATCATGGTATTCAAGACTAATTTTCATCCTAGATTCAAGGTGATCTCTAAAAAAAAGGTCATCACTTGAAATTGTTCCTTAATAGTGCACTTTTCATCCTAGAAATGCAGTGATCTCTAAAAAAAAATGTTTTGATTCTTTTCGCTTGTGAAATACTGAAATTTCTGTGGCCCACATGAAATTTGCTGTGGCCCATTTTGGCCATGTGGCTATAGGTTGAAAACCACTGATCTAAATCATATTGGTCAAAATTGAACAAGTCTTTGTACTTTTCTACAGTAATGTTTCATTTGCTTTGTTGGTAAGAGGTCAAATAACTCCTGTGTGTGCATCTTCTTAATTGTCTGAATTTATTACAGGCCAAAGGTGGTTTTGGTCAACTTTATTAAAGGATTAGAAAAATTAGGAGTAATTCCCTACTCATCTTTTTTTTTTAATTTTGTCTTTTATAAATTTCAAGCCAATAGATTTTTGGTGCATTAAATATACTTTTTGAACGCTTTATATAAAAAACATTTTAGAATCATTGGTTTGTTTTTTTCATAACAATACAACTGTCATAAAGTTTACATTCAGTAAAAGTAAATCTTTACAAATTTTTAGTATGCAATGAGTTATTGTTCAATGCATGAGCTAAGCAACAAATACATTTGTACTTGAGTGTCACTTTGAGATTATATAAATATGTTAAATGTTGCATGTTATATGGCTAATATCAATTATTAGGCAATGGATGGAATGTGTATGTCTGAATAAAATGTTGTCACTTGAGTAGCTCAAAATTAATTGTCAACATGATTAAATAAAATTCTTTGTGAAAGCATTTCATTTTTTAACTTTTTATTTCTAGGCAATGCATTTGGTTTATAAAGCTATTGATAATGAACCAGTTCCTTCAAGTCTTCCTTCAACCTTGATTCCTTCTACCAAACGAAACCTAACATCATCAGTATCTGGTGGATTGGACCGTTTACTTCCAGGTAAGAAGTGTATAAAATTAATACATTGTAATCAAAACTAAGACTACCAGAAAACATCTTTGTCAAGATTTTACAACTGGGTGTATGGTTTTTCAGGAAATGCTATGAAAAGACTGCTAACAAAAGATTATGCATGTGTGACTTGTGGCATCATAAGACTGCTGTGTCAAAAAATTGCTGCCTAAAGGCTCATTTTTACTATGAGCATTCTTTCTTTTATTGTGCTTTTATTGATTGCGCTTAAAATCTAAATGAGTGCTAAGTGAAGCAAAAAAAATCAATAAAACAAACAAAGAATGCTTCATTCCATGCTTGCAGTGGAAACAAGACCTAAGTTGTTTTGCCATATCAGGCATTTATACCCATATGTTAAATTATTTTACATTATTTATGTTTTTTACAAATCTCACTTTGCAAAGACTCTTAATTGTAGATTCAATTTTTTTATGATATTTTATCCAGAAAATATTATCACATTGCTGCAAGCTTCATAAATTTCTAATTTTGCAATTGAGTTTTTTAAGAAGAGGAAACATTTTTTGAGCAAAATATATTTAATATGGTAGTACCTGTAATAAAAACATAGAGCTAAATTGATTGCAATTGATCTTTTGATTTTGAACTTTGAAAAAAGATACAGATGTTTTAAGCTTAAATTATTGGATTAATTTTAATTATTTGGCTTTGACTATTGGTGCAAACTACATTGCTGATGATCAATGGTATTGATATAACCATTTACTCTTTCATTTAGGTAGACTTTAAAAAGGACTGTTTTAAAGAATTCCTTCTGCCAACTCTTGTCTGAAGAAAATGTGGGCAATGACAAACTGCAAATAGAGGTGGGTCATAAAATCTTGATATTTAAAATCCAAAAGGTCTCATTCTTATTTGAAGCAGAATTCTTTCCTGAGTATTTTGGTTCTATTTTTATTAAAATTGGATGAAAACTGAGTATGCGCCAGCAAAAAACTGATTTAGGGGTGCCAGACATCTAAAATTGCATATTTGCAACAATTTCTTTTCATATTTTCGTCAATTTTCATCAGATTCTAATAATTTTTATGGCAAACTATATATTTTATCAACAAGTAATCTAATAGATGCATTAGAACAGTAATAATTAATCCTTTCATTGACTACTTTTATTTTTTGCTTCATTTGTGATAGTTATTAGAGTACAAATTCTTCTTGGTCCAAAAATAATTATTTTAGCATCTAAAAAATTGTATGATATTATATATAAAAATGAATTTTAAAACTAATAATGGCCTTCTTTTACCAATTTCAAGTGGAAATATTTATTTTGTTAAAACAAATCTTCAGTTATGGCTTCTAAACTGAATGGTCAACCAGTATTTGTGTTTATGGACCCAACTGTTTTTGAATGCATTTCATCTATTGTAGGATATCACAACTTACATACAAAGTTACCTCTCCCCTTTTGAACATGGTAGAACTTTCTTCACAAAATGACCTTTTGAGAATCCTTCCACAACTCTATGATGACATTTCTATTAAATGTCTTGACACATTAAGTGACTACAAAGTAAGCTATTCATTTGACGTGCCAGAGCTTACATCCACAGTAGTGGAACATGTACTTGGTCTAATATGTGTAAGAGCAGCTTCACATTTGGCAACCCAGAAAGCCTGTGAATATGGTTTTGGACCACAGGAAGATGTTTCCTGTCATGCAACAACACTCCACATGCTGGACCCCTCCCAGCTTTAGTACCTGCCAACAAACAATCTAGACTGTGAAAGTGATTTGGCCATTTTTGACAAGCTTGCTTCAAAGTCAGTGTCATGTTCTAACCACAAGTTTAAAGCAAAGGGTATTCCATGACTGACCACAAATGTTTGCCAGTTTCTGATGACTGTCCACAAATGCTTGCCAGTTTCTGTAGAGAAAATCACAACAAATCTTGTCAAAATTCTGGATGATCGTGAAAGACAATGGGTAGAGAAGCAAAATCTTCTGTCAAGAGAGAAATTGGAGCAAAACTGTAGTGCAGCATTGAAGACTGTTGAATATGTCCATGTTCTACTACAAAAGTGCAAATCCTGAAGTGGTCCTTTCACCAACATCAATAAGCTAGAAAGGTGTGTGAATGCTTCAGATAATGATGATGCACTCAGAAGTGATCCTGCGCAGTGAAGTTGCTTATAGAAAACATACATCACCTCATGACCAGAAAGCTAGACCACAGCTGTAGGCTATAAGGCATAGGCTTAACCAAATTACAACAGTAGAACTGAAAATTAACCTGGCTCTAATTCTCACATCAGAGACAGACATGATGCAAGAGACCTTATCAAACATGACAAAAGAAGAAGACATGAAGCACATGTTTAATTTGAATGGACCCAACACTGCAATTCCTGAAACTGCACCTAGCAAACAATCAGCAACAGATATACCAAAGAAAGAACCTGAAGTCAACATAAATGAACCATGTGTTGTGATTTGAGAGACAAGTGACAAATGACAATGATATGTTGGGATTTGTCTCACCAACCATGAAGATGGAACATACACTTTGAAACATCTAGAGCAATGCAATCAAACTGGTGACAGCAGGTCATGGAAATATCCTCAGCATTCAGACTATCAGTATTGTACAAATAATCCCATGCAATGTGATTGGCTCATGGGACCTGAGAAAACATGTGATGACTTTCATTCTTGAAAACTGGGAGCCGATCAATGTATTGTTCTGTTCTTTATATATTACTGATTAAACTAGCTATTGGAGTGTGTTTGCTTTTGTAAAAAGGGACTCTTAGGTAAATAAAATTTGCAAGGGATTTTTTTTGATGAATGTTTTACATGTGTAAAATACAATGGCAGCAAAACTGGAGCAAGTGGATAGTAATGTCAAATGGTTATGTTTTTCAATACAGTATATAAAGTATAGAAGGTAATTAAAAAGTCATTGATTTTACACTGATTTTGATAGTTTAAATAGATTTCTTATCCTAGAAAACATATATTTTACCACAAAGATTGTTAAAATCAGATGAAAATTGATGTAAAGATAAAACAAAATAACGTGATTTTACGTTTTCTCTGAAATCGCTTGACCAGCACCCCTGAATTGGTTTTTGGCCGGCGCATACTCAGTTTTCATCAGATTTCAATGAAAATAGTACCAAAATACTCAGAAAAGAATTCTGCATCAAATAAGAATGAGACCTTTTGGATTTTAGACATCAAGGTTTTTGATCCCGTGTATGACCCACCTCTACTGCAAAAGAGAATATCTTTTCTAAAACAATCAGAGACGCCATTACTTTTGATGCTTTCCAACCCTATATAAACCATATTTTCTTGCAGTTTGTCATTGCCAACAATTTTTTCTGACAAGAGTTTGCTGAAAAAATTGTAAAGAAAACATTTTTTTAAAGACTACCCAAATTAAAAAAGTTAATGGTTCCATAATACCATCAACGGTCAATTTAAAGTTTTATTCATACATACCAAAAATACCAAGAGTTTATTCATACATTGCTGATACAAGGTTTTGTATTAGCAATGTATAAATAAACTCTTGGTATTTTTGGTATGTATGAATTTTGATATGTAATGTATTTTTGCTAAATATCAATAAAATTTCTGTTGCTTTATATTTATTTGAAACATAATTAAAATTATGTTTATATTCATTTAAAGCATAATTAAAATTCGGATTTCTTACAATGTAACATTGGTTTAAAGTTGTAACAAAACTAGTTTATTTTGCATTAACAATGAGTAAAGTAAGAACTGGAAATATCAGCTTGTTAATACTCGTAAAAATGTATATAGCAACTTTCTTGGCTTTATGTTTTTAAGTTAAGGAAACATTTTGTTTTTCATAAAACACCATTTATGAGCCAATTACATAAAAAAAAAAGAAAGTATTTCAATTGAGAAAAGTGCAATGTTTGACTAAACTGTGACTGATTCTTATTTGAAAAAGTAAGGTGTTTATTAGTCATCATCGTTTGAAGGGCATCCACTCCAGGCCAGACACAAACAGAACTGGGGCCGAGGGTTTATCCTTTTACTACCCCAGACTGCTGCACTGCCTGGATCAGATGCTGGCAGTGATGTTATTAAGCCAGCATCGAGTTTCGTCATCCAAAACTGTCAGACCGCGTGCTCCATGTGGTGCCCGATGTATGGGGCACATTGTTAGTACATGGTCTGCGGTTTGCTCTGAGGTGCCACACTCGCAATTCGGTGAAGGAGCGAGACCCCATTTGTGCATGGACGAATGGAATCGCCCAACACCAGTCCGCAGGCGGTTGAGCTTAACCCAAGCTGCTCGGGGTAAGCCCATCCCAACAGGCCTGACACTGGTCCCAGGCACAAAAGCACGGAGCCTGGAAGCACTTTCACAGTACTCCGCGTTCCATTTGTGATTTGTCCATTCAGAGGCGTGGATGCCAAGTCTGGCAAGATTGTCCAAGAGATTCTGCGCACCTGGCACAAACGGGCGTCTGGATCTTAGTCTCACTTGGCCAGTATCTGAGGACCCATTTAACAGACCATGCAAAATATGATCGGGGTCCAGAGATCCACGGTAAGCCAAGGAGAGTGTCGCTCCCAGTCGGCGAAGCTCAGCTGGCTGGATGCCTGAAAGTACAGGTAGGTGGTTTGTTGGAGTGGGACGCAGGCATCCAGTAACTATGCTCAAGGCGTCATTCAAGACACTGTCAATGAGGCAAGTGTGAGCACTGCGACACCAGATTGGCGCACAGTACTCAGCTGCTGAGTAGACTAGAGACAAGGTGGCTATGCGTAGTGTTTTAGCACCAGCACCCCATCCCGAGTCCACAAGTCGCCTCAACAGTGTGACGCGCGATGATAGTTTTTTGCGCAATGCCACTAAATGGTGACGAAACGTGAGCAATCTGTCCAGTTTTACCCCAAGGTATGTAGGGGTTGGACAGAACGGTAAAAGTCTACTATTGTTGTAGACCTTTAGCTCACGTTTGGCCTCTCGGTTGTTTAAGTGAAAGGCTGTCGTCACCGTCTTAGTGTGACTGAGCTTCAACCTCCAAGTCTGGAGATACACTGACAGTGTGGACATGTCTTGGCTTAATGTCCCCTCCAAGTCCTTCCAGTTTCCAGAAGAATGCAACAATGCTAAATCATCAGCATAAGCAAACTTTCTGGAAATCATGGAAGGAAGATTGTACGTATAGATGTTAAATAGGAGGGGAGCCAAGACCGATCCCTGAGGAACGCCGTTTTTAAGGCGGCGTAGCCTGCTTTGCTTGCTGTCACTGGTGGTAAGGGTGAAACTTCGATTTCGGACAAGCTCCATGATCATTTTGACCATGTGCTTATCCGGAAGTAGTCTCAGCAGCTTGCAGGTAAGGCCACGGTGCCAGACAGTGTCATAAGCGTGTTTATTAGTGTAACTTTGTTTTAAAAGATATTCATCCAAAGGTGATGTGTTTTTTGTAATTTTAAAATACAGGGTGTAACAAGTAAATTGAGACTATGTTCAATCTACATTTTTATTTTATTCTTTTGCATTTTAACTAGTGATGGGACGATTCCATTTTTTTTTTGACTTCAATGCTGATTCCAACAAAAATTTTCAATTCTGATGCCAATTTCGATTCCAATTCCAATTCTTGTTAGTTAAAATTCACTTTATTTTTTTGTAAGAGACTAACAAAAAATAATTTTTAAAGCACCTTGTTTAATTAGTTGGATAGTTGATGTACAGTGCCTCTTCCTTAGTTGTTTTAAATTGTGCACCATTAGCCATTGTAAATTGAAGATCATATATATTAAAAAAGTGAATTGATCTTCCTTGGAGAGTGCCCAATTAAAGAATAAGACCAATATTTTAATACAAAATTTGTTTAATCGCTGTTTTGAAAAATCACAAACATCTGTTATACTTTATTTAAATAGAATCTTGATGTTTATTTAATTAGTAAGTTTCTAGTTGAAAAAAATATTAAGAATATATTATACAAATTTATTTAAGTACTTTTTAAAACACCATAACAGTCTTTCATTTTATAGAATTGTCTGGTGGTTACTGGAAAAATAAAGAATATAATCATTAGTAATGAAATGATAGTATGTTAAGTCAATCATACTTTGATAAATAATATGCAGTTCTGCAAAATGTAATTTTTTTTATTAAGGGTTGTTTTAAAATTTTAAATCATTTTTAAAACTAAAAATATTATTTAAGCTTTTCAAATTTTATTATTTGAAATATGCAGTTGTTTAACTAATCAAGCAAATAATGTGATTCCTGTGATATCATCTAAGAAAAATAAATGGACTCAAAATATAGTAAATGCAAGTACAGAGGTTATGCATTCAAATTAAGGTGACTTGCCTTACCTTTTTTTCTTTATATAAATGAAACAGATTTTATTGGATAAAACAGTCTGTTGAGGTTTTTGAAATAAATTTTGTATGAAATTGGTCTGATCTTTTCATTGAGCACTCCACAATGAAGATCAATTTACTCATGCTCTCACCCTATTTTTATATATGTGAGGTCCATTTTAAAAGTATCAGGACTGTATACGAGGTGTGTTTGAAAAGTATCGGGACTGTATGCTTTGCACAAACAACACTTGCAACAGTGATAAAAGCTTTGTTTTTTAAGATGGCGCAATGTCTTGTGGTTGTAAAAATGTAGTTTCAGCATTCTGTGGCAACCATATGCTTTTTTACAGGCTTTTTCTTGAAAGGTGCTTTACTGTAGTTCGTTTTGGGATAATTTATTTAGTAAATATTTTTTTCTTTTTTTTTCTTTTGTTAACAAATAATGAGCATTGAACAAAGAATCAACTTGAAGTTTCTCGTTCGACTTGGAAAAACTCCAACTGAAACATTCAATTTGCTCCAAGAAGTTTACGGAGATGCTACAATGTCAAGAACTCGGATTTTTGAGTGGCACAAGAGGTTCAGAGAGGGAAGAGAGGATGTGGAAGATGATCCTAGGAGTGGAAGGCCAACAACAAGCAGAACAAACGAAAATGTTGAGCGTGTGAGAGAAAAAGTGCGCAGTGACCGCCGCCTTACTGTTAGAATGATAGCAGATGAGTTGAGCATGAATAATGAGAGGGTGTGGAGGATTATTACAGAAGATCTGGGGATGAGGAAGGTTTGTGCGAAAATAGTACCAAGGTTGCTGAATGATGGGCAAAAGGAAAATCGTGTGCAAGTGTGTCAAGACATCCTGAAACAACTTGAAATTACACCAGATCTGCTGAGTAGAGTTGTTACCAGTGATGAGTCGTGGATCTTC
Organism: Diplosoma virens; assembly: GCA_963680785.1. Lineage (NCBI taxonomy): Eukaryota > Metazoa > Chordata > Ascidiacea > Aplousobranchia > Didemnidae > Diplosoma > Diplosoma virens. The sequence goes on along the minus strand of OY796896.1, from coordinate 40,048,160 downwards.
GAGTATGATCCACTCACCAAATGGCAGAGCCTTGAATGGAAGAGTGCATCCTCACCAAGACCCAAGAAAGCAAGGCTGTTCAAGTCCAAAATTAAGGTGATGCTTTGATGTTCATGGAATTGTTCATCTAGAATTCTTGCCACAGGGCCAAACCATTAACCAGAATGTTTACAAAGACATCTTGCGACGTTTGATGCGTTTGGTAAAGGAGGAAAGAAGAGAATTGTGGGAGACAAAGTCATGGCTGCTTCATCATGACAATGCTCCTGCTCACAATGCCTTAAGCATACGACAATTTCTTGCAGAAAATAACATTGCCGTGCTGGAGCAACCACCCTACTCGCCAGATCTGGCTCCCTGTGATTTTTTCTTGTTTCCTAAGCTCAAGGGAGTTATTAAAGGAACCCGTTTTCAAGACTCAAAAGCCATAACAACAGCCATAACGAAGGAACTATGAGCGATCCCAATGAAATCTTTCCAGAAGTACATAGAAGCATGGCAGCAGAGATTAGAAAAGTGCATTCGAGCGCAAGAAGATTACTTTGAAGGGGACAAGTTGTAATTTTTACGTGGCATTTCAAATAAAATAATTATTTACACAGTCCTGTTACTTTTCAAACAGCCCTCGTACTTTGCACAAGCAACAGTTACAACTGTGATAAAAGCTTTTTTTTTAAGATGGCACAATGTCTTGTGGTTGTAAAAATGTTGTTTCAGCATTCTGTGACAACCATATGCTTTTTCACTGGCTTTTCATTAAAGGTGCTTTACTATAGTTTGTTTTGGGATAAGTCAATAAATTAAGATTTTTTACTTTTTTTTCTTTGCTTTGATGAGCTTCAAGCAACAAATCAACTTAAAATTTTTTGTTTGGCTTGGAAAAACTCCAACTGAAACATTCAAGTTGCTCCAAGAACTCCATGGAGATGCTGCAATGTCAAGAACTTGGATTTCTGAGTGGCACAAGAGGTTCAAAGAGGGAAGAGAGGATGTGGAAGATGACCCTAGGAGTGGAGGGTCAACAACAAGCAGAACAAATGAAAAAGTTGAATATGTGAGAGAAAAAGTGGGCAATGACCATCACCTCACTCTTAGAATAATAGCAGATGAGTTGAGCATGAATAGTGAGAGCATGTGGAGGATTTTGTGATGTTTGATGCATTCAGTACAGGAGAAAAGAAGAGAATTATGTGAGACAAAAACATGGCTGCTTCAACATGGCAATGCTCCTGCTCACAACACCTTGAACATATGACAATTTTTTGCAGAAAATAACATTGTTGTACTGAAGCAAACCACCCTACTCACCAGATCTGGCTCCTTATAATTTTTTCCTGTTCTCTTAGCTCAAGGGATTCATTAACCTAATTATGGCTGAGGGGGGGTGGAATCTGCTCGTGCTGTTAAAATGCTGTATGCTGCTCAAAAACTACTTGCATGAATTTCTTCAAATTTTATGACTTTTCCTGATTTTTATCTAAAACTTGGTGCAATTTTTGAAAAAATTGATGGAGTTATTAATAGTTTTTTAACACCTAGTCACTAGTTTTTTGACTATTTCATAAAACGTGAAAAAAAGCAGCCAAAAGCAAGAAAAAGGCAAAGCGTAAACTGTTTATCAAAACAATTGTGATTGAGCGGTTCACTAACTATGTTTACTCAAACACTTTCAATCTCATTTTCCCAGAAGAGTTGTTTATGTTGAAAAAGCCGTAACTGTAGATTTAGATTTCTTTTCGTGTAAAATTTTCTAACAAATTTGGAAAAAATCCCAAGCCCTTGATTTGGCTTTATCATAAAAGTTTATCTTATGATTGATTATACTCTTCAATATTGTAGTACCTCAACAAAGTAACGTTGTATATGAATACATGTGCCACTGAGATAGTCGGTACATGGGTCAAACGTCTCAACGTTTGCAGGACAGAATCCACCAGCATGTGCTGAAGTCTATTCGAAACAGAACCAGTCAAGAACGTAAACAACCAGAATGCCCAGGAAAACCAGCGAACTCAATAGCGCACTGTGATTGAGTGATTGGAAACCATCTGTTACATAACCAAAAGTGTGCATCTCACTATAAGGACAATCAATTTTTTATTCTCTTTAAAGCACGATCCGATTTCCATTTATCAGTCTTGGAATCAATTTTCATCACTCTTTGAAAACCTAATTTGTGTAGACAGAAAGAATTTGTTTACAAACACAAATTGTTAGTATAATTGTAAAAAATTGTCATTTTAGTTCCAAATTTTAGCACAAAACTTGCATAATTTTGTTTCTTTTTTTTTTTGCCAAAAATTTCTTACGCTGACGAAACGTGGTTTTATTTATTAAATACTTTTAATTATTATGATAACTGCTACTAACCTTAATTTTTAGCCAATCAGGACCAGTCTTAAAACTTTTGAAATACTATGTTCAGTTCTGCAATTCATTCTAGCGAAACCTCCTGAAGAGAGCTAGATGAAAACGTTCGAGTTTTCAAAACAGCCTTTTTTAAGGCTACTTATTTAACAAAAGAGCTTTAGATAAAGCATTTGCTGTTAAAAGCTATTTTAAAGTTTTGTACCAATAAAAAACTTTTTAGAAAAAAATATATTCATTTTAACCTAGGTTTAAGTTTTATTGGATTAGATTTCAATTTTTAAGTTTTTATTGAATAAAAATGTTGCTAACAACTAATGCACTTGAAGAAGTAATCAAAAAAATTTTTGATGATTCTGATGGCGAAGATGATTTGCTTGGTCTTGTGCTCGATTGTGATGTGGACGGCAACCAAATTCCTAAGCATCTCTATTTACTAACATTTTTTTTGAGGATGAGACTTTGGATAATAATGTAAACAACAAAATTGAAGCTCTTCCATGTAAATGAAGTTATCTTGATCAGGATGCCAACAAAATAACTAGCGTTGATATGGCTTTTTTGGAGGAGTATTATGAACCAATTGATTGTACCTCTGATGTAGAGCAGTATGAAGTTTTCACAAAAAAAGTGACCAAAGACCATCCAGAGGAAAAAATAAAGTGGACTAATATACTACCAGAAAGATTTGGTAGACAGACTTTAAAAAATATCATACGAAATTCAAATGGGGTAAAGCACAAATATGGAAACTGCTTAAAAATAAGTCATCATGTAAATTATTTTTTAATTTAGACATTTTGACAGTTATTGTTGATATGATAAATAAAAAAATTTCTAAAGTTAGAAATGAATTGCCTAAAAATATTTTAGACGACAACAGATATACTTTTTTTCATTTAACTTCCACGTTTGAAATGCTGGCTGTTATTTGGGTTAATTTATTTGCGAGTCATAATGTTGAAATCCTATTCAATAACCTTACTGGAAATCCTATATTTGGTGCGACCATGAGTAAAAATTGATTTAAATTTCTTCTTTATCACATTTCTTTTGATGATGCAGAAAGGTGGAAATATGATAGATTTGCTGCTTTTCACAAAATTTTTGAAATATTTAATTATAATTGTGGAAGGGTTGCTGTACCAGATGACTACCTAACATTGGATGAAACACTTTATCCTATGCGAAATAAGCTATCATTCAAACAATTTATTCCTTCAAAACCGGCTAAATACAGAATGCTTTTTTGATCTATAAATTTATCAAGATTTCCGTTCACACATGCAACATCTGTTTATGCTGGAAGACTGGTAAACTATCCCTCAAATAACTGCAAGTTTTATGTTTATGGCGTTGAAGAAACAGTAAAAAGTTTGATCAAAAATCTGGAAAAAAATGCAGATCTAGCAGGAAGAAATTGATTTTATGATTGATTATACACTTTAATACCTTTGGCAAAATGGCATTTGGAACAGAAAATTACTACCATCGGAACTATTCAAGCTAATTGCAAAGGAATACCAAGTGAAATAAAGCAAGTGTGTAATAGAGATAGTGATTCTTATAAAGTTTTTTGGAACGAACCTAAAAAAAAATATCAACCTTAATTCTTTTATTGTAAACTCTAAATATTGTAAATTTTATCTACAATGGAACCAATTTTTGGGATTTCAAAAGATCAAAAAAAGAAACCAGCTTTGTACAAGTTATATGATTATACAAAAGGAGGTATAGACATTGTAGACCAAAAAATTAGTTTCTATTCGTGCAAAACCAAGTCTTGAAAATGGGCCACAATTGCATTTTCGTATTTGCTTGACACTTGTCACATAAATGCAGCAAGTGTGTTAGCAATAAATTAATACATGGAGCCATACAAACAGAATTCGTTTGAAGTTGGCTTTAATCTTGTTTTAAAATTAGTCAAACCTTTCATCCAAAGAAAACCCAGGCAAGGTCTTACCAGTGAAATTCAACAAAAAATGAAGTTGGTACTTAACGAAAACGTTGTGGAACCAAGTATTGATATGACTTTGCTATTAAAATTTCCTCCTCAATTGGAAAGAAAACGTCATTGTGAAATATGTATATCAAAAATATCAGATCCAGGAATGAAAAAAAAGAAAGATCAATTGCCCAAACTTGTCAGTCAATGCCAAAACTGTGGAAAAATAGTGTGCCAATGACGTTGCTTTTAATTTTGTAATAATTGTCATTAACGTCAAATTTCTAAGTAGAACATCTTTTTGCGTAAAGACTGCTTTTATCCAATAAATGTAAAGATAAACTTTTTGATATTTTTATAATCAATGCTGCGTAATGGTTTTTCATTATTTGTTTGTATGCTTTTTAATTTGCTAAATGTTGTTCAAAAAATAAATATGAAAGGGAAATTGAAAATTCATTTATTAATAAAACCCACTAACTTTTTTTAAGTTAAAATATTTTATTAATATTTTAAAAATTGCCAAATGTAAAGATTTTTTAATAAACTAGAGAGCTTTAGTCCTTTGCTTTTAAAATTTTAATGCTTTTTGAATAATAAAGTTTAACAATTATTTATATTCGAACATATGATAATTAGTATGATTTTCATGATATGTCCATGATATTATATATCCATGATATTTCAATTTTATCAGGGCTTCTTGGGGTGTAGATAACATCAACCGCCAAAAAAAAGCATAGATAAATTCATGGTAAATACTTTTTGCAATATGTCTAAATGCTACGTAGTGTAAATATGAATATAAAAGATTAATAGTTCAATCTAGAATCAAACTTGTATTAAATTCAAAACTCTAATAGCTACATAACTTTTAGTCAAAAGATACAAACAAATAAACCAAAATTATTTTTTAAAAAATTTTTATTAAAATTTTTATTAATTTATGACGCAATCTGCATTGCATTTTCGTGATGCTGGTAGTATTTGTGAGGAGCCAACATTGTGTAACCAGTCCAAAAATCAATATACTTGGCATTACTCTTTTTCAAAAACCTCTGAATATTTTTATTTAGAGCTCTATTTCTAATATGTTCACAACGCTGGTCAGATATTGAATTCACAAGGGTTGTTTAGAAAGAAGTAGTAAAAGAAAAAAAACATTCAAAATAAAAATGATTTCTGTGAAATGAAAAAAAAATTGATGTGATCAAAAAAAGCAATAAACTTTAACTAAATTAGTGAATTTGAAATATTCTTTTATAGTGAAAAAAATTAAAGTGATTCTTTTGTGACGTAAAACTACAAACATAATTTTTTGTGTAATGATTTATCTTTTTTTTTATGTTATAAAGCTTCTTGCCTGAATTGCTTACAAAAGTGAATGATTTAAAAAAATCTTTTGATAAATAGCAAAGATTAAATGTAAACAACAATAAAACCAGCTTTTAGCACAATTTGCTAATGCAGAATTTCCTTCTCTGTAAACTGTAACAACTTTGTCAAGTGGCACTTCTAATTTTATGACTCAATGAGGTTTGACAAACAGCCTAAGTTGTAAACTCTCTCAAGTTGCTCTCTCGTTTTCAGCCAATTTACGAAAATTGACTACCCTTTTGAAAATTTGCTTTTGCAATCCAAAATAATGTTTAATTGCAACATTTAAGTATCTGTATTGAAAGTGTACAAAATTTTCTTTCTATACAAACTTGAATGACAATTCTAGCTTTAGTAATTATTGAGATATAAACAAGCAAAGAGCACGGGCATTTTCTGTCCCCCCCAGTCATACAAGTTTCCAAGAAGCCCAATCTGAATAGGGTTAAAGAAAATCATTTTCAAGACTTGATAGCCGTTAGAACAGCCATAATAAAGGAACTCTGAGTGATTTCTTTGGAATCTTTTCAGGAGTGCTTAGAAGCATGGCCGCAGAAAATGGAAAAGTGCATCTGAGCTTAAGGAGATTACTTCTAAGGAGACAAGTTGTAATTTTTTGTGGCAATTAAAATAAAATAATTATTTGCGCAGTCCCATTTCAAACAGCCCTCACATATTGCAATATTGTATGAAACTCATGCAGTATATACAAACATTAGGAAAAAATTAATGTGTTTTTGTAGAGTGCTGAATAAAAGTCAGAACAAAAACATAAATTTTTCATTTATTAAAAAACAACTCTACAGCCTGTTTCATCTGTTCCTTAATTTCTTAATCAGATAAAACAGGTTGTGGAGGTGTTTTTGCTTAATAAATGCAAAAAGATGTATGTATATATGTATAATATAACATTGTATTTTATTATAATAGTATTAAATTGCTCTGATTTTTTCATTGAGCACTCTGCCGGGAAGATCGATTCACCCCTGCAATATATACATATACTGAATAAGATGTTTATCCATGATACATAGATACATGATACATGTCCATCCATGAGATATACAGCATTCATAAATAGAATATTCAAATGATTCTATTTGAATAAGTAACCACCTGGCGATTCTAAGGATGAAACAGACTGCTGTGGTTTTTAAACAATGATTGAATAAATTTTGCATTAAATTGGCCTGATTTTTTCATTGAGCACTCTGTGGGGAAGATCAATTTACTCCTGCAACAAAAATACATACGTATATATAATAAAATTTATTTTATTGATGTTTAATAATTCACAACAGTCAATTTTATCTTATGAAATTGTCAGGTAGTTACTTATTTAAATAAAGCAATCAACTGATGATTTGATTTGAATAAGTAACCACCTGATGATTCCATAGGATAAAACAGACAATTGTGTTTTTTTAAATATTGTAAAATTGCTCTGATCTTTTCATTGACTATTCTGCAAGGAAGATCAATTCACTGTTGCAGTATAAATATATACAGGATAAAAACGTTTGCTGTCACCGATTTGCCACTGACAGTTAGCCACTGCCAATTTTGGTTAGGGTTAGTAATGATATTGTTGTTAAGGACTCATTTCCACTGCAAGCATGAAATACTGGAATAGAGTATTCTTTGTTTGTTTCATTAATTTTTTTTTGTTCACCTCATGCTAAAGCACGGAAAGAAGTAAAAAATCAATAAAGCAAACAAAGAATGCTCCATTCTACATTCGTATTGGAAATGATTTTTAATTAGTAATGGTTGGTGATGATTTGCTATGAACAATTCACCACCAACCCATAATTATAATTATTATAAATATATATATATATATATTGTTCTAAAAAAATATCAATGATAGTGAGGTATACGAAAAAAGAAAAATACATGAATAAATTGGGAATTGTTTTCAAGAATTGAAATTTTCATGAAAAATCTTTTGATTCTGATGTTGATTCCGATTCCTAAAAATTTTTCGATTTTTTCTTAATTTTGTTTTCAATTAATTGTCCCATCACTAATTTTAACATTAATAGAAAAAAGTATTGCAAGATATTAATTTTGTGTATAAATTTATAATCTTATACTTAAAACTTGACTTACTAACTACTTGACTGGAAACTTGACTGGAAGACAGTGTTAAAGAAAAGCAGAGTTCAGTTATTGCAGAATTATGTGGCATGGAGAAAGCAAACTTTGGTAAAACAATAAGCAAAGGTTTATGTGGTGACCTAGGAAACTTCTCTAGAATAAGTCTCTCAGGTAAGCAGTTGTCAGAGCCAATGCTGACAAATGCCAAGTCTGGGTTTGTTCCTGTGTTCCAATGGCTTGAGTAGAAGCTAACAGGGTTCTTTAAGTTGTAAAGCAGGATAATGTTGTTAATACCTGCCCAAGAGGCCAGACAATCACTACCTGGACTGTTGGAATTGTAACCCCTATCAGTATGTGGACAGTGTCAGCTGCATAACGTCTGGTGTGGGGAAACACTGGAATATCAGACATTTGCATTCTGGTTGGTGGAGGTTTGTAGACATTGAATATTTTATCTTTATTGATGTCCATGCACAACCACTCCATCTCAGATGTAGTTGGAGACTGATCGACCAAAGCTCAGTTCACTTGCTCACGAACAAATGTAGTAAGGCTTTGCTTCCTGTCCAAAGTAAGCCCAGTGAGTTAAAACTAGGGGTAGTTGAAATTTTTGCATTAATGTATGATAGTAGTGCTTTTTTCAATATTTTGGTAGTGAGTGAGAAAGTGATAATGTGCTCTTGGTTTTGTGTTGAATGAGAATGATTACATACTGCATGTTTCTAAAAATGTGTTATGGTGTTAAGTGTTGAGAGCAATTTTTTATATGTTTGTGCAGTGATTGATATCAAGTTAGTCTTAGGTGTTCAGCTGTCTGATGTTTATGTCATTAGTTCCAGAGGGTTGTTGTTTATGCAGTTTGAAATGGCTGTGCACATTAGTGGTCAGTTGCATTTATAGCATAAAGATTTGTGAAAATGCTTCATTGTGCAATATATTTGTTAGTTGATTTTGCTTTTGCCAAATGAGGTGGCATTTGTGAATCATCTATTGAAATCTTTAATTTTGTCTTGCTGTTTTAAATTAAAAGCAAATGCATCTGTTTTGTTGTGTGGATGTTTTTAAGATAATAATGTTGTAAATTTTAAACTCAAATTTAAATCATTTTAATAAAATTGCAGTTTTTAATGATGTTAAAAAATTTATTTATTGTAGGTGCAGTGGCAGTGCTTCCTTCAAAGGTGTCAAAACCTCTCAGTCGTCATGGCAGCTCATCAAGCAATCACATGCTTTCACCAAAGCATTCAGTGAGTCATGAATTACAATTTTGCTACTTTGTTTTTAACAAGTGCAATGTATTTTCTAAAGAGATCACAATGTAACCTATCAAATGTAATTTCAATGAAAGAAATTGGAACAATAAAAAAGTGATTAAAACAAATTAACAAAGAGGATGATTATTATGCAACAGGCCTGTTTCAGTCTTATGGACCTCATCAGACATAAGTTATTGTAACCTCAAGGCGAAATGGTAGGGCAAAAAGTTAAGGTGAAAATTCTATGAAGTGACTCTTTTGGAAATGGGAATTCTAATTAATAATCTGCAATTCTAAGTTTAAATATCAATCAACATCAAAAAGCACCAATCAGGAAAGCAATTGAAAAATTAAATTTTGGATGCATGTTTGACACTGGCCAAGAAAAAATTTCAACCTTTTTTATAACAAATCAAAGGAAAAAAAGCAAAGCTTTTTTGGCTTGTTCAGCTAAGTAACATAGTTTCTTGTCACTCAATAAATGCTCATGTAAAAAATTCAAAAAATTTATATATCTATTTTTTAATGCAAATACTAAAGCATTTTGTGTCATTATTGTCGTTTGAAGGGTATCCACTTCAAGTCAGACACAAACAGGACTGGCGCTGAGGGTTTATCCTTTTACTACCCCAGGCTGCTGCACTGCCTGAATCAGATGCTGGCAGTGGTGTTATTAAGCCAGCATTGAGTTTCGTCATCCAAAACCGTCAGACCTCGTGCTCCATGTGGTGCTCCATGCTTTTTTTGGATATTTTGTGTGATAAGCAATAAAGCATTTTTACAAACACAAGGTCACTGTACATATGGCACCAATCCTTTATTATTTTTAGATTTCTGTGTTTATTCTTCTAACACAAAAAAGCTTTGCAGACTCTATAAATAGAGCAACTACCAAACAAGTATTTCAAACTGCTTCCAGAGATTTCAAGATATTGCTATCTAGTTTAAATTCTATATATTGGTTTACTAGTCTTTTATTTAGATATATGACCAAAATCTAGAGATGTTTTCCAGGCAGAGGAAAGAGCTATAAAGTGTCTTTAAGGACAAAATAATGTGAGTGGTTTGTGAACCACTACCATGTCAATTACATTCAACATCAATCACACTGCTTTTACCCTGCTTTTACCCACTTGGTCCTGCTGCTAATTTTTTATAACAAATATGCAGTTATAGACACATGATTCAAAACTAAAAAGAAGGACAATGAAAAGGTTGATGCTATGGCAGTGTTTCTAAACCTTTTTTGTCCATGCCCCACCTAATCACTTTAAAAATCCTGATGTTCCCCGTTCAGTGATTCATAGCTTTAACAGCTAAAAAAATTTGGTGGTAATACAGTGTGCCCAAAAGACTAGTGATGACTAAAAAAAAAGTCATCACTTCAAAACTGTTTCTGATTTCTTCGTTTTTGCCCAGAAGACTTCAATGGTTCTATTTTTCCACCCAAATTTGTTTGTAATGTCTTAAACTTCTATGCCCACAAATATTATGTCCGACCCCACCAGTGAAGTATGCTGAGAACCACTGTGCTAAGGTGTCACTGTCTCAAGTTTTAGATTAACCAATACAAAAGTGGAGAAAAAAAAAAGTAAATGTCTTTCCTTAAGTAGGTGTAAGCAAGAATTTATCAATCATTCAAACTGCTGTTCTACCTTGGACAAAGTGGTTTTGTTCTTAAACTTGCAAACATTGTTTTTTATAATACTTGTTTTGAGGAATGAAGTTTTTATCTATCAATTACAGATCTAATCAAACAGTTCTTAAAGCTTGTAGGTAAATCATCTATTAAAAATCTATATTTTGCAAAAGTGGCCTGTAGGCATAAAAAGTTGAATTTTCTTGCTAAAGTTCTTATAATTTTTCACAAAATTGTATTTGCCTCAAAACTATCTTTTTATCTTTGGCCATCATATAAAATTGTAATGTAATAAGCACAGAGATTATTCTATAATGTGAAAGAATGCAACAATACTAAAATAAATTTTAGATGAATCTTAGAATCAGTTAACATGTGAAATGTTTTTGTTGCTTATAATAGTTATGAAAAAACACAATATAAAAATACCATTACGAAAAGAACAAAATGATTTACGTGTTGGGTAGCATCTAATAATAATAATAATACACAAATTTATATAACATTTTTTACAGAAAACTAATTTGATCTAAAGCACTTCACAACAAAGAAATTAAAAAAGTAAATCATGAGACATTACAACATTACCACAATATTATTTGACAAAAGCAAGAGTGTAAAGATGAATTTTTATAACATTTTAAATTGGGAGAGCAATTGAACTATTTTTAATTGATTAGATAAATTGTTCCATACTAAACCACAAATGCCAAATCTACAATCACCAAATTTGGAAAAGGTATGAGGGACAAAAAGAAAGTTTCTATCAGAAGAATCTAAAGAGTGAGCGAAAAGGTCTATGCTTACAAATTAAGTCATCTAAGTACCATGGTGACACAGTATTGAACATCTTCAATACATGTAACAAAATTTTAAATGAGGCAAAAATGCACAGTTTAATAGTGTAATTTTATAAGAATGGGAGTTACATTTTTTGAGTGGATTTATGGGCAAAAGAAGCAAGCCTGGCAGTAGTATTTCACACTTTTTGCATATGATATAATGCAGAGTCAGGCAGACCATAATACAGAGATTGTATAATTGAGAAGTAACAAGAGCATTAACCAAAGTTTTATGATTTTCTTCATCAATATACTCATGAATATTTTTATCAATCTTCATCAATTCCGTATAAAGACAAATTCAACATCATTTATCAACTAAAATGTGATTTTGGAGGTTCATATATTGGACAAACCAGCAGAAATTTAATAACCAGGCTTAATAACCACAACATTGATTCATCACTCTGACAAGAAAGTGATGTAGCAAAACACCAATTTGACAATCCAACCCATAAAATCAACTTTCATAATTGTGCAATTTTAGGTTTTTCAAATCATTGGTGAAAACATTTGATAAAAGAATTGTTAATACATTCAAAAATTTAATCCATCTTAATATTGACACATACTACTCCACATAGAATGATCGCAACTGCACTTGTATGGCCATGTGACAAGAATGTCCCACAAACAAACAGCAAAGCAAATAATGGATTTTCTTGTGAGTGGCAAAAGGCCTAAAGGGTGACCCAGAACTGGTGAAATTATCTTAAAGACCTGGCATGGTCATGTCATAGAATTCCACCAGCAAAATTGCTCACGGCCTACTTAAGAATATGGCCGGATATGTTAGATTGGAACAAAAAAATTACCAGGCTGATGTGATTGTAATGATTTCATAATGCATGTCTGGCTTGAACAAAAGCTGTATTTTAACTGATCAGCAAAAATGAATGTATCGATAAAGCATGCGGGTGGTTTGATGTCACCATGAAGCTTTTGTACACAGCTAATCAATACATGTTACACTAATCAACTTTTATCAGTTATAAATCATTTTTATCGTAAAGGCAGGCATAAAAGTTTGTTTTGGAATTAATATTAGGTTATAGTGTATGACCAAGAAAAGAATAAAGATAGGTTGATTGTCAAATATTGTTGTGACTGTTTAAAAGTAAATTAATATGCATTTTAACAAGATAAAATCCAGTTATTAAAACAGTGCAGTTTGGACTAGACTAGTTGTTATAAATAAAACTAAAAATGTAGCTCATCGTAGAAGAGTTTAAAGTTGATATCGAGTAAAAGTTGTGATCATAGCCTGGCAATCAAGATGTTAGAAACTAATCTACTCTAACATGTATAAGTATTAAGTAGCTTAAACTATTTTTATTAGTTTCTGGTCAACTAATGCTTTCTACTTGAGGAGTCTCGACACCAACACAATCACCTTTAAATTTTACATAGTCTATGTAGGCTACCATAATAGTTTGTCATTTTGAAAGATTAGAGAAAGCATTTATTTTAATCGTAATTCTATTCAATCTTCTTATATCTAATAGTAAATAGTTTAAAAATTGATATGGTAAATAAATCTGTAGTATATGGGTGTACTTCAGGATATAAAACAAATAAAGAAAAAGTATCAAGTTTTGAATTTTTAATTCATGAAAAAATGGATTGTATTTGTAAATCAACATAATTGGATGCCCTCAAAAAGCTTTGTCATATGCATTAAACAATTAAAAAATGATTTTATAAATTTTGGGAAAAAAAATATCTTAAGGTGGGAGTTGGAACCTTTTCCAACTATCTTCTTCTTTTGGCCTTTCCCTTTAATCAGGGGTTGCCACAGTATATGATGTTCCTTCACAGCATCCTGTCTTCAATGTCCTTCTCCCTCACACCAACTTCCCTCATATCCTCTTTCACTACATCTGAAAATCTTCTCTTCGGCCTCCCTCTTTTCCTCTTTCCCGGTAACTCCATTTCCATCATCCTTCTTCCTACATACTCTTGGTCTCTCCTCATGACATGTCCATACCACCTAAGTCTGCCCTCTCTCATCTTCATTCCTAACGGTTCTACCTTAACTGTACCCCTGATGTAGGCTACTCGTTTCTATTGTTGTCTTTTCTCATCACTCCCATAGCAAACCTCAACATTTTCATCTTTGCAATTTCCATCTCTTCTACTTGTTTCTTTGTGACTGCCACCATTTCAAGTCCATACACCATTGCTGGTCTCACCACTGAACTGTACACTTTTTTTTACTCTAGCTGGTAACCTCCTGTCACAGATTACTCCCAATACTTTTCTCCATCCATTCCATCCTGCTGGCACTTTCCTCTTTACCTCCCTCTCACAACTACCACTTTCTTGCACCATTGATCCCAAATATTTAAATTCTTTTACTCTTGACACTTTTGTATCCTCCATCTTCACTGTTTCTTCATAATTTCCTCCATTTATGCACAGATATTCAGTTTTTGACCAACTTGCTTTCACTCCTCTTCTTTTCAATGCACCCCACCAGCATCCAGGATTCAACTTTTTCCAACTATACATATGCAAAAAGGCTTTAAAGCATTCTTCAACAGTATAAACTCTATCAACTTTATGAAAACCACCAAAACTGAGGATTCTAAAAATTGACGAAATTGAAGAGTTTGCAAAATGGGACAAAATTAGTACTTCTCATGATTTAAGTGCCAGTCATGCACCATTTGATACAACTGCTACAAGACAAATGTTTACATAAATTTTTATGTGATTGTATATGATGAAGAAAGTGGGTTTTATAGAGCTGCAAAAAGTATAACAATGCATAAAAGTTTTGGTATAAAAGCAACTAAGTAAAGAACCTAATGGCATGCTATTCTTTTGTTGTTTTATTTTTACCCATTTCTGTATTGGTATTCTGTATCACTTGAATTGTTTTTATTTGAACAGATTAAAACTGAGAGTTAAGCAAAAAAATTCTTAAAATAACAACTTCACTTGCTGTTTATCCTGTGTAGTATTGTAAAAAGATTATCGAAACAAATTTAAACAAATTTAATAGGTAAATTCATCATCAATCTTCAAAAAATATTTTACTGCATCGGCCTGGTAAATTTTTCACTCCAATTGAACATATCTGGCTGTATTCTTAAGTAGGCCATGCATTGTTGTTAGTTGCGGAGATTGAGATACTTGAAGATCCCAGCTCAAGCTGCTGCCCCCACAACCACAAAAGGACAAGTGGGCAAAGGAAAATACACTGAACTAATTTAATGTTTTCCTTAAAAATGATGATGCTGATGATTAATATTGACAATCTATTTCACTGTATTTATTTCACAATTAACCCTTTGTAGGTAACAATGGTGCCCCCCAATGCTATAGGTAACCTGTGGTTCAGCTAGACCCCAGGTTACTTATGGTGATAAAACATCTAGAAATGTTATTTTTTAGTCAGTTACCATACTTTATTGCTTATAGTATGAAAGAATAGCAATGAAACAAAAAAATATAACAAAATTGTGCTTTATTTTCCAAATAAATTATCTTTTACTGTGTGAAATATTTCCTTTACTAAATGTAACATACAAATAAACACACTACATTGCTATAACACATTTGCAATACAGTTTCAATAAAGTTTATCTAAAAACTAAACTAACTACACAATTGGGAAGTACAAATAGGTGCTGAAATATCTAAAATGGAAAAACAATAAATCAATATATGTTAAAAGTAACCTGGAGTCATGGGCAACCCCAAAATGTCTGTGTTGCCTATATTATTCTACAAGTTCATTTTTTGATTTTATTTTACTTTTCAGATCCCTATACTAGGAGGGTAAATAAAGAAACATGCACAAGTTTCAAATAAAAACATAGAAAACATAAAAAATTAAAAACATGGGGTCTGTGGAGACCACAGGTTTACCTATTAAGGGTTAATGTTTTTTTTTAATTTTTTTTAACAATAGTACTGTGCAGTAAATGTTTAAACTTAGTGTTGTATTAATTCCAAAATTCTTAAACTACTTTATTTTGTATATGCCCAAATTGCTGTTGTATCAGTTTAATTTCAAAGTTACGTGCAGATAACTTCATTTTATTTATTATGTATATTTTTGCAATACTTTATTCTGTTACGTCATAAATTATCTAAATTTAAATACTTATATTTGCAATTAATTAATCAGTTTAATGTAGTCAATGATGGAATGAGTTGTAATTCCAAAATATCTTAAATAAACTATATTTCCAAATAAATTGGCTTTTTATTCTGAAACTAGTTAAGCATTCCAAATTTTATGCTCGAAAATTTATACAATTAAGTTAAGTTTAATAACATGATACAACTATAAACAGCTGAGTACTGTGCACCACTCTGGTGTCACAGCACTTACACTTGCCTCATAGACCATGTCGTGAATGATGCCTTGGGCATAGTCACTACGCCTATGTCCCACTCCAATAGACCACTTACCCATACTTTATGGTATGCAGCCAGCTGAGCTTTGCCAACTAGGAGTGACACTCTTTTTGGCTTACAGTGGATCTCTGGACCCTGATCATATCCTGTATGATCTTTTAAGTAGGTGCTCAGATGCTTGGCATGAGAGATTAAGATCTACAGTAGATGTTTATTTGTGCCAGCTGCACAGAATCTTTTAGACAACCTTACTGGACTTGGCATTTGCATTTCTCAGTGGACGAATTTTGGATAGAACATCAAGTACTGTGAGAATACATCCAGACTCCATGTTTTCATACACAGGACCAGTGCCAGGCCTGTTATGATGAACCTGCCTTGAAAGGATAAACTTTTGGCCTGAGTCCTGTTTGTGACTGATCTGGAGAGGATGATCTTTTAAACAACAAGGATGACAATTATAAACTTCAAAACAGTAAATTAAAGATCCTGTAAACTTGTAATCTATAAAAATTTTGTGCAAATGAGACCTTGCAGTAACTTTAAGGATTTTGGAGAAAGTCACACCATCATTCAGGAATTGAAACTAATTTTGTTGTTTTTAAATCTGCTGACAATAATTGTTTTTATTTACATGCAATCTTAAAACTATTGTTTTATAACTTTTTAGATTTTGAATTGTAGAACTTTTTATTGTACTAAAAGTGTTTAGAAACACTGTCTTTAGTTGTTTAAGTTTGTACATTCTGTTATTTATACACATACAAAACTTTGTAAAAAGCTGGCATTAAAAATTTTGTTCATTGTTAAAACTTTTTTTTGTTTCAAAGTGATTTCAAGTTCTTATCAAAGATTATAATTTAAATTGTTAAAGAATTGGTCATAAAGCCAAGAAAAAAATCTAATTAACATTAATAAGACAAAAATTTTACAATTATTTTTTATTATGAAGATAAGCTAAAAAGAAAATTACAGATTGAATATGCTATGTCATAAACAGTTCCAAACAAAACACTGTATTCTTACAAAATATCAAATTTCAGACAACTCAAATGCAATCTTTATCCCAGTGGGTGGTTAGTCCTGTTGATAAGAACAAGTTTATTTCTATATTTCAACAAAACAAAGATACAAGTGATAATTCCATAAGTGGTGAAGCAGCTAAAAGTGTATTTGTTCAAAGTGGTTTACCTCAAAATATTTTAGCTCATGTTTGGTAAGTAAATAGTTAGTATGTGTTTAAGTGAATTTAATTAAAAAATTTAAATGAACTTTATTACTTTTGTTTATTTTGTCTAAATCAGTTGTTTTGTATTTTTATAATATTACATATTGCAAAAAAAATACAACTGGCATACAAAAAATGCTAATGAAAGAGTTATTTTAGTTATTGAATTGTCTGAAACCAATTTTGTTTCTTTTAATTACTTGTTTTTTATGGATTAAAAAAAACTACTTTTTAAATGTGAAAATTGATTTTTTAAATTTAAACAATGCAAGTTTTTTTGACCATATTTTATTGTTATTTAAAAAAAACAAGTACAGAAACTTTGTTTCATTATTGTGCAATAATTTTTTATAGTTTGTTAAACTGTACATGATTAAATTTTAAAAAACCAAAGTAACTTCTAAAACCAACAAATTGACACATTTTTGTTTTAAAGAAAAAAAATAATAAAAGGTGCTTTTGCTCATAACTAGATTTTATCAAAAGGTTAGAAAAAACTATCAGTCAACAGTGTGGCCAAGTATGTAGGAATGTATTAATAGTAAACACAAATGAGATGATCACTGTTTAAAATCTACTTGCATCAAAAGAATGTACTGCACTTTAATAATACTTTAAAATAAAAACTAAAAAGCCAAATAAAAAATTTCAATTGGACAACTCTACAAGGGGCATTCAAAAAATATGCAGAATTTTATAATTTTTTATATTTATTGATACAATCAATCTACTTTACAACATAGTCTCCATCAAGGTCGATGCACTTCTCCAGGTGGTGCTTTCATCCTTTTATCCCATTTTTGAAGTAATCTTCTGACCATTTTGTGAGCCTTGTTTTTGCTGCTTGCTTTGCCTCATTAGTGTCATTAAAATAAATGCCTTTCAAGTGTTCTTTGAGTTTTGGGAATAAAAAAAATCAGATGAGGCAAGGTCTGGGCTATAAGGTAGATGTGGCAGCAATTCCCACCGAAATTCTCAAAACATCTCTTAAAATCCGAGAAGAATGCTCTGGGGCATTGTTGTAATGGAAAAGAATTCCACAATGGAGTTTTCCTGGACGCTTTTCAGCTAATTTTGCTCTCAATTACCTTAAAACTTCTATGTAATAGGTGCCTGTAACAATTTTTTTACCTTCTAAAAAAATCTACTAGCACAACTGCTTCAGAGTCCCAGAAAACAGTTGCCATTACCTTCTTGACAGACCTCTCAGACTTGAATTTGATTGGGCCAGATGATCCATGTGGAAGCCACTATTTGGACTGCTGTTTTGTTTCAGGATCATACTGGTAGACCCATGTTTCATCTCCTGTGATAATTTGATCAAAAAAGCGGTCTTCATCTGCTTCAATTTTGAGTAAAATCACCGTTGACAATTCACTTTTGAGATTGAGCTGATTTGGGCACAACGCTTTTGGAACCCATCATGCCAAAAGCTTGCTGAGGCATAAATTATCATGCAGAATCAAATGAGCTAAACCAACTGATATGCCCACAGTCTCAGCTATCTGATAAACCATCAATCGTCCATCTTCAACTAGGTTCCTAACAAATCAATTTTTTCATTGTTTTTTGAGGTTGTTGGTCTTCCATGACTCTCATCATCTTCAACAGCTTCTCTACCATCTCGAAATCTTTCAATCCACTTGTAAACACAATTTTTTCATCAGAGCATCATCTTTATAAACAGTCTGCAGAGCTTGAATGATCTCTGTTCCTTTCCAACCAAGTTTTACCAAAAATTTGATGTTGGTTCTTACCTTGAAATCCTTATGCTCCATGGATTAAAAAACTACCTTAAATAAACTAGCTCTTGACAACTTCCTTTACAAGCACAAAATGAGTGATAGCAATTATTTGATCACAAAGAGCATGCTTTTTATGGCTAGCATGCTAAAATACGTTTTTTCTTGCTGGCACTCTTGTCACGGGAGAATTCCATGTATTTTTTGAATGCCCCTCGTATCTTGGCATATCCAAAAGCAGTTTGAGGAAATTGCTTGATGATTGCCATAAGTATAAATGCTTCTGATTTTGTCATGCAAGTCAGGAGGGTAAATAGAGATAAATATAAATAAGTTTTTTATTTTTATTTTTACTCACAATCAACATAAAATTATGCAGTGCAAATAGAAAAAAGATTTTGAATAAGGAACCAGCAACTAAATGAAACAATGTCAGTTCTGCATAGTTGCTGTGCCTTTAGACAAACAGTTATTGTGTTGAGGAGAAATGGAAAGAGCTTCTTTGTGGTACAAAATTTTAATATCACTTTAAACAAAGTCGGTTTCATTGGAGCCATAAGCTTTTTGTGACACTCTCATCAGTGGCAATCGTGTCAAAATGGGATGAACCAGAGAAAATCAAGGTATTTATAACAGGCATCCAGATTTATGTAAAGAAAAGGAATTTGTTTACATATTAAAACTTTTCAAAAAACCTAAGTTATGAGTAACAGTGTTTCTCTTTGGTAATTGCATATTGTGTGTTTCTTCTTTCTGAGACTACACTATATTGCACCACACTTTGATTTTGTGCAGTTGTGCCTTTCTCTTTTCTGAGACCACAGCACCTTTCTCCTAACTGTTGAGACTGTAAACACCCTGATTTTCTCTGGTTTGTCCCATTTTGACATGATTGCCACTGATGAGAGCATCATGAAAAACTTATGGCTCCAATAAAATTGACTTTGTTTAAAGAAATGGAAAGCAAAAAAAAGTTTACAAAAATTATTGAACACATCTGAGCCTTATTCAGAGAATGTTGTAAAATCATGGGTGAAAAAAACCACAAAACTCAAGAGACAAAAAAGGGTCAGGCAGACAAAGAAACTCACCAAAAAGAAAACCTGCCATGGGTCAAAAGGACTATTTCAAGTACATATGGCTAGACAAGAATGGCATGAATAAAAATGAAAAATAATAATCAAGAAAATATGCAAAAAGAAATAATTATGTGAATTTTATCCAACTCAATGGGCCATAATGAACTCAAGATGTTGCCTTTTAAGTCCCATTGGGATTTTATCACCATCCATTTCTTCATGCAATTAGGTAGAGTTACCATTAATTAATAGAAACCAAACTGCTTAAAATGAGAAGCACCAGACTCGAGTTTCGCTCTTATTAGAGCTCGTCAGTGATGCATATCTCACTGCGAATCGAACTTGCTACGTGTTGTCTTCCAAGCAGGAGACAACACCACTAGACCACGCAAGCCCGACAACAACTCGATCACAAGCAGCTGGAAATGATTCCCGGCTTTGCCGCGCAAGGAATACACAGAATCCACTGTGTGGTAAGACCAAGGCTGCACCTCATGACTGGGACTTCTCATTTTAAATATCATTAAAGTTACCATTAAAAAAATAAAAACAAAAAAGTGTTTCACATTTCTAAAGTCTTCTACCATTAAGATTAAAATTTATGATGCTATGAGGTGATTGAAGACTTCTGTATTAAATTTTTTATTTAATTTAGTGCTTGATGGAACTTTATTCCAAACAATAGGACTTCCGTACTTTAAGGATTGTTCAGTAGGGAACACTTTTGTCACAAATTATACTGGTCACTTGATGCATTGTTGTACATGTCATTTGAAAGCCGCACACCAAATTTTAGGCTAATAGATGTAGTTTTTGCCTACTGACTTTGGACTGAAAATTGACACTTGACACAATTTTATGAGACCATACTGAAGCAATGATACTGTTGGGGATGGGTGATTCAGAATAATATACTATTCTAGAATATTCTAGAATAGTTAAACCGAATCCAGAATACTGAATCCTTTTTTTTGCAATTAGCACAATCAACATGAAAGCGTTTATTTACTTCAAGTTTACAACAACAAAAACACAATTAGAGCACGAGTTTATTGCAGTGCAATATATTTAAGCTTTCTACATGTTTGCCTGTCAAATGTGATTGTAATTTAATGGTGGTTAAACCTGCACTTGAAAAAGATCTTTCAGAGGATGCAGATGCAGCAGGTACACAGTGATATTAACCAAATTCTTACTTAATACATAAATGTAATGAATCATTGAACAAGATTTTCAGAATGAACACAGCTAAAGAAAAGCACATGGTTGACTGAGAAAAAGACTTGTTTGTGTATGCATCACAAGAAAAGCCCGCATTGGACCAATAAGTACAATTGTGTGTGTGAGCAAATTTTTCTATCGTTGCTTGCAATTGGTACATTTACAAAAGAAAATATGTGACCAAGCAACGTGATACAGCATTCCAGTCTAATTTGAAGAAAGACCGATTGGAGTGAGAATAAAAAACAAAATTGGTTGCTCTAAGAGATAAAAAGAAAAAAAACGCTGTGCAAATTGCTCTCATGGGCCCAAAGTGTGCCGAAAATTTTTCGAATTTTTAAAAATTTGTTGAGATGCTCAAGAACAACTTAGTTTTTTTTAACCAACTACACTCTCTAAAACTAACTGTTTCTCCCTAAAATTAACTTTCCCTTCAATCGGTTTTCCTTCAAATTGGACTCAACCTGATAAAGTTTGTAAGCACAATACAAATCGAATGCTATTATTTGGTTTGAAGTGGCATTTTGGATTCGGATAGTTTAGGATTTGAATCCTTCGGATTTGGTATTCTGAATTGCCCATCCCTAGATACTGTCTCAGCCACGTTCTTGGCTCAGTGCCAATCAGCAAACTGCTTGTTCACTGTTTAGCTCAATGTTTCAGCACTGTTCTGCTGTAATATTTTTGAGTTATCTCTTTCTGTTCACCTGTTTCAGGTTTTTTTGTGACATAGCCTACAGTTGTTGGCCATTGTCAGAATATTGTTGCTTTGTGTTGCACTTTTTTGTAATGCAGTGCTGTCAGTTGTCATGCATACTTTTGCAAGTTTTAATAAAATGTAATGTAGTTTTGACACTTCTAAAGTAAAATAATGTATTGATATTTCAGAGTTGAACTGATTTGTAAAGAATATAGCAGTAATGACTAAGAGAAAGAGAATAACCAGGAAAGGCACAGAGCATGCTGTGTTTGGGCAAGCAGATTCTCTTCCTGCGCACAAACTTTCACATAATGGTGAAGTGTTAAGAAATTGTTGGAGGTGCAAATGTGAGGCTGGAAGATTTGCAGATGTGAATGAGATTGTGAAGAAAGCTGCTTTAGATGTTTCTGCAATATGGGCTAGGGCGATTGGAGATCGGTTAACCATTCTTTTGTTGGATCAAAAAACTATTGAAAATAAATTGAAAAGATTGTACAAGAAAGGTCTGCTGGTCAATAAAAACAAGCAAAATCTTGTCAAGTTAAACGAATTCAAAATGGAAATGCACGTGTCCATCTGCCTCTTGTTTCCAAGTGCACTGCAAAGCAAAGAACTGTTATGGATTCCACTTGGTTTTTAAGTGTGATGTCCAGTTTTTGCTTGGAAGATGGTAACTGCTGACATCAAAAATATAAGCAGAATGTGGGCCTGAGTGGTGGCAAGAGACGAGGCGATGGAGGTGGCCGCTGAAATAGAAAAAGTTCAAGCTGAGGTCAGGCAGGAGCAAGTGCAGCTTGATTTCTCTGACGAAAGTGCTTACGAGGTAGGCGACAACGACAAGAGCAAAATAGATGAAGATTATATTCAAATGAACATATCAGACAACAGTTCCAAAAGCAACTTGACTAAACTTCCTACTCTTCTGTTTGCGATAGGTATGGTGTTTCAAACTATGCTGGTGCTGCCATAGCCTTGGCCACGCTAGTTGATTCCGCTATTATAACTAAAGTTGATAAAAGTCAAGTTATTGGACCACAGAAACTGGGAGATGAGAGGAGGCAATGCAGAGAGGAAAGGCAGGAAGCAAAGCTTGGAAATTTAAAGGAACTTGCATCTTTATATTTTGATGGAAAGAAAACCATGACCAGAGTTCTTGTGAAAAACAAAAAAACAGGAATGTGGAGTCCAACGATAAAAGTAGATAATTGCTATGTTGTGTTGACTGAACCGGGCAATGACTATTTAACTCATGTGACTGTTAAAACTGAGCATGGGAAGGTGGTAGCTCGAGCCATCTATGACTTTCTGGTTGAGCACAAGTTGACAAGTCAGCCACTATATTTTGCTGGTTGCGACGGTTGCTGTGTCAATACTGGACCAAACGGAGGTGTTATCCATCACCTGGAGATGCTGCTTGCCTGGCCTCTGCATTACAGCATCTGTCAGCTCCATGGTAATGAGTTCTCATTCCAGGCAATATTTTACTATTACATTGGCAAACCCAGCGATATGGAGAACTGGCAAGGAACGATTGGTCAGATAAAAGAGCCAGTGTCAGACCTTCCTGTCATTGACTTCCAGCCAAAAACCTTTTCTGATTATCTGGTTCTGTCTGAAAAAGAGGTAAATTATTATTGTTTGATTTACAAGCATTTGTTTTGACATTGCTGAGTCTTAGCATAGCTTACTTAACCAAGCTGTTTATCAGTTTTGTTTGTTTTTTGTAGGTAATAGATTTATCCTGGGACCAAAAATATTTGTACAGAATATGGATTGCGACTATAGTAGGGAAAGTGGATGATGATCTCACGGCCATTGAACCTGGTCCTTTCTGTGTGTCTAGTTAGAACATTCTCTGGAACACAGTATCGAGGGTATATCTTGCCACTGCTCAACCAAGTAACCAACTTCAGAGGATTACTAACATAGTGGTGAAAGTCTCGGTGCCAATGTGGTTCCAGATCAAAAAACATTCGTGCATGACAGATGGTCCATACAACACTTTTGTATGCTTGCAGTTGCTGAAACATCTGAACAACATGGAGATAAACATTGTGAAGGAGGTGGTGCAAAGAAATGCCTTTTTTGCTCATCCAGACCAACTCCTGCTTGCCATGTATACAGATAGAGATGAAGCAGTCAGAAGAGAAGCTGTTAATAAAATCAGGAAGCTAAAGGATCAATACATACCGAACACTGAAGATGAAGCATTTCCTGAGGCTGAAGCATTTCATGAAGTTGAAGAGGATGATGAAAGGCTTCACATTGATAAAGATTTTCTTATACCAACAGATGATGAAGCGGAGGAAGATACAAAGGTGATTGAAAAGACACATGACATGCTTTCCAAGAACATCAGGAAAGTAATTCTTCCAAAGCTTAAGTTTGACACAACAAATTACCATCACATGATTGACTAAGACACTGAACTGAAAACTGAGCCTCCATCTTTGACATCCCTCAGTGATGAGGAAGTTTCAGGTATCCTTGAAAAACCACTGAGTGTTCTGAAGTGGCCAAACCACACTTAGTCAGTTGAGAGAAGAATCCAGGTCATGACTGAAGCTTGCACAGAGGTGGCATGCTACAAGGCAAGAGATGGTTACATCAGGCAGCGGCTTAGCAGCAGACAGATTATGCCTACATTTAGAACCAAAAAGCATTTCAGCTTCAATTATTAACTGAGAAACAATAACAATTATTAATGCTAAGACATTGCAGTGTTTCATTAAAATTGTTTCTCATACTTCAAAGTTGGCTAGTGTTTACATTTATCAACGCTTTGTACTAGACTAGGTATTGTGTATATAGGCAAAATTAGCCAAAATGGACACAAAAAGTCAGTAAGGAAGATGTGCTCATTTTAACACAAAATTTGGCCTAGACGTTTATCTTGCCCATAGCAGCAAGGCACTAAGCGATCATAGTAAAATTTAAAATTTTGTATTTTTTCATTGTGCCCTATTGTTCAGCTATATTTAGTTTAAAAAATGATGAATAAAATTTGACTGACTTCTTGTACATTTTGTGAAGTTTTTGCATGCAGGTTATTTTGAAAAAAAATGATCAAATCTTATTGATAACATGCTTTTTGATATATTTGTACATAAAACAAGTTATTTCTATTCAGTTATTTAATTGATTGTCAGGTTATTGTTTTGCAATATTTTGGTAATATTAGCTCTGTGATTTAATCCAAATGTCATTCATATTAATTTATTAGTGACTTGTTGAATTTTTTAAGCTGTGTTTTTACTACTAATTAGTGATGTACCGATACCACATTTTAAGCCAATACTGATACTACTACCGATACCAGCATTTAGAGCCGATACTGATACTGCCAATACCACCGATACTTTTTTATCTATCGAGCACCATCAGTAAAAGTTTTTGTAAGTAACACCAAAGAATGTATTTACTAAATCTAGCTTGTTATTGCATTTTGAATTTTTTCAGGTATATATCTATCTTATTCATTACAATATTATTACAAATCTGTAAAAGAAATCATTAATTATGTTAGAAATCTAATCCAGTTCCAGGGGGGAACAAAAATTTTTTATATTTATACGACAAAAAAAAATTTTATATTTATTTTGTGCTTAAAAAGTATCGGCAGGTATTGGCTATATTTACCGATACTGATACTACTAGCTGATACCACAAAAATAGGCCAACACCATCGATACCGATACTTAAGTATTGGTACATCACTACTACTAATATTCCATGTTGTAATGACGTATCTTATGTGACTGATTATCATGAAGTTATATTGGGTTGTCCAAAAAGTCTTTTCATTAAATCTTTATATACAAATAAGAAGGAAATCTTAAATTTATCTAAAAATTTCACAATATCTTCCCTATATATTCAAATTTAACTACTCAAAATTTCAGTTTGTTATATGGAATGTCAAAGCAATTATCTTATTTTAAATTTTAGTTTTTTTATTTAAAAGTTTCCCATCCCAGATTTTGGATAAATTTCTTTGTTTTCTGAGCAACGTGGAGTCTGGTATTGTCATGTTGAAGAATGATTTTCTTCAAAAGAGGCCTTCAGAAACTCTTGCACATCCACCATACTCACCTGATTTAGCTCCTTCAGACTTTCACTTTTTTCAATCAATAGATAATCAGATGAGAGGGAAAAAGTTCAAAAATGAAGAAGAGCTCAAATCTTGGGTTGATACATTTTTTGCTTCGAAAAATGAAAATTTCTACAAAAGAAGATTTGAAAAATGATTCAAAGATGGGAAAGTGTCGCAAAGAATAAAGGAGAAAATATTTTAGATTAAAACGTCTTTGTTGAAATTCATTATTAAAAAAATATAAAAACTAAATTTTAAAATAAGATAATTGCTTTGACATTCCATGTAACAAATTGAAATTT
Organism: Diplosoma virens; assembly: GCA_963680785.1. Classification (NCBI taxonomy): domain Eukaryota; kingdom Metazoa; phylum Chordata; class Ascidiacea; order Aplousobranchia; family Didemnidae; genus Diplosoma; species Diplosoma virens. Next base: position 40,021,895 of record OY796896.1, on the reverse strand, counting down.
TGAGTAGTTAAATTTGAATATATAGGAAAGATATTGTAAAATTTTTAGATAAATTTAAGATTTCCTTGAAAAGTTATTTGTATATAAAGATTTAATGAAAAAACTTTTTGGACAACTCAATATAAACAAGCTGAGTTTTTTTGGCAAAAGTGTTTTAAAAATTTTTTATAGTAGCATAACTAACACAGATTTTTCATACTCATGAAATGTTATTCCCTATAATTTTGTTTTTGGTTGTTGTGAAATAGATTTATTTTTGATAAAAATTGTCAGTTTATTTAATGGAGGCTTTTTTGTGAGTGTGTGAAGGATCAAGCAGTTTGTTTGGTCACTGTTTAGAATAGTTGATTTGCTAGAAACCAATTATTTATATTCACTAACTCATTGTTTGCAATTTTATATAAAGTTTTATAGCAATTTTCTTTTAAATATTTTATTAGATCATCTGCGTATATAATACATTATCCTAAGGTCAAACATTTATTTAAATTATTTATATAAATTAAACCCTGAGGGACACCATATATTTTATTAACTTAGTATTGAAGCAGATTTTATTTATTTCAATTAATTTTTTTCTGTTGCTAAGATAGCTACAAAACCAATTATGTGCTACACCATGAATACCACTATGCCATAATTTGGAAAGTAAACTTTTATGATCAATGGTACCGAGTGCTTTAGGTAGATTAAGAAATATGCTAAGTACATGCTCTTTGTTTTCAAAAGCTTCAGCAATATTTAAGTTAATAATGAAGTTGCAAAACTAGTTGAGTGATATTTTCTAAAGCCAAATTGATATTTACATGCATAAAAAAGTTTTGTTTGTTTAAGAATAAAACACAATTTTGTTGTAACTTTTCTAGTATTTTTGACATGGAGAAAAGTAATGTGATTGGGCAATAATTACATACATTAGTTACATTACCTTTTTTATGAATTGATACAACTTTGCAGTCTTAATTTATTTATTTATTTTTTATTTTATCTCTATGTTTATCCTCCTGACTTGCAGAAAAGCAACAAGGCACTAATGCATAGGGCAAGCAATTACCTCAATCTGCTTCTGGATATACCAAGACATTGCTGTTTGATTAAAATTTTGTACAAATAACTGAATTTAGAACTGCTTGCCAAGACCACCAAGCAGGGTAGAGTGATATAAAGTGTCTTTTACAAGGACACAACAGAATGGCGCAAGTAGATTTCAAACCAAGACCATGTTGATCACAATCATGGCACTTGCCACTGGCCACATTGCCAACAGAGATAAACTCACCATCAGCTAACAAAAGATTAAATATGTGTGCTAGGATTAATGATATGCTTTCTGGAGTGCTTTTTAGAATAGTTGTATAAATTTCATCAATAACAATACTTTTTTTTAGGCCTAAGGTAACTAATTAATTTTTTTTTTTTTTCAGTTAAACTGATGCTTAAAAATAATGATACAGTTGAATCTGGATAATTGCATACCAGATAATTGCATAATCTGCTTTATCACATAGAAATCGTAAATGCTGTATCACAGTCAATTGTTTGTTAAGGAAATATTTTGGTTAATCACATAGTAGTTTATTCCATAATCTGCTTAATTGAATAGAATTGAAAAGCCTTTATTTGATTATTGAAAAAAATATTGCAAAATTTCAATGACAAAAACATTACTGTTTCAAAAAAGTCATAACAGAAATAGACTGTTCAAATGTTTAAAACAAACCTGCCAATTGCCAATATCACAAAATCAAAGGCTGCCACAACTTGAGCGGTGATTGTTGTTTTTCAAAGACAATTATTGATTTAGAAAAACAACATGTGGTTGTCATTTCACAGCAATGTGATGAGACAAATCATTGCCTCAGAAATTTACAAATGTGATGAGACAAATCTTTGCTACCAGAGGGAACTTTGTGCTTTAAAAATGAAAAACTCTGCAAGAAATCAAAAGAATGCTTTACCATCCTACTTACTGCAAAGATGGATGATTCAGACAAGTTACTGACATTTGTTATAGAAAAATCTGCTAATCCATGCTGCTTTTGGGGAATAAAAAAAAAATAAAAAAAAAAAAAAAACTCCCAGTAACTTACAAATCTAATAAAAATTGCTGGATGACTGGAACACTTTTTAAAGAATGGTTGGAGTGGTTTGATGCTTGCTTGCAGAAACAAAAAAAAAGTTTGTTTGCTGTTAGACAATTATTCTGCTCACAAAATTGAAGATAATGGATTACAGTGCATTGAATTGGTATTTTCACCACCAAATTCAACTTCATATATTCAACTGCTTGACCAGGGCATCATTAAGAACTTCAAACACTATTACCGTCGTTGAATGTTACAAAAAATTGTGCTGACAATTGATGCAGATGAAAATAGCGCAGCAACAGAAGTGGCTTGGTCTATATCAACATTAGATGCAGTAAATTTTATGAGCGCTGCTTGGAACAATGTTTCTGCAGACACAATTCAAAACTGCTTTTTCTGTAGTCTAACATCAGCATTATCCAATGAGCCTTTTATTAGATTTTCATCGAATGAAGTTCCACCTTCGTTTATGCAGAAAACGTACACACATACAGTATGTTAATTTTAATGATTGCCTTGAAGTAACAGGTGTTCAAGATGATGCTGATATATGTGAAGAAGTTTTACAAAACAAGCAAGTTGAAAAAGACGATGTCAATGAAGAAACCACTGCAACTGCGAGACTCCACCAAAAAATAAAGAAGTGCAACATGACATAATTAGGTGATGACTACAATATGAAGGGGAGGATATGGGTGCATTTCTTTGTTTGGAAAGACAAATGCAAGATAGTATGCAAAACAGAATTAAACAAACAACAATTATGCAGTATTTTGCTTGAAGCAAATAAATGTTTGATCCTTTATTGGCATGCTTTTGTTTACTTTTTGAGTAAGAATAAGATGATCACATTGCACTTGCTTTGAGGTCTGATGTGTAGATATTTTTATGCTTGACAATTGTTACGCTTCAGTTCAACTTTGCACTTTTGCATAAACACATAATTTGCTTAATTGCATAAAAAGGTTTGTCAAATTGACTATGCAAATAACCAGATTAGGTGGTAACAACACCAAAACAATTAACTTAAATGAATATGCAAAATTATTTAATACAAAATATACATGATATTTAATACAGCAGATACATAATTATCACAACACATGCTTTATAAAAAAATAGTTTTATTAAAATTACCCCTATAGACTGTTTAGCCTGTGAGGCTCTCCTGGGAACACAACATCTTATTCAAACAGAATTTTAAGAAAATTTTATTTAAATAAGAATATTTATGAGTTGCAGGTGAAACAGATGGTTAGGACAATTTTGATGTTTTGTAAAAACTTGTGTTCTGTTAATTAAGTATAATTGCTCTGACAACTGAAGTTATTAATCACTCTGCCAAAAAGCACTAACAACTTATAGGTAGGCCTATATGGTTTTCTTAGTACAAAAGATATACAAGGCAGAGAGACTGAGGAGATGATTTAATATCTAGAAAGCCTCACCAATAGCAATGCTAAAATCAATAAAGAGTTGTTGTTACATTATAAAACTGACATAAATGTTAGTTTTGTTGCTTAGGAGTCTTTTTACTGAATTTTATAATTCAAAGTAAAGAAGTTGTCATTCTTTATAAGTTATGAATCAGCAATACAAGTTTTACCATTTTTTACATTATTTCCCTGACTTCAGATCTTTTTTGAAGGTTTTAGTGTGCAATTTTTATTTTTAATCTTTTTTCAAGACCATGCTCTAAAACAGTGGTTTTTAACCTGTGTGTCACAAGAGGTTTCTAAGTGTGGCACAAAAATTTTTAAAAAACATTAGTCCATTGCTTTGTAGCTTTTTTTAGTGGACACTACTTATTAGGGGTGAAAATCAAGAAATTTGAAACAGATTCAAATTGAAGACTTTTTTTTTTACAGAACACTACTTCTTGGGGATGGAAATCAAGATCTGCACTCTCTGGTCCAAGTCTGCCACAAATTTTAAAAAGATTTCTAAGTGTGCCGCAGGCGCATAAAGGTTGAGAGCCACTGCTCTAAAGCAATATCTTTTAATTTTGTGTCCCAAGCAGCGCAAGAATTTTTAAAAATTGGCTTCTACAAGTAGTAGCAAAAAAATCATATTTTAATAGAGTTAAAAAATTCATGATCTATATATTTTTGAGAAATGTTTACCAAAAATATATCTCATTATGCATATTTTTAAAAACATTTGCATTAGAATCATTGCTGATGCAGAAATTTTTTTTCTGAATGTAGGTTAAAGTTTTCTTATGCATTTTATTGTTGCATAGAAGAACATTCATCTTGCTTGCAGTGAGGTTTTTGATGTTTAGCTGGAGAATAGTGGGTCTTTAGGACTTGTTGGCAAAGAGCAATTTTTTCCAAACATTATCCTGTCCTGAAAAAGATGTTTGCCGATTAGCAGACCCTTGCTGAATATCAGAATGGGAAGATACTTTTCTGTTTTGGCAGGTTTGGTTTCAATCTATCATGTTTAAAAGTAGTAACAGACTTACATTCCAGACTGTGAGAAAGCACCTGCCATCTGGGACATTTGTGCCAGCTGCGCAGAATCTTTTAAACAACCTTTCTGGACTTGGCATGCATGATTCTGAGTGGAACATGGAGTATTGTGAGAATACATCCAGGCTCTGTGTTTTCATACCCAGGACCAGTACCTGGCTTGTTAGAATGAGCTTGCCTCAAACAGCTTGGGTTAAGCTCAATCGCTTGTGAACTGTTGTTGGGTGATTCCATTTGTCCATGTACAAATGGGGTCTTGATCCTTCTCCAAATTGTGAGTGTGGCACCTTTGAACACCACATTCTAATAGTGTGCCCCATACATCAGGCACCACTTGGAGCACAAGGTCTGACAATTTTGGATGATGAAACCTTATGCTGGCTTAACAATATCACTGCCAGCATCTCATTCAAGCAGTAGAGCATCCTGGGGTGGCAAAAGGATAAACTCTCTGCCCCAATCCTGTTTGTGTCTGACCTGGAAAGGATGCCCTTTCAAACAATGATGACAACGACATTGCATAGAAGAATGTTTTATAGCAATGTTCTTAATTGTGGATCACTACAAAACAATTTTTAAAAAAGTTCTCAAAACTGGTCAAATGATGTTTTTGCAATATTTTAACTAAAATTTTTTTGTAAATACTTTTATAACAGGCCAGAATTGTTAAGTTAAAATAAAGTGAAAAAAAATTTGTTTTAGATGAAATAAAGAGGTTCTAATTGTCAGTATTGATGAGACATGTGCAAAAAATATTAAGGCTAGAATAGGAAAAACTATGGCAGCTTCAAAAACAAAACCATTGTTGTTGTTTGGAAGGGCATCCACTCCAGATCAGACACAAACAGGACTGGGACCAAGGGTTTATTTTTTTACTATCCCAGGTTGCTGTACTGCCCAGGTCAGATGCTGGCAGTGATGTTGTTAAGCCAGCATTAAGTTTCGTCATACAAAACCGTCAGTTCTTGTGCTCTGTGTGGTGCGTGAAGTATAGAGCATGCTATTAGAACTTGGTCTGCTGTTTATTCAGCAGCAGTGCACATTTAATTCAGTGAAATTTAATTTAATTCAGCAAAACCCCATTTGTTCATGGATGAGTGAAATCGCCCAAAACAAGTCCACAGGTGATTAAGCTTAACCCAAGCTATTTGGAGAAGCCTGGCAGTATTCTGACCATACTCTGTGTTTCATTTATGAATTGTTTACTCAGAAGTGCAGATGCCAAGTCCAGCAAGGTTGTTTAAAAGATTCTGCGCAGCTGGCACAAATGCACATCTAGATCTTAGTCTCTTTTGGGAAGCATCTGAGGACCCACTTAAAAGACCATACAAAATATGATCAGATTCCAGAAATCCATGGTAAGCCAAGGAGAGTGTCATGCATAGTCTGCAAAGCTCAGCTGGCTGGGTGTCTGAGAGTATGGGTAAGTGGTCTGTTGGAGTGGGATGCAGGCATCCAGTGATTATGTGCAAGGCATCATTCAGGACACTGTCAATGAGCTGAGTGTGAGCGCTGTGACACCAGACTAAAATTAGGTAAAACTGGACAGATTGCTCATGTTTCATCATCTAGTGGCATTGTGCAAAAAACTGTCCTTGTGCATCACATTGCTGAAGTGACTCGTAGGCTCAGGATGGGGTGCTAGTGCCAAAACACTATGAGCAAAATCATTAATTCTTTAAAGCAGGGGTGTCAAACTGGTGACTTGTGGTTCAAATCTGACTTTCCATGCTCTATTTTATGACCCATGTCTTTCAAGTTTTATTGCCATATTAGGCTAATACCGCTTTTTTAGATATGAAACTCAAGAAATTCGAGACAGATTCCAAGTAAAGACCTTTTTTATTTCATAAATTGTTGGCCATGCATAAAATTATTTGAAAAATTGTGTGATTCGCATAAAATGTAAGTGTGCAAATATGGCCCATAGCACCAAATGAGTTGGACACCTTTGCTTTAAAGCTAAGAAATTAAACTTAGGAATGGGTTATCTGAGTGTTCTGTATGGAGCATAGCTGCATACCTGTATGCATCTGCAACATGAACATTAAAAGCTGAAGAAAAAAAGAAACTTTAGTTTTTTGAAAGATGGATATGGAGAATACTAGAGCAGGTTAGATTCAGTTGTGAAGAACTACTGCAAAAGACAAGAAAAGATAGATAGAAGTTCATGCAAAGTATCCAAGATAGAACAGAAAAATGGACCAAATTTCAATTACATAAAAATTAATGCATGTAATTTTAGAAGGCAAAATAGTTGGAAAATGAGGCAGTGGTAGACCAAAAAATAGCAATATTTAATGAAATTTATAGCTGCCCTAGGCTTGAAAGAGGTGCAAGGAGTTCATGACCATGGTTGAGACCTGTTCTAGGACAAATGATTGATAAATTAAGTTGACTAAAAAATATATAAATATTTTTTAACACCAAAGGGTAGCAGCATAAGTGAAGATTATAAAGCTTTCACTTCTACCAAATGGGGTAAACCCAACCAACTCATTGTCTCTATATTTAAAGCTATCACTTGTCCCATTTTGGAATGTGCAAGCACCATTTGGAGCCTTATACCAAACACCAACATCAAAAAACTGCAAAACCATTCAGAATGCAACTTTGTGTATTGCACATAAGACAAAAACGTTTAAACTTGCAGAATCAAATTAGTGTCCTTCCAATGGACACCCATTGCAAATTTGTCAAAAAAAAAAAAAAAAAAATTGTCAGAAAAAAATAAAACTATTAAAAAAGTTTATTTATGATCATAATTGGAACACAATTTGATTTTTTTAATCTCTGTCTCTGGTGGGTTGGCCACCAGCAACCTTGCAAAGCTTCAAACTCATTGCATGCTTTTATTTAATGACTATAATAAAAGTTTCAGTTTTGATTAGATTAATAACTTGTAAATACTAGAAATGATTTTTTTTATTAGATTGATTGAAAATCATATAATTTCCAGGTCAATGTGTGATCAACGCCAGGCAGGGAGTCTGACCCAGGATCAGTTTGTTCTCGCCATGCATCTTATTTCACAAAAAGTAAAAGGTGTTGAATTGCCTGCACAAGTAACTGCTGAAATGATATCTGCTTCAAGCTATGATTCAGGATTTGGAGTGAGTGATTTAGACACCTGTTTAACCTTTTTTTTATACAATTTTATTGTTTTGTTTATTTGCATATACAGGGTGCAGACAAAATCCTTCGACAACTTTAAAATGGGATATTTCCATAAATAGTGAATAAAACAACTAAATATTTGTATGTACATTCGACCAGACTTTTTTGAACAATAGTACAAAATTTCATTCAATATGACCTCCTTTGCTTTGAATTACATGCTCAAGTCTGTTTTGGAAGCCCTCTGCTGCTTTACACAGGGTTTCTTGAGGTATTTTGGCCCATGCTTTCTTAACCCTTAACTGCCGTAGTGCTCTTTTTCGGTCACCTTCATAACAATGAAAATATCAGAAATTGGTCTGCTTTTTTTCTGTGAGTGCCGAGCTGTTCTTTTTCGTCCATGCACGGACTATATGTCTGATAGTGCGTTTCTCCCAAATAGATTGTGTCTATTGTGTTCACCACGTGTTAATAACATAGTGTAGATTGAGACTGTTGAAGATTACAAATCAAAATTGAATTGAATATAGAATTTTTACCAGGTGAGATTTTGCTTTGTAAAAATTTAGAGCGTTTATGTAAGTATTAACCCGTTAACTGCGGAATTAAATTTTCACAAACCGTTCCGAGTTACTTTACAGCTTTAAAAACAAAGCAACACGGGAAACTTTCAAATTGTGTCTGTTAAGCTGTTAAAGTGCTTTCTACATAGAATACAATAAAAAAACTTGCGCAATGAAAAAATGCGACTGCAAAGCGAGAATTCTCGTTTTCCGCAGGGAGATAGCAATTGCCGAAGACGAGAATTCTCGTCTTCCACAGGGAACGGGTTAAAGAATGTAATGCCCGCTTTTTATAATAAAATATTGAAATTTGTTAGTTTTAGGAATGGTAAAACCAGGTGCTTCGGCATAAAGTGATTCATTGTGAAAATTGTTTTATTTTTATAAGAACTTTTTTTTGTCAAAAAATTATTTATTTTAAATATAAGATTTGTGGTTCCTACCAAGTGCAAGACTGCACTGGTAGGAACGGCAATGTGCATCATGCACGCTGTATGACCAGATGCTGTAATATATCGAGTTTGGGACAGATGGCACTAGAGAGTTTGGGACAAAGGTAAATATAAGATTTGTGGTTCCTACCAAGTGCAAGACTGCACTGGTAGGAACGGCATATTTATTTTAACATAAGTTTCATTTAATGATGATTTTATTTTAGTTTTTAGCATATTTTCATCTATAGTTGATCAGATTTTACCTTTTTTTTTATTTTTATTCATTAACTCAGTTTAAAATTTTTTTCCTGTGAGCCAAGGTGGACAAAAAAGTGCACCTTAAAAAAAAATTTAAATTAAATATTTTTTCAGGAATTTAATAAAAAAATTGTTTAAATGCATACTCATCAAAGCTATTTTTAGGTTAAAAAATTTTTTTTTTGTAAAATAAAAATTCAGGCGGTTAAGGGTTAAAGAAGCACTTTATATCTTCTGAATTATGAGAAGAAGCACAGGTATCTGCTTTCAAAAGGGACCACACAAAAATCCATTGGGTTCAGGTCTGGTGATGAGGGTGGCCAAACATCTTTACTCCAGAAATGTAAAAAATGGTCCTGGCACCACTTCTAGTTTTTTTGGACGTGTGTGACAGTGCACTGTCTTGTTAGAAAGTGAACAGTTTGTCTTTGAAGTGTTTTTTGGCCTCTTAAAGTGCAGAAGTCAAGATTGTTTCAGTGTATGAATTTGTGTTTGCTTTTGCACCTTGTGGAACAAAAATTAGGTGAGACTTCCATGTTTTGAAAATGGCGGCCCACACCATGTTGGAAGAAGGTTTTTGATGTCTGAAAACCCTTCTCATGGAATCAGGAATGTCTGCAGATAATTTTGCTAGGACTTGGTCATTTTGTCAATTGCAGATTGCTTCAATAGTAAACAATTTTTCATCAGAGAAAATGATCTCGCCCATGTCCATACATGCCTCTTTTTAAGAAAAATCTTTGCTCGAGCCAGTCTCTTTTCTTTTTGAGGGTCTGTGAGGCACTGCCGAGTTTGCATTTTGACAGGCAAGAACTTTAAAATTGATTTAAACAATGTTTCTCATTGTCTTCTCACTCACATTCATAGCACATGCCATCCCCCTCATGGATCTTTTTGGATGCTGCCAGACTTGGGCTCTGACAGCATTAATGATCTTTGGTGTCCAAGAAGTTTATGGTCTTGTACTTTGAGGACAATCTTCAGTACTTTTGAGTTGTTAAAATCTTCTAACAGTATAATAAACAGTTGATTGGAGCTTTAAGAAGCTTCACTATCTCAGAATTTGTCTTACCTGCGCAATGTAGCTCAATAATGGCTGCACGTTTAACACTCATACTTGATATTAACGCTGAATTTTAATACATTAATTATACAATCTGAAAGACAAGGTTTGACATAATTAATATTGACCATTGAAAACTTACTGCATATATTTAAGAATCTATAAAATTGAATATTAAATTTTTTCCAAAGACTTTGTCTGCACCCTGTACTGTACTATGTTTTTTTGTTTATTTGCACTTGATTTTTTTGAGCTTGATATATGAACCATGTAAAAGTGTTCTAATCTATGGTTTATTCAAGTAAACTAAGTTTTTATTTTGATAAAAGACTTTTTTCTATTAAACAAATATGCAAAGAGCTGGTTTCCAATCCTATTTTAAAAATTTTGTATTGGCCCAAAAATAAAAGTTCTGAAAAAAAATTAAAACAAAAAAAAGACACTTGCAATGCTCCTTTAAAACTGCTTATATTTTGACTAAACTCCCATTCAATTTATGTTTTCTAAAAAAGTTTTTATCTCTTATAGCCAATTTTATGTTAGAGTAAACAACAATTTTTTTTTTTTTGAAGGATAGTGGAAATTTATCTGATGCAAGCAGCAATTTAGGAGATTCAGCAGCAATTCGTGAGCTTGATGCTTTAACCCAAGAAATTGAGGAACTTCGTCGAGAAAAAGATTCATTGACTTGTGAAATTCAAACCAAAGAAATGTCTATAAAAACAACAAGCCTTGAAGTGCAGGTAGGCTAAAGCTTTTACTTGAGGTGAGTTTTTGATTAATTTTAAGTGATAATATGATTATTTTGTTATTTTATTTTTTAGGTACCATGCTTATGAATTGCACTGCTAGTTAGTGTATATAAATGCTATACACTTATTTTGCAATTTGTATTTATACTTCAATGTCAAATATATGACCTCTGAAATTGTTTTTCTTGGTATTAGGAATAACCTCATCATTGTTTCATCATTGTTTCATCTTGGTGTTGCACATTATACAACTGCATTCATTCCTTTTATTCATTACTCTCACTTATTCATTTTATTCTTTCAACAATATCTTTTTGCAAGTTTGCCCTGCAAATGACCCATCTGCATTTAGTATATAAGCTTTGGATTTATTGAGATCAATCAAATCTTGTAGGTATATTGAGAAATTACTTTGCTTTTTCTGCTAATTTGTTTAGAAAAACATTGCCTATACTAAGTAAAGACTGCCATATTGATGGTAAACATGTCATCATCATATTTTACTGGTGCTGCATCTAAGCATCAAACACTAGTCCATTGGCATGGAATTGAATTATTCTGGGCAAGCCCATTTCACTGAGGCAGTACCCATAGTTGGATGAAAGTACAAAACCTGGATGCACTTTCACAATGCTTTGTGTTCAATTTATAAATTTAGCTTCAGTAGAGAGGTTAGCTTTTTTATACCATAAAATTGCTATGGAAAGCAGCCATGTTGGATTAAACATTTTTTTAATTGATTTATTTACATTTATTTAATATTAAAGCACTACAGAAACAAAAAACAAAGAATTAAACAAACGTTTTTGACTAACTTCAGCCCTCATCAGGTTTTCTAGGTGAATAGTCTTTTCTGACTTTACTTTAATTTAAGTAGGGGATCATTTATTTGTAAATGCTGACAAAGTAATTTTATACAAGACAAGACAGATTTTTTAAACACAACAAACACATTAGCTATAGTAAATGGAGCAGCAAAACCAAGCAGATTTTAAACACTGTTGACACATTGGTGGTAAATTAAATTACTTAAAACAAAAAATAAAAAAACGAGCAGATTTTTAAATAATCTTTAATAAAAATGATGTTCAATTAGCATGTAATTGATGATTTAAATTAGGCTGGACTTTCTTATTAATAGAGTTTTATGTATTTTAGTGTGAAATTCTGATTTACATTTGCACAATATCAAAAATTTAATGCTCCAACAAGAATCACATGATAAAATATGATTTTTATGGCTCTTTCTTGAATAGTTTTGAAATTCAAATGCTCCAGGACTCTTGTGATCAGATGTCTCAATGACATACCAATGTATGTCATGTTTGTGTCACATGAACCTGTGAATTTATAGATTGGTTCTTGTGACAAATAACATGACAGATGTGGTGATGGAATGATAGAATCTGTCCAGTTTTATCCCAAGATAGGTACGATTTGGACAGAATGAAAACGTCTATTGCTGTTGTAGACTTTTAGTTCACGTTTGACCTCTTGATTATTTAAATGAAAGGATACCGTCACAGTCCTAGTGTGACTGAGCTTCAACCTCCAAGTCTGGAGATATGCTGAAAGTGTCAAGATGTCTGGCTTAAAGTCCCTTCCAAGTCCGTCCAGTTTCCAGAAAAGTGTAACAATGCTAAATTGTCTGCATAAGCAAACTTTCTGAAAATCGTTCCATCACCATCTTAGTGGCATTGCACAAAAAACTATCTTTATATGTCACACTGGTGAGGCAACTGATAGGCTTAGGGTGCTGGTGCCAAAACAATGCACACAGCTGCTCAATCTCTACTTTATTCAACAGCTGAGTACTGTGCCCCAGTCAGGTGTTGTGGTGCTCACACTCACCTTATAGACAGTGTCTTGAATGATGCCTTGCACAGAGTCATTGAATGCCTGAGTGTCTCTCCAACAGACCACTTGCCCATACGAGGTCTGTTCAAAAAGTATCCGACCTTTTTCCCTCTCGCCAATAAGGTATGAGCAAACTGCCCGTGCAAAGCGTGGCTGCACACACACATTCACGCGTAATCGTGAAGCGTTTCAGGCCGATTCGTCATTCGTATCTCTCTGTGTAAAGCATTTAGTGCAGGCGTGTAGTACGTGTTCATCGGTTTTTTGATTTTCAGAAAATTTCATTTCAATGACAGAACGCATCGAACAGAGGTATTGCATCAAGTTTTGTCAAAAACTTGGTGATACTCAAGTTGAAACAATTCGAAAGATTCAACAAGCTTTTGAAAATGAGGCCTTAAGCCCAACTCAGATAAAGCAATGGTTTAAACGCTTTAAAGATGGCCGTGCATCAGTGGAAAGTGATCCTCGCTCAGGAAGGCCATCCACAAGCCGAAACGAGGAGGCGATGGATCAGGTTCGTGAAAAAGTGTTGGAGGATCGTCGTTTAACAGTACGAGAGATTGCTGCAGAAATGGGAATAAGCACAGGCTCAGTTCATTCAATCCTAACTGAGGATTTGAACCTGCGGAGAGTGTTGGCTAAATTTGTCCCCAAGCTGCTGACGGAGCAACAGAAGGAACTCCAGAAGGAAATTTCGGAGGACATGCTGGATGTTGCAAATCATGACCCAGAATTTATCAAGACAATCATCACTGGTGATGAGACCTGGGTTTATGGTTATGACCCAGAAACCAAGTTTCAATCATCACAATGGAAGCATCCAGAATCACCACGCCCAAAAAAAGCTCGGCAAGTCCGCAGCAATGTGAAAGTTATGCTGACCTGTTTTTTTGATTCCCGTGGCATCGTGCATCATGAATACGCACCAGAAGGTCAAACAATCAACAAAGAGTACTACCTGGAGATTCTACGTCGCCTTCGTGATGCTGTGCAAAGAAAGCGGCCAAACATGTGGGCAGCAAAGAATTTTCAGCTTCACCACGACAATGCTCCCACTCATTCTGCACATGTGGTCCAAGCTTTTCTAGCCAAAAACAGCATGCCACTTATTAGACAGGCTCCTTACTCTCCCGACTTAGCACCGTGTGATTTCTGGCTGTTCCCTAAGCTAAAAACAACTCTGAAAGGGAGGCGATTTCAGTCAAGAGAAGACATTATGAAAAAAGCGACGGAGGAGCTTTAGAGCATTCCGGGGGAGGAGTTTATGAAGTGTTTTGAGAAGTGGCAGAAGCGCTGGGATAAGTGTGTGAACCACCAAGGGGAATATTTTGAAGGAGATTGAATAAAACTTGCAAAATTTATTGTGTTGTGTGCTTTATACAAAAAAGTCGGATACTTTTTGAACAGACCTCGTACTTTCTCAGACATCCAGCTAGCTGAGCTTCGTTGACTAGGAGTGACACTCTCCTTGGCTTACCATAAATCCCTGGACCCTGATCATATCCCATATGATCTTTTAAGTGGGTCTTCAGATACTTGCCAAGAGAGACTAAAATCAAGACACTCATTTGTTTGAACTGTGCAGAATCTTTTAAGCAACCGTGCTGGACTTGGCATCCATGCTTCTTAGTGGACAAATTAACTGAAATGCTAAGTACTGTGACAATGCTTCCGAGCTTTGTGTTTTCTTATCTAGGACCAGTGCCAGGGCTGTTGGAGTGAGCTTGCCTGGAACAGCTTGGGTTAAGCTTAATCACCTGCAGACTTGTATTGGGTGATTCCATTTGTCCATGCACAAATGGGGTCTCACTTCACCAAATTGCGAATGCAGTGCCACTGAAAAAACTGTTGACCATGTTCTAATAACATGACCCATACATCGAGCACCACTTGAAGCACGAGGCCCGATGGTTTTGGATGACGAAACTCGATGCTGGCTTAACAACATCACTGCCAGCATCTGATTGAGGCAGAACAGCAGCCTCGGGTAGTAAAAGAATAAACCATCGGCCCCAGTCCTGTTTGTGTCTGGCCTGGAGTGGAAGGCCTTTTAAACGACGACGAGTGTTTTAAATTAGTAATAAATTTTAAATGTAGAAATTTTGCTCAGCTGATTTGGTGAGATTCCAGAGTTTTTTTATTTGGTTAATATTTTGTAAGGTCTAGTGCTTGAAATTGTTTTTGAAAGCTGATCGAATTTTCACCGTAGCTTGCGTTCAATCAACGTCACTACGCCCGATCTATTCGACCGGCCAAACAATCGCGAGTTCTCTGTAAAAACTTTGTCACAGTGCAAGGCGTCCTTGTTTTTATTTCTATTATATTCTTTGAAAAGCATGTTCATTCCTCGAAGACTTTTCATCTGACACTTATCGGGAGGAATCATCAGAATGAATCGAGAGCAATCCGATCGTGGTTATATAGGAAAAAGAAAGAGTCTGATTGGTTAAAAAAGGCAGTCAATCAGGAATCAAAAAAAAAAAGAAAACGAGAGTGCGTCTGATTGGTCAAGAGAGACAACCAATCAGAAGTGAAAGTAAAAGAGCGTTAATGAATGAGTTGTGTCGACAGAGATTAGATTGAAAAGATTGGATAAACGTAGCTTTAAGAGCGGAGAGGTGGAAAGAAGAACGCCCTCGGGCAAGGATAGAGAATTTGGTGTCACTGTGTTGGCTGACACAGGGAGGGTTTTTCAAGAGATGCTGTTCAATAGCAGAGTCATGGGCGTTGACTTGAGAAGTGTTGTTTTTCTTACAGGCACGGGAAAGATTAGAGCGATCTTGAGAAGAATGATGGTTTCTGATCGACCTGGAAACATGTTGTTTAATGCGTTCTTGCAACCTTTGGGATGTACGTCCTACGTACCGACTATCGCAGTGGAACACAAATTGATAGATAACATTATTATGATGATGAGCAGGTAATACATCCTTCTTGGTTACGGAAAGAAGAGACCTGGTTGTAAAAACAACAAATGTTTTAACAGTAAAGTAGCAATGCTGAATGACTGTAGTAATTAGCCTTCTAAATTTGGTTGAAACATTTCCCCGCCATGGAAGATGGAGATAAAACGGGTATTTCTTGGGTCCATGTTGAGATGGCTGGTTGACTTGTCAATTCTTCTTGAAAAATTTGGTTGTAATAATATGGTTAGGGTACTCATTAGCAACCAAGATCGATCGTATTTTGTCGAGCTCGGCCTGAAGCTAGCTGCTAGAGCAGATAAACAGAGCTAGGTGAACCAGTGTAGCCACAAGATTGATTTTTCGCTTCACAGGGCTAAAAGAATCCCAGTGTATGTATTGGCCGGTAAAGGTTTTCTATACACAGATGTAATAAATCCAGTTTTGTGCTTCTTAACTAGGACGTCGAGAAACAGAAGAGAAGATCGCTGACAGAAAATAAACAAAAAACTTTTGAACGAACGAGATATTAAAAAGAATTAGGTGCAACCAGTTAGACCACAACAAGCACCAGCGAACAAAGTTTGATAAGTACTCGAACTAACGACAACTTTTGTTGTGGGGAATCGGCAGGCCGATTCGTGAGCGTGCTTACAGCTGTAATGGCTCTTATCAGCTCGCGGCCACCCGGTTACGCCTGAACATTTTGTTAAACTAATTCGTTCGTCTAAAAATTCTTAGCGTTTAACTTTCAGAGTCAGAAATAATAGGCTCGTGTGTGGTGTTCCATCCGTTTTATTAACCGAATATATCGCCTCTAACTATTAAGCGAAGTATTTATTTTCGTATTATGAAAACAATCGCCCGGGAGATGTCGCACTCGCATCACGTGACCCAAAGCAGATTATTGATCGTCTTCTCGAGCGGCTAAATTAATGTTCGCATCTCTGCATTATTCATGTGCCGCACGTTGACTAGAAGCATCGATGGGCGCGCGGTGTGGCAGAGCGGTGGTGAGTGCAGTTAAGAAATTAGCAGCTCTACTTATGTTTGCTGAATTGCGCACGTTTTTTGTTTGCTGGACTGTTCCACTCCTGGCGATTGTTCTTGGTTCCTTTGCTAGTCGGCAGTTTAGGTGGAAAAAGTTTAGTATTAATGCAAAATTAATAGTTTCTTTAGAATCATTAAAAAAATTTCTTTTCAGTATTTGACTGTTGCCACGTGACTATTGACACGTTGGGTGGGGTTGGTGTCGTCAATCAGCGAGCTGATCGTCTGTTTGTTGGTTGAAGCAGTGAGTGAGGGTTTGTGGCCCAGCTGATTGATGACTTTGTTTAGGAGCTTCAAGACACGCTTGACCGAGACAGCAGCTCGTTGGCGCAACTTGAATGCGACAAAGCCGAAGCCCGCACGCGTCTCGATGAGCTAGAACAACAGAAGAAGAAGTTGGACACGATGCTAGGCGATGTGCGAGCCAAGGTGCAGGATGAAGGGGAAAATGTGAGTTGGCCCGCTTTAACATATTTTGTTTGAAATCTTCTTGCGTGTTGTTTTAATGGGTTGTTCGATCTTGCATTTAATAAAATATTGTAATCCCACATACGTAGAATTAATGAACCTTGTAAATGAGTAGAGGCTTCAATATTGCAATAGCTGTTTGTGGCTGCTAAGCTACGAGTGGCGCGCATGTAATTGCCAGACACTTAAGCGACGATAAAAAATTGCCATTTATCAATTTTGTTTACAGCGATTTATCCAACAATAACGTAATAAGCTGGCTTTTATCAGATCAAGAGCCTCCGGGCTCAGATCTCCGCACAAGAAGCGAGCGTCAGCCAACAGGAGGCCGAACTAAAGCGAGTCAAGCAACAGTTGGCGGACCTGCAGAAGGATCGGACCCAACTGGAGGAGCGACTGGAGGCTGAGAAGCAAGTGCAGGGCAACGTGGAGCGCTCTGTGAGGGAGGTCCGCGCGGAGATCGAGCAGGTGACGTCATCAATCGATTATGTTGTAACGGACTCGATTTTGCTTTTGATGGTTTGCGAGTTCGAATCTCTTATTCGTACGTAAAATTTGGTTTGACTCCAGGTGCAGAACCAGCTGCAAACGCTTCAAACTCAACAGAAATCAGTGAAGTCGAACATCGAGCAGTACGACAAAGCAGTTGCAGCTTTGAAAGGTGAAATCATTTTGTTTTCAGCCGACAGCCGATTACTCGTTTTTTTTTTTTTATACAGATCAATCTCCAGACCACTTTGCTTTCCCTTCGCAGAACCTGGTACGTATAGTTCAATTTCATTGGGTGTTTTGTTGACTAATATTATGTTGTCCATATCTTCCTTTCGGCTCTTGGACAGCTGCGGAAGTATTATTGTTCAACCATTGATTTGCGTATATTGTTTTGTGGTTTTGAAATTGGTTTATGAACGATTAATATTTGCTTCCGCGATCTGCTCGCAAACCTTATACCGGTGAATAATACGCGATGAGTCAGTTTTGGTATTTCGTCGTTGTCACCGTTGGTAATTATTTTTGGACAAAGCATTAAAGTTTGATTTGAAAGCATGATATGAATGACCTGCAGTGACCCCCACTGACCATCGAGTTGTTCAATGGACATTGGAGCGTGGTCAGCAAGAGCCTGGGTCATTGGCCCTGACTCCGCCCCCCCGTTCGATGGATAGCTCGTCCAACAACGACACAGTGTTTTTTCGTTATTGTTGCAGAATGATGTGAGTTTGTCTGCAAGCGACAGCGTTTTCAGCATGGGGGGGATGCAGGAGAAGGTGGAGGAGATGAAGAAGGATTTATGTGAAGAGCCGTTTGCTTCCGATCCTTTTAAAAGTTCGATTTTGCTATAGGGTGTCTGTTAACTCGTTCTTTTTGCTTTAAATAATATGCTACTAATGATAAGATGTTATTTGAAATCGAATATTAATATTAGATTGAAGAAATTTTTCACTACTTTGTTGCAAATAATTGTGTTAGATTTTAATGCACGTTAGGTGGCGGGAAAAGTGTTTTGAGATCCAGATGCGACCTGCATAAGTTCAGTTCAGTTTTGTGCTGCCTATCAACTGATTCTCAGGATTAGTATTTAAGATAATTGTTTTCCAATACCGGGTAGAATCTGAAGTTGTTTAATAAAATGAATATTTTGTTTAATTTTATTTCATTAAAGAATTAAAGAAACGTTCAAATTTAAGACTCGACATTGTGGTCACCTCGGTTAGCTTCGCGGCGCCGATTCATAATCGTCGAGCGGCCTGCGTCTGATCGATCCTTTAATTGACAGCTTCTGATTCGTTCGCAAAAAGTGATCCTTTTTCTGGAGCGGATCCTTTTTCGAATCCTTCCGTTCCTACAACCGCCGACTCTTTTGGAAATTCCGCTTCCGATCCATTTGGTGGAGCAGATCCGTTTGCCTCTACTCCTGGCGACCAAACGGATCCATTTAAAGTATCCGATTCTAGTTTCGGATTTAAAGACACAAACAGTAAAACTACAGATCCTTTCAGCACACAGGATCCCTTTTCTGGTAAGTTTTCTATTAAACCAGAAGATGCGCATCCGAGGAAATATTTTCTTTTATTCTATATGAAGGTGGCAGCACGAAGGCGGACAAACAATCTGCGTTCGGATCTGATCCTTTCTCCGGTTCCAACGCTTTCGCTTCTGGAAACGATGATTTTGGTGAGAAATATTTTTGTGATTTGAATCGTTGTTTCAACGTTATTTACTTGTTCTTTTATGATTTTGTGAGTGCTTAGTCTCCCAGTTTGCTTAAAGCTGCTACAGAAAATCAGGTTTTTCTTTTTTACCAAACCATAAGTCTTATTAAAACTGTAACAATTGAGTGGATTTGGTTGGTGAAAGCCACGTGGTTTGACATGGACTAGGCGCCGCGCGAGTGCGCCCGTCCTTATGATTGGGTAAGAGAGCAGACCCGTGGGTAGGGAGATTAAGACTTCCAAAATGACTTCTTTCGAAATTTTTTATTATTTTAAGACTTATGAATGTCTGGATCTTAGTCTCACTTGGCGAGTATCTGAGGACCCAGTTATCTTGTATGGTCTTTAAGTGAGTCCCCAGATACTCGCCAAGTGAGACTAAGATCCAGACGTCAGTTTGTGCCAGGTGCACGGAATCTTTTGGACAACCTTGCCAGACTTGGCATCCGCGCTTCTGAATGGACAAATCACAAATGGAAAACGGAGTACTGTGAAAATGCTTCCAGGCTCCGTGTTTTTGTGCCCGCGACCGGTGCCAGGCCTGTTGGGATGGGCTGTCCCGAGCAGCTTGGGTTAAGCTCAACCACCTGCGGACTGGTGTTGGGCGATTCCATTCGTCCATGCACAAATGGGATCTCGCTCCTCCGAATTGCAAGTGTGGCGCCTCTGAGCAAACCGCAGACCATATACTAACAGCGTGCCCTATACATCGGGCACCACATGGAGTACGAGGTCTGACGGTTTTGGATGACGAAACTCGATGCTGGCTTAATGACATCACTGCCAGCATCTGATTCAGGCAGTGCAGCAGCCTGGGGTAGTAAAAGGATAATCCCTCGGCCCCAGTCCTGTTTGTGTCTGACCTATAGTGGATACCCTTCAAACGACGACGACGACGTCGGATGAAATATTCGTGTTCATCGCATTTGGATTGCAAATAATATAAGTTTTTTTGTCAACTTTTCAACTTTTATCGTTTATTTTTTCTTCCGTTTAATTTTGTCCATCGTTGTTTAAAACTTTTTTTGCATGCGTCTTAGCTTTGGGCCAACCAACAGTGTGAATTATCATACTTTGTCACAGGATAAGAAAGTCTCTCAGAGCCCGTGCTGAATTACATGGATATTTTTTATTTTTTTACAAAATGCATGTCTATAAAGTAGTACGACTCAACATTGTGATAAGTGATCTATCTCTCTGATTTCGACTCCCTGGAATGGCCCACCCAACTCCCTGGAATGACCCACCCAACTCCCTGGAATGACCCACCCAACTCCCTGGGGTGACCCACCCGACCGATCTCTAGAGATGAGGGTACAGATCTTGCAGAGTCTCAATAATCAGGCCCCCAAGGAAAAGAACAAAGATTCAAGATAGTGAGGGACTGACCAAAGATAGTTAAGGGTAGAGAATCAAGAACAGGATAGTCTAGCACAAGATGGAAGATATCCTGTGATTTGGAGCTCTATTTGATGCAATAAGAAGTCTTGGCTCGACCAATCCTGTGGAGGTATGTAGTAAGAAGAGTACTGTGCCCATTGCAGTATAAATAATAGAGGGCACAGCAATCAGAGCCAGGGAGAGTAAACTCATCAGAAGACTGTAGGGATTTGGTGTAGGAAGAAAACCAGATTGGATACTGCAAGAACTATTCTTTTGAAGAGTTTGAAAGTACAGAATGTGAGAGAGATAGGATGGTAGCAGAAAGGTGAGTCAGAGAGTTTGCCTGATTTATTTTAGATTAGGGATGATGATGGATTGTTTCCAGGCTGATGAGAAGGTGTGTGTGGACCAAGTTAAAGATATCAAGAAGGAATTAAAGCCCAGATTGAAAGAAGGAAGTTAAAATTGCATAGTTGATTTGATCAGGGCCGGGGACGTCGAGTCGGAGAGAGGGGGAGTTTGAAGAATAGATTGGACATTTTGGAAAAGTTCAAGAGTGTTCTGGGAAGATTTTTTTAAAAGTGGAGAGATCGAGATCAGAGCAAGAATGTTAGCATATTTTAGCAACCTGTTTTTTCAGATAATGCAATGGATGCAGACAGAACAGATTAATGAGACAAGGGTTGTATGAATGTCGCTGTTTTCAAGGACTTTTGAGGATGAGTAGAAGTAACAGAATAGATTTATAGATGGGTGGAGGAGGTTTTGAAAAGATAGGGGGTTGTCTAAAGTGGTGAATTGGTAAACGAAAAAAAGGGAGCAGTCAATTAGGGTTGAGATTGTTGTACATTTGTGACTGCTCACAGCATGGATGCCTTCAGGGGTTTGCCCGAGGATGAAACCTTTGGGGAATAGACTAGCCATTTTGACCCAACCCCAGTGCAGGGAAAGGGACTGCACCACCATGATGGTGGTTTGTCGCTGGTTCATTATGCCTTGCTCAGTATAAAAATATGAAACTTATATGAACATCCCCCCGAGAGCTTCACCTCGGTATGTTTTGTCAGAATCAGACCGGAAGAAACCCCCCTTCGACCCTGCGCCGTTTGTCGCTGCTTTCCCCAGCATTGGCCCATCAAGCAACGCTGGGAAAAAGCCCAACTCAGTAAGTCGTTCTCATGTCTGTTTGTCTGTGCACTTTGGTTGGGTGGCCGGGTCACGCGCTAACCAACTCAATCAGAGGCCAGTTGACTTACCTGTTTACAAATATAGTTTTAAGCAATTGATTGATTGATTGATGAGTTACTATATAAGTTATCCAACAATAATAAGAAAACTAAAGCATTAGTTTTGATATGCAACCAATATAAAGTTCAAACATGCATTTCACTAGCGATTATTTACTTTAAAAAACGTCTGCGAATTAAAAGAAGCTCTAGTTTTTGATTGACCCGTTCATTGACTTGGTTTGTAAATTGTTGACCTGCGACATGTTAGAGTAGGTGTCCAGCCTGCTGGCCGCATGTGGCCCTCGAAGCCTTTTGCTGCGGCCCGCAAAGGAATTTTTAATCAGACACTTCATTGAGTTGAACTATTGCAGTGCATTTAAACCTCTACAATATTTGTTGTGCAAGAGATACCGAAGTGTTGTGCAAAAGCTTTCGGAACGCACTAGTTTTGGGGACAAAAATTGTAAAAAATTCGTTGATTCAAAATGAAGAACTTTCTTTTTTTTTTAGAGACCACCTCTTTTAGAGACTGTAATTTTCGTACGAACTCGCATGACAACATCACTTTGATTGTTGTAGCGATTGCGGCCCGTGATAAACTTAGAGAAGAAAATTTAGCCTGTGACAAGGAAAAGGTTGGACACCCCTGTGTTAGAGTGACCCTGGCTTGTCTAGTCAGCACTTTGGTGACCCTCTCTTTTTGGCAGATGAAGGCGGTGTCTGATGATCCATGGGGAGCTGCTTTCGGTGGGTCCACAACAGCTGTGGAGAGCACAGGGGACCCCTTCGGTGGTGATGCGTTTGGTAAATCATCATTTGGTGACGAGTTCAAATCTCAGATGAAACCTACCAACTCTGAAAAACCAGCAGATTCTGGACTGACTGCTAGCTGCGCAAAGCGAGCTCAGGTGCATGTTGCCTCACAAAGCTTAAATGTACATTGCTAATGGAGCAGGTTAAAATTTAAAAATTTGAAATGAAGAATGAAATTATCAAAATTTTATATTATGACAGTAAAAATTAAGTGTTGTTGTTGTGCTTACCTGACTCACACCTAAGGATTGGAGCCTCTTGTATTTTATTTTTATTTTATTTTTATTTCATCTCTATATTTATCCTCCTGACTCGTAGGAAAGCGACGTAGGCGCTAATACATAGGGTAAGCAATTACCCCAACCTGCTTCTGGAGATGCCAAGATATTGCTTTCCGCTTGTAATTTTAAGAGATATTACTGTAATTTAGAATTGCTTCCAAGACCAAGTGCCGTAAAGTGTCTTTCCCAAGAACACAACAGAATGGCGTGAGTGGGTTTTGAACCAAGACCATGTTGATCATAAGCCCGGTGCTTAACCACTCAACATTCCTCAACAGAATGAAAAAAATCATTCTGGGTACGTGAGCACTAAGCTAAGCAACTAACACTGGGTACGTGAACACCAAAGAATAGCTAGTCACAAGCATTTCTTCCAATTTTTTGAACCAAATGTCACTGCCCAGACACTGCCAGAGGTGAAGCAAGAATCATGCTCAGAGGCAAAATACCACTGACATAGAATGATTCGGCAAGTTGCTGGTTATTCCGATCCTTGTAGAAGTACTGGCCCCCCCACCACCATGAGTGGCAATCCATCGTTAGTGGGATTTATATTGATATACAGTCAGATGCGTAAGCTGGTGATGAAACAAAAGTAACAATGCTTTTCTTAACCACAAACAGTAACAGCCACGAGCTGGCGCAACATCAAGTTAGAATAGCCTGATAAGGCATCTTCAAGCATATGTAACACACGAAGAAAAATAGCCCAAAAGGCAAGTAAAAATTAAGTTGGAAGCGTGGACGGGTGGTAGAGCGCCGTGATTGTTATCGACGTGGTCTTGGTTCAAAATCTACTTGCCCTGTTATGTTGTGTCTTTGGGAAAGACATTCCCCTGCTTTGGTGGTCAATGCAAGCAGTTCTAAATTTCAGCATATTTCTATAAAAACTACAAATTTCAACAGGACAGCAATGTCTTGGCAACTCTGGACGCAGGTTTGGGTAATTGCTTTGCCTATGAATAGCACCTCCATTGGTTTCCTGCGGTCAGGATATTAAATATAGAGATATAAAAGAAAAATACAATATACGTTTTTACTTTTTCTTTTACTTGCCAGAACCCTTGCTTATACCCCAAAATAACTAGTTGTACGTACTACTTACTTAAAAGTAGCGTCAATATTTTACTGTACTATAGTTTTGTCCTTATATAAAAAAACTTTGAAAAGATTTTTAGTTTATATATAAGTGTTATTTACTATTTGATATAGCTTTGATGCAGCCACATGCCCCAGGTGGGGCGAGGCATATTTGTATCCCCAAAGAAATTTAAAAAATTTAAAAAGGCTTTTAACCATACTTTTGTGGTCTAGTTGATGATGTTTTGAAATTTTTTGTTTTTCAACTATACTCACCCCGCCCCCAACTTCTAATTATTTTCATCTTTTTAGTAAACAGCATCCATGTCTATCCAGTTTGCTTAAGCATAATTTTTTAATTTTGAGAGTGTATCATTAGAGGTAACTTTCATTCATTTCTATTTATCCTTCTGACTTGCAAGACAAGGTCTAAGGCAATAAACTCGGGGCAACTACCAGGCGGTTACCCTGACCCCTATTTTCAGAAATGCCAAGATATTGCTATTTTGGTAAAATTGTTTATTTTGTTTTTTAGATTGTATTTAGGTATGATTATAGACCTACTGTAATTTAGAGCTGCTACAAGTAGTCTCTTTTGTGAGAAGATAACAGAATGATGAGAGTAGGTTTTAAACTGCAACTTTTTGATTATGTTTGCCATCAATATGACTTTTCTACTTACCTGTTCTTGTAACTTTTTATCTGGCCAAATATTTAAGCTACTACTTATGGAAAACGATAAGCATGTATCTCCATCTATTGGACATAAAGCAAAAGAACTTTTTGCTTTGTTTTCAATTAATTCCAGTTTGATTTGACAAATTATTGACCTCCTGTGGTGTAATAAAGGGACCACTATATAATTTTGTATATTGTGAATCTCTGTTTAAACATTAGTGTAATATGTTAATTCATTTCATCTAATATTTAACCTTTAGTAAGGCTTTAAAAGCCTATTTTATTGACATTTAAAATATAACACATTAATACTATGTCTTTGTTAGAAGTGAAAATCTATTTCTGAAAACCCATTCTATTAACAATCATGACAACAATTAGTATGAATTGAAAAGCGCGCTTAAACGAATAATAAATTGAATTGATCGGAACGATTGCCGAGTTCGAAACTCATAATAATTAGTCTGCTTGCATTAATTTGATTGCTTCTTTTGATGAAGCGTATTCTTGTTTAATATATTTTGTGAGCTTTCATACAAATGTATTTTTTGTCACATCCAAATGGGTTTTGCAATGATTTTTAAACTTTTCTTTTGGCTTTAATTTATTAAATAATGCTACTTTGCTTTTTTATAAGAAAAACTTTCCTAACTGATTTACTTCTTTTCGCCAATCTTTAATTTATAGTTTATTTTTTTAACATTCCATTCATCAAGGTTTTCAATTTGGACTGGGATTTTATCTACTTTTTCAAGACCGTGTTTGGTGAGAAGCCCAGAACTGTCCTTATCAAAGTTTTCAAAACCTAACAATCTAATTGCAACAGTGATGCAATTAGATTGTTAGGTTTTGAAAACTTTGATAAGGACAGTTCTGGGCTTCTCACCAAACACGGTCTTGAAAAAGTAGATAAAATCCCAAGAATCGTTAAGAAGTTTGAATATGAATCCACCTGAGAATTGAGTTAGATTCCTGCTGCTACATAATTAAAACTTTTCCAAAATGTTTTCTGTCTATCTGCAGCAATCGCTGAATCGTGTCAGGCAAGCAAATTTTAAAGCAAGTGAAGAAACATTGAGCATCTTTTGTGAATCAGCTGATTTTATAGCAATTGCATTCTAGGATCAATTCAAAAATACTATTTTTATCGAAATACATTATAACTAATGCAGCTCAATTTGTTCAATTCTAACCAGTGCTCCCTCTGCACAAAGCACAGTCAAGTAATCTAGTCAGCTCAAAGATAGAACAATGTATGCCAGTTCTTAATGTGCTCATAAGAATAAGAAATAGTAGAAGATTTTTAATGAAAACAATGACTTTGTGATAGTAGGATTATTAAACTTTTTCATTTTCAAACAGCTGGCTAAATTAAGGATTTATTATCAAATATAAGAAAAGCAAGGCTGGATGTTTTCCGCTGAAGCCAGAGCTTTTTCAGCAACCTGGTATTTTTGGCTTCATAGATGTTGGTTGATGTCTCTCTTTTTATGAAAACAGAGAAATGTTGACACGGCACTCCGGTTTCATCGTTAAACAGTTTGTTAAGTTTGATGAAAATAATTTTAAATCTACAAAATGTGAAAATTTATAGGCATTATAGCGTACTAGTGTATCGACACTGAATAGCATAGCTAACTAAAGAATTCGTATTAAGAAATACAAACAGTAATATGACTGATTATTTTATTTGGCTAATTAGCAGATTACCGTAACTATTGCTTACCACCAATGCACGACTCTCGTGTCAATAAGCTCAAAAATCAAGACTCTTTACAACAGGCATGTACAACCTTTTTTTTTTACTGGCAAGCCAAATATTAAATTTTGCTGCGTCATTGTTTCAAAGTTGTTTGATTTTCATTGATTCAAAACTAATGTACTCGTAGGACTATAATGTGATCAAGGTAGCCGAATTTGTAGTCAAGAAACAGATTTGAAACCATTAAATAAAAAAACTGAATTAGTCAATGAAAGCAAAGAAAAATAAAATCGGTCAAACACATTTAATTAAGATTCATGTAATGTTTGTTGCTGCACACCTTTACCTCCATTTGTAATAGTCTTTTATAGAACTACGTACCACCTTTTTCTAATTTGATTTTCACCTCTTTGCCCTCCTTTGCATTGTTTCATTTTTGAAAAAATTGTTTGCAGCAATAGATGCTTCCAAAAAGTGAAAATGCAAAACAGGCAAACGGCCTTTTCACTTTACTAAACGACGAAATGTTTTACAAACCATTCATCGTGAAAGATTCGCCCTTCATCATCACGTTTTCGTTTTTTTACCCACCATAAAATTGTTTTAAATTAAGATTAAATATAATTTATATAGTTTTCAGGTACCTGCAAAAAAAAAAGAAAATAACATTTGCAACTTGCAATTATAAAAAGTGTAAAGAAGCTAATGAAAACTGAAAAAATAGCATTGATAATTCTCAAACTCGACCCTTCTATCAGGCGATTTCACACTGCTGCTGCTACTAACCTAGCTCTGTGAAGAAAGAAAGCTCTGCAGCTTGACCGCAATATATCACATAGAGCGCAAAAATTTATATTTGCTTAATCGCTTTGATGTGGACCACATGAAAGACTACTTTATGACTGCTTCAGCTATTTCGAAATACTTTGCGAGCTACTAACACTCGAATCACACTTTAATCATGCGGACAGCGCTATTAATGTTTGCAAAGTTTTGCAAATTTTCATTGATTGTGATTCGAGAACTTTTACAGTGTACCTCTAATTATGATACAAATTTTTATATGCGAGTTACATAAAACAACATGGAGGACCGCGGCAAATGTCTGCCCTACAATGAGAAATGACAAAACTTTATACATCAAGCTTCAATCAATCTTACTATCGATCAACCTTCTTACAGTTCCAAAAATTTCTTGCGTTTCCGTACTTTTACCAAGTGACGAATTCAGGCATCATGACATCAAAATACTGACTTAAATTTGCAGCAAGTATCATTGTTACGAACCACGTACGTTTCATAAACATCTTTTTTTCACTCAGATTATTGTATAAATTCAAGTCTACAACAATCAGACGTTCATTTGGTATGGAGGAGAATAACATATGAGTAACAAAGCTTTTATTATTCCTTTAACTAGAAAAGATTAAGACATTTATTTAATCTACAAAACAAAGAAAAGGACTTTATTGTTTGGCTACAATGAAAGGTTTTGTGAAAAAATGGGGCTTTTATCAAAACGAAGGGACGGTCAAAGATTACAAAATAAAATGATACTGTCCCGCTCAAAACGGTACATCTGGCCAGTCTACATTAGCGCACTATACGCACATGTTTTGCTAAAATAAAAGTTGAAATTAAAAGTATGTTTCCTCATTAATTTTTTAGTTAAAATTAAACAAGTAGTTAGGTTGAATGTGCTAATTAAGAGTGATTGCTTAATTTATTAGGTATTATTTTATGAAAGGTGAAAATAAACATGCCTTTGAGTTCGCTGCCCTATGTGCAATATAATTTTAAATTATGGCGTTCATGAGGTGTCAGCATAGCAAAGTGGTCCATCAGATATTTTTCTTTAAAAGATGATCCATGGGCCAAAGACCCCGTGGTTTATCTGAATGAAGGCGACAACGGCGCGGCCCAGCGGCGCCAGCAGTGGATTGCTTCTGCCGCCCGCACGTCGGAGGAGATTCTCAATTAGTAAACTTTCTATTTTAAGTAAATTTTTAAAATTTGGTTGAAGTAATTAAAAAAAAACAAAACAACAAAGGTAATATTTTTAAAGGATCTGTGTTTGAAGCCTGTGCGGCTGGGCAAGGAACGTTGGCAATTATAAGCGAAACATTGTTCCTTATGAAAGGAAGCTGTTCAAGGTCAACATTACTACAGACTTAACATATAAAGTGAAAAATAAAAAAGTTGTAAAAGTTCAATATTGAGGTTAAAAGGTTTTGAAAGGTTTCTTTATGACTGTCGTCCCACCCCCCCTACTTTTACTCCTGCTTTCATAATTATAGGTACTGTAGATTTATTAAAAAGTTTTAAAGGTCTTTTGAGCAAATGTACCTATATTTTGAACTGATCTGTTTGTTTAGAAAACCTTCTTAACCGAATCCGAGCAAATGGCTTGGGCGAAGGAGGAGAGCAAGAGGGCGGAAGAAGAGAGGCGGAAAAAGCAAGAGCAGGAGCAAGCTGATCTGGAGCTGGCGATCCGATTAAGCAAGCAAGATGGTTGATCTACTAATTTCACAGAACTACATTTTGTTTGGCTGTTTGCAAGCGCGGGCATTTGCTGTGCTGTTTCATATAAAATTATTTACTTCATTTGTTTCTTAATTTGTGAAAGTTATTACGTCATTTGTGAACGTTGGAATTGAATGCCTGGGCGTCATTATGTGAACAATTTCGTTGAGCTTTTTATTTTTTGTGTGTTCGTGACAAATCATCTTAATCATTGTTGCCCGCGCCATGCATCGGGTTCTGCCGAACTCATTTCTGTACCATGCAGTTCTACATTGTGTATACTCTCTGTTCTATATATCTATGTTCTTGACAAACATCTCGCGTGTTTTGTGTCGTAAGCAGACTTTTATTTTGTGTGATAGTTTTATTCCAGTCCCGGTCGCTGGTCATCGATGTTTGTCAGTATGACGCTGAACGGGTCGTTCACAGATGACGCATCATACTCGCTATCAAGCCTATATTTGTGTCTATTTCGTGTCAAGAAATGAATATCATCTTGAAACATAATTCCATTGTCTGCGCAGTTGTTCTAGCTAATCCATGAACCCGCGGTCCTGACTCCACTTGCATCTAACTTTTTGTGACGGTCACGTTGGATTTGTTTTCCCAAATGGCAATAACGTCACTTCTTCAACAAAACTTTAAGAGCAGTGGTCTTCGACTGGGGGGTGCCTCCCGTGGGCCGTTGAAAAATTTCAAGGGTAAGCCAGCTTTGAATCACGTGTTTCTTAACTATGCACATGTTTTGCCAACTTTAAAACTATTATTTTTCTTGGGTTGATTGCGTTTGAAAATTTTGAAGGAATCTCCGAGTTTTTGTTTTTACGACACTTTCAAGAAAAAACGTTTACTTTTTCGCCATGAACTTAAAGGAAAGACTTTTTTTTATCTTTGCTTTGCTTTTGAGAACGAAGTATATTTACCGTGGTTGTTTGCCTGGCGTGGCTTCCTCTTTTTCGGTTGCTCTTTCTCACCAAATCATCTGAGGAAGGCATTGCTGAAAAGAAGTTAAGAAACAATGCTATAAGAGCGTATTTTTTTTATGGTTTGTATATTAAAATATAACGCTTCGTATTCATGAATAAACACTAATTGTTAAACTTAAATATTCCTGGTTTTTATCCATTATTATAAATTAATTTTAAAAAATACGTACTAAAAAACAAAATTCCATTATTTTAAAAATTACAGCTGGCCTTCATTTTTATTTTTGACAACCAACATAAAAAATTTTATACAGTAAAAAAAAGTCAAAAGAAAACGCAGGAAAACGTTAGACGTTAAAACATGCAAGAAAAAGGCACGAAAAGAAGTAAAAAAACACCACAAAGCATGCCTTCTTCACCAAAAGAGAAAAAATACAAATTAGAAGCAATTTCAAGCAAATTCAATGCAATTTCATTGCTTCTAATTCAAGAAGCAATTTCGATTTCAATTTCAATTAGTTGCAATCAAATATAAATATCCGAACCATATGAAAAGAATCCCAACAAACATACCACGTGCATTCCACTTAGATACACTTAGTCGGCAGCGTGGTCGAGTGGTTAAAACACCGGGCTGATAATCAGCATGGTCTCGGTTCAAAACCCACGTGCGCTATTCTGTTGTGTCCTTGGGAAAGACACTTTACGGCACTTTCCCCTGCTTGGTCATTTTGACAAGCAGTTCTAAATTGCAGTCATATCTCTACTAAATTAGTAGCGGACAGCAATATCTTGGCATCTCCGGAAGCAGGTCGGGGTAATTGCTTACCCTATGTATAGCGCCTCCGTCGCTTTCCTGCGAGTCAGGAGCATAAATATAGAGATAAAAAAATAGATTTAGGTGGAAATAGGATGGCGAAATAACGTGGCTACAACGTAAAAAGAATGAGTCTTTAAATCATTTATTAAAAAATAATTAAAGCACCTGCAGGGTGTGTCGGGGTAATTTGGGTGCGCTGATCACGAATCTAAACTTCATTTTTGTGTAACAAGTATAGATTTTTATAATTTTCAAATAAAATTTTTTCAATAGGCTGCTGTACTAGTTTAACACGTTGGTAAAAAGTCCGTGTTACTGGCGTCACCGTTTAGTTGTATTTTGCTGCTTTTCATATCTTTAACAGGAGGTTTGCAGAACAACGTCAAGTAGATTAATTTTACAACCGGCAATGTAATAGTTTTGCTCTACTTACTAAATTGCAGTGGTGGGAACGGTACTTCTTAAAAGTACCTCGATACCTTGCTAAAATAGTACCGCTGTACCGGTACTCGGTACTTTTGAATAATACGAACTAATGCTAATGACTAAAACTCTATCATACATTGGATTTCATTTGACATTTAAAAATTGAATTTAACAAAACTAAAACAATATCGTACGTATCCAACTGTTCACTTTCAAAAATTACTTATGCTTTGGATGTAAAAAACATGCAGTGAGTATGTTTTATTTTGATTTTTCGGATAAATTATGCCTTGAATATATGAAAGGCCTAATGAATACGTTGTCTTCTGCTTTGTTTTTTATGTTAAAAAAAGTTTGGCAGGAATGGTACTAATTTCTATATAACCTATAACAATGGTTTAGAGTTATTTACAAACTTTTTGGCCACGGACCTCTATTTGCAAATCTTATCATGGATCCCAATCTTATGTCACATCAATTTTCTGCCCAACCAACGAGGAAAGATAAAACAAACCCAAAAATAAATTACACAAAATCCGTTAAAAAACAAATGCATATAAACAGGCATACCATATTTCCGTAGAGGCAAACCGGGACGCTCGTTTAGAGACAAAAATTTGTCCCTGAAAAGAAGTATTCTCTAAAAAAAAAGGTTTTCACTTCAAATCTGTCTCGGATTTCATGGTATGGATTACTTTACCAAGTGCGGTATATATGTTGACAAATTTTGTCATATTGTGGCGGACCCCTTGTGCGCTCATCACGGACCTCATTTCGGAAAACTCTGGTTTAAACTATAGGTGTTAAAGGTGTTTAATAAAATTACTCAACCTTCGCTGGCCGTTAAATGTTATTGTAATTTTTTATATTTTTGCTTGCAAAGCAACGAAATCAGAATTTTATCAAGTGCCTTTTGAATTGGTAAGAATATGAAATCTTCTGTTTAGTGAATTTTTGATTTTATACAAAATATTTCCATTTTTATAATTAGACAACTAGAACAGTGCTACTCAAACGCCGGTACGCGAGCACTTGGCTGCCGGTACGCGGTCAATTAAGAGAAATTGTAAATTGAGTAATTTGTTTTATGTTGATCAGAACGTCTATATAATAATTTTTGGGCAACGATAATGTTCAATCTGCTTTCCCAGCTATGGACTGTTTGGTGGGCCGCTACTACAACGACTTACCAGTTACGTCACAAAGAAATGTTATTTCGTAATTGTTATCCATTATTTCAACAAAGTATCGCAATGTTCGATGCGAGATAATCATGCTTTTTGTATGTTTGTGCTGTGTCCACGTGCTTGACTATACCTGTAGCGTCCAGTAGCGAGTAGAGAAGTGAGAGGCTCAATCGATCGGCCACACTCTGACTTCAAAATATCAGATGATTGTAGTGAGTTGAGCATGTTTTTACATAGATTTGTTGAAGCTATAAACCTTGTTCTTTTTTAGAAAGTGAGTTAGCTGTTAGCCCATATTAGCCTATAAAAAGTGTAATTTCAGCTAAGTTTTACAAATGGCAAAGCGTGGTCCTATGGACATACGTATATATGAAACAGACAATCAGTTTCAGACCTAGGTGATTGTGATTTAAACGAAAGTGATGCTGGAAGCACTGAGGTGTTGACTGGAAAAAGAAGTCGTTCAACATTTGTTTGAAAATATGATCCATCGTATTTAAAATTTGACTTCATTGCCGCAGATGAGGCAGGTGTACAAAAACCGCAATGTGTTGTTTGTGGAGTTGTACTTAGCAATGACTCAATGAAACCTTCAAATCTAAAGAAACACTTACATTCAAAACAAAGATTATAGTTCTAAGCCGAAAGAGTTTTTTGAAAGGAAACGAAGTGAATTAAAAAGTGCACAAAAATAGATGTACAGCCTGGCTCATGTAAATACTAAAGCTTTACGTGCATCTTATAAAGTGGTGCTAAGAATTGCAAAAGCTCAAAAACCGTACAGTATTGGTGAGACATTAGTGAAAGGCTGTATTCAAGACGTTTGTTTAGAAGTACTTGGTGAGGCAGCAGCTGCAAAGGCTGCAAAAGTTCCTCTTTCAAACGACACTATTGACAGACAGATAGACAGACAGACAAGTTTATTTCATACAATTCCGTATTAATATATAATGCATACAAAACAATAACAGTAAAAATAATTATAATGAAGAAAAAAAGGTAATAATTATACCGAATGTATGCGGAGACTGCGAAGTGACCAAAAAATAATTAATTGGTCTTCAAGTCGAGCAGCCACCGATTAATTAAAGTTATAAAAATAAACGTATGTTATAGAAAAAGATAAAAAATGGACAACTGTAGATATAAGTTTGATTTGAAATATTAATGGATTTAAGGATAAGAATTTAAGATATAACGTTTATACATGTAGCCAAAATTATATATGGAGTAGCAATTTTTTTTAAATTACAAGGAACATCATTCCAAACTTTAACTCCTCTATATTTAAGAGATCTTTGCAAACGATTGGATCGATATCTTGGTAAGTATAACTTATTATTGACTGATGAACGGGTTACACGGAAATGAATTTGAGATATCTTTTTGAAATATTTTGTAAAAGAAGTCGGTAATTTACATCTGTCTAAATTAAACATTAATTTTGAAGTTTCAAGCTTGATTAAGTCATCTAATTTTAAAATTTTGTTTTTTCTAAACAAAGGATCAGAATTTGATGACCATTGCATATTATTGATGACTCGCATAGCTTTATTTTGCAATTTTTTTAATGGTTCGAGATAAGTTTTATATGTAGCACTCCATATTGTAAGACAGTATAGTAAGTGTGAATGAAAGAAAGCAAAGTAAAGTTTTTTTAAGATACAAGAAGGAAGTAAATTTTTTAGTTTGCATAAAATACCAACTGCACGAGAGAGTTTGCTACGAATTTTATGAATATGATCATGAAACAATAATTTGGAATCAATTAGAACGCCTAAATAATTAATACTGTCTGAAATCGCAATTATACTAGAATTAAGTGTAATATTAATATTGCTGGGCGAAACTATTTGTGATAGCAAAGGCGGTATTATTATAGCTTGCGACTTGGAGGGATTAATAGTAAGACAATTTTTATTCATCCACTGGGAAACTCTAGACAATTCATCGTTTATTTTGATTTCGAGTTCAGTTATATTGGAAGCATTAATTAACAAGGCAGTGTCATCAGCAAAGAGTCTAGGGATACTTTTCAAACAATTTTGAAGGTCATTGATATAAATTAGAAATAGAAGCGGGCCTAAAACAGATCCTTGAGGTACACCCATTATAACTCTTTTTCGATTGGACTCAATATTATTTACGTACACATATTGCAATCTATTATTTAAATAAGATTGTATCAGATTAAAGGCTGTTCCTCTTATTCCATAATGGTCAAGTTTTATCAAGAGTCTTTTGTGGCATACAGTATCAAATGCTTTAGTAATATCAAGTGTAACCATTCCTGTATATTGGTTATTATTAATATTATCATAAGTTGAAGTTACTATACCTAGAATTGCGTGAAACGTAGAGCAATTTTCTCGAAAACCATATTGATTTGAAACCAGAACAGAATGTTTATTAAAAAAATTTATAAGACGATTAAAAATGACTTTTTCAAAAATTTTTGTGAAACATGTTAATATAG
Source organism: Diplosoma virens (assembly GCA_963680785.1). Classification (NCBI taxonomy): domain Eukaryota; kingdom Metazoa; phylum Chordata; class Ascidiacea; order Aplousobranchia; family Didemnidae; genus Diplosoma; species Diplosoma virens. Next base: position 39,987,129 of record OY796896.1, on the reverse strand, counting down.
AGATATAGGGCGATAGTTGCTTACATCAAGTTTATCACCTTTCTTAAACAAAGGAATTAGCTTGGATAGCTTTAATTTTTCTGGAAAAATACCTAGAGTCATAGCCGAATTGACCAATGTTGAAAGTACAGGGGTAAGCACTGTGGAAGAAAGTTTAATAAAATAACATGAGATATCATCATAACCTGCAGCTTTGTTAATATTTAATTCATTAATAATATTAAGGATTTCATTGACGGAAGCTGGCTCTATAAATATAGTAGATGTGACTCTATTAATTAAAAAATCCTTTACGCAGGTTGCAGAGCAATTCGACAAATTACTTACAACACTTCGACCGACTTCACTAAAATAGTTATTAAAACAATTTGATATTACAGTAGGGTCAATTATGGTACGATTGTTAATATTAAGTTTATATGGAGTAGACTTAGTATCGTCTTTAGTATGGAGAACTGAATTAATTGTAGACCAGGTTTTACGGGGATTTTTACAGTTATTTTTAAATAAATTATAGTAAAACGTTTTTTTAGCTTTGGTTTTAATTTTATTTAATTTATTTGAATATTGCTTATAATATGTCTTTTTGTCTACATCATTCGACAAAAAGTGGGAACGGTAAAGTTTTTGCTTATATTTTATGGAAACAAGAAGACCTTTTGTTAACCAAGGTTTAGCTCGAAGACGCTTTTGTCTGCGAGAGATTTGACGTAAGGGAGCGTAAAAGTCGATTATTAATCTTACCCTTTTTATAAAATCATCAAAAATGAAATTAAAATTATTGGCATTTATACAGTCAAGACAATTTTTTAATTCGTTCATATTTTTATCAAGGTCTAGTAAATAACTTTCTATATCGAGATTTTTAATGTCTCTACAAATATATTTTTTGTGTTTAACAGATTCAGGATTACTTTTTAGAGAAGTTACACAGTAAGTAATAAAATGATCACTGATATCATTAAGAATTATCCCCGGAAATATAGGATTAGATAAAGCGCTTGTAAAAATATGATCAATTAAGGATGCTGAATTTTTGGTGACCCTGGTTGGTTTAGTTATTAATTGAAAAACACCGTTGCTCTCTAACATAGATAAGTAATTAATAGAAGATGAAGAACAATCACTTTCGCTAATGTTTAAATTGATATCGCTCATTAAATAAAAATCGTTCTTATTGCAGTCAATTTCACCCAGTTTGTTATTAAGGGTTTCAATAAAAGCATTTGAATCAGATCTAGGATGACGATATATGACAGCTATTACGACTGTGCGCTGGACTCCCGGAAAATTTAAAGAAACCCAGAGATCCTCACAGCCAACATTACTAAGTTGATTTTTACCAAGTAAGTTAAAAGATATCGAACTCAAAATATATAAACCAACACCACCTGCGCGAGTAGTAGAATTAGTATGTAAAAACATATAATTAGGTATAGAAATATTAGTAAGAGGAGCATCATTAATTTTTGTCTCGGAAATTCCAATAATTTGTGGAAGAGTCGGAAGTAACTGCAAAGATTCATAAAAAGTCTCAAAATTTTTTGGAAGGGATCTAATGTTAAAATGAAGCATAAATAAAGAATGGAATACATCTACTCTACTGTCAAAATTTAAGAAATCTGTATAAACGCAATTTTTCAAATTTGCCGAAATTACCTGATTAATATAGTTGTCATTTAAATTATTTCTAAGATCTGCATCAGAATACTGAAAATTATCTGTATCTGCTCGACTTGAAGCCAAAAATAAATTCAAATCATCTAAACAATCAATAGTAGTCGACAGTGAATACACAAAGCAATTGTTGACAAACAGAACCAGACTGAGAATTATTAAAATTTACCAGAGAAACAAGTAAAGTTACACGAATGGAAAAAGATTTTTTTTTGTCGCCGAAAATTAATAAGCGAGAACTGTTCAAGGTTCGATTCTTCTAAAGAGTAATAAGTAACAACCACTTACATTATAATACAACAAACTAATTAACTATATTAAAAACAAGATAAATTATACAACGATTGACCCAGTATTTAGATTTACAATTTAGTAAAAGAAGAGGAAGAGCTTTTAACAAAATCTACTTTAACATTATTAACATATAAACAATAATGACCATTTTCGGCTCTCCAACTTACTTTTTTTTTCATACGCTTGGCCTCTTTAAATTGAGGGAGCAAAGCTTTGCGTTCTTGTTGAAACTGTTTGGGAAAATGCTCGGTAACATAGTGAGGTTTCTTATCGACAGACTTTCTTATTTCATTATATTTTTTGAGATTTTTTAGTTTGGTAAAAATCAGCTTTTTATCTGTCGAGTTAGCTAATTTAATTATAATTGGTCGGTGTACCTTATGATTGTTTCTAGAAATCGGTTGTTGTGGTAGTCGATGATAGTCAGCAAGAGAAATCGTTGATGGATCGTCGATTAGAAGACCATCTTTCATAAAATTATGGATTAGTTTTTTGGTTTTTTCAAGCGTTTCCCAAGCATCAGATTCTTCTATTCCATGAATCAACAGATTTAATCTTTTGTCATAAGACTCTTGCATTATGTCTTTCGTTTGTTGGGTAATCTGTTGCTGCTCAATATTTAGTAATCTGAGATTAAAGTTTTCTAAAGCTGTACAGTCAACTTTGGTTTCAAGCTTTTTATCCAACATATAAATTTGACCGTCAAAAGTTTTTTCTAGATTGAATAGTCTGGTTTCAAACAGTTCAAATTTAGAATCTAGTTTATTTATTCTTGTCGTTAAATTTTCTATTCCTTTCAAAATACGATCTAGTTTTTCTTCCATTGTAACTATTCGGTAATCAATTAGTTTTAAAACTCGGAAATTTATCTCTGTTTTTTTTTTTTTAAACGCTGATTAGGTTTCTGCTTTTCTGTCAACAGAGATTACACACGTCCTTCCATTAGCATAGCACAATCAAGAATATTGCTCGACGAACTGCTGATTTGGCTGATAATATGAAAATTCAACTAGTTGATCAAATTAAACTGGCCAAGTACTATTCTTTACAGCTAGATGAAAGCACAGACATTGGAAACATGGCAATTTTGATGGTGTATGTACGTTATGAATATGAAGGTAAATTAAAAGAAGAGTTTTTTTCTCTGCTGCTCTTCCACGTAGAACAACTGGTGCAGAAATATCAAAGACTATTATTGATTACATTGAAAACAAAGGATTAGATATGAAGAATTGCGTTGGAGTATGTTCCGATGGTGCTGCTGCAATAATAGGAGAAAAATCGGGAGTAATTACACGAATTAAGCAGTTGGCTCCAGAATGTGCTTCAACGCATTGCTTTATTCATAGGGAAAGTCTTGCAACCAAGAAATTGTCAACGAAGTTAAATGATGTGCTTTGCGAGATCGTAAAAATTGTTAATTATATCAAAGGAAGTGTATTTAATTCAAGACTATTTGCCCTTTTATGCGACGATATGCAAGCAGATCACAGGCAACTATTATTTCATTCCAGTGTGCGTTGGCTGTCGAGGGGAAAAGTTTTATCACACGTATATGAGCTCCGAAACGAACTGGCAGTATTTTTGCATGACAGAAAGCCAGATTGGGCGAAGCTACTTCGTGATTCACAATGGCTTGCTTTGCTAGCTTACCTAACTGACATTTTCATTATTATTAATGGCCTTAACACTTCAATGCAAGGAAGAAATACTTCACTTTTTGCAACAGCAGATAAAATTGACGGCATGCAACGAAAGCTGAAAGCATGAAAGATTCGAGTCTCAAACAATTGTTACGACATGTTTCCTCAGTTAGCTACTGTTATTGACGATACAGGAGACAATTTGGACGTCAAATGTGTTCAAGATACTGCCACAGAACATTTGTCAAATTTGGTGGAACGTATTCAATATTATTTTCCGGAACAAAAAGATCCACGAAGAGGAAACGAATGGATTCGAAACCCATTTGCCACAACTGTAAACGTAGAAGAGTTAAATATAAGTGTCGATTTAAAAGATAAATTATTGGAGCTATCTGCTGATGAAGGTTTACGAAACTCTTTTAAATCAAACTCTCTTGCAAGCTTCTGGATCAAAATAAAAGCAGAATATCCGAGACTGAGTGGCATGGCTATTAAAACACTGCTTCCATTTCCTTCTACATATCTATGTGAAGCCGGCTTTTCTACCATGAGCTGTTTAAAGGGAAAACACAGAAACGCGTTGAATATCCATGCTCCTCTTCGAGTAGCATTGTCTTTCATTGAACCGCAATTGGATAAGCTGGTTGCAAATAAGCAGGCGCACACTTCGCATCCGAATTCGAAAGACAATTAATAAAAGTGTTTGTGACTTGCTTTTATTGTGTATTTGTTACAAAAGTAATAATGACTTTGCTCTTGTCTTTTTTTTCGCAAATTGACCGGTACGTCAAGTGAGGGAAGGTGCTCAGCCGGTACGCGGCATAAAAAAGTTTGTGTAGTACTGATCTAGAATGTTCCTTGCAAATGCATTACTTCAGAAAATATTTACTACACTACAATAAAATCCTATTAATTTGTGATATACCGTATTTCGCACCGAAAGTGCTAAAGATTTGACATAATTGCACGCAAAAATGCTACTTTTTCCAAAGCTGCAATGTCTTTTTTGCAAAATAATTACTATATGCACATTAAACATGATAATCACTCTTTTTTTTGCACAACTGGTGCGATGACCATGCACAATTTTTTTTGTACATGTATAACGTATATAGTTTAGTTGCCGTCTCCCCATAGGCGTACCAACCCAAAGATTTTGGGGGGCAATGAAGTTTTGCCCAAATTTTGTTACGTTTTCCCAAATCATAATTTTCTAGCACATTACGAATAGGACAAAAAAATTGTCTGAGATTCTCGAACCAAGAAGAAATTTTGCCCTGAAATCATAGTGATCTCTTTAAAAAAAAAGATCTTCATTTGAATTCAGTCTCATATTTTTCGATTTTCGTCCCAAAAGCAAGGTGTTCTCTAAAAAAAAGGTCTTCACCTAAATTTGGTAACTATTTTTTGCAGTTGATCATTGTCACTGCCCTAAAATTTCTGACTTTGCCCAAATTTTTCATATCTCTTCCCAAAAAATTTCAATTTTTCCCAAATCTTAGAAACTTGGGGGGGCATTGCCCCTGCCCCCCCGGCAGGTACGGCTATGCGTTTCCTTGCAATCTTTGCTCTAGTTTGTTTTCAATTATAATCAATTGTTTTTTTGGATACAAATAAAAACAAACTACTACTACTATTTTAATAACCTACAATGTTTAGGCCTTTGTTAGACTTCAACTGGATGACCTTGAATACCCAAGTAAAAAACATAAGTGAAATAGGTTGTGGTTGATAAATTGTTAGATTTCCTTTCGACAACGCGCGATTTATACCAGGGCTGCGAACTCGAACTTGAACTCGAACTCGAAGAACTCGGCAATTTTTGCCGAACTCGAACTCGAATAATAAAAATTTCTGATCTCGAACTTGAACTTGAAAAAAGTTTGCCGAGTTTGAGTTCGTTTAATGAGTAAATTTGACTATAATATTTCTCAGCGATGGTGCCCAATTATAATTTGCTACCCTCTTTTATTTTGTTAAATAATAAATTAAAATTGGTAACATTGATGACAAAGCAATTTTAACATGTTCTCAGTTTTTCACGGTTGAATAATTCTTTTAACTCTATTCCGATTTTGTCAACTCTATTTTGTGAACTCGAACTCGAACTCAAAAAATTGAAATTTAAAGAACTCGAACTCAAACTCGGACTTGCATTTTTTTGTGAACTCGAATTCGAACTTGAACTCGATTAAAAATGCTTCAAGTTCGTAGCCCTGATTTATACACTTAACACCTTTTTTCCTTAGAACCGATGTAATTCTGATGTTAATGCGGTTTATCTGCAACAAATTACGTGCATTCATGTACAAATAAAATCCAAATAAAATACGCTTATTAAAATAGACACGACAATCATTCAAATTTTGTAAATAACAACAAACCAAATCAATTAACTAATTAAAACACTAATTATTTACTGCCAATTGAAAACGTCTATGAAAACATTCTACATAACGAAATATTTTTTCAAGGCTACTTTCTTCAAGTTATCAAATTTATTGAACACCGTAAATATCACGAAATATTAACTTCCAATTCCACTCAAAGCAACTTTCAAAGTACCTTTATACATCAACGCGTTTTCTCTCTAGTTTGACTTCAGTTTTGGCAAGACGAGTTTTAATGCGAAGACGTCACGACCCCTGCAGAGAACTTCAATCTGATTAACTACCGAATTACGGCGGCTATCACTTTTAACAAAATCTACAACCTACGAATCCAAAACAGCGCTTGCTTGTGGCGAAAATTGATAGCGATTATTTAAAGCGAAAATCAACAACAGCTTTTCTACAAAACAATTTCTTGTTCTATTGAAAAAGCTGTGGATAGTAGACTGGCGTTTTTGTGCCATTATCTCAGTTTTCAACTTACAAATAACGTCGACTTGACTGAAGACAGCCTGCTGTGTGTTTAAGTAAAAATTCCTAGTTTTATTTATTGTACCACAATGATCTTAACATATCATATTTTCTTCTAATCATCTTAAAGGAATAGTAGACGTAGGTCGGAAAACAAAATCGGGAGAAATTTCTTGCGATAGATTTTCATATTTCAGTAACACAATACGAAAGAAAATATATTGCTTTTGCTAGTACGCTATTGCAAACCCAAACAAAATCAATAATTTTTAGTAACTGTAACTTGCAACAGATAGCACTTTATTATAGATTATGGCTGTTTGATTGGTATTACAAAATACGCTTTTAACAACTTTTCGAAATAGACGCCAAAAACGCGAAATACTCGATTTAATGACAGGAAGAGTTAGCGCAGTGGTTTCTAACCTTTTTCATACCGTGGCCCACTTTTCAACGCAAGGTAACTTTTAACGACCCACTTCGATCAACAAAATTTAATTCCCGTCGCAAAAATCTGGTGATCTCTTAAAAAAAAAGGTCTTCACTTTCAATTTGTCTGCAATTTCTCAATTTTCATCCCCAATACATAAAAAAGCTCCTCGGTGGGAACTTGTTTCCAATTTTTCGACCATAATGACTTCATTATACATATTGCTTTCATATTGATTTATGCTCTGTGGCCACTGACAACACCACTGTGGCCCACCGGTTCAAAACCTCTAGGTTAGCGTATAAAGGTGCTCTAGTCATAAAATGCTCCCGCAGTGAGCGTTAACTCTACTCAGACTGAGTTTTTTAGAAAACTTTTTACGACTAAAAGGGGGACGAAGCGGAAAGTGCCCGCGCTCTTTGTTTGCTTATATTTCGACAATTAGTAGCGCTAAAAGTGTCATTCAAGTTTGTATCATACTCTTTTGATAGAGATACCGGTACTTAAATTTTGTAATAAAATATTATTTCGGATTGAAAAAGCGAGTTTTCTAAAGGTGGTCAACTTTCGTAAATTGGCCAAAAAACAGAGATTGGTTTCTAAAAGTTAACGACTTCGGCGGTTTAATTGATCGTATGATTAAAAGTAAAATTCTTTCACAGTTGGAATCTCCTTAGGAAGGTTATTGCAGTTTACAGGAGAAGAAACTCTATTTCAGCAAAATGAACCAGGATACACATTGCGCTTTTTCTTGAGGAGTAGTCATTTTATGGGGGTTCAGTTCATATAATTCAATCATTAAACATAAGAAATTTTAATTAAGAAATTTTATCTGAAACAATAAATTTTAGTGTCAATAAAAACTTTATGAAATACTGATTAACATAAAACAACCCTCATTGCGATATCTCATCATTTCACTTTGTAATAATTTATTTAAATTGTAAAGAGACTTTATGGACACCTGTATATTCTATTCGAATGTCTTTTGACCTTGTTTACGTAAATGTTCGATACAATCCCCAGCATACTTCAAAAGTAGGACGGAAGTCCTTTGATAATTTTTGATTACCTCAACCAAACTGCAATAAATATTTTTTAAAATTTCACTTTTTAAATGAGTCTATATACGTATTTCGATTTTTTGGTCATTTTCATTACACGCTCAGTACAATAAAGAAAAGTAAACTATTATATTTAGAGTTATTTCAAACATAAGCTTACAAGCTTACATAAACATAAGCTTACAAGAAGAAAAAATGAACGCACACCTATCAAGATATTGTACTGTAAAGAAAGTAACATATAGAAATGAAATAGTTATTCACGCCAAGTCGTTTATGCTAAATTTTAATACCGGTGCGTAAAATAATTTCCACTTCTTGTTCTTGTTGCAAGCAAAAATACAAGAAAAAAGCTGGAGCAGGGATCTTGTAACTCTATTACATTTGATGTGACATCTGCTTGAATAAAAACAAGTCAAATAACCTCTGTTGGTGCGTTTTCCGTTAAGTTCAATATTAACACTTCAAAGTGATTGTGTTATTTTTTGTGGTAATTAGAATTTTATTGGTTGATTTCATTTCAAAAATTTCTTTTTCTTTTGTTAAAATTGTTCAAAAATTGGCGTTCGAATAAAGTTTCAAGAAAAGCACGGATATTGGATATGTACAGTATGTAAAGATTGAATGACATAGACTGACGCTAGCGCATAAAAAAATGATACAATTAAATTGTACATGTATAATGTAAAACTTCAAGCGCATAAGTAATTAACGATTTTACTTCAATTTAATCGAAACAAAACCTGATATTTAAACGGTTCAGTTAAAACAATATTTTTTCAACCAATTTTAATTTTGTTTCTTTTTCTATGCACATTTAAACATGATTAAAATTGATGGAAAAAAATAACACAAAATAAGCTTCATACACAAACTCATCATGCGTTTTCAAGATTTAAAATTTTTATTGATTTTTATTGTGTTTCAACTCTATTTATCCTTCAGACTCGTACAAAAACGTTGAAGGCGTTATACTAAGGGAAACTTTTAAGCGATACCGTACCTGCTCATTAATGCTATATATGCGGGCCCGCAAGCAACCAGAAGATCTAGCAGATAATTGCTTTCTGAAATGCCAAGACATTTATATTTATTTTTATTTTATCTCTATATTTATCCTCCTGACTTGCAGGAAAGCGACGGAGGTGCTCATACATAAGGTAGGCAATTACCCCGACCTCTTCGGAGATACCAAGATATTGCTGTCCGTTTGTAATTTAATAGAGATATGACTCTAATTTAGAACTGCTTGCCAAGACCACCAAGCAGGGGAAAATGTCTTTCCCAAAGACACAACAGAATGGCGCAAGTGGGTTTTGAACCGAGACTGTGTTGGTCACGAGCCCGGCGCTTTAAGCACTCGACCATACAGATATTGCAGTGGGTTGGAATTTTTAATTTCCTTTTTTAGTTTTTATTTGAGACCGAACTAAAATGCTAGTCCTCCCAGACTACCCTACTAGTTTGAGTAAGCTAAGCCTAAATAAAAAGTCGGGAAAGGGTAAAACGTACGTAAACTTGACCTTACTTAAAATTAACTAGTAACTAGTACCGCAAATATGGGAAAAGTTCTGGTAAACACTTAACTATGACAAATGTCAATGTGTGATAATACTTCTGTAAATCAAAAAACTCCTTTGAAGCTGCAATCGATACGAAAAACAAAAAATTGTCGCAATGCTTGCAAAAAAACTTTCAATGGCCCTAGAATTAGATGGAATACCGCGGTACCGGTACTAAAAAAGTACCGCGGTACTTTAGTACACGGTACTGCCCACCACTGTTGGTAGGTCACGACACTCTCCTCGTCACTGTCCCGTCTCAGCTGATGCTATTGCACTCTCAGCTGGTTAGAAATGAGAGATACAAGGCTGTTGACCGCAATTAAGTCATCTCAACTTATCTCTCAAGAAGTGTCAGAAAACTTAAACTTTACCTTTGGAGGGCCACAACATCAGACGCAGTAAATACTGTATCTCTGACAATTTTTCACAGAGAGAATTTACTGCTGCCCTACAACATTTAAAACCTGGTAAAGCTCCGGGCCCTGATTCCATCTGCCCAGAGCTTATAGTCCATGCTGGATCTTTGAAATCCTGGTTATGTGACTTCCTTTCTTCCTGTTTGCGCCGACTGAAAATTTCCAAGATCTGGAGAAGAGCGGTTGTAGCTGTGATCCCAAAGCCAATGGAACTTGTGGGGGACTCAAAGAGTTATCAACCGATATCTCTGCTCCGTGTCCCCTACAAGATTCTTGAGTGGTTTATCTATGCCCGCGTTGAGCCAATTAATTGATCCACTACTTCCTAAAGAGCAAGTTGGGTTTCGACGCGGAAAGTCAACCGTAGATCAAGTTGTTCTGCTCACCCAGAACATCGAGGATTCTTTTGAGGCTAAAAAGAAGGCCGGTGTCATATTTGTTGATCTGACAGCTGCTTATGACACTATCTGGCACCGTGGCCTTATCTGCAAACTGCTGAGGCTTCTTCCAGATAAGCACATAGTCAAAATGATTTTAGAGCTTGTTCGAAATCGAACTTTCACCCTTACCACCGGTGACAGCAAGCAAAGCAGGCTACGCCGTCTTAAAAACTGCGTTCCTCAGGGATCGGTCTTGGCTCCCCTCTTATTTAATATCTTACGTACAATCTGGCTTCCATGATTTCCAGAAAGTTTGCATATGCTGATGATTTAGCATTGCTGCACTCTTCTGGAAACTGGAAGGACTTGGAGGGGACTTTAAGCCAAGACATGTCTACACTTTTAGCGTATCTCCAGACTTGGAGATTGAAGCTCAGTCACACTAAGACGGTGACGGCAGCCTTTCACTTGAATAACCGAGAGACCAAGCGTGAGCTAAAAGTCGTCTACAACGTCTACAACAACGATAGACTTTTACCGTTCTGTCTAACCCCTACTTATCTTGGGGTAAAACTGGACAGATCGCTCACGTTTTGTCACCATTTAGTGGCATTGCTCAAAAAACTATTCTCGCGTGTCACACTGCTGAGGCGACTCGTGGGCTCGGGATGGGGTGCTGGTGCCAAAACACTACGCATAGCCACCTTATCTCTGGTCTACTCAACAGCTGAGTACTGCACACCAGTATGGTGTCGCAGTACTCAGCTGTTGAGTACAGCTGCGTACTCAAATTAACTTAATTAAGACTATGTCTTAATTAATTAATAGTAATTAATTAATAGTCACTGGATGCCTGCGTCCCACTCCAACGAATCACTTACCCATACTTTCAGGCATCCAGCCAGCTAAGCTTCGCCGAATGGGAGCGATACTCTTCTTGGCTCACCGTGGATCTCTGGACCCCTATCATATCTTGTATGGTCTTTTAAGTGGGCCCTCATATACTCGCCAAGTGAGACTAAGATTCAAACGCCCATGTGCCAGCTGAGCGGAATCTTTTGTACAACCTTGCCAGACTTGGCATCCGCACTTCTGAATGGACAAATCACAAATGTAAAGCGGAGTACTGTGAAAATGCTTCCAGGCTCCGTGTTTTTGTGCCCGGGACCGGTGCCAGGCCTGTTGGGGTGGGCTTGTCCCGAGCAGTTTGTGTTAAGCTCAACCGCCTGCGGACTGGTGTTGGGCGATTCCATTCGTCCCATACACAGATGAGGTCTCGCTCTTTCAGCGAATTGTGAGTGTGGTGCCTCTGAAAAAAACTGCAGACCATGTTTTAACAGCGTGCCCAATACATCGGGCACCACATGGAGCACGAGGTTTGACGATTTTGGATGACAAAACCCGATACTGGCTTAACAACATTACTGCCAACATCTGATCCAGGCAGTACAGCAGCCTGGGGTAGTAAAAGGATAATCCCTCGGCCCCAGTCCTGTTTGTGTCTGACCTGGAATGGATAGCTTTCCAAACGACAACGACGACACTTGGCCAAAAAAAAAAAAATCGTGTCTTTTCAAAAAATCACCGTAAGCGACTTTTGTTCGTGAAACTAACTTGGATCCCCCCCTTTAGTTACTATAGCTTTTTGAAAAGATTCTTTTCTTTTTGTTTTTTTATTCTATCCTAATGCCGAAGAGGGGTTCCGGGTTAGTTTCATTAAAAAAATTGCGTAGGGTGACTCCTTGAAAAGACCCAACTTATGCAGCAATCCAATACAGTACAATTATTTTTGCCAGGTGTAAATTTTGTGCTACCATTTATTGGTGTTCAACAAAAACCTGGAAAATATTTAAGAAGCTTACCAAACTTGTAAAGGTTATGAACGGCTGCACTAAATGAAACAAGAGCTCCCTCAGCCAAGTTTGAAAAATTTAGTTGTATAATCAAAAATATAATATCTTATAATATTAGTATTATGCAAATAAACTTTTTATTTTATTGTTTATTTGCAATCAAATTTTTTAATCAATTTATTTTATTATGTTATTACTTGTAAAGTTATAATGCAGTAAAAAACTTGAACTTTGATTCGAGTTTCATTTGAATAAGTTATTTTTGATGTAGACATTTTTGAATGGTTATATTTTCCCAAACACAATGGCAAATCGAACTGTAAAGGATGCTCACACCATTAAAGGAACTAATCCACAGTATCTCATTGAAAAAATTATTCGATCTAGAATTTATGACAGTCGTTATTGGAAGGAAGAGTGTTTTGCTCTTTCAGGTTAGTTAAATTCATTGTAAAACACTGCTTCTTAACCACGTAAGTAAAATTTACCAAATTTTGGAAAGTGAACAATATTAAAAAAGGTTAAAAAAGATTGGTTTGTAGTATTAGTTTTAATTTAGCATTTTATACTAGTTAACTTTATAAAATTATTTTTACCAAAAGTTTTTGTGCTAGTTTACTGTTTATATTAAATTGTTGATGAATTTTGCATGTTAAAGTTGTTTGGGTAGGGTACAGTAAGGTAGTTTGATACTAAAGGTAATATGATACACCTACCCTACAGGATTCCAGAAAAGAAATTGAATGAAAATATCGTTATCAAGTGTTGCACAAAACAAAAAAATAACGTCCATGTTGAATTCTAAGCGCCTGTTAATTTGGAAAAGCTGTTAAGAGTAAAAGTGTAAATTTTGTAGGTTTTTGTAAAAGTTGTGGCCTACGCTTTGTTGTTTCTTGTGTTGTCAGAAAGCGTGGAAAATAAAAAAAGCTTCTATCAGTTGTAAGAACATAAAAGAAAGATTCTTTTAATGGTAGTTTTATTTTTTAATTCCAACTCAATTTTTCAAAAAAAATAGTTTGAGTTGAAAATCAGAAAAAAGATATATTGATACATCAATGGGAAGGTAAATTGATACACGGTATCAAATTACCTTCTTTTTGTTGAATACATATTTGCATAAATGTTTAGGTAAAACAAAGTTTCAAATAAAAAAACAAACCAGTGTAAGCAGCTAAAACTTATCCAATTACTTTATGTAAGTTTACAGCTTTACCTGTTTTGTATTTTTGAGTTAGAATACTTTAATTATTCCGTGAAATGGCTTTATGCAAACTAGTATTTAACAAATGTTACCGGTATGTGCTTAATGCTTAGTGACCGAATTGGCTAGGCTAATAAAGAGCTTCAATAATGTTTCATTAAGGATATATACATAGGCTATATTATACTCTTATCTAATTAACATATAAATTTTACTTGTAACCTGTGCAAACTCTTAGTTAGTTCACCCAGCAGCAACAAAACCAATTGTTTTAACCATAGATGTTGTAATAAACATGTGGAATTGTTTGCTATAGGCCTAATAACACGTTATATTTTTAGCTGCAGATTTATTCTGTAATATTCAGTAAACTTTCCTATTTGTTGCTTTCAAATTTTAATATTTATTATTAACTTCATTACTGAGGTCTATTCTAGACAAATAGGTAGACCATGCCTTCAAAATATATTAAAAAGACCAACAGAAGTGTGCGATCACCAGAAGATGTTTTAGAAAAAGCTACAAAGTTAATTAATGAAGAAGGATTTTCATGTCGCAAAGCTGCTGATTATTTTGGGATTGATAAGATGACTTTAATGAGATTTAAGAAAAAAAAGGAAGCCAATCCAAATTGTGCAGTTGGATATAAGTCAACTGGCATAAAAAATAGAATTATTTCACCTGACATGGAAAAAGACCTTGCCACTCACATTGGTTACTTAACAGGTATGTACTTTGGCTTGTCCTTGGAAAAATGCAAAGAGTTGGCATTTGAATATGCTGTGAAAAACAATGCTGTTGTTCCAGAGTCTTGGATAAGATGCAAAAAAGCTGGAACACCATGGTGGCTAGGGTTCAAAAAAAGGCAAAATTTGTCTATACGTGCACCTGAAGCAACATCAATTGGTTGAGCATCTGGATTTAATGAGGCTGTTGTTAAGGAGTATTTTAACAACCTTGCAAACGTTTTGGATAAACATCACTTCACGGCTGACCGAATATTTAATACTGACAAAGCAGATGGTGCTTCATTTGCACCACAAGACATTGTTTTAAAACTTCTGGCTCCACTTGTTATTGGCGGTTCAGCCAGAAAGAGCAGTCAGCTACGATTTAATTATGACTTTAGTAAGCTTGATTTAGCTTAATCAATTGCTTGTGCAATGCTTTGCCTATTTTGTTACTCCCATAAATTTGCTTTTTTTTAAAACCGCATTTCGATACTGCATAGTGGTTACTGTGTTTTGCAGCCTACATACAAATGCTTCAGAAAATGGATTTTCTTAACAAATTAAACTATGAAATATTAACTTTAAAACTTCTTGGATTATGAAAAACTTGTTTTTTGAAACAATATTACACATGTAACAATCTTTAAAAATTATCATTTTCTAACTATTGAGAAATATTTTAGCAAACTATAACAATTTTAACATATTTTGCTATATCTTGGGCATATCGGGGTCAAATAAAGCTTGGCATAAAAGTTTTGAAAATCTCTTTAGTTGAGATTTTGGGGATAAAGCTACAACCAACATGAAACTATTAAACAAAAAAACATGCTGCTCTAGAATGTGACTGGAGTTCAAATATGACTAGAGTCAAATTTATTTTTTTATAACAATTTACAGAACGACTCAAATGTTACGTTAGGCAGGCTAGTACTTTTTTTATGTAGGGTTGTAGACTTTTTATCGGTATGTGTAGACTGTCTTTTTATATTTGTTCTTAAATTTTCGTTATGTTTGTTCGTTATGTTCGTTATATTTATTCAAAGTAATTGTGATGCAAAATTGGACTTTCTTTTTGCATGTCTGCTGAGAAAATTGCAGAGAATTGCTGCTGAGCGTGCAAGTATTTATTTCATTCAAATTGACTGCTGTTGGTGCTATTATTTTTATTAATAATAATGCTGTATCAATGTACCTTCAGCGTATCAAATTGCGTTTGACGAGTATCAAATTACCTTCCTATAAAGGTAATTTGATACGATTGAGTGAGTAATTTCAAAAAGTAATAACAAAAAAATATGACAAGGTGAAGTGCTCAAAGTTTTTTTGAAATGTCGGGAAAGAACCAAACTTTATTATAGACATAAATTTAGAGGTGTAAGTCTAACCATTTTTGCTTAAATGTCATAAATGTCAAAATTGTATCAAACTACCTTACCTTCCCCTACTGCTTAGCATGTGACTTACTAATATTGCAAAGGTGCTTGTGCAAATGTTTTCACTGTGATTTTAATTTTTTTACTTTTTTTATATCTTGGCTACTATGTATGTTGAATTTTATTTTATTTAAGATGTGATTAAATATTTTGGAATAAGTAAATGGTAACTACTTTTTTGTTAACTTAAAAAAACCAAATATTGCTTTTGTGTAATGATGCTTTGAGAAATCAGATCAGTTTTACATGATTAAGAAACGAGACACTAATTTTATCTTGATTTTAAAGCCATCTCCTTTTTTGTCTTAGTAATATTAAACAAAACCTTCTGTGAAAAACCCATGTTAAAAACTTGGTACTTTTGTGTTTATTACTTCATGTTTCTATTTCTCATGTTTTTACTTTTTTTTCATTTCTAATTTTCTCATCATGCTCTTGTTTCTAATTGTGACCCAACTCACTGTTTAATATTGCTGGCTTTCAATTTAGTACTTAGACAACCCTAACCCTTAATCCTAACCTTCTAACTCTAATACTAACCCTTAATCCTAACCTTTTAACTCTAATCCTAACCCCTAATCCTAACCTTCTAACTCTAACCCTAACCCCTAACTCACTGTCATACTTGCCCTAACCCTCTAACTCACTTGCGAGTTAAATATTGCTCACTTTCAATTTAATATCTAGACAACCCTAACCTCTAACTCACTGTCATACTTGCTGTCAAGCACAATGCAATAAACTGGAAAAAGAAAATAAATTGCAAGATAAGATCAGAAAGAGAAATATTATGTTGCAATTAGATATAAATGAAAGTTTGAAATAACAGAAATAGAAACAGGAGGTAATAAATGCAAGAGCACCCAATTAAGACAATGTTTCAACCTGACTATTTAAGACAAACTTGCCCCAAATTTTTAAAAATATTTGTTCAATATTTTATTGAAAAGAATAGGCGACAGGCTTTTTTATCTTTTCTAAAAATATTATATCAAGATAGTGGATTCTACATGTTGCTGAATTCAATGCCAAATTCATGGCACCAAAGTTAAGTGGAATGCTATGTCCTTCTATTTAAAATTTTGTGATTCTTCAAAAACATTCAACTTTACAAACTTGTTTGAATTAATAATGCTTGCAAAATATTGAATTTAGGTTTTTCCTATTAAACAATTATATATTATTTGACATGCTAGGTGTAAATCTGTTATTTTGGTAATGTAATTTAAAAAGTTTGAACTACATTTTTGCAAAATGCTTTCATTTTTTCATATAAAATTGTTTTTCAATGAAAACAATGCATTACCAGTGTAACTGCAAACACCACTAAGCCTCAAGGGCATACAGGTCTGTAGGCAATTGCTTGTTGATTGACTTGACCATTCTTACTTAATGTTTGCAATGGAACTGTAAGGTTAGCTTGTCTTTACCTGATCTGTGTTAGCTGACTCATAGTGGTCAGCACATTGGAACCACTGCCAGTATGCCCTTGCGGCTCAGCAGTGTTTGCAGTTATGCTGATAGTGCACTGTTTTCATTGAACTACTCACCCAGCATTCAGGTCCACAACTGGATGTTTGAGGTGTAAAAACCACAAACATAAAGTTGTGCCAGCTGTTTAAGTTTTCAACTTTTCAGCTGGGGTCAACAACAAGTTCTAATAGGAATGAAACAGGTCTGTCGGCAATTGCTTGTTGATTGACTTGACCATTCTTACTTAAAAATTGTTTTTATAAAATACAAAGTTCATATTGCAACAACTTGTATGCATGTCTAATGTCTAGAGCAGGGGTCTCAAACTCAAATGGCTCTGTAGACCAAACTAAAAATTGTAAATTATTTGCTGGTTGCAATACACAAAACAAGGTCAATGTACAAGATAACACATTAAAAATTCAATATAAGAAACTGAGTAATGACTAAAATAAATGAAATCGGCATTGCAGTCAATTTTCTTTCTAGCTACTTAGTTGGCAGCATTTAGCATCAACAAGCTCCTCAATATTGAGTTTAAATTCATCAGTAAAAATCAACCACAATGTTGTTGCAAATGTTCATCAGTGACATGTGACCTGAGAAAAGACTTGTTAGCTTTCATGCATGAAAAAAATTGTTCACATACGTATGTGCTTCCAAACATTGTAGTAATTCTTGCAGTAGCAGAGAGCAACTTTATAAACCCTTTTCATGAAAGAAACCTGTAGAATTTCGGAATTCCTATTTCTGCATATTTCTGTTTAAAAATGGTATTATATTAAAGTTCTGTTATCTCCAATTGTAATTCCTCCTCTGCAACGTTTTCAATTTCTACGGAAAATGGTATTGAAAACAGTTGAAAATGTGGCTGTAGCAACATAAAATCTGAGAAGTGCTTATCAAATTGTTGAAGCAACTTCGATAACAAATCTGTGTATTCTTTCAAGCATTTAGATTAGATGTTTTCCATTGATTTTAGAGTTTAGAAATGAACCAAATTGCCCTCATCCATCTGTTTTATCTGTAAACCTAGTTTTACTTGGAACGATTTCACATGATTGTACATCTTTGTAATAATCTGTTTTTTACCTTGGAGTTAAAGTTAAGTAATTCAAATGATGCATAGTATCTGTTAGAAAAGCAAGATTGCATTGAAAAGTAAAATCAGCCAGCATTGTAAGTAGATTGTAGATCAAAAAAGCAAATTGCCCCCTCTAAAAATGTCAAAAATGGTCACCCCTAAACAAAATATTTTTCTATCTTTACATAGTAGCACCAAGATTGTGGGTGCCCTGTGATAACTTTAGTATGAAAGTAGAGATCAATTAAAAGTGATGACCTTTTTTTTCTAAAGGTGACTAAATTTTTGGGAAAAAAAAGTTTTTGTTTTGAACTAAGCTACTTTTTTTTATTATCATTGCAAAGTAAATTTAAACCCCCCCCTTTTTTTTGTGTCAGCCCACCCTTTTGTGAGGCCATCACTTTATATAATTGACTGTTTTAACTACCAAATTCATAACTTCCAACATTTTTAGCCTTTTTCTGCAAAGTGCTTCTTCATGCAAGATGCAATACACACTGACAAAGTTGATTCCATTGCTTTTAAGGTTGTTCAACAGTTTGTTTTTCACCAATCCAACTATGCCAATATTGTCCAAACTCATACTCAGTAGCCAAATATACACGTGTATTTCACAGCAGGCTATGTTTCCAAAACAGCTTTTCAGGAATTAAAATATATCCAATTGTAGTTCCCTTCATTGGTATTAAATCTAGAAATTCTTCCTTTAACATTTAGACTACAATTTACACCCCTGATAAACACACCACATTGTGCTGTTCATGCACATCTGTACTTTTGTTGAAAGCAATTGAAAATGTTTGAAAGTCTTGTGCCACTGCAATTAATTGTTTTTCCACATTGGCAGCTAAATCTATTAATCCTGCCTGCAACTTTCAAAGCTGCTTCAAACGTTTTTTTTACAATGAGAACATAAAGTTTTGCTTGCTTTTAAAAGGCATTTTTATAAACAAGTCTTCTGTAAAAGGTCATAATGACTTGGCTATTATTTTGCAAATAGCAAAACTTCCTCTTACAGCAGTTTTGTTGGTCTGATTAATATTGACAAAAACATCTCTGTTTGCACAGTAATAACTTAAAATTCTGTACTTTTTTCTAATTTTCCTTTTACCTATGTTATTTTGCTGCATTGTTTTGTAAGGTATACTTCTTCATAACAGCTATCTTTTGCTGACAAATAAGACACAACCTTGTATCATTAACTGCAGTGATAAAGTACAAATCCTCCAACTTTTAAAACACTCATCTTTCATCAGCAATTTTTTTAGACTGAAGATATTTTATATAAAAAACTTTAGTTTTTGAAATAAAAATATTTACTCAAATTGTCAGTTGGATTTGATTTTGCAAAAAAAAAAAAAATATTTGCTATTAAACTTCAACAATTAACTTAATAACTTCAACTTAGACTAATACCCTGTATGACTGGCTCTTGTTTCTCAGAAGGCTCAGAATTGAAATCAAAGACACAAAAAGAGCAAAAGGGAAGGTGAGCAGGGTGTCTGGGCCATTGATGCTGTAACTATAATTGTAGTCTGGGCAGGAATACAGAAACAAAAAATGATGCAATCCAACATTATACAGCTGCTAAAGCAATTTAGCAAAGGTTTGCCTCAAGAAAACTGCTACTATAGCATTGCTGTATTGGTTTTTTGCACTTAATAAAAATGGTGCAAAAATATGAAGATTTGCTATTGCTCTTAAGAATGATATTAAAAACATGAGACACTAAAGAGATATTAATTTATTTTTAAAATTCAAATTTTGTCATGGCTGCACAAAATGTTTTCACTGGCTGCATGTTTGAGACTCTTGGTCTAGAGCAGTGTTTTTTAACCTTTTTTTGACTATGCCCCACCTAATCACTTCTATAATTCTGATGTCCCCCATTTGGTGATACATAGGTGTGAGAACCCAAAAAATTTTGAAGTGGCAAGTACAGTTTACCCAAAAGAGTAGTGAAGACTGAAAAAAAGGTTATTACTTTGAAACTGTCTCTAATTTCTTTATTTTTGCAAAGACTTTAGCAAAGGCTTCTGCTTAAGGCTCCCTTGTGTTTTTCCACCAAAATTGGTTCATAAATTTCTATGCCCAACCAAAATTTTGACAAACTCCTTGTTGAGAACCACTGGTCTATTAGGTGTATAACTGAGTTTTTGCCCTCTATCAAAAATAAAAAATATCAGATAATTTTATTTTTATCTCTATATTTATCCTCCTGACTCGCAGGAAAGCGACGGAGGCGCTATACATAGGGTAAGCAATTACCCCGACCTGCTTCCGGAGATGCCAAGATATTGCTGTCTGCTAGTAATTTATAAGAGATATAACTGTAATTTAGAACTGCTTGTCAAGACCACCAAGCAGGGGAAAGTGCCGTAAAGTGTCTTTCCCAAGGACACAACAGAATGGCGCAAGTGGGTTTTGAACCTAGACCATGCTGATCATCAGTCCGGTGCTTTAACCACTCGACCACGCTGCCGAATAAAAGATGAAATTAAAAAATGATTTTTAATCAAAGTAGTTTCCTTGTGCATCTATTGTTTTTTGCCATCTTTCGATTAAATTTTTAATTCCTCTTTTATAAAATTCTTGCTCTTTTTTCTCAAAGAAATTTTCCAAAAAAATTTTGACCTGGTCTTTCAATTCAAAGTTTTTGCCATCTAGAGAATGAGATAAAGATCAAAAAAGATGATATTCACTAGGAGCAAGGTCTGGAAAGTAAGGAGGATGAGTGAGTAACTCCCATTTAAACTCTTTGAGTAAATTTTAAACTTTTTTGGCCACATGTAGCCAGGCATTATTATGAAGAAAGGCGACTTTGTTTTGAGAGTGTAAGACTATATTTTTGAAAAAAATTTATCTCTGTTTATGAAGTGTTGATTCTTTTATAAATTTTAATCTGAAAAAAAAAAAAAAAAATTAAAAAATTTAATAACACTTATGCAAGGTACTAAAAACTTTATTCAATTAGAAAAATAAGTTCTGTAAAACAGGGTGACAAATACCAACGGGGTGACTAATACCACTGGTCAAAAAAAATGATTTTTTCGACTTTCGAAGTTAAAATTAAGCTTTATTTTATTTTCAAATCTAAAAAACATAAGATTTGAAAATAAAATGAAGCTTAATTTTAACTTCAAAAGTCAAGAAAATCATTTTTTGACCAGTGGTATTAGTCACCCTGTTTTACGGTTTGTAAATTTTTAGATACATTTGAAACTATCAGAGGCAAAAACTTAGTTATACACCTAACAGTTTATTTTCTTGGCTTAAAACGAGTCATTTGAACTTTGTTTTGGTTGATCTGACTCGGTAAATAAAAACAAAAAAAAAACAAGTTTGATACAGGTTTGAGCTACGATTCTATTTAATTTGAGCAAAGTTGGTGAACACAGGCTGAGATCATAGATTTTATCCAAGCTTAGCTTAATTACCGTATTTTACGGACCATAAGGCACTCTGGGTTATAAGGCGCACTGTCAATAAACTGGTTAAATTCTATTTTTGTTCATACATACGGTGCACCGAGCTATAAGATGCACAGGTTTTCAAGAAGTATCGGGTAACGCATATACTGTATACGTCTTGGCTGACGCGGGCATTTATGTCGCAGTTTTTTTTGCGCCCGTTGTTAAAATGAGCGACTCGCGACATCAATACTCGAAACGCGGAGTAAATTCCGCACTGCAAATGCAAGACTTTAGACCGGACACTTTTAAAGCGTCGCTCCTTCTCCTTTCTCTTTCAGTTTCTTTATTATAATTTTTTGCTTTTACCGTAGTTTATTGTGTTAAACAGCGCTTTGTTTTTATAACAATAGTACCGGTACTGGTTTTGAGTGTAGGCAATAAAGCACTACCTAGTCCATACATTAGGCGCACCGGCTTATAAGGCACACGATCAATTTTTGTGCAAAAAAAAGTATTTTAAGTGCGCCTTATGGTCCGTAAAATACAGTATTGTCCTTAGTAAAAATTGTTTGTGTGAGGTTTTTAGTTTGTGCTCCTCCCAACACTTTTTATAGTTTGGTCCACATTCAACCTCTGAACTTTCTGTGGTCCTATTTAATGATTTTATTATTAAAATGCAAGACAATCAAAATCTTCTCATTTAATACAAAACAAAACTGTGCACCATAAAATAAAATGTTAGGTGGACAATAAAAAAGAGCATGTATTAACCCTTTACCACCCAAATTTTTATTTTTTACCAAAAAAATTTTTTCGTGCATTTTTAGAGCTTTTTTCAACCGAAATAACTCTTTTCTAGTTTAAATTTTTTGAATTTTTTTTTGTAAAAAAAATTTTTTTAGTGGAAGAATTCGTCCATCTGGGAAAGAAATTGTGTATTTTGCGCCAATGTATTTTTAATGCAAATTAAAAAAAAAATGCACAATAAGTAAAAAATCACTACAAAAACATAACTGAATTTTACACAAATGAAAATATTTACAGAAACTTTTTAAAGAATGCAAAAATAATTTTTATGCACTGTGAAATTTTTTAAAACAATTGTTGGTATTGTTCAAACACAAATTAACATCGCATTTTGAGCAATAAACATTGGTTTTTCCACGACAACCAAAATTTTTGCACATCTTTCTCCTATCTTTGATTTCTGGCCAATGACCAATACCATCAAACCTTACAGCATCGTCAGGAAGAATTTGGCATGGCCTCCCTCGTTTATGAGTTGGATTGCAGCTTGCACTTTGAAGAGACGGCCTTCCTCTTTTTGTTCCCAAAGGGAATTATCTGCTCATCTACACATAAACTTTGAGTCATTGGTATCTTTTTAAATTGTGCTTGAAGATGATCTACCATTGGTCGTACCTTAAAAAGCTTGTCAGGTTTATTTGAGTCTAATGTTGAGTTATCCACCATATGCAGCTTCGATTTTATCTCTTCCCATCTGTTTCGACTCATGACATCAGCTACAACTGATCGAAAACTGCCCAGTTGTTTAGACCAGTGCATACGAGTGTTTGGCAGCTTACTAATCGAAAAATAAATTGCTATTCCCAACCATTGTTTTAGTTCTTCTGTAGTAATGTTTAAAAGCTTATTAGGGTTTACTTGAGCTGAATATAAATTACTTTGGTAAACAAGTAATTGCATGAATTCATCTGTAAAAAACAGTCTAAAATATTGAAGAGGCTGTTTTAAAAAATTTGGAAATTCGTGTTCTGGGCCGAGATATTCATACTCTCTGGTTAAATCAGAAGAATTTCCTTGCCGCCATAACAGTTGAAATGAAGAAGGAGCTATATCATGCATAAGAGTCTCGCATCCATTTGCAGCTAAAGCATCAGATTCCAAAATAGTGTTGTCCAGTTGTTCATGAGAAGATTCTACTTGATTGATATCTGCAAAAATATTATTATTATTTTGCATCTAAGTAGACCTAAGTGGCACAATCAAACTTTAAATGGCAAATACAATGACACAAAAATTATGAGGATATTGTTATTTCCTACTTACAGTTTGATTTATTGCTGTTCTAACTCTTACAGTATGAATACACTAAATTTTTGTTTTTATCTGTCCCTAATCTTATTAGATTACAAACAGTTAAATTATATTACTTACTTTCACTGTCCTCATGTTCTGGGACAAAATCAGGATCCGCTAAAGAATCATTATCCGAATCAGAATCACCATCACTTAGCAAACTATCAAGAGCAATATCACAAATTTGTAAATATTGCTTAGACTTTTTTGTTGCTCTTCCATAAAAAGTAGATGTACCAATACCTGCACCAATAAATTTATTTAAACTTCTAAAAACATACACCTCAAAATAAGTAACATAAATAAATTAACTTTTTAAAAAGATATAAATTATCTGACCATAATAATTATTTAGAGAATGAATTATACTTCAAACAAGGCAATAAAGATAGCTGATAGCTCATATAATACAAATATTTGACAAATTTTTTAAGATAAAGTAATAAAATATACTATATCATACTACAAGTAAAGCATAATTAGTAATAAAGTCTTTATTTTCAATTTAGTTCAAATATACCAACTTCTCCGGGCTTATAATATAATGCTTCTCATGCCCAAATGGACGAATTCGTCCATTAATATTAATCTATGAAAACTTTCCACATATACAAATAAAATTAATTTACAAAGTTTTAACACCTTCTTATATACTTTTTTTACTGACTTGATTTTTTTTAAAACCAAAACTTACCAGATGTGTCTTCCATAGCTTTGAGAAAAATGAGTATTTTTGACTAATTACGCACACGTGGAAATGCTACTTTAAATCTGCAATAAAAACCTAGAACGGCGGGAAAAAAAACAAAGAAATGTTTTCTCTTAAAAGCGGAAAAAAATCAATAGGAAAAAGGAGTCAATACAAAAAAAACATTCCGAAAAATCATTTTAATTGAGTTTTTTAATTAATGGACGGAAACGTTCATGTGGGCAGTAAAGGGCTAAAAGACTGCACATGTATGACTAATTTTATAGGATTGCCCAATCAAAAAACTATCAACGTTAATTATGTTATCAGTACATTACTTTTTGTGGAATGCTTTTAATGGGACACTTTTGGCAGTGAGCCATTTTAGTGGTTGGAGTAAAGATATGTTTACAGTCAACCCAACTTGTAACATCTGAGTAACATTGAATTGTTATGTCTGAGTAAAATACAAGGTGTGACAAAAAAGAAACCAGACTGTATCAACCATGCTCTTGGCACAATGCCAATCAGCAAGCCACTTGCTCACCATGAAACACAACTTCTTAGCTCTTTTGTGTTGCAATTTCTTTAACGTAAGTCATTCAGTTTTTGTGTTTCAGGCTTTATGTAACATAGTGATGGTAGCCTTTGTCACAATTTTGTTACTTTGTGTTGCATTTGTTTGTACTCTGTGCTGTTGGTTGTTACAAAACTGTTAGCAGCTCAAGAATGGAACAACGAATCAACTTGAATTTTATGATAAAACTGAGAAAGGCCCCATCTACGTGTTTTAAACTTTTTAAAGAGGTTAATGGTAAGGATATGATGTGGAGTATGCAAATCTTTGAATGGCACAAATATTTTGAGAAAGACTGCAAGGAAGTGGTGAATGATCCTGTCACAGACTTTGTTCGGGAATCCCAAAGGACCAGTTGAGCTAGGTAACCTTAATACCTGCGCTGAAACAAAGCTGTGTCTAAATTTTATTTTATTCCGGCTCAAGAAGTAGTATTGCTATGAGCCTGAAGCTTTTATACAGTTGGTTTAATGAAAGCGCGGATTGGTTTCGTTGAAGATTCTTCTTCACAACAAACAGAGACCACTGTCTCTAATAAAAACAAATGTATTACAAAAATCACGACTGACAAAACTTCTATTCTGCGCTTTGCCAAACTGCAAAGCAAACTCAACGCTATAACTTGATTCAATCAATACAAATAATTCTACCTCTGTAGAACACAACTCCCAACCACTGGCGCAAAATAAATTCAACAATTGCCAACTGACACAAAATCTAACAGTCCACCTCCTGTGGCCAAACAAAATCAATTTCACTTGAGCTGTCCCTCGACTCGCTTCAAATTACCTCACAATAATAATAATAATTCGCTACGCATTGGCTTTATATAGAAAAAAGATCATGTGACGCAAATTTCTTGTAAATGCTAGACAATTCCACAACTCTCTCAAGAATATGCTTTTTCTCAAGCCACCTAGTATATACGCAAATATTCTACTACCTTCGAGATAGCAAAGCTTGAACAAAACAATTTATGTCACACTGTCGGTGCAGAGAGAAAAGAAGATATATGTAACGAGCAATAGAACAAATTGGACATATATCGCATAATACAAGAGCAGCACTCAAGAGACGTGATTATTCTGTTATAATAAAACTACCAATTACTTTAACGGGGATAAATTACATCGTTTATGATTAAAATTATAAGTAATGAAGTGTGACAGATCCCAAGATGAGATGACCTTCCAAGATCATCTGCTGTGATTTTCTGTTTAGGCTCAGTTCATCTGATTTCATTTGTACTGTTAACCTGCAATCACTTTGCACCAGCTGCTCCATTCTAGTGATGTTTTTATCTGTCCTCGTTGTGGAAGGTTGTCCCGTCTTGGGATCATCCTCCATTTCCTTGCAGCCTTTCTCAAAACGTTTGTGCCATTCAAAGATTTGCATCCTTGACATCACATCTTTACTATAAACCTCTTTAAAAAGTTTAAAACACACAGTTGGGGTCTTTTTCAGTTTCACCATAAAATTCAAGTTGATTTGTTGTTCCATTCTTGAGCTACTAACAGTTTCTACTAACAGCTACTAACGTAACAACCAATAGCATGGAGTACAAACAAACGCAACACAAAGTAACAAAATTATGACAAAGGCTACCATCACTATGTAACATAAAACCCTAAAACACAAAAATGGAATAACTTATGTTAAAAAAATTGCAACACAATAGAGCTAAGAAGTTGTGTTTCATGGTGAGCAAGTGGCTTGCCAATTGGCATTGTGTCAAAAGCATGGTTGATACAGTCTGGTTTCTTTTTTGTCACACCTTGCATGCTTGTATTTGTTTTTTTTTTCACTTGAAGTTTTAGATTTTTTTTGGCAACTTGAAATTTTGCATAAATGAAATTCCAAGCAGACTTGGACAACTAGATAATTCTAGTTGTCTAATTAGGCTAATTACAGTGAAATGCCGGTAATTTAATTCTAATTTAATTTGTGAAATGTTTCTAATCTCTAATTTTAATTCTAATCTAGTTTGGAAAAGCTAAAAATTTTCTAGTTGTCCAACTCTGCTCGAGAACTCTTAGGCATGACTGCAACATCAGCTCTGTCGGAAAGATTTTTCAGCCATGCAGGCCAACTGTATAGTGCAAAACAAGCCAATCTTGGTGTACAGACATTTGCCATTCTCATGCTTATGAGAATGAACTCTGATTTGATATTCACTGAACTTGATTTTTATTAAATTTCTTTCTAATTCGGCATTTAATTCAATTTCCACGTTTTTGCGAATTCAGTAATTCTAATTCTAATCTAATTTGAAAAAACAATTGTAGCTATAATTTTAATTCTGATCTAATTTGGAAAAGCTAAAAATTTTCTAGTTGTCCAACTCTGATTCCAAGTAGCTGAAAAATTTTTTTGCATAAAGATACTGTACTTTCAAGTTTACATAGTATAAACATAAAACAATAAATTGTAATAGATTTTTTGGATTAAGGTTTTTATAAGTTAAATGACATTAAACCAATATGATAAAAACAGTGGACTAACTTCTTTTTAGTCATAATTGACTAATGCTGCCACAGCAAATTTAGAAGAAGTACAATTTTTTTTTAAAAAGGCCATGTTTATAAACTTAAACTTTTCCATGTTATGCCAATTCAAAGATTTTCCACACCAAAATTCCCATTTTGAATAAGATTTTCACTAAAAAAACTGCAATGTATGATTTACTGGGTTGAATGTACCTGTCACAAGTAAAAAACTTTTTTTGTCTTCACCATGTTTTTTAGAAAAAATTTTTGAGAGTATCTTTTCAACTAAAAAAGTACCCTTTTTTGCATTACACATTAGTTGATTTTATATAGTGAAGGATTTTTTATCCAACAACCTTTAAGAATTTTTTCTAAATTATTGACTGAACATTGTTTTGATAAAAAAAAAAACACAAGGCATAAAATCAAAAGCAAAAACACAAGACGTGGCACCAGGGCAACCTTAAAGGCTGTTGGGCTAAATGTGTGCAACCAGTTTGAACTCTGGGCTAGACTTGCATTTTTTATCAACTACCAAAGCACTTCATTTTTATTGCAAATCAAGTTTTTGCTTTTGCTTCAATAAGAAATTTGAAGTTTGCATATTTTGCCTATTAGATTGTCTAAATTCAAGGCATAAAAATAGCTGTGAGGCTATGAAAGTATTCAGCAGTTTGTTAAGTGATGAGGCTTGTTGCCCTATTTCAAAACTCTAGCTTCTGTGGAGCACCTAACTTTGCTTTGGAGGCTGCACACTCCTGTATAAGGCCATCAAAATTTTCCAGAATGTACTGTAATTACGTTATAGAAAGAAATAGTTTCAATGGGAAATTGGAAAGAACTACTAGTTTCCAAGTTCAAAACTATTTTAAGAATGTTATGTCACAACAATTTTGGTCCTAAAATTTGACTTACGTAAAGAGTTTCCTGATAATCTAAGTAGCCAATTAACACATTTAAGATTTTTTTAATGTTTGAATTATAGAGAGATTCCCTTGAACCATAAACAATTAACCTATATGAGATTTTGTCTCACAGCTGAAAAAGCCATTATTGGCTGGGAAGGCTTATAAAATGACTTGCTGTCAAATCATCCCATTGGGAAGTTTTGCTTTATGTGTTAGGGTTGAAAAGTTTGTGCTAATTTATAGAAAGATACTATGCAATATGTTCTATGTTTTACCTCTTTTATGAGTTAAATTTTGTAAAAAAACCAGCATTGCAACAACATTTTTATGTTTGATAATAGAAAAAATGTTATGTCAGTTGCTTAATATTTTGAGCAATTTTTTTTTTAATTATGAATTTTTTATTGTAATAATTTTTTTTCCTTTATTATTTTAATGACTTTTAATTCATTGATCTCTGGTCATTCACTGGCACTATTTGACCCCTTGACCATCATTAAATTCTTGGATGGTTCGATTTATCCTTGGGAGTTGATATCAACCACTTGAGAACCACTAATTTTAATAGCAAAATTAAAAATATTTGAAATTATTTGCAGGAAGCCACAGTATAACCACCTATTTTATGAATTGTTATTTAGAAAGATCGATTTACAAAGCTAAGATTTGTCCTTAACCAATCCATTTCAATTGCTTTATTGATTGCCTTTCATTAAATTAACTTTGTAGAGCACTTGCAATTTTTTTAGCTATAGAAAAGACTGTGAGTACTTGCATGATTAATCTATGTTTTTTTTTTTAGCTGAACTTCTTGTTGACAAAGCAATGGAATTGAAATACATCGGCGGTGTGTACGGTGGAAACGTCAAGCCTACTCCTTTCCTTTGCCTTATTTTAAAAATGCTGCAAATTCAGCCAGATAAAGATATTATTGTTGAATTTATTAGAAATGAAGATTTCAAGTAAATTCTTAATACAGCAATTTGCTATTGAATCATTGTGTTTTTTAATATTAACTTAATTTAAAATTATTTAAAATTTTTGATTGGGTACTTAATGGTGTATAACTATACACCATCAAATACCCAAGACTTCAATTTTGTAACATTATTTGACTGGCTTGGCTCAATATTTTTTTCTAAATTTTGGCCTTAATTATATCTAATGAATTTAATTTTAAAATTCATTTGAAAATAATGGCAATGTCCTTATCAAAGCATCTAAAAATTATTGATATTGTCAAAGCATGAGTTTTTAATGCTTTTAAATTAAATTAGTAATACCAGTGTAAGCATAAACTTGATATAACTGTTGTATGTATTTTAGTTTAATTGTATTTAATTGTTGTTTATGGTTTATTGTTAAATTGTGGTAAAATTTGTAGATGTTTTAAAAAGGCTTTATGAAAGTCAAAAAACATTCTGCTTTCTTAAAAAAAACTTTGCAAACTAAATGATAAAATGATAGCTTATGATTGCTTTTATTTAGAAATGGATTTTTAAAATTACCTCTCTTCCTAAGTTTAATTTCATTTTAACAGCAAATAGTTTATTTTATAATTAGTCTTGTAATATTTTGCTTTAATCATTAAACAATTAAAGTTTCTCTTTGACAATTTTTGCTGACAAAAACTTGTTAGTTTTTAAATATACAAAAATTCTATTTTTTTAAATTAAAGTCTTGCAAATAGAATCTGTTTTCAGCCAAACCGCAAATTTTCAAACTAAACTGACATTCGTGTGGAGAAGGTTCTTGTGTGTTTCAGATATGTGAGATGCCTGGGGGCTTTCTACATGCGCATTACCGGTACTTCCCTGGATTGTTACAAATACCTTGAGCCTCTCTTGAATGATTTTAGAAAACTAAAGTTTCAAGGTCGTGATGGCTGTGAGTCTTCAGTTTTTTCTTTTATGTTTTGCTGTTGGTCAATAAGTATTATTTTGGACAAAATTTTCTAGTTTTCTTGTTGTTAGTTACCTGACCTTATCCTGCAAAGAATCACTCCATTGAAACCGTTTAAAGTGCAAAGAATTCTTTGTGTTAACTAAAAGGAATAGATTTAGCAGGAGAAGATAGGAGAGAGAGAATAAGCAGTGACTTGGTGGAGTGCTAATACCTTGAAGACAAAAAAGATAGGAATTAAGTCATCTTTTCAGACTGTGATATCAACATGCTCAAGAGGTCAAAGGTATTGAGCAACCCAGGCATTTGCATCAGCTTTTGTCCAGCAAGGTGTGGTGGGCTTAATAAAAATGCTATAAGGATCAAAGAAAAAAAGTTGCTACAGACAGAAAGATTACAAGGTTTGGTGCACAAAGCGGTGTTTAATTGGAAGACAAGACAAAATTGACCCAAAAAAGGAATGATAAAGCTGCATAATTTTTTTGTAAGGTATTAAAATAAATAGTTTGAAGAGATGGAACAGAGATTTAAAAACTTGAAAAATGAGTGAAGACAGAAAACTAGTGATAGCTCAATATATTTATTTATGTATGCACCTGAAAGGAAAAGTTGTGGGGATGATAAAAAATATCTAGAAAAAGCTATCAGTGGTTGGTTTCTAGAAAAGATTTGTGTTATTGCAATGAAGATTCTTTTGAGAGAAGAAGCCAAAGACTACACAACAAAAGGTTTTTAGATGAGGGAGGAATTTTGTCTTTAAAGATTAAATTTGAGACCCAAACTCATTGCCATACTGTTAGTCTATGGAACAAGCTCTTGCCATCAGCCAAATCACCCAAGAGTAATAGTATAGTTTGGATTTTTTATTAAGTAAGTTTCCTGCTCCAATATCGGTCTTAGAGGGGGGCAACTGACAAGTCAAAGAGTGAAGATCCTGTCTGGCCTGGAGTGGATGAATTCTAGCATGTATGATGGCAGTTAAGTTTTCCAAAAATAAAAGTATTTGTGAAGAAAGGAGATGGGCAAAGAAGTTTCTGAGGTGAGAATTGAAGCAAAAGTAATAGATAGGAAAGTAGATATAGAGTTAGAGGGGGTTGTATAGAAAGATTTCAGGCAAATGTGCTCAGAAAACTTTGCAACTTGAGACAACCAAGGATACTGAAGTAGGTGTTCGATTTGCAATTTTAGATATCTCACTAATAACTTTCAATGTTTTGTTTAAACTAATTCTGAATGATTTTATACTTGTAGAACTTGTTTTGTTTATTATTAAAAATTTTAAACCGCTTGGGCCTCAGCATTGTTAAAATGAAATAGTCGCACACCCCTGATTTAAACCTCAACCAAGGTTCTGCATAGAGCTTTCAGGGAGTTCGTGAAAAGTTTTGAATTAGTAATTTTTTATATATTTAATCTCTATATTTTAGAAAGTATTGAGAAAGTTACTGCCTAAAAGCGGCTTTCCTGCTCTCATTGTATCAAATCAAAGACTCGTACCTGGCTATGTGGCGAGCAATTACCAAAGCGCGACCACGTATTCCACGATTTGCTTCTGATATGCAACAGCAAAAATTTCATGAAAACAGTTGCTTCTGACTTGCACTTTGATATAATGTGATCCAAAAAAGTGTTGCTTTAAACTACGGATTCAAACATACAAGCTGGATGCTAAGTTTAAGCCAAAAAACTATTATGAGTCTACGATTCCTTTAATGGTCATTCGACCCTTGAGGAAGTGATAAAAAATTTTAGAACCATTATTTGCGACTTTCCTGAAACCCAATGCCCAGTGCGCTGTAATTGTGTTTATTAATGTTTGATTGTGGAGATCGATGTATTTTTCGGCAGCCTTCTTCATCACTCACATGGACGAGTTCATTGACAGCATCCTCCGAGAGGAAAGATTCTGCGATGTGATATTCCCCCGCATACAGGTGAGGGAGATTGTAGTTCTTGTGGGCCGCCTCCCCCCTAGATAAATGGTTGTTTAGAAAAGGCAAGTCCTCGAAGAAATTGAGCAGCTCGATCCTAGGGTCTCTGCTCTGGACGATGATTTGGATGAACTTGGTGAATCTAGTGAAGAAGAGGAGGAGATAAATGCTCCTCTTGAAATCCGATCCCGGCACCATCGCAAACGGAGCCACACTCCTCCTACTAGGTGCTGTTACGTCATATGCTTCAATTGTTTCCATCATGACTTTGCTTCGTTTTACAGAGAGCGACATCGGCGGTCGCCCTCCCCAAAGCATCGAAGATCGCGCAGTCGCTCTCCGCGACGTCGTCGACGCAGGTGATTATTGTCCGTTCATTGCTGCTTCGAAGTAATCACTTTTTAATCGTCAACTGAAATGTCTATGCCGTCTCCACTATAGGCAGCACTGAGTGGAGCGGGTCTTTAATTGTCGAGGGGCTTCCGATATTTTTAAAAACTTTGTCTTTAAAAACGATAAAAACTTATCGTCAAGCTGTGAATATTAAAGTTTACTCGATTTTCTCGACCAACTGACTTCGATGTAAGTGGTCAAGATCCCTTTAACGATTTTATGTAAATTAATGATGATCTGCTCTATTGTGTTTTATCACGTCACTGTGTCGTCATATTACGGGGATTCCTTACGTCTACTCGAGCTGCATTTCCACTGATAAACGGGGGGGGGGCTGTTGCTAGTGGACGGTGCCTTTAATGCTGGTCAAATAATGTTCGCCCCCACCAACCGATCAATACGAGGCTCGCGTCAACTTTTTTTTCAGCCGCACGCCACCTCGTCGCCATCGATCACGTGAACGGGAACGCGCGCGATCGCCACCTCGTCCCTCGCACCACTCGAAACGACACGACGACGGGAGGTTCGTTGCGCGATACATTGCTTCAAATGTCGCGCGACCAAACCAGTTTTTTTTAGATCAAGCAAGAAGAGCAAGCATGCGCGCAGAGGGAGGGACAACGCCGCCAGTCTCGAGATCCGTGAAGCGAACGAACTGAGAGCTAAACTTGGTCTAAACCCGTTGAAGTAACCCCCCATCCCGGGGGAAGCGTGGCGGACACACGATACATCTGTTTATTCCAAGCCGTGCTGCAGTGCTTATAGATTTTGGCATCGGACGTAAAGTCGCAGGATGAAGTGGATGCTGTTTTCGTTTTGTCACGGAAAACGTCATCATCAGCGATTATGTCATTAATTTGAATGTAATTGATGTAATAGCCAACTTTGCAGGTTGACACGTGACTCGAAATGGATTTTTTTTTATGACGTCATATCCCGCAAGCCTTCATTTATGATTTAAAGCGATATTGGTTTGTGATCTCAATGTTTGTAAATAAACTTGTAATTTTTATTGTTTAATATTCAATTTGAAATAGTTCAAACAAGTCGGCAGCGTGGTCGAGTGGTTGAAGCACCGGACTGATGATCAACATGGTCTCGGTTCAAAACCCACTCGCGCCATTCTGTTGTGTTCTTGGGAAAGACACTTTACGGCACTTTTCCCTGCTTGGTGGTCTTGGCAAGCAGTTCTAAATTACAGTAATATTTCTACTAAATTACTAGCGGACAGCAATATCTTGGCATCTCCGGAACAGGTCGGGGTAATTGCCTGCCCTATAGTGCCTCCGTTGCTTTCCTGCGAGTCAGGAGGATAAATATAAAGATAAAAAAAAAAAACAACATTAAATGAGTGTTATGCAATATTAGTCCATCGCTTACCAACAAAGTGGATTCGCGCCTAATAGCGGTTAGTTTGATCGGTATGTTCTTGCGAACGGTGGCGCGGTTCAATGCATGCGTATGGCCATTGGCCAAGGCCACCTAGAAAGACAAGGCCTGTTCACGGTTTTGTGACGTCACTCAACGTAGTGCTAACTCGCTCTTCTAAAACAAAGCAAATCGTCGCTTTTGTGCAGCTATCTTTGTTGGCACATGCGCACTTTGGTGTAAGATTGCTTGGCTAGTGGTGTAAGTTACAAAGTATGGTAGCATTTTACAAGTGGCATTTATTAAGTACTGTAGCAAATATACAAAAGAAAAATTTAAAGAAGTTAGGATGTAACTTGTAATTTTTAATTTAAAATGTTATTAGTTATTGTAATTTAACGAAGTTGCTCAGACAATAGTATGCATCTTGAGGACTGAAACAACTAATATTGAGAAACCATATAAATAATTCTTTATATATATAGAAAAAGGTTTTTTTTCATTACTCCCTAAATTTAAAAGAAATTTTATTCTATATCTTTGCACCAGAAACCACACGTTAACAGGTATGAAGTTAAAATTGTTTTCTAACATCTTTGTTGTTGTGTCAATGCAATCTAGTCTTATTTTATTTTTCAGTGATAATTGTTAGTAGCAAATATTAAAAATATATATATATATATATCTGTGCCTTATATGTGCTGTGTTCCTAACTGCAAAGGGAACTATAGAAATGGTCCTAAAGTGCAAGTATTCAGTTTCTGAAAAATGATGAATTAAAACAGAAATGGCTGCATGCAATTAAAAAATAATTTGTTCCCAGTACTACCAGCAAGGTACGAATGCTTAATACTTAAATACATTGGGATAAAAATGTTACTACTATTGTCTCGTTAGTTTATAACTGGACATTTTGTTTGTATGGTACATGATTATTAGGCTCTATCAGTTTACATTGTTTTACAGTTTTACCTTACCCCATAAATTTCTAAGTGAAGTTAGCATTCAAGTTTGTTAAAAAAAACTTGTATTTAAAATAATGACTACAGTTATAAAAGCAAAATGTTGCTTAATTGCTTTGTCAAATTTTTTTTTTAATCTGTTGGCTTTGCCAAGAAATTGGCAATGTTGTTACATGAACATATTATTTTTTTTTTATTTTCATATAGTTGTTTTATATTTAATTAACAACACTAAAAAAAACATTTTGATGTTTAAAATATAGAATAGCTGTTGATTATTTTTAAAAACTAAAAAAATAAGTTTTTTACTGATTGCCATTTTAGCTATTAAAAAGTGATATTTAAACAGTTTGTTTATTTATACCATGTTTTTTTATTGGCATATTTGCACTGTATTACATTACAGTATGTTTTACTGGATGGTAACTGTATATTCACACTAAATGGTATTCACACTATATTAATTCTTAAGGAGATTAAACCATTTTAACTTAGCAGAAAAATAGTATTAATTTTAAAGTTTAAAACTTATTGCATCTGTGTGAAAAAATTCGATTTGAGTAGGAAATGTTTTGAATTAAGTTAGATTGAAGACTAAAAAAATTTGTGATTGTTTTAAGTTACTTTGCTTTATGCATATACTTTTTATTTAACTGAAAATTATCTGCAAGTAATAGTATACATTTACTTTGTATATAATTACCAAAAATGCCAAAGCCATGAATTATTTGTTATTTCATTGTGTGTCTTTGGTTCATCACTAGCAGTTTGTAATCTAATTATTTTTGTGCCAACTTTTAGTTTAAATAGTCTGTTGATTATGAGTTTAGCTATGAAGTTAAAAATGCACAATGCTGTGATAAAGTGTTAAGATGAGTTTTGTTTCATAATAAAAATTTTTTATCTAGTTTAATAATCTTTTAATTAACTTTATTTTGATTACAGGTTTGCAAGCTCCACTTTAAGCCAAGTGATATACAAAAAGTGGTATCTACATTTAATGAAAAAAATTCAAAAACATTATCCTACACTTTAAAAGTGCCACAACTTGTTCCAGGTGCCATACCATTACTTTTTTCAAATTGCCCTACGTACTTATCCACTCCAACAATTTCAAGCAGATGTAGTCTGCTTCAACAACTTGTGAAAAAAAAAACAAGCTGTGAGAACAAATGAACTGGCTGCTGCTACTGCTCAAAGCATTAAGGACTATATACAATGACATGCTTAAAAATGATGGCTTTGACTCATTGAGCTAACTTAAAAGTAAAATTTTATCTTCCAGTAAATGGCATGTAGTAAGTGAAGAAGATTTTTTAACTTTATTCTTTCTTAAGTATGAAAAAGATATTGCACCAGTTATGGATGTGTCAGTAGTTGTGGATAAGGAACTTTTTTAAATGTATACATAAAATCCAGTGAAGTTAATAAAAGTTGGAGAACACACATTGCCTCTAACTGTTAGTTCTCTGCATACTATTGACAGCATACTTGATGCTGTACAGCAAGTATACTTGCAAGTCTAGCCAAATTCTGCAGTAAATGGAAAATTTCAAGCTGTATTGAAACTGGTTATTTCATTGCTGGAGCCACTTAAAAATGAGCTTGAAAATTATTGTAATACGATATCGTTTATTTGTGAGCAATTGGCTTTGATATCAACAAACAAGCTTATTCACCACAATTTGCAATATTTCTTCTCTATTTTATAGTTATATATTTTTTAGTCTATTTTTGATAGTTGCAAAAATGATTGTATGGGTATCTGCCAATTACATGCTAAACAACTTCTGCTCATAAAAAAATGACCAGTTGAACAAAAACAAAAAATCAAGAAAGAGAAAACTTGCGACTTTAAATACTAGCCAATGTTAAAGAACGTGCTTTATAATTTATTTATTTGTATTAAATTGTATATTTTAAGTATTGGTGTTGATATAGAAAGTTATTCTTTGCTTCAGTAATCGATGTGACATAGCTAAAAGTGTCCAATAGAGCGTCAATTA
This sequence comes from Diplosoma virens, assembly GCA_963680785.1. Taxonomy (NCBI): domain Eukaryota; kingdom Metazoa; phylum Chordata; class Ascidiacea; order Aplousobranchia; family Didemnidae; genus Diplosoma; species Diplosoma virens. The sequence goes on along the minus strand of OY796896.1, from coordinate 39,950,284 downwards.
AATATCCCGCCTCTACCTATCAAAAAAAGCCGGTTTAGAGATAATTTTTGATACGATATTTTCCAAAAAAAGTGCCATCATCATAATATGGGCAGCTCAAAGCTGATCGCTCCATTGGCCACTCTTAATTACGCTCATGGTGTTTAATTTGTTGGAGCTTTGTTTCTAAATTGAGATTTTCGTTAAATAAAAATCGTTGGTAAGTAACTTACCAGAATTAAAATGTTGTTGAAATAATTAAATATCTTCACTAAGCTTTGAGAAAGCAAGCCAAATTCATGCAAAAAGCAGTTTTGATCGAGCCAATGCAAAATTCAAACGTCAGCACTTAGCGAAACTAGCACTACTCGTGATGACGTCACGCGTTAATCCGACATCGATGAACAGGCCTTCTCTCTCTAGGTGGCCTTGGTATGGCTCGCGATACTTAATGACCAAAAATGACCTGCCGAGAGATTCAAACAATGCCCGGAGATGGACGTTTTCTATATTTATTCTTCTGACTCGTAGGAAAATGTTGGAGGCGCTATAGATACAGTAACTGTTAATCAATTACCCCGACGGAAATCCCAAGATATTGCTATACGGTTAAAATTTTTTATTTGGTTTTTCAGTTTTTGAGACATAACTGAAATATAGAACAGCTTTCCAAGACCTCAAAGTAGAATGAAGTGTTATTATTGTTGTTACCTTCCTCCAAAGATTTATTAAAAGCTAAGAGATAGTTTTTCAAAGATGACAATCTAGATACCTACTTAAATATGACATCTGCTGTTTCCAAAGACTTTTCCACAGTCTATCTTGAGTTTTTGAGTAACTTAAAAGGAACATGAAATAGGCAAGCCCCCAAATCAATTGGTGAATTGTCAGTTTGTGAGCTTTTACTTAGACCTAATATGCAATGCATAGAAAAAACGTTAACGAATAATTTTGTAAATTCGAGCTTTTGTCGACTCGCACTCAAAAATTGATAAACTTAAACTAAAAAAGACTCAATTTTTAGTGGGCTTGCACATCAGAGGTGGGCATTTTTCCATAAATTAGTGAAGCGAAGCGCACTAAAGCGCAACTAGTCTTTGAAATTAGCAAAGCGCAGCCCACTAAAGCGCAAAATGTCTTTGATATTAAAAGAAGCGCAGCGCACTAAAGCGCAATGTGTCTTTGCAATTAGTGAAGCGCAGCGCATTAAAGCGCAACGAGTCTCTGAAATTAGCAATGCGCTTATACGTATAAATCATGTAAAGCGCAACGCAACTTGCGCAATGTTTTTTTAAACCAGGGTTTTTTTTAAGACCGTGCCCCCTTTTTATCCTGCAAACAAAAATCGCGCCCCTTTCTATCATACCAACAAATTCCGTCCCTAAATCATGATGTTCATCGAAAAAAAAGTTTTCACTTAGATTTAGTGTCCTATTTCTCAATTTTCTTCCGAAAATCGTAGTGTTCTCCAAAAAAAAGCTGCCAGGTTCGGTTAAGATTTAGTTTGTACCTAGTTATTCGTGCCCCCCTGTAAACCTTTCACTCCACCCCCAGGGCGGCGTACCCTTAAATTTAAGAATCTAGGAGTTAAAATTTAATTTGCAGCCAGTTGCTCATGCCCCCTACGAACCTTTCACGCCCCCAGTTTAAGTTTTAGGTTTTAAATCATGTTAAGCGCAGTGCAAAAAAATATTTATAAATCTTGTTTTACAAACTTTTACAAATCATGTTAAGCAGAGCGCAATGTCTTTTTAAATTATGTTATTATTAATTGAATTAGATATTAAAATAAATTATATTATGCGTAATGCGCTATATGTTTAATTTATTTAAAAAGACTATATTAATTTTTTTATCTCTATATTTATCCTCCTGACTCGCAGAAAACGACGGAGGCGCTGATACGTAGGATAGGCAATCACTCCGACCTGCTTCCGGAGATGCCAAGATATTGCTGTCCGCTCGTAATTTAATAGAGATATGACTGAAATTTAGAACTGCTTGAAAAGACCACCAAGCAGGGGAATATGAGTAAAGTAACTTTTCCAAGGACACAAACAGAATGGCGCGAGTGGGTTTTGAACCGAGACCGTGCAGCGCATCAAGATTTTCAAATCACATGAGACGCAATATTTTGTCAAAATCATAAGCGCAATTCAACCAGAGCTCTAAATTTCAGTTAGGGCACATATAAAAATTTTTTTTAAGTTTCAACTAAACTTTCAACCCAACTTTGTCTTTTAAAACAAAAAGACATTTGTGTTTTAACAAATTCCAATCAAAAACTAAAAAAAACTTTTATTGAATTTGCTTTTTATTTCAAACATTCGTGAGCTACTGTTTTCATCGATTGTATCAAATTTTTATACCGCTACTTTTGAAGTAATCAATAGATTACAAAGCAAAGTCAATAAAAAAGCATTTTTTTGATTTTGATTGTTTGCGATAGTTGATCGACTTTTCCTTTTTTATTCATTCGATTTACACAAAATAAATAAAATATTAAATAAAATAATAAATAAAATAATAAATAAAATAAATTAATAAAATAAATAAATAATAAATAAACTCAACAACTCAACAACACAAAACGGAATAAATAAACTCAACAACACAAATAAATTAATTAATTATTTTAATGGAAGCACGCAGTTTTCGTTTTCTCAAATAAATACCAATCGTTCCAAGTTTTCTGACGATAACGTCGCTCTCTTTGGTTTCATCACGTCGGATCCAACAGAGAAGACACGTTCTATTGCCGCAGAGCTTGGAATGCCAGTGTTGTATTTAAAAAAAACTTCAATCCAAGCTCTTCGGTGGAACACAGGAAAAGATTCCAACTGGAATTGTGTCTTCCATGTTGGCTTTGTTGCCATCCACTCTTCTATAGTTTTATTGACCAAAGAAGATATTTGCCCACCTCCCGTTGGTGTTGTTCTTAAGTCCTGTAAAACAAGAAAAGTTACATAAAATCCAACTTCGACATTTTTTACACTCATTGGAGCAGTTTTTGAGAACGTAAAGTATGATAAGCCCCAATGTGACGTAATTTGAAACGCAAGCTGAAAACTTATTGACGGGGCAAAACATACAACCACACTTTTTACTCCAGACCCAGTTGAATATGGCACAACTTTCACTTAAATCAATCACTTCAAACACCCAAAAATTCTTACAATTTCCAAAAAAACTCTCGACCTAAAAGTAAAATTTTTTCAACAAATAGTCAACATCACTAAAACAAAACAAACTCGTACAGCAATTAAACGTTAAAGAATTACGTTAGAAAACGCTAGCAAAATTTAATAAGCAAATATTTTATTAATGAATTAGCGTACTTCACCAAAAGAAGAAAACATTCGAACTAAAAAAGATTTCTGTAAAATTAAAATCGATGTGATCAAAAGCAATCAACTCTAAATAAATTAGTCAAGTTGAAATATTTTTTTACAGTGAAAAAAATTAAGGTGAGTTTTCTGCGATGTGGAATTACAAACATAATTTTTTGTGTAATGATTTGCCTTTCTTTTTATGTATAAAGTTTCTTGCCTAAATTCTTCACAAAAGTGAGTGAATTTAAAAAATCATTTGATAAATCGCAAAGATCGAAGCTTTGTAAACACTAATAGAACCAGCTTTTAGCAGATTTTCGGGTGAAAACTTTATTTTTCTGTAAACAGTAATAATCTTGCCAAGTGCATGGACTTCTAAACTACTATTTAGAAGTCCATGGTTAATCTATACGACGTTTTCGTCCATTTGTCGGCTTTTGTAAAGTACCTTTCCGTTTCAATTGTGCCATATTTCAATTTTCAGTTGTGCAAAAAGACAATTGACGTCATGATCCAATTGCTTCAATTCAGTTCAGTTCAGTTTTCTTTTATTTCTGCTCCGCCACATGAACAAAATAACAAAATGTTGAAAAGTTTGTGTGTTGTTAAAGACGGGGTTAGAAAAAGGAAGAAGCAACACGTTGTGTCTTGCTAATTAGCGATGAAAGGTGTGACTTGTTGTTTAATATAGAAGCAAGGTTGCTTCACCTCATTATAAAATTGTTTAAATAGAAAGAGAAAAAGATGTGGTATTAAGCAACTAAGCTTTCATTTTAGTACATCTCGTATCAACCGATTGTTTTTTTTTTTTTTTTTGTTCTAAACGTGCAACTATGGTATTTATCTCAATGGGCCAAAACGTACAATAGTAATAATGTCGCGGGTATTTTTTGCAATTCTGTTATTTGTAATTGAAAGCAATCTAGAATATTTTTAACAGTCAATTCAAATGGATGAGCAAAAATTTGAAAGTCGACCATGCGATTCTGAAAATCTTCAAAGCTTGTTACAAATGCAAACGATATTTTTCAACCATTTCAACATACTTTTTACAATTGATATCTTGCATTTTAACTTTTCTGCTCTCTAAACAAGGAAAGTGTGTCAGAGATTCTTGGTCCATTTTGTACCACTCATTGCTGAACCGTTTCTTCCACAATTAATTTTCCTTACTTGAACATTTTAAGCTTTTTGGCTAATTTTCAGAATGAATCTTTGTATTTAAGTATCCGTTCAACAAGGACTATGATTAAACAAGACCAAATTGCCATGGCTCGCAGTCTGAATTTAATTACAGTGTGACGTACAATAAAAACAAAATAGTTATGAGCAGTGATGGGATTCAGGGGGTTCGCACGGGTTCGCGCGAACCCGTTCTTGGAATTTCAGCACGTTTAGCGAACCCGTTCTTGGAATTTTAGCACGTTTAGCGAACCCGCTTTTAACTTTACGTAATCTATGTATTACAATGTCTCTGTGTTTAATGTAACAATTTCAATCCGCTGCAGATGTTTGTTCAGAGTGTAAAGAACGATTCGGAATGAAGACCTTTTTATTTCGATCGTTCAATGACCTTTTTTTTTTTTTAGAGAACACCCTAATTTTGGGAGGAAAATAGAGAAATTAGAGATGAAATCGAAGTGAAGACCTTTTTTTTTTTTTTTTTAGAGAACACCCTAATTTTGAACTTGTTCTTAAAACTTTGAATCCCAACACTGAAACTGTTGTTAGTGAGTTCGATACAAAAAAGAACCTGTTCTTAAAATTTTGAATCCCATCACTGGTTATGAGGATTGAAAACTATAAGCAGGTTAAAAACAATGGTATTATTGAATATGGTTTATTCATTTGACTTTAAAATTGTTTCTTATTTTACCAAAAAAAATTTATCTTTTTAACATTTTGTTTAACTTGTATTTATAACCCTGTTTTTTTGTTTACAAGAAGCGGGCCATAAAAGAGGTACAGGGGCTGCATTCTGGCCCGCGGACCGTATATTGCACGCCTTTGCTTTAAAGTAACCGAACCCTCATTTTAAAAGTTCTTAATGTGAACATACAGTACTAAAACATTTAGTTTAAACGTTTTTGGACTATCATAAATCCTTTATCAGAAACAATAAAAATGCTGTAAATTACCTACTGTAAAAACAAACAAATTAATGCGGATTGCAGATGCTTTTTCGTAGTCCAAACGTTAAAATTTGTTCTTGAAATTTTTCGCGAGAGACTAGAAATAAATCTTCCAAAGTGGCAAAATATCTTAGCTGTATCTACTCTTTCCAATGTTTAGCCAGGGTCTGCTAATTGGCAATCATCGTTTTTAGAACGACGCAATTAAAAAAAACGCCCCATCAAGGCATATGGTCAATGAGTGCCGAAGGCCCACCATCTGGTTGAACATCGAAGGCCTCAAAATGAAAGTTTTTAGTAACTATCATTCTATAGTTTTAAGGCACTGATTGTTATCGTACTAAGGACCCAGTGCACAATTAATGTGCACATAGTGCAGAAAAAAGTTATACTTCTTAGTTTTGAAGTAACTATACTTTTTCTAAATGAATATATTTTTATAAATGTTATTAGTCTGAATTGATCACCACTATTGCAAAATTGAATGATTGCGTGGCCATTGATGGTTAAAAAATAATCATTTCTATTGATGCGTATATACAAAATCCAACTAACTGCGATCCCAAGACCGCTCAATTTTTTTACCACTGTCTATACGCTGTAGCCTGCGTTTTAATTAGGGCTATAATTCCATAAAAGTTTCTATGGTAATGCTTTAATTGAGTGTTTGGGAGAGTATTAACCACCTTGCATTATTTGTTTAATGTAAAAGTACCACCATCTTTTACTCTGCTGGTCGCTGAAATATTTTTTGTTTGGGAAAGATGGGAGTTAGATGGTCCACTAAATGGCCGGACATGTTTCCATCAGCCAGGTCATCAGGTTCTTGTCGATATCTGAGAGAGCACGGGCTCCATTCGGATCGTGATAAATGGGGCAAGATGTTATTGCAAGCTCAGATATACGCTCCTTTGCGCCACACTCACAGGCCGCCGTAGAAGCCTGTCAATAATCCTGATCTAGCATTTGTAAACATTTGTTCTCATACTCACTAATTACCATACAGACATGTTTTTGGTCACAAGATTAAAAACCCTCACATAATGCCACCAAGGTGCATTTTGCTGGTGCCAAGCATGTTCAATGTTAAATGATGGAATTTCGTGAGGCCCAGTATAAAGTCTTGAACTACTTTATTGCCACCAAATTCACAAGATGGAGACCAGACTTACCAGAATGTTTTCAACATTATCAGAACAGCAGCCGAAAAGACTATTTGTATATCATTTTTAGATGCAGAGTATCCAGCCCATTGCAAAATAATTAAGAAGTCTTCTGGGGTGACACGAGTCAAGGATGGCTGCTACAAAATCTTGCTGGCCAGACTTGAAAGGAAACAAAAAACACCGCTGGTCTGAAGCAATTCTCAGAGCATCAACTTTTCACACTCTAATTAAAAACATAGAGTACCTCAGCAAATCTTTTTTACAAGTAAGTCAAAACAATCCCACGACGTCGAACTATTCGTTTTAGATGCATGATGATATTGTAGATTATCTATTCAGAAAACCAGAGATACGAGAGTGTTTACCCACGTCATCTCGAATCGCCTTTCAAGAGCTATCTGCCACTTGCAGGACCACTTTATTAAACTTAGTGAACATATAAATGTAAATGAAGTTTAGCTTAGAGAATCTAATGCTGTCCTACAACATTTATATACCAGGTAAAACTCCGACCCTAGATTCCATCTGCTTCAAACATACAATATAATCCATTGTGGAGCTCTTGTACGTGACTTTTTTTGTTATAAGACTTTTTAAAGTTTCCAAAATCTGGAGAAGAGCGCTTCTAGTCACGATCACACAATTAATAAATCCTGAAAAGAGGACAAAAAGTTATGAACCGATGTGTCTACGCGGTGTACCCCACACCCGAGAAGCCTATCTAACCCAATGTTAAACCTCTTTTATTGACTCTTTGCTTCCTCAAGACAAGCACCGAATGGTTTTTCGCACACAACATCGAGAGTTGAAGAAAAGGCCAGTGCCGTCTTTTTCGATTTGACAGTTATATACAACATTGTCTGCTATCGTTGCATTACCAACGTATGCTTTTAATACTTCTACAGAATTAGCACACGTTACAAACAGTATCGTATTTAGGGAAGCACTATGACATGCTCCCTCTTTGGAGATCACTAATACGAGAAATCTTTTTTACTTTTATACATACTCGTACAATTTGTCTTTCATAACCAACAGAAAATATGCCAATGCTGACAACTTGGCATCTGTAAGGTCATTGCACAAACTGCATACCACAAAGTAATCCCTGTTCGAGTTGGCGGTGTGGTCGAGTGGTTAAAGCACCGTGCTTATGATCAACATGGTCTCGTTTCAAAACCCACTCGCGCCATTCTGTTTGTGTCTTTGGAAAAGACACTTTAAGGCACTTTCCCTGCTTGATGGTCGTGACAAGCAGTTCTAAATTTCAGTCATATCTCTCTTAAATTACAAGCGGACAGCAATATCTTGGTACTGTATCTCGGGAAGCAGGTCGGGGTAATTGCCTTCTCTATGTATTAGCGGCTCCGTCGCTTTCCTACGAGTCAGGAGGATAAATATAGAGATAAAATAAATAAATAAATTCTTGACTCCTGGAGGTTACTTTTAAAATTGTTATAATTTTTGGGTTGCATTTGGTTTGAAACTGTTCCTATAAAAGATTATAAAGTGTAGTTATTTACATTTATAAAAGTTATGCGAAAATCAAAAAGGGTTCGGATTGGTAAGTGAGAGTTTTTTTTTAGTTTTGATTTGATATTTGAGTGCGTTCAAATTACCAAAAAATAAAATTTATGGCTCATAGTGGTACAGAAATTATATTACTTTTATTATAGAGTTCTTGCACTACTCAGTAGTACTAGTACATAACATAAACCACTGAAAAGAATGTACACAATGATGGCTTTTCGAATGGAGGGCCTGGTGCAAGAAAAAAAAGAGCCACTTTTTAGTGCATAAATTTTTTGTTCCAAAAATATAGTGATCTCTAAAAAAAGTCAACACTTTTGATCAAATCTCTACTTTCATCCTATAAGTTAAGGTGTAGACGGGGGGGGGGGCACCGTCATGGTGCTACTATGAAGAAATAGAGCAATATTTTGGTTAGGGGGCCACATTTTTACGTTTTTTAGGGGAGTCCAGCAGGTGCGGCCGCTCTGTTCGTACCGTACTAAAACCATTACTAAATGAAAAAATTTTCAAAACAACTGCAGTTGGCATCACTTAGCGTTCGTTTTATTATAATAACACTTCCATAAAGAAGTAGTAATGCATTAAAAAAGAAATTTTTTACTCTACGATAAATAAATTTTAAGCTCTTAGAAAATTTATTTTTATTAAAAGTTAGAAAATGTAAGGTTTAAAGAAACAATTTGACGACCCCCAAAATTGTTAGCTTGTATTGTTTTAAAGTTACAACAAAACCCTGCTTAAAAAGTTCAAAATTGTTAGATCGTATAAAACTGAGTGACGGGGCTCGATTCGAACGAACCAGGTATATTGCGTTATATCGGCGCGCCCCATAGATCGGACTCAAACATGAAAAATCTGATTGATTGCGGCTTAATGATAACTATTATTCTAACGAAACATTTTTTACTTGGGTTTTTTTTTGTCAAACATAACTTAATAGAAAGCAAAGCTAAAAGCCGTAAAATTTTAAGTTTAGAAAATTTGAGCAATTTCAAGCAAAAAGTATTTTTAAACCCAATCTAAAAATATAGAATGAGAAAACTTTAACAAACGTAAATACTATTAGGTAAGCTTCAACACTTTGCTTATGACAGGGAGTTATAAACGACCTTAATTTGAGAAATGGCGTCATCTCGAGGACGTTAATTTTATGTAAGTACGCGTTGTTCAAACCACATATTCACCAAACACTGTTTGGCACGCAATAAAACAAAACGCTGTAAGACAGTGCTGGATTTAAATCCATACAACTTTTCAACTGTTAATAATAGAAAAACTCTTGCACAAACAATCGAAATTGCAAAGGTGAACATTTGCAGATACTGTAGCGTCGTTACTTTTGTTTTCATGCGATGTAGGTGCCGCGGCAGAGTTGCTACATTTTATAAATGAAGTTGTCGCTGCTTGTTATTTTTTTCCAATTAAGCCTAAAATTAAACTGTTTTGTAATTTTTCGTTGAAACAATAGGTTATAATTGTCCAACCAAAAAGCAATTAATTTTTACTTTTAAATTTTAAGATTCAAAGAAACCCGGTACCATCAAAAGGTGCTTGAACCAAATAACAATAGCAAAATATATCTTTTGCTTAATCCATATTAACGCAATTCGCACGCTACATAATCTTTTACAGATTTTTCGATCCTATTTTTTGTTTTAATGAAATTACCGCCGCTCTCTAATGGCTTCTTACTGAGACGGAATGAAGCAGTTTTGAACTGTTTATAGCTTTTAAGCACTACTATAAAACCAATTTTAGTAAAAGTAACTCTTGCAAAGCACTTATTTGTCTTTTTGTTAATTTAGTTCACTAGTTTTTAACGTTTGCAAGCATTCCAAACCCTTGCCATATATTTCAAGTTTTTAATAACAAACCCCGTTCTTTAAAATATCAAAAAATATATTTAATAAACTGCTTGGGACTCGCACAAGATTTGTGCAGGTGTCCTACTTAAATTGCTCGCTTGAAATCTGCAAAACGCTTGCATAGAAAACTGCACAGTACCCGCACAGTTCCGGCGCATGATTTCTACTTGCAAACTTCAAATAATATTTTAAAACTTTATGTGTGATAAACTGTGAAGGAGCTGCACAGGGCCACCAAATCTTTGTTACTTGCTTTGCATTCTTGAAAATATCAAAAAATATGTTTAATAAACTGCATGGGACCCGCACAGGACCTGTACAGATTTCTTACTTAAATTCAGTGATGGGATTCAAAATTTTAAGAACAGGTTCTTTTTTGTATCGAACTCACTAACAACAGTTTCAGTGTTGGGATTCAAAGTTTTAAGAACAAGTTCAAAATTAGGGTGTTCTCTAAAAAAAAAAAAAAAAAGATCTTCACTTCGATTTCATCTCTAATTTCTCTATTTTCCTCCCAAAATTAGGGTGTTCTCTAAAAAAAAAAAAAAAAAGTCTTCACTTCGATTTCATCTCTAATTTCTCTATTTTCCTCCCAAAATTAGGGTGTTCTCTAAAAAAAAAAAAAAGGTCATTGAACGATCGAAATAAAAAGGTCTTCATTCCGAATCGTTCTTTACACTCTGAACAAACATCTGCAGCGGATTGAAATTGTTACATTAAACACAGAGACATTGTAATACATAGATTACGTAAAGTTAAAAGCGGGTTCGCTAAACGTGCTAAAATTCCAAGAACGGGTTCGCTAAACGTGCTGAAATTCCAAGAACGGGTTCGCGCGAACCCGTGCGAACCCCCTGAATCCCATCACTGCTTAAATTGCTTGCTTAAAATCTGCGTAACGCCTGCATAGCAATCTGCACAGGACCCGCACAGTTTCTGCACATGATTTCTACATGCAAACTTCAAATAATGTTTTAAAACTTTATATGAGAAACAGTGAAGGACTTGCACAGGACCAACAGTCTTTGTTATATTGCTTTGTATTCTTACAAGTATCAAAAAATATGTTTAATAAACTACATGGGATCCGCACAGGACCTGTACAGTTATCCTACTCAGATTGCCCATCTGAGACCCGCATAACTCCTGCATAGAAAACTGCACAGGACCTGCACAGTTTCTGCACATGATTTCTACATGCAAACTTCAAATAATGTTTTAAAACTTTATATGAGAAACAGTGAAGGACTTGCACAGGACCAACAAGTCTTTGTTATATTGCTTTGTATTCTTACAAATATCAAAAAATATGTTTAATAAACTACATGGGATCCGCACAGGACCTGTACAGTTATCCTACTCAGATTGCCCATCTGAGATCCGCATAACTCCTGCATAGAAAACTGCACAGGACCCACACGATTCTTGCACATGATTTCTATATGCAAACTTCAAATAATGTTTTAACCCCAGAAAACCCACGCTATTAAGCAATTGTAGAAAAAAGATAATTTAAACGTAATTGGGTAATTTTTACCTTCTATACTTTAAAACTTATTTTAAAAATTGTGTTGGGGCTCATTTTAGTTTTTTTTGGGGATTTGACATATATGTCACACTGGGCCTTTCTATATGTTTTAGCGGCAAAATCGTGAAAATTTTTAAACTTTATTTGACACAGTAAAACAAGATAACAAAAAAAAGTTAAAAACAGAGTTTCGTTTTTATCAAATGACCTCAACGTAACTTAATTTTTAATGTGCTTCTTATTTTTATCTTCCTTTCTTTCTTTCTTTTTTTTTCTATAAATAAATTAATATTGAGGTGAAGCAACCTTGCTTCTTGTAATACAACGTTTATAAAATAATTCATTGCTATCCTAGCAAGCTACAACGTACATTCGTTTTGTTGCTTCTTCCTTTTTCTAATCCGCAGTCTTACGTTTATTATTAAATTATAGTTGCATTTTTATTATGTGGCGGACCAGAAATAAAAGAAAACTGAACTGAACTGAACTGAAAAATTATTTTTTAGGAATATTGACAACTGCTACAGACTCTGATCAAACAAAGAAAGTAAAATAAAGTAAAACAATTTAAAAGTTTTGAAAATTTCAGCTACGATGTAGCTGAAAGCATGAAGCCAACAATTTTTAAAAGAGAACTGTAGTCATATGACTTTTAAAAACCAATAAAAATCAGTTTAGAATTGTTGCATATGGATCACATAGGTTTTCATTCCAAGAAATTAAAATTTTAAGAGTTAAAAACGCTTAAAGTTTATATTACACATATGTCACAGTGGGTTCTCTGGGGTTAAAAATTTATCTGAAAAACTGTGAAGGACTTGCACAGGACCAAAAAAGTCTTTGTTATATTGCTCTACATTCTTGCAAATATCAAAAAATATGTTTAATAAACTACATGGGATCCGCACAGGACCTGTACAGTTTTCCTACTCGGATTGCCCACCTGAGACCCGCATAACTCCTGCATAGAAAACTGTACAGGACCTGCATAGTTCCTGCACATGATTTCTACACGCAAACTTCTGATAATGTTTAAAAATTTTATGTGATAAACTGTGAAGGACCTCCACAGTTCGGGCACGGGCTTTGCACACGCATTGCTTTTCAAAAACCTTATTCGGACAATACGACAAACTGAACGGGACCCGCACAGAAGCTGTACAGGTTTTTGGCTTTAATTGCCCACTCGAAACCTGCATAACGCCTGCATAGCGAACTGTACAGGACCCGCACAGTTCCTGCACATAATTACTACATCAAAATTCACCTGAAAATTTTGGCATTTGCTATTTATTAAACTGTACCGGAACCGCACGGTTCCTGTACGCAATTTTCAATTTTGTACCCAAGGAATCGTAATCTACATATTTTCAACCGATCAAAAATCCAATATTTTTTTCTCTGTTCATAAAAATTCTATCACTGAGGTCTAGGAGCAATCAAGGAGCACACCATGTTAGTTGCCATGGCAAAGCTCTTTTTTTAGCAACTTTTTAGGATGATAAACAAACCAATCTGTTTCATATATAGCGTTTGCAAATGTACTGAAAAATAAATATGATTGATTCGCAAATGTGTCGAAAGATAAATACGTATGATTGAACTGTAAAGAGCTGAATGAGAATTTTTTGTTTAGAGAAAAAAATTTGGATTTTTGTTAGATTAAAAATATGTAGATTACGATTCCTTGGGTACAAAATTGAAAATTGTTTCCTGTACACGTCTGCTATTGGCGATAGCTCACTTGAAAACTGCACTTTACCCTCGTGAAAGCTGCACGGGACCTGTACCGGGCCCTTACGATTTTGGCTTGCCCGCACGAGTCCGCATTGCCCACATTTTACCCTCAAAGGCCCTGCACAGGCATGTTGGCTGGGAAGTGTTATGGGGATCATTGGCATGTGAAAGATATTTTAGGTAACATTGGCTCAACAGATATTAAATATTAAAATTTCGGCAAAAAAATTTAACAAGGGGCCAAACATATTGTTATAGCAAGCATGGAAGTCTCCTATACTGTAATACGTACACATATTAGGATGTTGAATATCTTCACATAACTTAACGAGCTTTGCAAGATATTCTAAGTATTAATTATCTGCATTGGATTTGCAGCAACATGGAAGATATACATTGATAAACGATATGGAGAAGGTAGCCTACAAAGATTTACCGTAAGACTAACAATGGTAGGCCTATTATCACGGTTAAAGAAAGTAAATTCCTAAAGCTGCTTGTTTCATGTGATCGGCAGCGTGGTCGAGTGGTTAGAGCGCCGGGACTGTGATTGATATGGTCGCGGTTCAAAACCCACTCGCGCCATTCTGTTGTGTTCTTGGGAAAGACACTTTACGGCACTTTCCCCTGCTTGGTGGTCTTGGCAAGCAGCTCTAAATTAAAGTCATATCATTATTAATTGCAAACGGACAGCAATATCTTGGCATCTCCGGAAGCAGGTCGGGGTAATTGCTTACCCTATCTATTAGCGCCTCCGTCGCTTTCCTGCGAGTCAGGAAGATAAATATAGAAATAAAATATAAAAAAGTAAATTCACAAAATAGCGGTGTCTACATAAAGTCTGCCAAAATGCAGTTTTGCTTCGTGGCTAAAAGAATTATATCATAAGATTAATCTTGATTGTTGATAGAATTTAAAATTTCAAGATTTTGCTTGGCAAGCCAAGTTTCTTGTAACAAAATTATGTCAAAGGTTTTACATAAAGTTTTAATTTCTTCTAGAGAACTACTAAGACCTCTACAATTGAACGAAACTACTTTTAACCCCATATTACATTGTCTCTATTGGAATTATCAATAAATTTAAAGAAAGATGCCATATTCTTGGATTTTGAGCTGTAGCAAAAATTTTTTTTAACCAGTAACCTATCCAGTTGGCCTTTGGTCAAGACTTTGGTCGGCAGCGTGGTCGAGTGGTTAAAGCACCGGACTGATGATCAGCATGGTCTCGGTTCAAAACCCACTTGCGCCATTCTGTTATGTCCTTGGGAAAGACACTTTACGGCAGTTCAGTTCAGTTCAGTCGTTTTTTATTTCCGCCACTTGTCGAACAAAATAATTACATCAACGTAATTACACCACGGAAAAAGGGACATGCAACAAAACGAAACAACGTTGCAACATGCAAAAACTCAATAAACTACACTAGCAAAGGTAACGACTTGCATGGTTGCATCACCTAGGGAAAAAATAGAATACGAGTATAAAAAATTAAAAAAAAAATGCCTAAAACAAAACAAGACGATAAAAAAAAATGCATAAAAACAAAAAAAAATTAAGACAGCCTTTTTTGTTATTATTATATTATTTTCTGGCATGTAACCCCAGCACAGGGAGGCTTTCAGGTACTACACCTTGCCCAAGGGTGACCTGGAGGAAGTTGTAATTGGGTATCCTCATTCATCTCGACTTATCAGTTGATAAGCTTACAACCGGATGCAGTTTACACTCATACCCAAGAGAAACATATTTATAGACAAGACTTGTTTTTGTAACACATTTATTTTCGTTTAAAATTCTTTAAACGCATTATTTAAAGTTCCAATATGAGTTTATTTTAAGACTCTGTTGGCATTAAACTTTTTTATCTGGTCAATTGGTAGGAAAAGAAAAAAAAAAAGTTTGTCGAGTTTCAAGACTAGTTTAATATAATTTCACTTTCCCCTGCTTGGTGGTCTTGACAAGCAGTTCTAAATTGCAGTCATATCTCTACTAAATTACTAGCGGACAGCAATATCTTGGCATCTCCGGAAGCAGGTCGGGGTAATTGCCTACCCTATGTATAGCGCCTCCGTCGCTTTCCTGCGAGTCAGGAGGATAAAAAATAAAAAAATAAAAATCAAGACATTCATTAGCTGGTACTAGTGTAATAAAAATTTTGAAAGATGAATAAGTGTCAAATTTAGTTTTTTAATTTTTCAACAGTGACTGTTGTTGCTAATTTAAGTTGAGTTTGAGCAAATTGCTTTATTTCACTCTCTAAAATATCTGGATAAAACCTTAAAACAAAAATCTTAACAGGTTTTTTTAACAACCTTTAAATCTGACTGTTTTATTCTGCCAACTCGTGTAGACGTAGGTCGTTTTCCACTTGGTAAAATTATCAACAAAACTATTATCATTTTTGTAACTTGTATTCAGTGTTTGATGTATTGGTTTTCTTAATATTTCAGAGTAAGAGTTTTATTGTGAACAGGTTCAGGATGTGAATCTGTTTTGATTAATTCTAGGGTTTTGCATTCTTTTTTCTTTAAGAGACACGGCAGTACTTGAACTGTAAATTTGAGGTCTATAACAGCATTAGTTTCTACTTCTTTTTTCTCGTTTGAAAGTCAGAAATTCTTGTCTTAGATTATTAATATCTGTTAAAATCATAAAAATAGAACTCGCACTGAAAATGAAAAAGTTAATTAATTGAATAGAAGTCTTTTTTGAAACCTCGTAATTAATTCTATTGTTTGCGTTCACTGCTTTATAGGCAGATCACGTGCAGTGATTTTAATGAAATCTGATTGGTTCACTTACACGTGGCGAGCACACTATAAATTGAGATGTTGGCAAATTTAATTCCTTTTAGTCGTTGGTGATCAAGTGGTTCGGTGATTTTGGTTTGGTTTGAAGAGTGAGTTTATAGATCGCAAGCGAAACTTGGGAAAATTTCGTTTTGCGATTGCATTGTTGGCTGCACGTTGGTTGCATCGTTGGCTGCACGTTGGTTGTATCGTTGGCTGAACGTTGGTTGTACGTTGGCTGCACCGTTTGAGCTGTCGTGTTTAGAAAATAATTGTGGTCGTTGGCTTGTGGAAGCCAGTTATACCTTCATATCGAAATCTCAACTTTAATAAATATTACAAAGCCATAAGACGTGTGGAAAGCCAGCGGTGTGATTGGGGAAGGCTCGGATAGCTTCCCCATAGTTGAAGAAATTGAAGCCAAGAAGAGAGGGATTCGCTGTGCGGTCTACAGTAAACTTTTGAAATTAACAATATCTTGCATCAGTTGGCAAACATACTAGAATTGTAGCAGATTTTTTGTTGTTCTGCATCTCCAAAAGCACCATATGAATGTCCTTAATATTATGGAGAGATTTTTGATCGCCTTGTTGTAACTTTAGTCTACCAACACCTTCATAATTATTGTGAAGAACAGTTTTAGCCTCAATAATTTCTTCAGGAGGATAGAAGTCAGATACAATTTTTATAATGGTTTCAGCAGTTAAGCAGCTTAATCTGTCAATTAATCAGAATTATTGCCGTAAGCAAAGCACTTGCCCAGACAGCCAAGCACTCACCGTCCGCACTGTTGTCATCGCAACCCCAATCAACATGACGACAGTTGAAATCGCCAGCATAAAGACAGAAGGAGGAAACACTGGGGGATCCAGGAATCGTAGTCGCGTTGGTGGAGGTATGCAGACGTTGATTAATTAAAACATATTTTCTTATTTATAATAGAATGATGAGTGCCTCAAATTTTAAAGCAAGATAATGAAGAACGTTCATCTTGCTCGTAGTGAGGACTTCGATGTTCAGCTGGAGAATAGCGGGTCTTCAGAAGTTGTCCGCAATGCGTTCTGAAAAGGGCAGTTTTTTTCAGGTATTGCGCCGTCCTGAAAAGCACGTTTGTCAATTAACAGACCCTCGCTGAACCTAGATGGGTAGATACCCTTCCGTTTTGACAGTTTTGGTTTCGGTCTGTAATGTGTAATAAAAAGAGGGGCTTATACTCACAACCCAGACTGCGAGAAAGCAACTGCCATCTTGAATCTCCATGAGGCAAACAAACATTTTGTCCTGGTAACATTGGATGCCGACAGACTCTCTATTCCTAAAGGAAATTACAGCAGCACAAATCGCACTCACCCATGCATATATCCGCAAGCTTATCCATCACTGTAACCATATTCGCAAACAAAACCGATCAGACCCACAAATCATTACTCTTAACAATCACATAAACAAGCAAATACATGAACACAAAGCAAACACCTGAAAACAAATCTTGACAAAATTGATCACCAACACAATCCAACTCTCTGAGGGGTATTATATCAAAACTATCCAACTATGAAACTAAAATAGCCATCACTGACATAGACAAAGCAAAAATTTTAATAATTTTGCAACTAAAATGCTTTGTTTTAAAAAATACAAGATTAAAGTTATATTTTGCTTATTATTATTGCATTGTATATTTATATTTTTTTTATTTAAAGCTCTTAAGAATAATCGACTTTTTTCGGCAGAGTGGTGAGTCGTTAAAGCGCCGTGATTGTAATTAATATAGCCTCTGATCAAAACCTAGTCGCGCCATTTTGTTGTGTCCTTGGGACAGACACTTTGCGGCACTTTTCCTCTGCCTGGTAATCTTGCAATTTTAAAACTCAATCAAATTTCTATAAAACTAAAAAAACCAAATAAAAAATTTCAACTGGACAATAACATCTGGTATCTCCGGAAAAAGGTCGGGTAATTGCTTGTCCTATGCATAGCGCCTCCGACGCTTTCCTGCTATAAATAGAGATAAAGTGAAAATAAAATATGAATGAAATGATTACAGCAACCTAAAACTGAGATCATGGGTTTATCAAGGCACCCTGTCCAATGTTCCTTCCAAACAAATGGAGTAACTCTCCAGCAGGCAAAGAAGTTTAATTATCTTGAAGTCGCATTCTTGGGTGATGGTATAGACAGGACAACGAATTGAACACACGTATTGGAAAAGCAAGTGCAATAATTTGCGCCAGCTTTACTGATCAGTTGTATTGATACGAGAGTTGTGTATAAAAGCAAAGCTTTTTGTTCTCAGATCAGTTTTTGTTCCTCACCTATACAGTCATGAGTGTTGGGTAATGACCGAAAGGCCCAGATAGTAGGTACTTTCTCGCAGCCTGGGCCGTGAGTAAGTCTGTTCATTGCTGTTGAAAATGACAGACCGAAACCGAACCTACCAAAACGGAAGGGTATCCACCCATTCCGATGTTCAGTGTGGGTCTGCTAATCGGCAATCGTCCTTTTCAGAATGGAGCAATGCCAGGATAAAATTGTCCTTTTCAAAGCACATTGCCAACAAGTTCTGAAGACCTTCTATTCTTCAGCTGAACGTCGAAGGCCTCACTGCAAGCAAGATGAACGTTCTTCATCATCTCGCTATGCAGTCTGAGGCACTCGTCATCCTACTGCAAGAGACCCACTGCACTGATGCAGAGAAATTGGTACTACCTAACTACCAACTAGCTGGGTCTTCTTTAAGCAGGAAGCATGGCTTTGCCACGTTCGTCCACGAGCGACTGAGATACACGCTTTTGGACCAATCTCCACTGAGATCGGAGATCGAGTGGCTGTGTGTGGACGTTGATGGCTATAAAATAGTCAACGTCTACAAGCCACCGCCAACGCGATTGCGAACCCTGGATCTCCCAGTGTTTCCTCACCCCTGTCTGTACGCTGGCGATTTTAACTGTCGTCATGCTGACTGGGGCTACGATGACAACAGTCCGGACGTTGAGTGCTTGGCTGGCTGGGCAAGTATCAATTGTCTTGCCCTCCTATATAATGCCAAGGACGCTGCCAGTTTTTATTCCGGCCTCTGGAACACTGGCACAAATCCAGATCTACGTAGCTTTCGCTAGCGTAGGTCCAAACAGTCGCTTACCGGATAGACGTGTCCTTGACAAGTTCCCCAGGTCACAACATTGACCCTCGCTTATTACACCACCAAGGTTTGCTATGGCAGTGCCAAGCATGCCTGTTAAGCGATGGAACTTCCGCAAGGCCAAATGGAGTCACTACATTGCTTTGACAAATAAATTCGCAAAGACTTTGTTGCCGCCTGATTCACTTAATGTGGATGCGGCTTACCAGGACTTCTGTAACACCCTTAAGAAAGCAGCCAAAAAGACTATCCCACGCGGGTATCAAAATAACTGTCTCTCCTGGACTGGTGCTCCAATTCCCAGGAGGGGATGAGTAGTTATACTCTTTATCCTATTCTCAAGAAATAAGCAAACTGGGCTAATAAGTATCGGGGGTGAATTCCCGAAACGCCTACGAGTTGGGCCTCTTGCAATAATTGTCTGCCAGTCTACTCCAACAAACAGCGTCAAATTTACAAATTTTACTTTTTAAAGCCCTTTTGGGGTTTGCTGAAACACACATAACTTATTTACACATTACTTACATATAAATTATTAACACATACATTATTTACACATAAATTATTAAATTGATATTAATTAAATTTTAGAAGAGGTTTTGCCACGTTTTTACTAATCGAATTGTGTTAAAATTGTCTTTGCGCTCTTTTTTTTGTTAAGTAAAGTGTTGCCCAGTCGAAAATTATAAATTTCTAATTTTACTGATAAATCCTTTTTAGTAGCGCGAACAATAACTATATTCCGTGTTGGGATGCGGAGTGTGAATCCCTCTATAAAACCTTTCTGCAGTCTCCTCAGGGAGACGACTCAAGTTTGGCTGCTACAGCTCTGCTTGCCAAGCTTGACAGAAAGCGGAGGGATTGATGGTCCGAGGCAGTTCGGAGCATTGACTTCTCACACTCTAGTCGAAAAGCGTGGAGTATTTTGAACTACCTTACTGGTAGGTCACGACACTCTCCTCGTCACTGTCCCGTTTCAGCCGATGCTAATGCATCTCAGCTGGTTAGAAATGGGAAATACGAGGCTGTTGATCGCAAGTCATCTCGACTTGTCTCTCAAGAAGTGTCTGACCTTTGGAGGGCCACAACACCAGACGCAATAAAATCTCTGACAATTTTTCACAGAGAGAATTTACTGCTGCCCTCCAACATTTAAAACCAGGTAAAACTCCGGGACCTGACTCCATCTGCTCAGCGCTTATACTCCATGCTGGAGCTGCCTTGAAGTCCTGGTTACGTGACTTCTTTTCTTCCTGTTTGCGCCGACTCAAAATTCCCAAGATCTGGAGAAGAGCACTTGTGGTCGCGATCCCAAAACCAACAAAGCCCGTGGGGGACCCAAAGAGTTATCGACCAATATCTCTGCTATGTGTTCCCTACAAGATCCTCCAGAGGCTTATGTACGCTCGTGTTGAGCCAATTAATTGATCCACTGCTCCCTAAAGAGCAAGCTGGGTTCCGACGCGGGAAATCAACCGTAGATCAAGTTGTTCTGATAACCTTCGAGGATTCTTTCGAGGCTAAAAAGAAGGCTGGTGCCGTATTTATCGACCTGACAGCTGTTTATGACACTGTCTGGCACCGTGGCCTTACCTGCAAGCTGCTGAGACTACTTCCGGACAAGCACATGATCAAAATGATCATGAAGCTTGTCCGAAATCGAAGTTTCACCCTTACTACCGGTGACAGCAAGTAAAGCAGGCTACGCCGTCCTAAAAACGGCGATCCTCAGGGATCGGTCTTGGCTCCCCTCCTATTTAACATCTATACGTACGATCTTCCTCCCATAATTTTCAGAAAGTTTGCTTATGCTGATGATTTAGCATTGTTGCACTCTTCTGGAAACTGGAAGGACTTGGAGGGGACTTTAAGCCAAGACATGTCTACACTCTCAGCGCATCTTCAGATATGGAGGCTGAAGCTCAGTCACACTAAGACGGTGACGGCAGCCTTTCACTTAAATAACCGAGAGGCAAAACGTGAGCTAAAAGTCTACAACAACAGTAGATTTTTACCGTTCTGTTTAATCCCTACTTATCTTGGAGTAAAACTGGACAGATCGCTCACGTTTCGTCACAATTTAGTGGCATTACGCAAAAACTATTCTAGCGCGTCACACTGTTGAGGCGATTTGTCGGCTCGGGATAGGGTGCTGGTGCCAAAACACTACGCATAGCCACCTTATCTCTAGTCTACTCAACAGCTGAGTACTGTGCGCCAGTCTGGTGTCGCAGTGCTCACACTCACCTCATTGACAGTGTCTTGAACGACGCCTTGCGCATAGTCACTGAATGCCTGCGTCCCACTCCAACGGACCACCTACCTGTACTCTCAGGCATCCAGCCAGCTGAGCTTCGCCGAATGGGAGCGACACTCTCCTTGGCTCATCGTGGATCTCTGGACCCCGATCATATCTTGCATGGTCTGTTAAGTGGGTCCTCAGATAATCGCCAAGTGAGACTAAGATCCAGACGCCTGTTTGTCCCAGCTGCGCGGAATCTTTTAAACAACCTTGCCAGACTTGGCATCCGCGCTTCTGAATGGACAAATCACCAATGGACAACGGAGTATTGTGAAAATGCTTCCAGGCTCCGTGTTTTTGTGCCCGAGACCGGTGCCAGGCCTTTTGGCATGGGCTTGTCCCGAGCATCTTGGGTTAAGCTCAGCTGCCTGCGGACTGGTGTTGGGCGATTCCATTCATCCATGCACAAATGGGGTCTCGCTCCTTCACCGAATTGCGAGTGCGGCGCCTCTGAGCAAACCGCAGACCATGTACTAACAGCATGCCCTATACATCGGGCACCACATGGAGCACGAGGTCTGACGGTTTTGGATGACGAAACTCGATGCTGGCTTAATGACATCACTGCCAGCATCTGATCCAGGCAGTGCAGCAGTCTGGGGTAGTAAAAGGATAAACCCTCGATCCCAGTCCTGTTTGTGTCTGACCTGGAGTGGATACCCTTCAAACGACGACGACGACCGAAAGGATGAGATCCCGAGTACAGGCGACCAAAATGAGCTTCTTGCGAAAAGTCAGAGGTTTATTCCTACTTGTCAAGGTTAAAAACGCTGAAATTCATCAATCTCTCAACATCGAACCGCTACTATTTCGCATAGAATGCGCTGGTAGAAGAAATATGTGGGACCTACTCAACATGCAGTCAACATGCAGTGGGACTTTTTCAACATTGCCATATCTGGCTCCCTTCATATTAAATAATTTCGAATTCTTTATTTTGGAGTGGAGAATTACCAAATAATAGTGCATTGTGGGATTTCGTCCTGCTGTTGCACATGTTAGCAAAAAAGTCAAGTTTTTGCTATTGAGATTAAAAAGTAAATTTCAGAGTTAACGATTAATGTGTAATAAATAATTTTGTATAGCATACTAATTAAAGTTTGGTGTTAGTTATTGTTACCAGGCAGTTAATGTAAGATATCACGTACTTTTAAACTTGAGACTTTCAGAAGCAAAAAAGTTTTGAACAAAAAGTGAAAATGGCCATCTTTGGGACCAGTTCAACACTTAGCTCAGGAACCAATTCAACAGTTATAGTGTTGAAAAGGTCCCATTTCGTAATTGTTTTTTTTTTCAGAAAATTAAGCAAATATGCCCACGTTTGGGCCATTTAAACGATTTTACAACAGAGCTTGTGATGCTTGGACGACATCATTTCCTGGTCAGCCATTGACAATATATTACATTGTCGAACTGGTTGGAAAAGCTTTTTCCAAGGCTTTTTGTCAGGAAAAGATTATGTCCTTATTCAAAGAGACTGGAATTCATCCATTAAATACAGATATTTTCACAGAAGATATGTTTTTGCCTGTTGCTGTGATAGACATTAACATCTGATAATGACATTAACATTTTTGAATTCAATCTCTGGAAGAAAAGCTTAATCGATCAAGATATCCAGTCTGCACACAAAGCTTTAAAAAACTCTTCTTATATTTTGATTGTCTGCATAATTTCAAACTCTTAAACAAATTGATTCTTTTTCACCCTTATCTTCGCTCTTTCATTAAAATTTCTTTTTGGCAATGGTATACTGTTCGTTTTAGCAATTAATTTTTTATTTTTAGAATTGTAAAATAAGTTTCAAAACAATTACTAAATGTTATGAACTTTGTTTAATTTTTTTTATGTTGCTATTATGCTGGTCTGCAAAAATTTTATCTAATATTTTTTTGTAGTGCATGAATTCTGTTGTAAAAGTTTTTTTTTTTTTTGTTTATAATTGTTATATTATTAATATATGTTTTTCCATCAACTTTGACTAGCATAATAGTTTTTTTTCTTTTTATGTTATGTTATCTCTTTTATCGTTAATATTTGTTTATTATTAGCTGTACAATTCCGTAATTTTTTCGTATATACTTTCTGCAATATTTACTATTCTTTTATAGTCACCAGTTGCATTTAGAAAAGGTTTCCGGACCTGGTGAGGTTTCTTTTTTGGGTGGTTTTTCTTTACTCACCTTGCTCAGTTGAGCTAAATTCCCATATTGGCTAGCTGTGCCACCCATCATCATTACGCAGCCTAGTCATGCACTGGTTATTTAATCGTTCAGTTTGTTTGATAATATTATTGTTACGAATTTATTTATTTATTTTGTTTTTTTCTTTTTTTCACCTCTTATATCTTTATATGATTAAGGTGTTGCAGCCATGCTTTATACTATCTTGTACTTTTACTTTATGTTTATCATATGCATGTTTTAACGTCTGACGTTGTGCTGCTTCTTCCTTTTCTTGATCTTTTTAATGTTTATAATTTTTGTGTTAAACTGTTTAATAATGATCGAGAATAAAAACACATGAATGAATGAATGAATGATAATGGCCTACAAGATATCACCATTTTAACTACAAAAGCTCCATACCCAAAAGCAACCCCTAAGCTTGTTCGACACAAAACACGGCAGCAAAAATTTAGTGTAATCACGGACACTGCAAATAAACTAAAGCGCTTTCCCCATTTAGGAGAAAGTTTATCTGAAAGTGAAGAAGAAGAAGAAATCATTTTGGAGTCAGATGAACTGGAATTGTCAGATGAAGAGGAAGAACGGATAACGGACGACAGTCCAATGAAAGAGAATCGCAGCAATAACATTTTAGCAATATTGCCAACAGGAACATTTGTTGCGGCTAAAATTTATTGCGCTTTGCAAAACTTTAAAAAGTTTATCGCCCAAATTGTTGATGGCCCTGATGAAGAAAATGACTATGAATTAAAATTTATGAAAAGGTCATTGAAAGTAAAAAATGGGTTCATCTCCCAAAAATAGAAGAACTTGCCTCGATCTTTCATGATGACATTGTTTGCGTGTTGCCAATGCCAAAACCAGTTGCCCACACAGCCAGATTGTCAGAAATTTTTAAGTTTTTGTATAAAGCTATCAACAATGTGGTATAAACAGCTCAAACATTTACCAAAACAAACGTTTATTTCTTTTAATCAACAGTTCTTGGTGGTGTGGATATACATTTGTAAAAAAATCACTTTCTTTTTTCATTTTTGTAATAAATAAATAAATAATTATTGTTTACTTATAATTGGATTGGTGTTGAATTGGTCCCTTAAGAGCGGGACCTATTCAACGTTTTAGAAAAAAACGGAAATGACGATTAAATATGTTAAAGTATCTTAAATTTTTTAAATATTTTCATCCTTCGCAAATATTAATGTTTGTCTACATTTGTGGCGAGTTTGATAAAAATAGCTTATCAAATAAAAATTTTAGGTAGCAAAAAAAAATGTTAAATAGGTCCCACATCTCCCCTATGGCCATACGACACAAATGTCCCACGAGCGAACAGCAAAGCAACTAATGGATGCTCTTCCAAGTGGAAAAAGGCCTAAAAGGCGACCCAGAGCTCGCTGGCGGAATTATGTTGAAGACCTGGCCTGGTCACGTCTTGGAATTTCACTAGCAAAATTGCCGTTAGTTGCAGGAGATCGAGATACTTGGAGATCCCAACTCGAGCTGCTGTCCCCGCAACCCCAAAAGGACAAGCGGGCAAAGGGAAATACATAGAACTAATTCAATGTTTTCCCTGAAAATGATGATGGTGATGATTACAGTAAGATAAATTGAAAATTTTACATATTGGTTGCTTTATAAAATACATCAACAACAGTTGTTTTTATTGGGTCATTATTTTTTGACTTTGTTAAAATATAATGACCCAATAAAAAAAGTCATTTTTTTAAACAGTTATAAACTGAATTAAATTAAAACCTTTAAATTTTTTTTTATAAAAAACTGAGGTAGTGAGCAGCAGGGTTGCGGAGTCGGAGGTTTTAGGAAGGAGTCGGAGTCGGAATATTTTATCCGACTCCGACTCCTGATATCCAATTTCTTTACAGATTAGTGATGTTAACCGCGCAGCTTACGAGGCCGTGCGTGGCAGTGGAGTGCAGTGCAGTAATCTTTTTAAGAGAACCTTGCCGCGTATCGCGCGACACAACGTGCAACTCATAAAAAGTTTACATTTAAATTTGAAGCAAATAGTATTTTGCGTAATGCTATGCTTGGGCAGATGATTTAGTTGCTTCCCTTCTTTAATCCAATGACAGGGACCAAATGCCAGGTGCATAATCAATTACTACCCTAAGCAGCTTCTTTCTATAGTACAGTGGTAGCTTGACACACGAGTTTAATTCGTTCCGTGACCAAGCTCGTACCTCAATTTGTTCGTATCACAAAGCGAATTTTCTCATTGAAATTAACGTAAATGCCATTAATATGTTTCAGCCCCAAAATGCCCGTCATTTTTTTTTACGTGTTTTTAAAATAAGTACTTCCTCCAACACAAGCGAGTGTTGAACGTCTGTTTTCATCACTAAGGCTCAATGAAGAAAAAACTCACAGAAGCAATTTTGTTTTTACGAGCAAATTATTAAATTAAAATTTTTGAAAATTGAAACTTACTGTTCTTGCTCTATTCTTTCAAAAAAATATCAACCAAAAGTTTAAAACCAAGATGAATTTTTTAATAATCTCCTATTATGTATGTCTATAAAGCCATGTCATCAAACTAATGGCTAAGTTTATTTGAGAGAAATAAGGATGAGCTTATTATTGGTATGGAAATGGCAACTTTTTTTCTGGAGTTTCTTTATACAGTATGCAGTGGATGATTTAGTAAAATTTTGAAATTAGTCGCATTTGTTGTTTTTCTTGTTGTCTATAATTGTGGGTTTTAAATTTTTAATTTTTTTGCATATGGTTTTTTGTCACTTTTGTTTTCAAATTTTCATTATCAATAAATTCTAGAGTTATTACTTACATTTGTAAAAATTTTTACAATTACAAAATTTTTAGATTTACGTTTTAATCTCATTACCTACTAATAGAAACGAAACTAAAAGCCACCTAAAACAAGAAGCACTAAACTTGAGTTTTGCTCTTGTTAAAGCTCGTCAGTGATGCATACCTCACTGAGTTTCGAACCTACAAGATGTAGTCCTACACGCAAGAGACAACACTCAGGGTCTAGTCCTACACCCAAGACCTACACAAGTCATTAATTGTATTAACATTAAGGTTTGTTGTGGTTTCGATTTACCATGGGAAAAATAATAACTGTAAAATAGACTAGAGATAACATCATGATTATCTATGAAATACTTTGATGTTCAAAAAATGTAATAAGCATTAAGAATAGAATACATATTTAGTTTTGAATTATGATTATGCCATTTCGAGTTAGTTTTCTAAATGTGATTTGTATTAATGTTTCATTCAAACACAATAAGAATTATAGTTAATAGGTTGTGTATATAATATAATTATATGTATACTGTATACCTATTTATCAAAACATAAATATAACAAAAACAACATATATTAAAATAGTCCCAACCGACTGCTTCGCCTGTGTGGCTCATCAGGGAATACAACAACTAAAAAAAGCAATATTATTTACGTTGAAAAAAATAAAATAAGCAAAAATTAAAAGTTAAAATAAATTTTTACGCTTCAGATGAAAACTCGTACCTTAGAAAAATGGTGCTACCAAAAGTTTAGGTTTAAATTAAAGAATTGTTTACGAAAATTAGTAATTGATTATTAAAAACCCAGTAATTTTTTTTGAAAACAACTTGGAAAGTTGCTGGAGAACGTTTAGAAATATAAAAATGTTGATTCAGTGTTTGCAAAAATTAAATCAACTTTAAAATACACGTTCTAATCGCAAAATTAGCAGTAAGTAAAATGATATTTAAAATAAAGGACATTTCTGTACTTCATAAAGGACAAGGACGGAAAGGGTTAAATAAAGGACTGTCCTTTCCAATAAAGGACGGTTGGCAACCCTAGCTTGAGTCCACATTTGCTCTTCTATTTTATTCATCACAATTCTTTTTTTTATTGACGTTCTTCTCACAATTCAACATAGTAACGTCGTATATGAATACGTGTGCCACTGTGACAGTCGGTACGTGGGTCGAACGTCTCAACGCTTGCAAGACAGAATTCGCCAGCATGTTCCGAGGTCTATTTGGAACAGAATGGGTCAAGAACGTAAACAACCAGAACGCCTAGGAAAACCAACTAATTTAACACCGCATTGTGACTCAGCGATTGTAAACCATTTATTACATAAACCAAAATGTGCATCTCAATGTAATGACAATCAATTTTTTATTCTTTCTAAAGTACGATCCAATTTTCATTTATCGGTTTTAGAATCAATTTTTATAACTTTTCAAAAACCTAATTTGTGCAGACAGAAAGAGTTTATTTACAAACGTAAATTGTTATAAGTGTAAAAGAAAGGAAAAAAAATCTTTTCAAATACTACATCAGTTCTTGAATTCATTCCAGCGAGACCTCCTGAAGAGAGCTAGACAAAAACGTTCAATTTTTTTCAAAACAGCTTTTTTTAAGGCTACTCAATAAGCAAAAGAGTTTTAAATGAAACATTTGCTTTTAAAAGCAAATTCTTTTTTTTGTTTTTATTTCATCAATCAAGCAGCATGGCAAATACAGTAATTTATCCTCACTTTAAAGTCAATGAAAAGATTAATTCAATATAATTCATTCT
This sequence comes from Diplosoma virens, assembly GCA_963680785.1. Classification (NCBI taxonomy): domain Eukaryota; kingdom Metazoa; phylum Chordata; class Ascidiacea; order Aplousobranchia; family Didemnidae; genus Diplosoma; species Diplosoma virens. The sequence goes on along the minus strand of OY796896.1, from coordinate 39,922,021 downwards.
TTGTAAATAATTTTTAATTTAATTTATTTATAATAGGTCTGGTGATTTGGCAATGAATATTAAAACAGAAATGGTAATTATAACAAATGTATGATATAATAAGTTACAACAGTAAAGTTAAAATCAAGTTTGTGTTATGCAACACATAGCAGCCTATACCTTCAATAGCTTTTAATAAATTTATAAGTAATTTATTTTATATTTGCAAAATTAAACTAGTCTAAAAAATGTTTTATAAAATGTTTTAATTTAAGATACTTTAATTTAAAGCTTTTACTTTAGCGCTACCTAGCGGAACTAGTAAATAACGACACAAAATCGTATAAAGCAAATAAACTGAGATTGAGTTTAAAAAAAGGATCTTTAATAAAATCGAAACACAGTGCATTTCCCCATAACATAAAAGAAATACATACTTGTGCAAGATACAAGATCCAAATTGTTTCATGCCAACAATGTTTTGCCACTGGAAATCCTTTTTGATTAATATACGGCATGGTGGTCGAACTCAAATAAGTAGAGGGCCACTTTTCTTCATCCTAATAAAAGTGCTAACCGCAATCTCCCAAAAAGTATAATTAAAAGTTAGACTTTTGTTAAATTTAAAATAAAAACAACATTTACTTGTGTTATTAAGAGTGGTTACAATAATTGCAACACTTTGCGGCCCGCATTTTAAAGGTGCGCGGGCCACATGCGGCCCGCGCACCGTATGTTCGACCACCCTGATATACGGTAAACGTTTAATTACCGAAAATCAATACATGAATTAAATTGGTTCAATACCAAAAAAACAACATACATTAATAGAGGAGGGCAAATTTATGGCACGCGCAGATTTTTTACTGGCACGATCAATTTTTTGGACAAAGACAAGGAATTCTTTGGGTAAAATTAAATTTTTTGGCACGGACAATTTAGAACAATTTCCCTATTAAATATGAGAAAGGCGAAATCGAATGGCAGGGAAGATCTTTTTTTTAGAGATTACCATGATTTTGGGAGAAAAATAGGTCCTACTTTACATGGTAATGTCTAAAAAAAACATTTTCACTTCAATTCGGCACGGTACTAAGTTGATAAAAAATGTTTTATATCTTTTGGCATTTACAAAAAAAGGTTTGTCACCCCTGCGCTAATATCTTAATAAAACAATAATTGTATTAATTAGATTAATAATATTAAATTGCATAATTGCATAAATTAAAACAGCAAACTTCTGTTAAATTAATAATGTTTTAAAATTTTAATAATGTCGTCTTATCAGTACATCGAAGCATTATCAAAAAGCAATACACAAACTATATTGGTCCAATACCACAGAAACGGTAAACTTTGTATTGTGTTGCGACATCAAAACTGTATCAAATCGATAATATTTTTCCAATTTAATGCTGTTTTATTAGTACATCAAAATTATTATCAAAAATCAATACACAAACTATATGGGTCACGTACCGTAAAAACTGTATGAATTTATGTCACATTACAAAACTCTAACTGCGGGGGAGCAACATTGTTTTACCAAAGTTTAACAAAATTTTTAAACCAACTTTAAATTAAAAATACTTTACAAAAACTGTATTGGACCAATATAGTACATAGGCTACTATATTAATTTATACAAAAAATACGATTCTAAAACTATATTGGTCCAATATAGTGCATACTATACTAATTTATACAAAAATACGATTCTAAAACTATATTGGTCCAATAATGTTTGCTTATCTTTTTCCGATACCGATACAACCGATACTATACTATACTAAACAGTATCCGGCCAATAACCCTAATGTTCCGTTCCTAAAAATCTCCCAAATTATGTAGATTCACAATCTCATAAAAAATATCTTTGATTTCGCTTTGGTCCGGCTCAAATAGCCGAAGAAATAACAGTTTTATAAGTAATTTAAATATTTTACATTTATTTATAAGAAAATGGCAACACTGCTTAATTTCACGAACTTTAAAGTAATTTCCAGAACTATCCGATTGACCTGTTTTGATTATGACGTAATAGTTGTTGTTGCTTTGGAGAATGTCAGAACATTCGAGTAACCTTACCAATGGTATAAATACGGTTCGCTGAAAAGCAGCAATAAAATTTGATGTTTCGTTGTGGTAACTTAAAATTGGAAAATTGTTAACTGTGTGAAGTCATAGTTTCTTGTCGCAAGTCTTTGGTTGTCTACGTGATTGTGAAGAATTAAGCTATTGAGCTTTAACCTGTTGCTTTGATTTATACTATTCGGGCTCCTAAGTGGATTGGAGCATATTTCTTAATAAAGAAGATATTGTAGTAGTCTGAGCTGTGATTTAGCTAGACTATATTTTTGTTGTCGCTGGTTCGAAGGTCAGATCCAGCAAGAAGATTAAGAAATTTATCGTTTAGTAGACACCTAGATTGCGTTATCGGTGAGAGCCTTTCTTTACAGGCGCCGAAAAGGTAGACGATTAAATACGTGCTAAGTTACCAAATAAATTTGCTACAAAATTTCAAAAACTTTCCAAAATTTAGAAAACTAAAATTTGTGGAAGTAACAAAATTTCAAAAAACTTTTTAACATCGGAACAAAATTTCAAAAACTATTTACTAAATTCTACAAAATTTCAAAAACTTTTCGCAAGGTTAACAAGCAAATTTCAAAAGATTTTTTACAAGCTAACAAGTAAATTTCAACAAGTAAAGTTTTAAGAAGATCAAGTAAATTTGTTATATAAGAAGAGCTCTTAAATTGAATAACCTACGTACTTTGAAATAAACTGTTGGTAAAATTGCTTAATTTAATCGAACTGTGTGAAAAGAATAATTTAATTTGAAGACTCCAGAGGGGAATTGCAAGAAAATTCCTCACAACTAAAGGTACCGTGGAATTTGGATTTTCTAATTAAGCTGTGAACTGGTAGTTTGTTTCTTTATTAATTTGTGGTAATTGTGATTTATTTCATTTGGTAGTGTATTTATTGTTAAGATTTTTAGCTATGTCTAGTAAAGATATTGACGTAGGGCTGCCCGATGTTGGCCCGTCTGGTTTGGGGTTAGATGAGGTTGTCCCGGGGGGGGTGAAGGTTGGTACTCGCTTAGGGATGACCACTAGATCTATGGCCAGGGGGGTAGATAATGATGGGATTATTGACCCAGAGGATAGTGTCTCCAACTTGGGGTCTAGAGCTTCATGTACCTCTGTTTTGTCTGAAGCACAAATTGAAATTCAACGGCAGATGGAGACTAATCGCATCATGGCTGATTTAAGGTTAGCCAAACTGGCTCGGGAGGAAAAGCAAGCACAACTGGCCCGAGAGGAAAAGGAAAGGCAGGCACAACTGGCCCGAGAGGAAAAGGAAAGGCAGGCACAACTAGCCCGGGAGGAAAGGCAGGCACAACTGGCCCGGGAGGAGAAAGAGGCAGAGCTCAAGGCGGAGCTGGCCTTAAAAGAGGCAGCATTAAAGGCTGAATTTTTAAAGAAGGACTTGGAATGCCGTAAGTCACGGTCTGGTTCTCAAGTCAGTTCAAGGCGGTCAGCCCACACCAGAACTGATTTACTTCTTGAAACCCATGGTGGGTATTTGAACAATAATAGTCGGCTGAGTAAGAATATGATCTCTGGTGGTGATGTGTTACTCCCCAAGACTGCTGTCCGGGAGAATTTAACCTCGAAGAAGTTTTCTGACTCAAATAATTTGCTAGGTAGCAATGATAGGTCTCTGCGAGGCAATGTGGCTTTTGGGGCTGCCCGAAGTATGCCTCCTGAGTTTGATAATTATTTAGTTTCTCCTGGTGTGCCGACTGGTCGGGCAGAGACATGCCCTAAAAATTGTAGTCCATCTGGTGTTAATGCTTTTGAATATGATGGTGGTGTTAAAAATAAGTATGCTAGTGATGCCTTACCTGCTGTTATGAATGCTAGATCTTGCAATGTTGGTGGTTTAAATTGGAATAATGGATTGTCTCCTGTGCAGTCAGGCTCGACTCAGCAGGACAGTTTCTTTCAATATCAAAATTGTCGTACTTTCATAGATAAGGCGTCTTTGATTAATTACAACGGAAGTAATATGCCATATATTTTCTTTCATAATCGCATTAAGGCTTTAATTGATAGTTGTCCGTTTGAAAATTCACGTTTAACTTTGTTGCAAGCTGCTTGTGTTGGACTTGCTGGCCAAAATATTTCTAATCTGGTTGCTGACACACCTGGCCTGTCTGAGGCTAGGCGCATTCAAATGTCTCTTGAAAGATTGTCGCAGAGATTTGGTGTTAGAGGTGGTTTTTATGCTGAACCGGAAATCCGCAAGTTTCGGTATGGTGATAAATTAAAATCAGATTCGGCCTTTGCGCTAAAAGAATATAAAGACCAATTGTCTCAATGTTTGCTCTACGCCAAAGCTTATAATCAACCAGATAAAGTAGAAGGTCGATTTGTATTGGATTTGGCTAAGCGTTTGCCGGATGTAACTAAAAAAGAGTTCTTAAAGTTTTTGGCAAATCGGTTTGGACACACAAATGAGCCTAGTTTTGAAAGCTTATTTGAATTTATAACTGAAGAAGAATCTTACAAGTCGACAGATTTTGGTATTTCACTTCTAAATGCTTCAAGTGAATTGCGCAAATTCGAAAAGCCCCATGATAAAAGTAAAAATGCTTGCCCAGTAAGACAAACTTCCGTTAAATTACCTAATCTCCCAAGAAGGTCTGATATAAATGATAAACAGAAGAAGTCTCCAACTACTAATAGTCGACCAGAGCATCCTATGTGCATCTACTGTTCTTCGAAAGGGCTGGTTGAGCATCATTATTTGTCGAATTGCTCTGAATTTTTGCGTTTAACGCCTATTGATCGCAAAGATGTAATTGTTAAATCTGGTCGGTGTTTGAACTGTTTGCGTAAGCATTTTGTTAAAGATTGTTTTGCCCCCAATAGATGTAGAAAATGTGGAGCTGCATATAGTAGAAAGCACTCTTTCTTGTTGCATGATGCCTTTGTTATACCATCTCAAGCATGTGAGAGTGATGATAACACTTCAGAACCTTCAGTTGCTGTGCGCAAAGTTGGTATTGGGAGTGTGAAGGCTGCCTTTAGTCGTGTCACCGCTGCCCGCATAATGAACCCTGTAAATAATAAAAGCAGGTTGGTGTATGTACAGCATGACCCAGGGTCACAGGTTACTCTGGTCTCAAACAAGCTGGTACAAGATTTAGGTCTTACTGCATTTGATAATGTTTCATTTGAAATGCAAACAATGACTAGTTGCAAGGCTACCACGGCAGATTTAGTCAAGTTTAATGTGCAGTCATTGCATACTGGTGAGATTTTTGGTAATGTGGTGTCAGTTGTCAATGAACCTTGGAGTGATGATGAAAATACTTTGCCTCATAAACAGGACTTGAGTGTGTATGAGCACTTTAATGATATTGAAATTGTTTGCTTGGATAATTGCCATAGTGTGGATGTGTTACTGGGCAATGACAATGCCCATCTTATGTATGCCAAGCAAGAACGAATGGGCAAGAGTCAAACTGACCCGCACGCACTACTCTCTCCATTAGGCTGGTTAGCCGTTGGCGGAAAAACATCCTTAAGTGAGGTACCTGTCAAAGTCTTAAGAGCTAATGTTGAAGACAAGCAAAGCAAGACATTAAGCTTGCAACAGGCTATTGACAGAAAAGATGCAGAAATTGCTGAATTGCGTAGTGTTGTTAAAGATTTATCTGTTGAAGATGAGATACCTCAATGGTCTCGCACTGATACTATTGCCAGTCAATTGGTAGAGCCCTGCATAAAGGTAAAAGATGACCGGTTTGAGATTCCCGTACCTGTGGTTGAGAAAGCAACATTGCCTAATAACTTTGAGTTAGCACACGAGCGACTGTCTGCCCTGCGTAAGAAGGCCCTTCGGCAACCTGATCTTAAAGAATTTTTAGTTGAATCTATGGCAGAAATGCAGTCCAATAATTACATTGAACGTGTGCCTGATGCTGATTATACAAATGACCAAAAATGGTATCTACCTTATTTTGTTACCTCTCAAGTTAAGAAGCGTATAGTGTATGATGGAAAGGCCAAGTTTAAGGGAACCTGTGTGAATGATACTATTATGTCTGGACCTGATCTTCTAAACCCCTTGCTGCATGTTTTAACCAGGTTTCGCTTAGGTAAATATGCTTTGATGTCAGATGTCACAAAGTGTTTTTTCCAAATTCAGTTGCCGGCTGCCCAAAGAGACCTATTTCGCTTGCTGTGGTTTGAAAACAATGATGTAGAAAGAGGTAAGTTGGTGTCCTACCGTTTTCGAGTCCATCCTTGGGGCATCAAAAGTAGCCCCTACATTGCCTGTCTTGCATTTAAGAAGCTTGTTGGGGAAAACCCCACATGTGCTAGTGATATGACCCTTCAAAATATACTGCAGAACATGTATATGGATGACCTTATTTTTTCAGTAGATAGTTTAGAGAGTGCACAGACAATCACAAATGAGGCAGTGAGTCTATTTAAAAGTCGTGGATTTAAACTTGTTAAGTGGAGCGCCAATAGGGACACTATGAGTGTTTTGTCCTCTTTAGGTCCTGAACTTTTGTCAGCTTCCATAAGAGAATTAGACTTGTGCGGTGAAGAGCTAGCCTTGCCTTCTGCCAAAACCTTAGGCTGTGTCTGGGATCCTGACTCAGATGAGTTGCGCATTGACTGTTCATTGAAGCCTCTTGGTAAGTATACACAAAGAACCATGCTCAGTCAATTAGGACAGAATTTTGATCCACTGGGATTTGGGTCCCCTTTCTTTATTAAAGCACATTTGATCTTGCAGCAGTTAGCTATAGATAAGTATGATTGGGATACAAAAGTCCTGGATGAGATTGATAAAGAGTGGGATGCATGGCTGCATTCACTTTCATTGCTGCAGAGTTTTTTGCTTTCCTGGTTTACAGACTTGCAAGGGCCAGTAAGTTCAATTTACTCTGATAATGGAACTACATTCCAAGCTGCAGCCAAAGTGCTGCCAAAATTGCTTGAGTCTACAGAATTGAAAAATTCACTTCGTAAAAAATGTATTGACTGGGAATTTATTCCCCCCTATGCACCTGCACAAGGTGGGGCTTGGGAAGTTATGGTGAAGCAAATCAAGCATGTGATTGCTAATATACTTGAAAAGTCACAACGCAGACCCAGCTTTGTAGAATTGCTGACATACGTGGAAAGTGCCAGCAAGATTGTAAATGATCGACCTTTGACCCCCTTAAGTGATGACCCTAGAGACTTTACAGCAATAACCCCTGCCTTGCTCTTAACTCCCTATTCAAGTCCATATTGTGTGGTAGGTTCACCACAACACAAAGACAATTTAAGGAGAGACTATCACTTTAATATCTCTCTTAGTGACCAGTTTTGGCAAAAATGGTTTGAATTTTACCTACCTTGGCAACAGGGGAGAAAGAAGTGGTTGAAAATGGCACAGAATCTAACGCCAGGCCAATTGGTAATCTTAACCTCAATGGAAGATGTATCAAAACGAGGCAAATACCAACTTGGGAGGGTGCATGAAATCATTCCCCAGAGTAGAAATGGGAAGCAAATTGTGCGTAGAGTTAAAGTTGCCACTACTAGAACAGATGAAAGCACTGGTGAGGTCAAAGTGGTTTATGTATTAAGGGACCTTTCTTGTATTGCCCCAGTAGACTGCCCCTTAGATAGCTGATTTTCAACTTGGCAAGGCTGACGGAGGGCAGACCCTGCCATAATATTTTTACTTTGTCTTGTGTTGTTATTTTCTGTGTTTTTGTTTATTTATGTGCTTCGCTTATTGGGTTTTCTATTGGAAGAATAAGACGTTCCTGTTGATAGTAGAAGACATTAGCTGTAGCCTATGCTATTTTGGCCCTATTTACATGTAATGAATCTGAGATATTGCTGCTTAAATTGTAAAAGAAAGCTGTGTACTACTTCTGCCCTGGTGATTCATAAATGCTGACTTTGAAATTGAATTGTTGATTTGAAGCAGGCAATAAGTTGCAGCAAATATAAACTACTGATGTTTCTGTTATTCACATTTGTGCTGTATACAAGATATTGATTACAATTGGCTGCAGTGTTAAAGTTAGTGTATTTCATTTATTTATTGTGCTGTGTTTCTTTTTTATTTAGTATTGAGTTAAGTGAAGTTGTGTATTTGTACATCGAATTCAAGTGTCTTTGTGATTTGTTAAGTTGCGATTTTTCGAACTTCATTTGTGTTTGAAATTTGACAACTGTGTGTCAAATTGGGGCCGCTTTGTTCCGTTCCTAAAAATCTCCCAAATTATGTAGATTCACAATCTCATAAAAAATATCTTTGATTTCGCTTTGGTCCGGCTCAAATAGCCGAAGAAATAACAGTTTTATAAGTAATTTAAATATTTTACATTTATTTATAAGAAAATGGCAACACTGCTTAATTTCACGAACTTTAAAGTAATTTCCAGAACTATCCGATTGACCTGTTTTGATTATGACGTAATAGTTGTTGTTGCTTTGGAGAATGTCAGAACATTCGAGTAACCTTACCAATGGTATAAATACGGTTCGCTGAAAAGCAGCAATAAAATTTGATGTTTCGTTGTGGTAACTTAAAATTGGAAAATTGTTAACTGTGTGAAGTCATAGTTTCTTGTCGCAAGTCTTTGGTTGTCTACGTGATTGTGAAGAATTAAGCTATTGAGCTTTAACTGTTGCTTTGATTTATACTATTCGGGCTCCTAAGTGGATTGGAGCATATTTCTTAATAAAGAAGATATTGTAGTAGTCTGAGCTGTAATTTAGCTAGACTATATTTTTGTTGTCGCTGGTTCGAAGGTCAGATCCAGCAAGAAGATTAAGAAATTTATCGTTTAGTAGACACCTAGATTGCGTTATCGGTGAGAGCCTTTCTTTACAGGCGCCGAAAAGGTAGACGATTAAATACGTGCTAAGTTACCAAATAAATTTGCTACAAAATTTCAAAAACTTTCCAAAATTTAGAAAACTAAAATTTGTGGAAGTAACAAAATTTCAAAAAACTTTTTAACATCGGAACACCTATGTTTCCTGGGCAGATCGACAAATATGGCACCGGCCTTCTTAGCTTCTAAAGAATGTTCAATGTTTTGGGTCAGTAGAACAACTTGACCTACGGTTAACGGGACAGATCGCTCACGTTTCGTCACCATTTAGTGGCATTACGCAAAAAACTATCCTCGCGCGTCACACTGCTGAGGCGACTCGTGGGCTCGGGATGGGGTGCTGGTGCTAAAACACTACGCATAGCCACCTTGTCTCTAGTCTACTCAACAGCTGAGTACTGTGCGCCAGTCTGGTGTCGCAGTGCTCACACTCGCCTCATCGACAGTGTCTTGAATGACGCCTTGCGCATAGTTACTGGATGCCTGCGTCCCACTCCAACGGACCACCTACCTATACTCTCAGGCATCCAGCCAGCTGAGCTTCGCCGAATGGGAGCGACACTCTCCTTGGCTTACCGTGGATCTATGGACCCCGATCATATTTTGCATGGTCTGTTAAGTGGGTCCTCAGATAATCGCCAAGTGAGACTAAGATCCAGACGCCTGTTTGTGCCAGCTGCGCGGAATCTCTTGGACAACCTTGCCAGACTTGGCATCCGCGCCTCTGAATGGACAAATCTTAAATGGAACGCGGAGTACTGTGAAGGTGCCTCCAGGCTCCGTGCTTTTGTGCCCCGGACCGGTTCCAGGCCTGTTGGGATGGACTTACCCCGAGCAGCTTGGGTTAAGCTCAATCGCCTGCGGACTGGTGTTGGGCGATTCCATTCGTCCATGCACAAATGGGGTCTCGCTCCTTCACCGAATTGCGAGTGTGGCGCCTCTGAGCAAACCGCAGACCATGTACTAACAGCATGCCCTATACATCGGGCACCACATGGAGCACGAGGTCTGACGGTTTTGGATGACGAAACTCGATGCTGGCTTAATGACATCACTGCCAGCATCTGATCCAGGCAGTGCAGCAGTCTGGGGTAGTAAAAGGACAAACCCTCGGCCCCAGCCCTGTTTGTGTCTGATCTGGAGTGGATACCGCTTCAAACGACGACGACGACCTACGGTTGACTTTCTTGTTTCATCGCTTAACAGACATGCTTGGTTGAAGTTCCATCGCTTACCAGGCATGCTTGACACTGCCTGAGCAAATCTTGGTTTTGTAATGAGCGAAGGTCGATATGTTGTGACCTGGGACTTTTCAAGGACACGTCTATCCGGTAAGCGACTGTTAGGACCTACGCTAGCGAAAGCTAGATCTGGATTGGTACCAATGTTCCAGCGGCCGGAGTAAAAACTGGCGGCATCTTTGGCATTGCCCTCCTACACAATGCCAAGGAAGCCGCCAAATTTTACACCGGCCGCGGAACATTGGCACCAATCCAGATCTAGCTTTCGCTAGTGTAGGTCCTAACAGTCGCTTAATAAAAAGTGAAAAGCTAAATCAAAAGTTTCAACTAAGCCACAATGTTTTGCTAACTGGAGGATTTTTAGTGATTGCTTAAAGATTTGTTTGTACTCATAGTTGTACCTACTGAAGCGGCAGGGAGGCCATTTTTTGTGCATCAAAAATAAACACAAAATGCAGAAAAAAAATTAAGATTTAAATTGAAGACCTTTTTTTTTTATTAGAGATTACTATGTTTTCTTGTGACAAAAATCAAGAAATTTATTTTATTTTATCTCTATATTTGTCCTGACTCACAGGAAAGCGATGGAGGTGCTAATACATAGGGTAAGCAATTACTCTGACCTGCTTTCAGAAATGCCAAGATATTGCCTTCTGCTTGAAAATTAATAGAGATATGACTTTAATTTAGAACTGCTTCGCAAGACCACCAAGCAGGGGAATGTGATGTAAAGTGTCTTTTGCAAAGACACAACAGAATGGCGCGAGTAGGTTTTGAACTGAGACCATGTTGATCACAATTCTGGTGCTCTAACTACTTGATCAAACTGCTCAACTACAGACAGATACAAAGTGAAAGCCTTTTTTTGGTCTTCACCCTACATTTTAGACAAAATTTTTTCTGATATTTGTAAAGTACTAAAAAACATCAAAAAATTTGTGCAAAACTGCATTGCCTTCAAATGTTTTTGGGCTGGTATGCAATAATGATACAGTATGTAATATTATGTAATAATTTGGTAGTATGTTATATAATAATATGGAAGTATGTTATGTAGCTGCTATGTAATAATTTAGCATCTTGCCGTTGTTCTGCAAATTTATTTTATTTTATTTATTTTCATTTTTACTCACAATCAACTTGAAATTAATCAAAGTGCATATAGAAATAAAGATTGTGAATAAGGAAGCAGCGACTAAACGAAGTACGTTATTACATGCACAACGTCAATTGTGCATGGTTGCTGTACCTTTGAACAAAGCGATGTGATGTTAATAAGAAAAGGAAAGCGAAAAGAAGATAATTAATACACACATCCGAGCCATATTCAGAGAATGTTGTATAATCATGGGTGGGAGAAACAACAAACTCAGAGACCAAAAAGGTCTGGACCAAAAAGGGTCAGGCAGGCAAAGAAACCCACCAAAAGAAATCCTGCCACAGGTCAAAAGGACCATTTCAAAAGCATATGACTGGACAAAAAATTTATATACGTAAAACATACAAATAGCAAACAAGAATAGGTACAAAAGAATTAAATTATGTAAATTTTCATCAAACTGGACGGGCCATAATGATCTGGATGTTGCCTTTGAAGTCGCATCGGGCTTTTATCACCTTCAAATTCTTTGTCCAATTAGGTGGAGTTACCTGTAATAATAAAAACCAGCAGCAGATGTTTTAAAATTTGTACCATTAAAAATTACATTGCTATAAGGTGCTTTTGAAATTCTGTTCGAAATTTACTATATGATTTTATCTGTTTTATGCTTGATGGGACTTTATTCCAAGCAAGAGGACCTCTGTATCTTAAAGATTGTTTAGTTATATTTAATAAAGATTGTTTAGAATATCTAATTTTTAACAATATTTTTTAATAAAAATAAATATAATGCTTTCAATATTTTACTGCGAGTCAGGAAGATAAATAAAATTTAAAAAATAATAGAAAATACTTTAGCTTATTGCATACTTGGGTTGGTTGAAAATAAAAATAAACCATTTGATAAATTTTATGTGCTAATTTAGTAAAAGAAAAATTGTTTTTCTGGATTATTTGAAAATATTCAATCTATTGAATGTCAAGCATTAACACAAGTAATGAAAGATATAATGCACTTTATTTAATCATATTCTTCAGTAGTTGGCTCTCATTTTATGTGATAAAAGTTTTACTGAATAAAACAGATGATGTCAACCTGGAATGCTCTGTCAACAAAATTGGTGGGCTATGTCAAAAATTGAGCTTATTTTTATCAATTATATTGACCTTTATATTTTCTTGTTTCATAAACTTTTTATCAAATAAGATTGAGAGATATCCAAGTATAATGAACATTTATTGATGAATATGTTTTCAAATTCTTGTGTTGATGGAAAGATTATTTTTTTATAATAAAATTTACTTCTTCACATTAAAGCTTGCTTACTGTTTGTTTTATTAATTGTTTACTATTATGTTTTTTAATGATTTATTAATTTCATTAAAACATTGACTGCCGACCAGCTTTTGCCAAAATTACTAGTGCGAAAATACAACTACCACAAAGCTATAAAGTTTATTTTTGACAACAGTTATACTTATTTGATTTTCTTGATAATTTGTGCCTATTTGTTTGCTTATTCTTTTTACACTTTGGCCTCCGTTCTAGCTACCTAACAGCTTATTTATACTGTACTACATTTTATGTGCAGAATTCCAAATTGTATTTTAATTGAAGCAATTGGTAAAATCTGTAGCTTTTCTTTTATAAAAACAAGAACATCACGCAATGTTTATCACTCCCAAAATCTACATGGTGAGGCGTAAATATGGAAACGAATTAATAAACTCATAAAACTAAGCAAATTATTTATTTTAATATAAAACAATTATTTACAGTACATAAATAAATATAGATTAAAAATACTGAGTTTTATTCAAAATGGTCTCCTTTTGAATCAATAACAGCCTTAAGTTTTCTTCAAACATCCTTTACTGAAGCACACAGCTGCTCCTGTGGTAGCTCTTGCCAAGTGTGTTCCAATAATCATTTCAGATCGTCCACTGTATAATGAACTTTTGAGCAAGCCTTTGCTTCAAGTGTTGACCATATAGAGAAGTCCATCGGATTCAAATCGGGCAAACACAGAAACCACATCTCTTTTGGCCAAAACCTTGGAAGATTGTCCCTGCACCAGTTTTGAGTCACATTGGCTGTGTGAGAAGTGGCTCTGTCTTGCTGAAACATCCACAAGGTGCCATCTTCAAAGTGATTCTTTGCTGATTTCAGCATAAGCTTAAAAATGTTGTCAATGTAAGATTTTGCATTAATTTTTGAATTTTGTTCAACAAAAGTGAGAGGGACTTCCAGGTTTTAGAGATCGCAGCCCACACCATGATGGAAGCAGGTTTCATCCTCTGGTAAACTGTTTTTCGTTTGTAAGGAATGTCACTAACTTTTCTTCCAATAACTCTGTCATTTCAACGATTATGAGCCTGCTCAATTGTGAATATCTTCTCATCAGACCAAACTGTTTCTCCTGCTGTGCCTCGTTTCAACTCATTAAGAAGGACCTTGCTTCTTTCAAATCTTTTTTGCTTTCCGGCCATTGAGAGAGCTTGTCTTGTTTGGAGGGTAAAAGAAGATATTCCTAAATCTTCATGAACTAATCTTCCTATATTCCTGGGACTCATTTTTGTCTCCTTAGCTGTCTTTCTCAAGAATCTCTTAGGGTTTTGCCAGATTCTTACACGAATGGCTTTAATCATTTTTCTTGAACATTTTTAGCATGGTCTTCCACTTTTTTGACCATCAGAAAAATCTCCTCTTTCATTAAAACGCTTATTGCTTTCCATACAGTTGATCTTGCAATGGAGAGGGTCTTAGCAATGACTGTATTAGATATTCCTGCACCATGAAGAGCCACTGTTGCTTCCCTCGTAGCAGACATTTCAATATTTATTTAAGTTATGGACTGAAAAACAATGTGTAGTGTTTAATTAATTTTTAAACAACCAAAACATAAAAAAATTATGTTATAAACATTGTAGAAAAATACTTAGTTTAAATTCAAAGTTATGTTTCCGAATTTATCCCTCACCCTGTACAAGTCTTTAGTGAGACTTGAAAACTACTATGGGTGAACTGCTTAACAACTTTACAGGTATTTTACTCAAGGAGGCAACAATAATGAGCATATAATGTATTGCAAGTAAAACGTTTGTTTGGCCAAAGTTTTGTTTTGTTCACCTTTACAGGTTTTTAAATTTTTTGATGACTATTGTTAGTGTTAAAAGTGTGAAAGTAATTTTTGTGTTTTGCTACAGATGCTGAAGGGTCAATTTTATGTATTAAAATCACAAGTATGCACGTAGTTATTTTTACAGTGGCTTTTAGAAAAAAACAAGTATACTTGTAGATGGCAGTCAAGGTGTTAAAACTGTTTGGAATGTTTTTCAATTTTGTCAAAAAAGTTAATTAATTGAAAAAAATAGTATATTTTTTAAACTCAAAAATATTACAAATCTCAATAATATTTAGAAGATATCATGTAATTTTGTTTCTAACTTGAATAGATATTGCAAAATTCTTTTTCTTTTTTTTAATGTTGGGCTAGTCATTTTATAAATTTTCTTGAATACCTTTCAAATGCTAGGAAATTTGATTTGCTCCACAATACATTGCTTTCAACTCTGTCTTTAATTTTTGAAGTAAAATCTTATTGCTGTATTAAAACACTTGTTCTATGTTTTTTTTAGGGGTGGTGGTGGTAAAAAATGCTAAAGTGATTACAGAAAGATTGCTTTGTACTTAAAGAAAATCGTTTATGTATAAGCAAATGCTTCAATGTTATTTGGTTTTTACAACACTACATAGATGCAAAAGTTTTAGTGCTATACCTCACAAAATCTGAAAACATTTTTTGATATCTCTAAAGTGAAAATTTATTTTTTTATTTTATCTCTATATTTATCCTCCGGATTCATGGAAAAGTGACAGAGGCACTAATTCATAGGATAGGCAATTACCATGACCTACTTCTGGAGATGCCAAGTAAGTTAATGGAGATATGGCTGTGATTTAGAACTACTTTGCAATCACCAAGCAAGGGAAAATGCCATAAAGTGTTTTTCCTAAGGACACAGCAGAATGGCTTGAGTAGGTTTTGAACCAATACCATTTTCATCATAAGCATGGTGCTCTAATTACTCAACCACACTGCTGACAATCAACAAGATAGGATATAAAAATGACACTGTTTTTATAGATGTTAAAGGCAATGAGGCTGATTGTAAAAAAACGGGTCAAGATGAAAAGCTGGAATCTTACTTGTTATATGTCAATACTATTTGAACTTGCTAAATAAACAATAACATATTTAGGATATAAATTATAAAAAATAACTTGAAATAGAGGCTTAAAACTTTTTTAAACTAAAAAAAATATGGTCTACTTTTCATTAGCTCTAATTCAATCAAATTTATATTGTTTTTGCCATTGATTAGTGTTAACTTTTTTACTTGACATAATGTCATTGATTTTTTGGTTTATGCAAGCAACACTGACAATGAATCAATGGCTTTTTACAAGTGTATGATGAATATGTTACATACACTGCAACACATGGTAGATAATAAACCAAAACATGCTGCATGCACTAATATATGGTGAACGCATTGCATTTATTTAATTTTATTTTTAAAAAATTTTTATTTCTATATTTATCCTCCTGACTTGCAGGAAAGTGCCTCTGGCATTATAAGTAGGGCAAGCAATTACCCCAACCTGCTTCTGGAGATGCCAAGATATTGCTGTCTGCTTGAAAATTTAATAGAGATATAACTTTAAATTTAGAACTGGTTGCCAAACGGGGGAAAGTGTTGTAAAGTGTCATTCCCAAAGACACAACAGAATGGCACAAGTAGGTTTTGAACTGAGACTGTGTCAATCACAATTCCAGTGCTTTAACCGCTTGACCACACTGCTGATTTAAATCAATCTTCCATTTGATTTTAGTATATAACTTTTATACTGTATCAAGTAAACAATGATATAAAATTTAATACTTTGCACTGGTACCTTATTAATTATAAATTCAATTGTAGAATTAAAGCCAAGTATTCATGCTGCAGACATTTTTCTTTTGACATTTAAGTCATTTTTCAATATATTTATATCTACCTCTGACTCTATGTCTATCTATCAATGAATATTATGATCTCTATCTTTCTGACTTGCAAAACAATTTTGGAGGCATAAACTTGGGCAGCTATAAGCAATTACCCTATTCTGCTTTCAGACAGACAGACACACACAAAATTTATTTTGCCCAAAACCATATAAAACAATAACAAAAGAAATATAATGCAAGAAAAAAAAGGCAATGAGATGCCAAGATATTGCTGTCTGGTTGAAAGTTTTAATTAATTGTTAAGTTTTATACTTTTATAATTATTAAAAAAATTTAGAGCTGTTTGCTAAGACTGCCAACTAGAGGAAAGAATTGGAGAATGTCTTTCTCAAGGAGACAAACAAATGACAAAAATAAGATTTAAATTGTGACTGTGTCAATTGCACTCAATCATTTTGAAAATGGGTAATTAAAATTTAAAATATCTTTCAATTTATGTAAAAATATTTTTCAATTTAAAAAGTAATCATAGTCGAGTGATTGGAGCACTGTGATTGTAATTGACATGCAGTGATGGCTTTAGTAGGGTACAAACAGAGGGGCTGCACCAGGCGCCCCCTAAAAAACATCAAAAGTGGCCCACCTCTACGTAAGATATTGCTCTATTTCTTTATAGCAGCACCAGGATGGTGTCATCTCTAAAATGAAGACTTTTTTAGAGGTCAAAAAGTGACCACCCCTCAAATGATAATTCTTTTAGAGATTGCTTTGTCGTTTTGCTTCGTGACACTAAGCGATCTCTAAATTAAAAAAAAAACAAAAGCTATCTCTAAATTTAAAAAAATTTAGAGATTGCTTTGTTGCTTTGCTTTGTCACACTAAAAAGTGCCCCCCCTACTTGCATTAAGCTCCTTTTTTGTAAGACCTTCACTGTTGACATGGTCTTTGTTTAAAATCTATTTGCGCCATTTTGTTGTGTCCATGGAAAAGGCACTTTACAGCACTTTCCCCTGTTTGGTGGTCTTGGCAAGCAGTTCTAAATTAAAGGCACTTTCTCCTGTTTGGTGGTCTTGGCAAGCAGTTCTAAATATCTTGGCATCTTTGGAAGCAGGTCGGGGTAATTGCTTTCCCTATGTATAGCACCTCCGGCGCTTTCCTGCGAGTCAGAAAAATAGAGATAGAGATGAAACAAATCTTCAGATCACCGCTGTAATAAAACATTAGATTGTCGTTTCTTCTGTTTATGAATCATCGATATCGATATCCATCGTTTCTGTTTATAAAACACTTTTTTGTAGTAGCCTAATTTTTAGCTTATGTAATTCATTTGTTTTGACGAACTGCTTACATTTCTTTCTTAGTTCTTGTTAAATCTGTTTTTTTGTGATGAAATGAGTGAGTTTGCGCACTCCCTCATGCGGAAGTATGGCTGGAGCGAAGGAAAAGGACTCGGTGTTGATGAAGATGGAATAGTCGAGGCTGTTCGGGTCAAAATTAAAGCTGATTCCCATGGTGTCGGTTACAACCCCAACAGGCAACACACGAACTTCTGGTGGGAGGATTGTTTTAACAAAGCTTCTTCCAATATTGTTGTTAATAACAACAAAGAAGGTGTTAAAATAATTTCCAAAAAAAAGGGGAATTTAAAAAAAACTCTTCAAGCTAGTTGCACCCCCGCTGTTTACAAAAACTTTGCTCGACCCACCATCAAAGATGAAGTGCCACATGATGGAGATTCCAAGCAGTCAATTCTCACTGATGAAGAATTGCGCCGGGCCTGCTGCGGCCGCACCGCCCATAAAAGTGCGCGCCATGGTCTAAATCAGGCGGGCAAGCTTGCCAGGCTGGCTGAACATGAAAAAGCTTTTTTAAAACGAGAAGCTCAACGAAAAAAAAAACCTTTCAATGATGGTACGAAAAAGTAAGCAAAAATTATTAAAATAAACTTTCTAAACGGTTTTTATTATCATTGAAAGTCGGTAAATTTTTTTTTATTTATTTTCATTTTTACTCACAATCAACTTGAAATTAATCACAGTGCATGTAGAAATAAAGATTGTGAATAAGAAAGCAGCGACTAAACGAAGTACGTTATTACATGCATAACTGACGTTATGTTCGCTGTACCTTTGAACAAAGCGATGTGATATTAATAAGAAAAGGAAAGCGAAAAGAAGATAATTAATACACACATCCGAGCCATAGTCAGAGAATGTTGTGTAATCATGGGTGGGAGAAACAACAAACTCAAAGGGGGTCTGGACCAAAACGGGTCAGGCAGGCAAAGAAACCCACCAAAAGAAATCCTGCCACGGGTCAAAAGGACCATTTCAAAAGCATATGACTGGACAAAAAATTTATATACATAAGATAAAACATACAAATAGTAAACAAGAATAGGTGCAAAAGAAGTAAATTATGTGAATTTTCATTGAACTGGATGGGCCATAATGATCTGAATGTTGCCTTTGAAGTCGCATCAGGCTTTTATCACCTTCAATTTCTTTGTCCAATTAGGTGGAGTTACCTGTAATAATAAAAACCAGCAGCAGATGTTTTAAAATTTGTGAAGTCTATTACCATTAAAAATTACATTGCTATAAGGTGCTTTTGAAATTCTGTACGAAATTTACTATATGATTTTATCTGTTTGATGCTTGATGGGACTTTATTCCAAGCAAGAGGACCTCTGTATCTTAAAGATTGTTTAGTTATATTTAATCTACAAAATGAGGGATAGAATTTGGACTGGCTTCTTGTACATTTGGTGAAATTATCGCTTTCCAGGTTATTTTGAAAAAAAAGATCAAAGCATGGTGGTAACATGCCTTTTATATATTTATACATAAAACAAGTTATTTCATCAATTGTCGTTATGTTGTTGTTTCGCAAGATGTCAGTAACGTTAGCTCTCTGATGTAATCCAAATGTCAATCGTATGAATTTATTAGCGATTCGTTGAATTTTTGAGGCTGTGGTTTTATTACCAATATGCCAAGTTGTAATACAATATCTTATATGACTGATTATCAGGGAGTTGTACAATATAAGCAAAGTTTTTTTGTCAAAGTGTTTTGAGATTTTTTTGATAGTAGAACAAAGTCCATATGCAATTTCCAACTTAAATGTTCATGAAATATTATTTCCAAAAATTTCGTTTTTGGTTGCTGAGAAATAAATTTATTTCTGATTGAAATTGTCAGTTTTTTTGATGGAGGCTTTGTTTTGGGTGTGCGAAAGATCACATAATGTGTTTTGTCAGTGTTTAGAAATGGCTGATTTGCTAGAAGCCACTTATCTATGTTCACTAACTCCTTATTTGCAGCTTCATATAAGGTTTCATAGCAATTACTTTTTAAAACTATGTTAGTGTTTCTGCGTACATGATGCATTTTTCTAAGGTCAAGCAATTATTTAAATCATTTACATAAATTGAGAATAGTAAAGGACCTGAAATTGAACCCTGAGGGACACCATATTAAAAAAAAATTTTTTAAGGGTAACACATTTTTTTCCAAAAAATAGCATTGAATCAATTAAGACAGGCAAAATAACACAAACCCCATGGAAAAAAGGAAGCAGTAAAAGACATAAAGCTGATGCATGCATATCAACCCCATGGAAAAAAGGAAGCAGTAAAAGACATAAAAAAGCTGATGCATGCATATCAACCAAAGTTTCATCTAAAAAAATTAAGCTACACAAAATTTGCTTTAATAAGTAGTTCTTTTTAAGGCCAAACACGTTAATCTCACAAACGATAAGTGTATGTAGCCTACTATATTATTCATATACTTTAAATGTGATTTTAACTGCAAAAATTAAGATGTTACTGTGGAACACTGATATCAATAACTATAGAGCACTTTTTAACAAAATGTCTAATGTCTACAAATAATCATTACAACTTCAACTTAGTTATGCAAGATTAATTGCAAAAGAATAAGCTGTCACTGTGGAGCACTGACCAATAACTATATAACAAAATATAGGACAGTCCAATAATGTCTACAAATAATCATTACAATTGCAAAGTTAAGCTACTTTAATTGTAAAAAATAAGGTGTCAATGTAGAGCTTGATACCAATAACTACAGAGCACTATTGAACGAAATATAGAACAGTCCAGTGCTCAATGACTAAAAATAATCATTACAACTCCAACTTAAGTTAAGCTTTAAAGTTGTAACAATAATTTATGGAGACCCTGGATCATACTGAAAAGAAGCAGTGTAAAACATGCAGATCAAGTAAACTGTTAAAATCTATTTAAATGCTTATGTCAGAAAGTATTGACTGCATCATTTTAAAATTCTTATCTGAAATTTTGTATTGTTGTTGGCTAGAACTTAAACACATGCCAAGGCTGAGCAGCATATGGTTGCATAACACAAAGCACAGGTCTTATACGAAGCAGAATATGCTTGTATGACAGAAATTGGTGGATTGGTGTTTCTTTTTTGTTCTTGCTTTTTATTAGTTTACAAAAAAGACAAAATAAAAATAAGATGTATCACAGAATAATGACAATGACTTTGTTGTTGTCCAATATTACATAAAAGCACAATTACCCGAGGCGCGGCTACAAACGAAATAAATACAGATTACCGCACCACGGTAGCTACAATAATCAACAAACACTGTTGGTTCGATTCCTATCGTAACAATTGGTATCAGGCTTGCAAACTTGAATTCTAACTCAAAGAACTTGGTCTTTTTTGCCAAACTTGAAAAATTAAAATTGCTAAATTCGAACTTGAACTCAAACTCAAAAAATATATAATTAAATTTAAATTCATTAATTGAACAGTTTTGAAAAGAGAATAAATAACATTTAAGATTTTGCTTTTGATACTGTTATTAAATTGTTTAATTTCAAATGCAGTTGAGTTGTATTTGACTCAGGAAATGTTTGGGCAAAGTCAAAATTTTTTGGGCAGTAACAGGAAAATGTTTGGGCAACAAATAATTTTTGGGCACAGAAAACCAACTACATTTGCAGGACAAGGTTTTTAAATTCAGAAAAAAGATTATGGTTTGAGGTAAAAACTTTGTTTAAAGACTTTTTTGAAATAAAAATCAAGAAATCTAAGATAGATTCCAAGTAAAGATCTTTTTCTTTCATCTTCACTCTAAATTTGAGGCAAAATTTTTTCTTATATCTGTAAAGTATTAAAGATAATGATTCCGGCAAAGTCGTAAAATTTAAGAAAAACTTTAAAATAGCTTTTAACAGCAAATGCTTCATCTAAAGCTCTTTTGTTAAATAAGTAGCCTTAAAAAAGGCTGTTTTAAAAACTCGAACGTTTTCGTCTAGCTCTCTTCAGGAGGTTTCGCTAGAATGAACTGCAGAACTGAACGTAGTATTTCAAAAGTTTTAAGACTGATCCTGATTGGCTAAAAATTAAGGTTAGTAGCAGTTATCGTAATAATTAAAAGTATTTAATAAATAAAACCACGTTTTGTCAGCGTAAAAAATTTTTGGCAAAAAACAGGAACAAAATTATGCAAGTTTTGTGCTAAAATTTGGAACTAAAAAGAAAATTTTTTACAATTATACTAACAATTTGTGTTTGTAAACAAATTCTTTCTGTCTACACAAATTAGGTTTTCGAAGAGTGATGAAAATTGATTCCAAGACTGATAAATGGAAATCGGATCGTGCTTTAGAGAGAATAAAAAATTGATTGTCCTTATAGTGAGATGCACATTTTTGGTTATGTAACAGATGGTTTCCAATCGCTGAATCACAGTGCGGTATTGAGTTCGCTAGTTTTCCTGGGCGTTCTGGTTGTTTACGTTCTTGACTGGTTCTGTTCCGAATAGACTTCGGCACATGCTGGCGGATTCTGTCCTGCAAACGTTGAGACGTTCGACCCACGTACCGACTATTGCAGTGGTACACGTATTCATATACGACGTTACTTTGTTGAAAAGTGGGAAGAACGTCTTTATGTATAGCAGGTAAAATTCGTCTGGTGGAAAAGATCACTCGTGGTTAAACCGCTCCAAAACAATTATTAATAAATAATTTCATTTTTTTTCAAATTTTAGGGAATTTTCGCCAATCCAAGGCAATTTTAAATAGACAGGGCATTTTTTGGGCCTTCTTTAGTGCTTTGTTGGAAACGTAAAAGTTTTTTAGAAATTCTCGATTCAATAAGAAATTCTGGATAACCATTTTTTACAAGAATAGAGCGAATATTTTCTAGTTCATGTTTTAATGTAGATTTAGAGCAGATTTTTAAGGCTCGATGTGTTAATGTATCAATGAGATTTGTTTTACGTTGTTTTGGTCCAAAGGAATTCCAATGAATATATTGACCTGTGAAAGTGGGCTTTTGATAGACTAAAGTGATGAATTTGTTATCAGATTTGGTAACAAGTACATTTAAAAAAGGCAGAGAATTATTGGTTTTAATTTCATTGGTAAATTTTAAGGAGGGGTGAAGCGAGTTAAGACAATTTAAAAATTTTTGGAATTCAGTTTCTTTGTGAAAAAAGGAAAAGGTGTCATCAACGTAACGACAGTATACGGTAGGTTTTGAAATTTTATTAAAAAGCTTTGATTCATAATAGCCAACAAATATATTTGCCAGAGCGGGACCAAGGGGACTGCCCATAGCAACTCCATCAATTTGCCTGTACATAATGTTGTTAAAGCTAAATTCAACTGAAGTAGTTGCAGTTTTCATCAGTTCGATAAAAACATGTTTAGGAATGACAGGAGTAGGGAGGTGACCGTCGTAAAGTGTTTTAGTACAAATTTCAATGGTTTCCGCTAACGGTACGTTAGTAAATAAGCTACAAATATTAAGTGAACATAGAATTGAATCATTAGAATTTACTTTGAGTTGTTGTATCATTTCAGCGAAAGAAAAGGAATCATTGATGCAATTAGTTGAGTAGAGTTCTAATACGGGTTGTAATAAGGCAGCGAGAAATTTAGCGAGTTCATGTTGGGCAGATCCAATCATCGAAAGAATAGGACGGCAAGGCACATCTTGTTTATGAATTTTTGAAAGTCCGTACATTCTTGGTCGTTGTGAGCCAGTGGGTCTAATAACTTCATAAACGGTTTTCGGGAGATCATCACTTTTAACTAATTGAAGTAAACGACGTTGAAGTTTGGTTTCATTTTGAACAGTGTTATCAAATTGATTTACAGGCCCAAGGCATTTAAATTTAGTTACGTCAGAAAGGATGGCTACCATTTTTTGTCATATTCTGATCTATTAAGAATAACGACTCCAGAGCCTTTGTCGGGTTTAGTAATTAAAATGTGTTTATTAGAACGTAGAGACTTAATCGCTTGAAGACAGTCAAAATCAAAGGGGAATTTAGTCGCATCGATAGGAGAACCACAAAAACTGTGTGCTAATTCATTAAGTTTAGCTTTAAGAAGGCTTAGTTCATCAATACTCTTTGGTTTATGATGTAACAATTGAGCAAATAAAATTTCAAATTCTGCGAATACTTCTTCACGTTTAATATTAGTTGGCGGAAGGCAAAACTCTAGACCATAGGCTAAAACAAACTTTTCAGTTTCGGAAAGAATATAATTAGATAAATTACAAATCGTTTTACCAGAAGGATTAGACGAACCAAAGCGTTAATTAAGAGAGCCAGACGAAAACGTTCGAGTTTTTAAAACAGCCTTTTTTAAGGCTACTTATTTAACAAAAGAGCTTTAGATGAAGCATTTGCTGTTAAAAGCTATTTTAAAGTTTTGTACCAATAAAAAACTTTTTAAGAAAAACTCTATTGCATCCCACCAAACATTTTTTTGGCTGGTAAGCCTATACGAGGTGTGTTTGAAAAGTATCGGGACTGTATGCTTTGCACAAACAACACTTGCAACAGTGATAAAAGCTTTGTTTTTTATAATGGCGCAATGTCTTGTGGTTGTAAAAATGTAGTTTCAGCATTCTGTGACAACCATATGCTTTTTTACAGGCTTTTCTTGAAAGGCGCTTTACTTTAGTTCGTTTTGGGATAATTTATTTAGTAAATATTTTTTTCTTTTTTTTTTCTTCTTTTGTTAACAAAAATGAGCATTGAACAAAGAATCAACTTGAAGTTTCTCCTCCGACTTGGAAAAACTCCAACTGAAACATTTAATTTGCTCCAAGAAGTTTACGGAGATGCTACGATGTCAAGAACTCGGATTTTTGAGTGGCACAAGAGGTTCAGAGAGGGAAGAGAGGATGTGGAAGATGATCCTAAGAGTGGAAGGCCAACAACAAGCAGAACAAACGAAAATGTTGAGCATGTGAGAGAAAAAGTGCGCAGTGACCGCCGCCTTACTGTTAGAATGATAGCAGATGAGTTGAGCATGAATAGTGAGAGGGTGTGGAGGATCATTACAGAAGATCTGGGGATGAGAAAGGTTTGTGCGAAAATGGTACCAAGGTTGCTGAATGATGGGCAAAAGGAAAATCGTGTGCAAGTGTGTCAAGACATCCTGAAACAACTTGAAATTACACCAGATCTGCTGAGTAGAGTTGTTACCGGTGATGAGTCGTGGATCTTCAAGTACGATCCACTCACCAAACGGCAGAGCCTTGAATGGAAGAGTGCATCCTCACCAAGACCCAAGAAAGCAAGGCTGTTCAAGTCCAAAATTAAGGTGATGCTGATTGTTTTCTTTGATGTTCATGGAATTGTTCATCTAGAATTCTTGCCACAAGGCCAAACCATTAACCAGAATGTTTACAAAGACATCTTGCGACGTTTGATGCGTTCGGTAAGGGAGAAAAGAAGAGAATTGTGGGAGACAAAGTCATGGCTGCTTCATCATGACAATGCTCCTGCTCACAATGCCTTAAGCATACGACAATTTCTTGCAGAAAATAACATTGCCGTGCTGGAGCAACCACCCTACTCGCCAGATCTGGCTCCCTGTGATTTTTTCTTGTTTCCTAAGCTCAAGGGAGTCATTAAAGGAACCCGTTTTCAAGACTCAAAAGCCATAACAACAGCCGTAACGAAGGAACTACGAGCGATCCCAATGGAATCTTTCCAGAAGTGCATAGAAGCATGGCAACAGAGATTAAAAAAGTGCATTCGAGCTCAAGGAGATTACTTTGAAGGGGACAAGTTGTAATTGTTACGTGGCATTTCAAATAAAATAATTATTTACACAGTCCCGTTACTTTTCAAACAGCCCTCGTATAATGGCCTGTTTTATTATTTCCTTCACTTTTGTTGTAGCCTTCCAATTTTTTTAAAAGTTATTTTGTAGATAAGCTTAATTGAGCTTTTGATTTTTACAGCATCGAACAAAACTTGAAAAATTAAAAATTAAAGAACTCGAACTTGGACTTGCAATTTTTTATAAACTTAAACTCAAATAGAAATCTTACCCTGATTAGTATGGTGATGACAGTGAATGATTAAGAACATGATGTAGAAGTACAATTTCTGCACCCACATGGGCCTGCAATATCTTTTTGTTTGGCCTTCTAGAGAAAACATGTGCTTTATACGTACTATACAATCATATTCTGCTCAGCATTGGCATGTGTTTAACTTCTTGCCGACGACAATGCAAAATTTCAGATAAGGATTTTTAAATGATGCAGTCAATATTTTCTGACATGAGCACTTAAATAGATTTTTAACAGTTTATTTGATCTGCATGTTTACAGTGTTTCTTTTCAGTATGATCCAGGGTCTCCATAAATTATCGTTACAACTTTAAAGATAAACTTAAGTTAAAGTTGTAATGATTATTTTTTAGACATTGGACACTGGCTATTCTATATTTTGTTCAATAGTGCTCTGTAGTTATTGGTATCAAGCTCTACATTGACACCTTATTTTTTACAATTAAAGTGGCTTAACTTAAGTTGCAGTTTATTTTTTATTTTATCTCTATATTTATCCTCCTGACTCACAGGAAAGCGACGGAGACGCTAATACATAGGGTAGGCAATTACCCCGACCTGCTTCCGGAGATACCAAGATATTGCTGTTCGCTTGTAATTTAATAGAGATATGACTGTAATTTAGAACTGCTTGCCAGGATCACCAAGCAGGGAAATGTGCCGTAAAGTGTCTTTTCTAAGGACACAACAGAATGGCGCGAGTGGGTTTTGAACCGAGACCGTGTTGTTCACGAGTTGTAATGATTATTTGTAAACATTGTTGAACTGTCCTATATTTTGTTATATAGTTATTGGTATCAGTGCTCCACAGTGACAGCTTATTCTTTTGCAATTAAACTTGCATAACTAAGTTGAAGTTGTAATGATTATTTGTAGACATTAGACATTTTGTTAAAAAGTGCTCTATAGTTATTAATATCAGTTTTCTACAGTAACATCTTAATTTTTGGAGTTAAAGTCATATTTAAAGTATATGAATGGTGGAGCACTGTTGATGAAGAGAGTAAATTTAAATTTTGGTAGAAACACTACTTATAAACTCAATTTTTTTTGGTTCAAAGACCAAATTGTAAATTTAAATTTTGGAGAAGACCAAATTATTGTTAATAAAGGAAAGACTCGCGACTCCCAGTTTCCGCTCCCGCCAAAAAGTGCCGGCGTGTCCAACGATGAAAACGGAATTCAATAACTAGAACCGTCCTTGAAATGCTGAACTTGTCTAAATAAGGTCAGCAAAATCTCTCCAAGTTACAACCACCCTTGCTTAAATATGCGTAACTCTATGACGCCCGATACAGAAAATTATAGTTGCAACTTAAGAGAGGATTGAATTTATTATTTATCTGCGGTTTCACACACGCAGTTACTTAACACAATACAGCAAAAATTAATACAACGTTCTCTGAGCCAAATTCTAGTCACTGTGTGACAAGAGTGATCTCTCACTCTATTTATAATAAATCCGAATTGGGCCACGTGGCTCAGACGACAAAATTAACAAAACTAGATTTTATGCTCTTATACAGATTACTGCCAAAATGAGGTCACATTGGGATTAAGTAGAGGAGACCGGGGTTAGTTAGAACAAAATTTAAAAAATTAAAATTGTAGGGTTTGAAATTGATGAGAAAGATTTTAAGCTAGTCTGGCATAATAACTATTATGTTGCACAATATATCACAAAAGATTGACCAAAAATTGTAAGAGGTTTATTTACAAATTACATTCAAATAAACGTACGTTACTTGTTCCAACTAACCCCTTATGCGGGGCTTGTTGAAACACGGCATGGGGTTAGTTGAAACACAAATCATTTGTCCGTATGCAGAGTATAAAAATCTGTTCTTATGGTATAAGTCAACCTATTGAGGGTTGTAACTTGATAAATCAACAGGAAAGTCAAACTTCTGCCGACAACGTTTGGTTTCCCCTTTTTTCAATGGAACTGGCAGTTTAAAGACAATGTCTTCTAAATTGTGGGTGAATTCTGATGCATCATTAGTGTCTTCTGGAAAAATAAAGGTGGGACGTTCATTCACCAATGCAGAGCGATAGGATCGCTTTAAAAATCTGAATTACATCACCATCTT
This sequence comes from Diplosoma virens, assembly GCA_963680785.1. Lineage (NCBI taxonomy): Eukaryota > Metazoa > Chordata > Ascidiacea > Aplousobranchia > Didemnidae > Diplosoma > Diplosoma virens. The sequence continues at coordinate 39,894,276 of OY796896.1, read as the reverse complement.
CAAAAACATTAATCACTTGTCCGACATAATATCGTACACTTTTTTTGAATACAATAGGACCAGGGCAAATTATTCTTCTTTGATTTCGCTAGGTTTGGTGACCTTGGACAATTCTTCGTTCTCGGTTGTGCTATTATCCGAACAATTCTCCTCTTCTGATAAAAGTAGTGATGATGCTTCTTCAGAGCCGGACTCAATCGACGCAGTTATTATGCGTTTACAGATTTTTTGGGTGGTTTTCTTTTTTTCAGTGTTTGTTATTATTTGATTTTTTTCAGGAGTGTCAGTTGGAATTCTAGTTTTCCCTCTATTTGTACAGCTCTTCCTTTTTCTCGGAGCTGCTTTGGTGAAAGGTCGAATGTTTTCAGGAGTCACATTTAAAAGAGATTGATTTGTAGATGATGAAGGTCTTTCCGAAACTTGAGGCTGCTCGTTGAATAATTGTTGGTGTTTTGATTGGGTAAGATTTTCAGTACCTGCACTATGAACAAACCTATCAGTAACATCTGATGGCAAGAATTCTAAATCACTAAAGATGTCACGGTCAAAAGGAAAAATTCCAGCCACCTTGAAGCCTGATTGAATATTAACGGGTGTGAATGCTCTAGGAAAAGCCCTTCCAACCATATCAGGAATGTCATAAATAGTCATTGTTTTTCCTCTATTTTCTTTCATCCAACAATCGCAAGCGCTATAGTAATAACGCTTGAAAGGCTTATAAACTGCCCTATCAAGTGGCTGCAGTTTGTGGGAGCAATGGGGTGGAAATGAAAGCAAGACGATACCATGCTCTTTAGCATAGTCAATGGTTTCCAGAGTGACGTGGCTGTGGTGGTTGTCCAATAGCAACAGCACTTTATCTTTATTGCTCGGTCTAACATGTGACACAAAATGTTTCATCCAGGAAAAAAAGTTTTCCGAAGTCATCCAGCCACTCGGATGAGCTCTTACAATGGAACCAGTTGGAGCACCCTTGACAAAATGTTCTTTACAGTGTACTCTGGGAAATATAAGCATAGGTGGGATCATGTTTCCAGTTGCACTAACAGCACAACAAAGTGTGACAAGTTGATCTCTCTCTGCCCAAACAACAGCATCGACTTGCTTAACACCGGTTGCAGCAATAATTTTTCTAGGTTTCTGTACTGTGGTGCAGCCAGTCTCATCAACATTCCAAATCTTGTCTGGTGTAAATCCATCTCTTTACAAAACCGATTCATATTTGTCATAAAAAGCATTAACATTATGTCTGTTGAAACTAGTAGCACGACTAAGTGATGTGCTTTCTGGCGTCCTCAACGTTAAGTTGGGATGGCGTTTCATAAAACCAGAGAGCCAATCGCTTCCAGCCTTTTTTGCTGCAACCCATGAGTTTGGAATTTTCAAGCCAAGTTTAGCAGCATATTCATATGCCAAAGATTTGACTTCATTGGTGGAAAGTCCATAATATAAGCGGATGCTTTAAGCAAATATTCCACAAGAAGAAGTTTTTGGCTAATATTAAATACTGACCGATTATTGAAATATCCATATTTTCTCAACGATACTTCTGTTATATCATCACCTTTCACGATAGCGGCTTCTTTGCGATAATTCAAACAGTATCTTCGCAAAGTCACATGTGGAATATCATATTTATTTGCCACTGTACGGCAAAACTTTTTATCAATCAGCACCTCTGGCTTTTTGCATAACATTTTTTGTTGTCAATCCCCGTTGAGTTTTACGTTTGTACTGACGCATACTTTCAGCTAAGAAATACACCTATTACTTACTAAATATAATAACTACAATTAACTGACATTAACAAAAAAAAAATAAAGATGTGAATGCTAAATAGCAATAATTGAACTGATATGAAAAATAACATCTTGAAGCAATTGTTAAGTATAAGTTATTCTTAGAAGTGTTATGTAAAACATGTTCCAACCAATCCCCTGTGCAAAGTTTCAACTAACCCCAGTAATGTCAGAGAAATACAATTTTATTTTTCAAGAAATCATAACTAAGAAATTTAACTAGCTCTGTTTTTTATTGTAGCATTATATCTACTGTCAACATAAGGTAAATAACTTTAGCGTATCTTTTTCAAGCATATTTCTACATTAAATTATCTAAGACAATCTAATTTTACTTCAAACTGTAAAATTAAAAAAATCTTACACCTTACTTACATTTTTGCTTCAAGCCATTTGAAATTAGCATGGCGGATGTAAATCAATGTTATACATCACTAGGTAGCAGTAAATATTTTAGAAAATGTTGAGGGAGCAAAAAAACAGCAATGTTTCAACTAACCCCGTGGTCCAACTAGCCCCGGTCTCCCCTAATTAGGACGATACATTTAGATTATTTAGAACGGATGCAGTTAATTTAAAATCGATAAATTGATTGATCTGTTAAAGGCGTTAATTTTATCACATTTCCTCGTTGTTGGCAGCTGCGACTTATTGCATTTCTAATAGGTCACAAAAAATTCACAAAGAAGCAATTTGCATTACGTAACAAGTACATACACTTATCGTTCGTGAGATTAACGTGTTTGGCCTTACAAAAAAACTACTTATTAAAGCAAATTTTGTGTAGCTTGATTTTTTTTAGATGAAACTTTGGTTGATATGCATGCATCAGCTTTTTTATGTCTTTTACTGCTTCCTTTTTCCCATGGTTTACTGCTTGTGTTATTTTGCCTGTCTTAATTGATTCAATGCTATTTTTTGGAAAAAAATATGTTACCCTTAAAAAAATTTTTTTTGTAGTAAACATCAAAATTAATTCAACTTTTTTGTTTGGCATGAAGGTGTATTGGTATAAGAATAGAATGGGTGAATTTCAACTTTTAAATTTTAGACTCATTTTTTTATATGCCTTTAAATTTCGACCTCTGAAAAATATAAAAAAAATTCAAAGCTTTTTTATCATATGAAGCAGTTTTTTACGACTTTTTAAGCTATTTTTTTGGACTCCTTGGGTCTTAAAATACCTGCCTAGCAATTTTCAGCAACCTCCTATGATCACAGGCTAAGAAAATAGAAATTAAATAAAATTTTAAGCATGTGCATTGAAGCGTAACAAGCAAAAATGGCGTTTTTTTAAATAACCGTAACTTCAAAAATAATGAAAATTTTTAAAAACTTTTTTTTTCATTCTTATTATTTCAGTGAGATCTACAAGTGTGCCTTATTTCATAAAAATATGAAACATTTGGTGTAACCCATTTGCTTATTTGGCATGGAATGACCCTTCAGCAATATTTTCAATTAAAAATGAAGTTGCGTGACTAGTTGAGTGATTTTTTCTGAAGCCAAATTGATATTTATAAAAAAAGTTTTGTTTTTTTAAGAATAATACTACACGATTGTACATTAACTTTTCCAATATTTTTGACATGGAGCAAAGTAAGCTGATTGGGCGATAATTGCATACATTAGTTACACTACCCTTTTTATGAATTGGTGCTACTTTTGCAGTTTTAAAGTCAGAGATAAATTTACCACAAGCTAACGAAAGACTAAACACATGTGTTAGAGCTATTAATATATTGTCTGGTGTGCTTTTTAAAATAGTTGAGGGAATTTCATCAATGCCAGTACTTTTTTTAGGCTGAAGGTTACTGATTAGTTTTTTTATTTCAGTTAAACTAATTGGATAGAGATAAAGTGTGCTCAATGTGGAAGATTGCATAAATATTTAAAAACTATGAGATGTTTGGGGTAAATCTGATACTAAATTATTTGCAACATTGACAAAGTAATCATTAAAATAATTAGTAATCTGGAGAGAGTCATTTACCAAATTATTGTTTATGGATATGGAAGAACATACTGATGATTTAACTTTACCTAATTGTTTGTTTATTTTTTTCCAGGTCTCTTTTAAATTATTACTTAATTTATTAAATGTTTGTTTAATATAACTCTGTTTTTTTTCTTGTAAGGCGCGATTGTATGTATTTCTTGTTTTATTGAAGTTTGCTTTGTTTAAAACACTTCTGTTTTTCAGGAATTTTTTAAAACACTTTTTTTTTTTAAGTATTAATAAATAAAGATCATTATCAAACCATGGCTGCTTATTTTTGTTTTCAATATTTTGCTTGATGAAAGGGAAGCAGTAGTTAAAAGTAGATTTGTAATTGTCCATTAATAATTTAAATGCTAAATTAGTATTAATTTTATTTAGTATTGCATTAATATCAATATTTTCTAACATTTTGTTAAACATGGTTATATTTTGGGGAGTAAAAGATCTTTTTTGTTAAGGTCTATACAAATTCTGTTTATTAAGATTAAAACACATATATACTGATAGATAGTCAGAAAGTGGATTTAAAATTCCTGATTTTATTTGCTGTTGGTGTAAATTTGTCCAGATGTGGTCTAATACTGTTGCACTTGAATCTGTGATGCGAGTCGGTTTGTTAATAACTGGGAACTAATGACCTTCAAGTATCATTTCAATAAAATTGCATACATGTTCATTATCTTGATTTGATAAATCATAATTAAAGTCTCCAGTGATAAAACATTTGTTTAGTGATTCATTACTATTATGGATAAATAATGATCCAGAAGATAAATACAAAAATATTTCCATATCTTTCATGTTGAAAGCAAACTAATGTCATTGCTTTGCTTTTATGAAATACTTTCTACTGCGCAAATCCTGATTAGCAAAATTTATGTGTAAAGGATCAAAAATATCTCTATGATATCACTCAAATGTGCAGATCCTTTTCGCATCCGTATGATGGCGCAGTGAGACACGTGTTCTTGTTTGATTCAATGCTTTCTAATTGAACAAAATACTTCTGTCAAAGAATTCTGTTTGCTGCCAGAAAAGTAACTAACTGAATGAGAGGTTTTATTGCAACATGGAAGGCAGGCAACGTCGCTTTCCTGCGAGTCAGGAGGATAAATATAGAGATAAGATAAAATAAAACCGGTATTACTACGTTCGAGCGAAAATAATGCGAAATGAGCGAAACAATATCTAAAGTTCTGCAAAATTCACATTTGAAAATAAGTTAACATTGGACTACCGAAAAATTTATAAACGCACAATGGGCATTATAAAGCTTGTGGCAAATTGGAACAGTTCAGCCTCCGTGTGTAGACCCAGTTTACCTCGAAAGTAAAACTCGTTTAGCTTGCGCCCGCCTAATATTTACTTCCGGGTAGAGTGAGCCAAAGATTTTTAAAAAGCGTGCGGAACTTCAAATGTCCCACTTTGCACAGTTTTCTGCTGTCTTTTCAGATTTATCAAAATTTTTTGATACAGCTGATCACCACATTATGCTTCGAAAAAAAGAGAAAATTTAGTATCCTAGAAAAAATCTTAAAAATTGTTTGACTGAATAAAGGCAATGTAGAAAATTTGCGAATTATAGAAACTCATTGCAATATAGAAAACCTGAGAAATTGTTGGCAATACTAGAATATTGCCTTAATTCAAATACAAAATTGATGTAATCATTGATAAAATCGAGAGCCTGGTAAGAGTTTGAATTAAGTTCCAAAATTGTTGAATTATCGTTACTACCACACACCCAGCATCCTCTTGGGGTAGGTTGCGGAAAACAATAAATTGTTTTCGAGCATAAAACTTACAAAAATTTTTTTTGTAACTAAAAATATTTTTGAGCTCATAAGGAAGCTAATAGTGAGGGAGTATCCAAAGATGGCCAGACGTAGAGAGTCAAGTGCAGTGCAGTTTAGCACAAGATAAAAGATGTCCTGTGATTTAGAACCAAAGTTACTGCGCGAAGAAGTCTCGGCTCGACCAATCCTGTTGAGGTATGTAGCAAGAAGAGTACTGTTCCCGTTGCAGCGTAAACGAGAGAGAGAGAGAGAGAGAGAGAGAGAGAGAGAGAGCACAGCAAGCGGAGCGAGGGAGGGTAAGCTCTTCAGAAGATACTGCAGGGATTTGGTGATGGACGAAACCAGATTAGATACCGCCTCGCTAACTGATGTAGAGGGATAGGCGTTGGGAAGAAATAAGAGGTAAGAAAAAGAGTGGTATGATGGAGGGGTCATGAGTGGCACCAACTTTAGCAAGGGTATCCACTAAGGCATTGCCTGGAAAAGAAGAATAACTAGGTATCCATTAAAGATAGACTACCTTAAAGTCATAAAGAATTGAAATTGGGTGTCAGTGCGAGATTTGGGTATTAGGTATGGCAAGGGAGCAAAGAAAGTTGACGGGACAAAGATGACGGTTTTAAAGTTACAGGACGAGAAATGAGAAATACACCATTCAAGAGCATAAAGAATGGCATAAGTCTCGGCGCTATAGCTGGTGGCCCAGCATCCAGCCGAGAAGGAGAGAGATCCAGCAGTAAAACATTTAGTACAATTAATATGAATCCCTGCTTTTCCCTCTCCCAGCCGCCAAGAACCAAGCCATCAGTCCAGGCAGTAATGTCGCTGTGTGGGAGGGTCATCGATGGGAGACAGCAACGGTATAGCTAAAAGAAAGGAGGGTTGGAGGGTTGTTACGAGAGCATGGGAAAGTGGTGGTAAGAGATAGAATAAGAGGAAGGCGGAGACCAGAGAGGTTTGGGAGAACATAGAATTAGAGGTTCGCGAGGTAATTGTAGGTTATGAGTGAGGTTATGGAAAGTAAAAAAGAATCTCAATGAACCTTTCTTGAGACGAATACGAGATAATGGGCAAGAAAGGCTAAAAGAAAGGTTGAAGGTAGTTTTATAGCACGTTCGAAGTAAGAGAGAGATTAATGGGAGAGGGTCGCACGCAGTGGGCAGGAGTGCTTCTAGATGTAGGAAAGGAATTGGAGTTGATGACAGACAGACTGCGATGACTGTACAGGAGGATCTATGCATTCTCTCGACTGAGATGATATGGGTGGGGGACAAGAAAGAAAACCAGCCAGGGGAAGCATAGATAAGTATGGGGCGAATAAGAGTTTTATGTAAGATTAAATGATATTCTTTAAAGGGGCCTCAGGAAGCAGAGGCAAGAGAACCGAAGGCACAAAATTGGTTGTAAAACTTTTTTAGTAAAGATAGAGGATGATGTTTGAAAGAAAGGATTCGGTCGAAGGTTACACCCAGAAAGGTCGGATTTGGATTAAGGGGTAATGTACTTTTCGAAAGTTATATTTGTTACAAACTATACAAGCATTTTTGTGGAAAAATGAAAAATCATGATTGAGGCCAGAGTTGTAACTAATCCACATTGAAAAGACAGGATCCACTTTGACTCCAAAGCCCTTTAAGCAGGGGTGCAAAGCTCTAAAACTGGTTGATATATATCTTGATGTTGTTAAAATATTTTAATTCGACTCGATATGATAAAGAAACTACTATTTTGGAGTAAATGTATTTTTAATATTTTGGTTTAATAAATGTACCATAATTCCACTAATAGTTTCCAAAATTCAAAATAACGGCGTGGCTTCAGCTCCAATTCTTACCTTCCAAGTCGAAGTCCTTAAAAGCAGTGACTTTATTTGAGTCGAGTTCGAATTCACCAAAACTTGAGTCGAAGTCCATTAAATTTCGAGTTCTTTCGAATTCCAGTTTATACAGTGCAAATTTTTTTTAGAGTCCAAGTTTATGACTAACCGTATACCCCAAGTTTTTACATTTAGGTAGTTGTGAAAAATCCACATTTTTTGATCTTTACTTAATTTTGAACAGCATTTTTACAGCCGACGTCAAGTGACACAAAAAAACTTAACTTATAGCCCAATACTTTCTCGAAAGTGAGTGTTCTTTTTTTTTTTTTTGAGCAATTTACATCTGGACTCAAGCTAGTTTTTAGTCTTTCTAAGGTTCTTTAAATGGACTTGAGTCATTTCAACTTTGATCCAGGCTAAAACACTTCCACCCACAAGCATTTTCGACTGGTTCGGCCTGTGCTTCAATTTATAAAAAATTTTCCCAACCCAGTGATGAAATCGTATCAGCCAGCGTTGAATGTGCCAAGTTGCTTATGCAAGGGTCAAGACAGTGCCACTTTACATAGCTGCAAGCCTTAAAGAGTCGGCTAAACGGTTAATATTGCTTGAGTTTTGTGGATTTTAATAGCATCAAATTATTTCTGATTAGACGTCGGACGAATAGTTATTTCAATGCGTTAGTATAACCTAGGATTTTATAAAGGAGTAAACGGCCGACGGTAGCTGTTGAAAAGGAAAACTAGCAGAATTTCAAACCCTCATCAATCTTTTTATTATTTTACCCAAAGTTTTAGAAATGTGGCATCACGAAAATTTCAATCATTTGATTTGGTTTTGTAAATAAAGAACTTTAATATCTTATGCTCTTTCGTTTTTAATTCAATTTAAAATCAATTTATCTTGCTTCCAAAAATTTTTCTTTTCAGTTGGCCTATGTGACAAAATTAGACTACATTTGAACAACAGAAAATTTTTCGCTAGTTGGCGTATGTGGCGCTTTTACAGCAACTTTGAAAATTATCAGATGTATGTTGACACTAAGTCATGCTAAATTGTCGTCTACAAAGTTTTAAAATTCAAATTCTCAGGCTAACTGACGAAGTCTTTTATAGTCCTCTGAAACAATGATTAGTACAGCTTTTTTTAATTTTATTTTTGTTTAATTTTAACTTAACAATTTTGCCCTGTTATAGAAATTTCTATGGACAATTTTTTTTAAATAGAAGCAACGTTAATTTACATCAGTTTTGAAATAATTTTATTTCTTGTCAATAGTAAATAAAAAATCTCAATTTATCTTAATACATTTGTGATCCACAATAAAAAGCATTAAAAAATGGGTTCTTCTGCCTAACAATAATTCGTATAAAAACTTTAACATACATTAAGAAAAATAATTTTATGCATCAACAATTGTAAATTTGATCTAAAGTTTTTTTCTTCGTCATTTTCATCTCTAAACGATTTATGCTCTTGATTCGCAGAAAAGCGTTAGAGGGCGCTATACTTCGAGCAACCGTTACGTTGACCTAAGATGTCGTATCCGGTTGAAGTTTTTTTTTAAATTCTTTTATTAGGAATATAACTGAAATTTAGAGCTGTTCAGTTCAGTTCAGTTTAGTTTTCTTTTATTTCTGCTCCGCCACATGAAAAAAATAACAAAATGCTGAAGAGTTGTTGAGTTGTTGAAAGACGGGGTTAGAAAAAGGAAGAAGCAACGAAACGAGCTGACGTTGTGACTTGCTAATTAGCGATGAAAAGTGTGACCTGTTGTATCATATAGAAGCAAGGTTGCTTCACCTTATTATAAAGTTGTTTAAAAAAAAAAAAAGAAAAAAAAGAAAGAAAATAAAATATAAGACCCGCGATCTTATCAATCACTAATCTTTATGCATGGCAATCAAAACGTCTGGACACCGTATAAGATGGTCGAGAAATTACAGAAACTGTTTTTATCAACATTTGAACGTCTTGCATTTCATATTTTTAATAACAAAATTTGGTATCTCGAAAAGCGGCTCTATCACGATGCTTTTAACTATAGTGGATATTGTTATATGACAATATAATAAGTTGCATGTGTGAGCATTAAGCAATTGATACGATTGCGGTTCAAATTCTCCTCACTTGTTTCTGCTCTGTCCCTGTGGAAAGATACTTTACGCCACTGTTTTTGTTTTAAAATTTAGTCATATGACAAAATAAAAATTAAAAAATATATCAGGGTGTCCATAAATTATCGTTACAATTTCAAAAATTCACCATAAACTTTTTTTCAAGATATTTTCAGTCGATTTGTTTTATAGTAAAGGGAAATGCTTCAAGTTTACGTTAGATGCTTTAGTACATCTCTACGTGTGCACCATCAATCGCACGTACGATACCCAACCGATATTCAATTTCTTACCATGCTGTAGCAAATTTTTTAAAATTTGTTAAAGTTTTTGAAATTTATGTTCAGCTGGTAAAAAGTTTTTTGAAATTTTGTAGAACTTAATTCAGTAACTCAGTACGTTTTTTAATCTTATAACCTTTCGGTGCCTGTTATGAAGGCTTTCACCGATAACACAATCTTGGCTGTCTACTAAAAGATAAAATTCTTAAATCTTATTACTGGATCAACCCTAGGAACCAGTAACAGCAAATATATAGTCTAGCTAAATCACAGCTCAGACTACCACAATATCTTCTTTATAAAAAATATGCCCCAATCCACTTAGGAGCCCACTATAGTATAAATCAACAGCAAATACAGATTCAGTAGCTTAATTCTTCAGCAATCACGCAGACAACCAGAGACTTGTGTTCAAAAACTAGGAATTCACACAGCTAACAAATTTCCAATACTAAGTTACCACAACGAATCATAATAATGCTTCCGAGCAAGCCTTATTTATATCACTCGTTCATAAGTATCTGGAACGTTCTGAAATTTACTCAAATCAAGTTAATCACAAACAATCACTATTACGTCATAGTCAAAACAGGTCAAGCGGATAATCTAGAATTTACTCCAAAAATTACGAAATTAAGCAGTGTTGCCATTTTCTTGTAAATAAATGCAAAATATTTAAATAGCTTATAAAAACGTTATTTCTTCGGCTATTTGAGCCGGACCAAAGCGAAATCAAAGAGATTTTTCAGGAGATTGTAAATATACATAATGGGGGCGATTTTTAAGAACGGAACACATGCTCTTGCTAACATATCTACAATAACTGTATCAATTGTTTTAATAATTCGATGTTGTAAATCATTAATGTCTCTGACTTTCTTCCATACTTGCGTCCAAAGTTTCGCTGTGCTTTAATGTCTGACTTTCTCTCTCTAAACCAGGAAACACACAGGATTTTTCCTGCAGAGTGTTCATTTTCATGAACTCTACTTTCGCTACTAAATTCAAAAATATTCTGCTTAATCACTGTAGAATTTAGTAAATAGTTTTTGAAAATTTTGTTCCGACGATAAAAAGTTTTTTGAAATTTTGTAGCAAATTTATTCGGTAACTTAGTACGTTATTTAATCGTCTACCTTTTCGGCGCCTGTTATGAAAGGCTCTCACCGATAACGCAATCTAGGTGTCTACTAAACGATAAAATTCTTAATCTTTTTGCTGGATCTGACCTTCGAACCAGCGACAACAAAAATATAGTCTAGCTAAATCACAGCTCAGACTACCACAATATCTTCTTTATTAAGAAATATGCTCCAATCCACTTAGAAGCCCGAATAGTATAAATCAACAGTAAATAAATCAACAGCAGCTCACTAGCTTAATTCTCCAATAATCACGTAGACAACCAAAGACTTACGTTCAAAAACTATGACTTCACACAGTTAACAATTTTCCAATTCTAAGTTACCACAACGAAACAATCACTAAATAAATTGTAATTTTAAACCTAATTATTTTCACAAGTACCTGTTAAAAAACAAAAAACTTGAAGCATTTTCCTTCACTATAAAACAAATCAAATGAAAATATCTTAAAAAGTAAAATTTTGACAAACTTTGAAAATTGTAACGATAATAAACACCCTCTATATTGAGCTATAGAACAGATGGCACTAAAAACTACCATCTGTGTCGTAGTGCGTTACGCATGCCGAACCCGAGATCACTGCTCGACCATGGTTTCGAGTTTTAAACTCTCATCCGGAACAGTCTGCTTACCCAGGTTTTGCCGCTTCTATCAGTGTAGCAATGCATCTGGTAGAAGGCCACAAATCGTAGATATAACCAGCTCTGCAACAAAACCTATAAGAGTTTGAAACTCAAAACCATGGTCGAGCAGTGATCTCGGGTTTGATGTGCGTGATCCACAATGCCACAGATGGCATTCTTGATGCTGTCTGTCCACAATTCGATACATTTCCAGCATCTGATCATCCGCGTGCGCGATGCACAATGCCGCTTCTATCAGTGCAGTAATGCACCTGGTAGAAGCCCACAAATCTTTAAAAAATAAAAGATTCCAATTGGAAAGCAAATTTGTCACATTTCCGGAAGCAAGTCGGCTAAATTACTTGCAGTAGATGGTTAGGATCAAGAGTTTCACTGTTGAACAAAGAGAATTCTAATTTTTAGTTGGCAAAGTTCATCTGGCTTAATAATCAATAACTGTTCTGTTAAAATGGGACGAAGGCATCCAAATGTTTAAGGCGCCATTCAAGACACTATTTATTAAACAAGAAAGTGCGCTGCAAAGTACTCACCTATCAAGTGGACCGAGTATAGGGCAACAGCGTGACGTGGGAAGATATTTTTTGCGCAGTGCCACAAGGTTGTGACAAAACGTGAGTTCTTCGAGCTGGTTACTGTTTTTGGGTTGATGCCTTCTAAAATTCAAACACCTTTTGGAAAAGAAGTCGAGTTGACTTGCAGGCAACAGCTTCATATCTTCCGTTTCTAAACGACGAGAGGGAGTGTTGTCCCGTATAGGAAAGTGTTGTGACCAGTGGTGGGATTCAAATTTTTTAAGAACAGGTTCTAAGAAACTGCAAACTTCAGATCGTATATATATGATAAAATTAAACAATAAAGTTGTTACCTAATGAAGTACCACAATAGAAAAACTTTCTATTATGTTTTTTTAATTCATTTGTGCAAAGTGAATACACTAATAGTCAGTACATAATAAACTGTTTTTAAATAAATAAAATAAGCATTTTGCTTTAATAATAAATTGCTTGCTGCAGACATTTAAAAAAATTAAGAAATATAACAAGAATACTTTTCTTTTTAATGATTTAATTGAAAAAATATAAACAGCCTTTCATTTTTCACTTCAAAAAATTTCCAAATTGCCAACTGGTTTGCATCATAGTCTTTAGGTTGATTTTTTTACCCTGTTGTCATCAGCACTGTGAATTTTTCTGAGTCATGTTTTCACTGAAGGAGTTGGATTCCATAAATCTAATGGAAGACCGATGAGATTTATTATCATTAAATTTGATAATTTTTTCACCAAGAGACTACCTCTTTTGTCTGTGTAAATAAGATCCATTAATGAAAACCCTTGTTCTACTTCTGCCGAGCTGATTGCAACTGTATTGATAATGTTTTTGGCTCTCTGGACAGTCTGTAGAATTAAAACATGTAAACTGCTATTAAGCACAATTTTTACAAAATCTCTGAAATCATTAATACCCACTCCATGATGTACAAATTTATTAAGTTTGCTAAATTTATTTTCTGCTGCAACCTACGGTACAACAGCTTCTTCCAAATTTCAAGTGTTTGATCCAACAAGTTAAATAACTCAAGCACGTTTTCTTGCTCCGTGCTTATAGCTTTAACATGATTATCGGCAACCAGTCTTTTCTTCATATTTTTTGTTATTGCATCTAGTAACATTTGACGAGGTAGGCTAACAAATCTGTGATTTTTAATAAATTAAACCTCTTTAAATGCATCAGAAGCAACCCTTTCATCAATTTCTTTTTCATATCTTTCCATGTTGTCCTTAAGTTATTCAAATGCTTTAATAGACCTCTTCATGAGGTTTTCTGCTTTGAACAAACCTGTGCCTCTTGCTTGGAGGGCATTACTGAGCAAAGAAATTTTATGTAAAATATCAGTCATTAAAGCTAGGTCCCTCAAAACATTTTTGTTGCAAAGACGGGCAGCTATCCCTGAAAATTTTGTGTTAGATGTGAAATATCTGTATAGGGCCGAATATGAAGCACACAGCTAGAGCCGACCTGAAGCTGCATGATGCCCATCTCGGGCTCAATACTCTACCAATTTTTAACATTTGTTGCCCGAGTTCCTGCGAAATATTGAAAAGTTCCGTTTGATTTTTATTTGACTTGTGAAAATTTGTGTACATTTTGTCCAAAAATATTTTAAAGTCTGCTTTATGTCATTCATCCAACACCAGTTGTAATCGATGATTAAGGCAATGCCGGATAACTACTTTAGGGAAATTTCAAAAAATTATAAGTCCAGACTTGCTAAAGATGGTTAATGCTTCATCTATAATAATACATATTTTTTTTATTTTGTTCAGTGATTTTTGCAAATACTTCACTTTTTATTTCTTTGGTAATGTGATCAACTATTTTGGCAGCAGTTTTACGAGAATGAAGTCCATGATCCATGCCCATCCTATTTTTTATTTGTAGCTCAACCTCATCCTCAATATCGGAAAATGGCCGGTTTCGCTTTACCAAACTATACACTGTATTGAAAACCCTGCATGTAGATTGAATACGTGTCTGATTTAATGGATCCATGCATTTTGTAATCTGATCATTTGCACGATGGTGCAGTTGCTCTAAGCAAATACTGTGTGTTTTTGAAGAAAAATTTTCTTTAATTTTTTTCGAAGAGATGCTTGCTGGACGGTTTTATCTTTTTTCGAAGCTGAAATGCTGCAGTTTTTCCATTCTAGTGACACATGATATCTCTTTTTGTGTAAAGAGTCTAGTTTTGCACAGTGATTACAGCCGAGCTTTTTATTACGAACAATTAACCCATCATATTTTTTTCTGAAATAGTCATATTGTTCATTGCTCCAGTAGTCTGGAATAGCATCTGCCTTATCACAACATTGCAGGTCATTTGTTGCACCAGCGTTTTCCGCATCTATGACGGCATTGGATACGGACATTTTATTTTTAATTGACTGTTGTTCTGAAATTTCGATTCTAGAGATTTTTTCGCAAACCCAAGCCTAAGTAAACTTTGTTGCCTCTTCATTTTAGGGCTGAATCCTGGAATAAAAAAAATTCAATAGTATTCCGCTTAAAATAAAAATAATTGTTTTAAAGTTTGTTTTGATGATTCTTTAGAATTTCTTTGACATTTTGATAAAAAAGTTAATAAGTATTATTAATATAATAGAATTAAAATATTACTTTACAGTTATTAACAACTTTCCAATTTTAGTTTATTGAAAAACTAATATATAAGCTTTAAATTGAGAAAAAATTAATTACCTTATAGAATGTTGGTGGGCAGTAGAGAGATAGACAGTTTTAATAGAAATGAAGATGCAAAAAGAAATAATCCATTTAACAAATCAAACACAAACAACCTTTCATATGTCAATAATATTATTACGCATTAGGCCTATGAAATATTAGATCTTCTAGATCTCAGACAAGCGTAGAGATGAGGAAACTAAAAAAAATAAATAAACATTTACTTTCAACAAGCAATTGAGTGAATTTAAGTTAGAGCTGTTAGGCTTATTTAACATTGAAACTAAAGGTTATAACTCAAAGTCTTGATTAACTGCTTAGCCATCCTGTTTTACAAACAAAAAATTTGAGAAAATTAAACTGCTTAAATGCATACGTTATGCGACAATGTAATTTATACACGTGTGAAGATCATAATTAACAAAAGTTGATTTAGAACTTAAATATTAATTATATTATATGCCGGGCCCCTATGGGGCACCTGGCCCCATGTGGTTGCAAATTAATTTAAATTTATGGTTTCTATGCGTTTTTACGATAATAAACAAATTAGATCAATACAAAATATAAAAAGAAAACAAAAAACACACTTAAAAATTAAAAAACCTATAAAACATGAACGTTTTCAGAATCAATAAATTGTTTGTTTACAATTTTTTACCCCTATTTTACAAAATTTTGAATGAACAAATAACACTTATAGAACATAATATCATTAAATAAGTATTAACTAAAATTTTAAATAAAAAATACACATTTCTATTTGTTTTTTCTATATTTAACATATTATTTTTGCTACTTTTTAAGATATTGAAGCCTATGGGGCCAGGGGCTCCATGGGGTTCCGAGATTATACATTAAAAATGATAATTAAAATAGATTTGAATAGCGTTTTACATAATTTTAATAACCGGTAAAGTTCTATAGAGAGTTTCTCAATTTGCATACCAATACGGCTTACGGTTGTTTTGGTGACCGCGTAAAATAGTCTTTTTGTCTGCTTTCTGATGGCGTTAAAAAGTCCTGGTAAGTCGCTTCCACATCAGGTGGATTCAGAAGCAACAAAGTCTTTTCGAATTTGTTCATTAAAGCGATGTAATCACTTTACTTGACACTGCAAAAACTCTATCGTTTAACTGGCATGGCCAGCACTGGCAAAACAAACCTTGGTAATGGAAGCCTATTAAGTCGTGGGTCAATATTTAACTTGGGAAACTTTCTTGTGATTTATGGTGAAGATTTTTGATGTAAGAAGGATTTTATATCTTTTCTGTCCTAATTGTTTAAATCAAGGTTGTGGAGTCGGAAAAATTATTTTTTAGCTCCTCCATATCAAAGTTTTTTACTCCGACTCCACGAGATCTAATAATACGGCTCCAACTTCAGCACATGTAAAAAAAGAGTCCGACTCCACTCTAAAATATGCGACTATGGCAACCCCAATTCAACAATATTGTTATAAGCAGAGTTGCGGAGTCGGAGTTGGAGTACTTTCTTTAGATTTGATAAAGCGGGAGTTGCAAATAGGAGTCGGTTTTTTGGATTCGGTGAAGTTAAGAATCGGATTTCTTATTGCGTTTGGAGACTTCAATTTATGCTAAATTATTTTAGATTTTTACAATAATTATTTTTTATTTATCCTCTTGACTCCCAGGAATGCGACGGCGCCCCTGTACATAGGCAAGCAATTAAGCAATTACCCCGACCTGCTCCCGGAGATGCCAAAATATTGCTGTTTGATAGAAATATTTTATTTTGTTTTTTAGTTTATAGAAATATGCCTGAAATTTAGAACTGCTTGCCAAGACTACCAAGCAGGGGTGTGCCATAAAATAGAATGGTTCGAGTAGGTTTTAAACTGAGATCAAGTCGATCACAATCAGGACGCTTTAACGAGCTTTAAGCACTTGAAAATTAGGTCTCCATGGTTGTGAAATCGGAATCGCTGGATTTCCACGTTTAGGGATAAAGTCGGAATAGCTTTTTCAGATGTTGTAGAGTCAAAGTTTAATTCGTAAAATTTTAAAGGGCTAGAGTCGGAGTCGGAAAAATTTTTTCTCTATATACGGAAAACAAAGACATTTTTTTGAGTCCACAACCCTGGTTATATGTCACACGTTGCCACCAGGGAGGATCCTGCAAACAAGAAGCGACACCCCCTTACATAAAAATAGTTTTTAGTAATCGCAGAGTTAGCTTTTTATAATACCTTTTTTTGTCTGCAATTAAGAGTAGATTCAAATGGTAAAAATTTTATTCCTACTTTGGTTACACTAAACCGCTGACCAAAGCACTTTTTTCTTGTTAAGTTAATGCATATTATAAGTATTGGAAATGATAAGAGATTACAAGCGGTAGCTTTAGACAAGTGCCCACAATTCTTAAGGAATCTCGACATTTTAGGGAGGGCTGAATTCAAATAAAGACTTTTTTTTATTCGTCACTTGACTTTCAAAACCGATAAGCAATAAAGCATATTCCGACGCGTTTTTTCCAATAAAAATCTTTTTTTAATCTTTAGTTTAATTTTTCAAAACAAACTCCCAAACCGAAACTTAAGTTTAATTTTGCAAATAATAAGCCAAATTTGGCCGTGAACATAAAGTCAAAATTGTTTTTAGTTTGCACTTCAAATTAAAGTCCAAAAAGTGACCTATCCAAGTACTCGCCGTATTTTTGCTTGCTTATTTTTGAATTATTCAGATGATAAATATGACTATAACTTTTAGCAATTAACCAAAAATTGGAGTTGAAGTGACCAAAGAAAAATACCAATCCCATACCAGCTCTAGCACTTCTAAATAAGCGACTCCGGCTTCAGCATATTTAAAAAAACTATTTCGGTTCCGACTCCAACCAAAAACATGCGACTCCGACTTCCGACTCTAATTTTACAACGCTGGCTTAAACCGAAATTTCTGATGTTAAGTTTCGTGTCTTGTCTCGGTCTCGATACTCCGAAGTCCCGTCTTGGTGTTGCTAGCCGAAAGTTTCGTCTCGTATCGGTCTCTAAGCACCGTGTCTCGACACTTTCTCTGCCCAGAAGCTTTAGAATACCTGCTATAAAATGCAAAAACAAAATATTGAAACTATTCATAGCAGCTCGACAAATTTCAAAAATAAACAAGAAACGAGTTTTTATAAATAAGCTAAAATTTCATGAGGTAAAATTTTGGCTTTATTTTGACCTAATAAAACTCAGTGAAAAGACTTTTGAACAACCGAGATTGTAAGGTTGTGTAAGTTTTACGATATAACAAAGCCATGAAAAAATTTGGACTCTATTAACTTTAGCGGACCTCAGTCATTACGCAACAAATCAAGATGCAGTTGAAGAACCTTGTTCAGTTACATCAAGACTTCGCAGCCTTTTCTCCATTCACTGCACACCTAAACTTTCAACATTTTGCGGCATACCTTGGTCAAAAATGTAAAAAAAATCTAATCAATTTAAACGCAAAATAAACTTATTAATTTATTTTAAAAGGTCAGAGAGTCTAGCTAGAGTTTGATTCAGCTAATTTTTTTGCAGTTGTAAAGCTTAAATTTCAAAAAAATAAAAGTTTTTTTCTATTTTAAAAAGTATTTTTAAATAATTGTTGTTGCAAGGCACACCGGTTGCAGGGCACTGATTTCCATCACCGAATGTCATCTAGTTTTTTAACTGCTTGAACAGAAATTTTCCATGAGTAAAACATAATAAATCTATAGTTTGTTTGCGTTGTAACAAGTCCAGTAATCAAAAGACTCGAATCAGTCGAGTCCAACCACCTTCGAATCCGATCGCTAGAGAGTGACTCGAGACCGAACCTGAGTACACCAAAGCTGGAGTCCACTATTCACTCAATCTTCACCCACTCGTTCGAAATCTTGGAGACCAAATCATCGTTCTCTGGTGGAGAA
Organism: Diplosoma virens; assembly: GCA_963680785.1. Lineage (NCBI taxonomy): Eukaryota > Metazoa > Chordata > Ascidiacea > Aplousobranchia > Didemnidae > Diplosoma > Diplosoma virens. The sequence continues at coordinate 39,875,527 of OY796896.1, read as the reverse complement.
AACCAATTATATCAACAAAACAATATTGTTAAAAACTTGTCTAATTTGTATTTTGTTTGCCAGGCAGGCCCTTTGTAATAACGTTTGAAGCCAACTTTATCAATTATGAAAAATATGTTGTGTGATGGCATAGATAAAAAGCTAAAACAAAATGTCAAAACATTTCTCAATCACAATAATGATGATATTGATTTGAAATGTGGGAAAAAACGAGAAAATCAAAGCTCACAACCTTGTTTTTGAAAAATGTGCTGGCCACAATCGTATTTAGTTTTGATATTCTCGTTCTAGTAAAAAAAATTTTTTTGTGATTTGCAATTATTTATAGCCTGATGTGGGTCAGCCATAAGAAACTATGCAACGCATATCCGGGAAAATTTTAAGAAAAGGAGGCATGCATTAAAAAATGCCTACTTTTCCCATTTTTTAACCTATTTTTTAAAAAATGCATGCCTCCTTTTCTTAAAATTTTCATGATTATGCAGAACAAAATTTTATACCAAATTGATTTCATCTAAACATTAACATGGAAGGAGCGGGAAGTAGCTTGAGTGCGGCAACGACTTTGTGAAGCGAGCAGCTGGTCGTTCTGAAAAAACTCATTTGCAACACAATCGCAATCATCAAAGGAAGTGGTGTTGTTTCAGGTTTCCTGTCACGGGCGACGCGCAGTTGTAATCCGCGACACAAATGTCGCTATTCTCATCGCTTCCTAGGTTTGAAGACCAGAAAGTTTTTGCTGCTTGCTCTAAACAAACACTTAGAATGTAGAAGCGGACCCGGAGTCTGTGCATCCAAGCATAGTGTTGGTCAACTCCACATCCTGTGCAACAATTTATTGTTTCAATTCATAATTAAATATTTCTAAAGCTGAATTTCTAAAATTTTTTGTTAAAAGCCATCGCTGTAATTGAAGGCCCTATTTCTAAAAGTAACTAAGTCACATTTTCGAAAAAATGAGATAAGCTGAAAAAATTGTTTGTTTAGTTGCCAGAAATATTCTGACAAAAATCTTTTCAGAATAATGAAATCACTTTCTGAATCACTTTCTGAATAGCACAGAGGTTTGAAATCTTAGCGTATTTTTATTCTAGACGTATCAAAGTTTAACTGATTTATGTTAAAAATCCCTATACACACTTGATAGCTTATTAAACCTGTTGTTTGAAGGTTCGACCTGCAAAGCAGTCTTACCTGAACAATCATTTTTTATTTTGTCAATAAAACTTGAAATAGAAGTTTTTGAAAGTTTGTCAAAGTTTAACAATATAAGAATAACGCAAACATTATAATGAAGTAATAACTTTTATTTTCATTATAGGCAAGCTTACTCAATAACTTATTTTTGCATTAGGTTTACTTGTATTACTATTTTAATCATTATTTTTAAATTAATTGGAAATCCTAACGTTTTATTTGGAGCTTTTGATTTTCGTCTATAACCTAATAATTTAGTTACATAGCATTCTGTTAGAGTCAAAAAAGAATCAACTCATCTATTGACATTCAGAAACATTTTTTTTTTAAATTTGTACTTAATAGCTTTATATTGATTTAGTTTTTAGTTAATAGATCATGGAAAAGTTTTTTTTATGTTTTCTTGGTTTGGGTACGCAAATTTTCAAAAAATTAACTTCTCATTACTTGGTTTTTTGATTTTCCCCAGATCCTAAATTCTTTTCTGATATGTCACCCTATAAAAAATAGAATGCCTGTCATCATCATTATTAGACGTAGTTGACTTTTTCTGCCTAACTACACTGTCAATTTGCTAGAAAAGCGAAAAGCTAGAAAAGAACGCTTGTAAAACAAAATTTGCAATAAAAGTGCCTAAATCCAATTTGCAAAACAAGCTTTAATTTCTTATGACGTCATAATAAAACTCTAAAAAGTTGTTGAAATAGGGAGAGATACATAACCAATGTATTAAAAAACCATTTTGGTTTTTTCCATCATTACTCTGATTTGCCAGGGTTTTTGAAAACTTTAAACCTCATTTTCTCATAACTTAGGTACATTTAGAACTAAGCCCTTCAATTGCAAATATATAGGCTACAGTAGAATTTGCCGAAGCCGCCACATATTTCTTCGCCCCAGTTGAATGCGCCTTGTTTTTCGTGTTATCAAGTTTGGCTAAGTTGTCTTCTCCTAACTCATCAATTTGCCTAACTCGCCACCGTTTTTTTCACCACCAACAGAAAAATTTACCTAAGTTGTCAGGTTTATAAAAACTTTGCCAGCCTGATTATATTGCAAACTTTTAGTCTGCCACCACTACACTACAGTCGTTTCACCTATCTGTCTACAATCCTTATCGATGTAACAACCCCACTGTGGATCACAAAATTCCTTTATAACTCCGTTATTTCATTACTTTAGATTGTTTTCATCAGTTTTAGTTTTCTTTCAGTTAGCCATCTTACAGCATTGTTAAGCAGTCTAGCTATGAAAGTTATAAAAGCTATTAGTTTTTTAAGATAAATAATGATAGTCTGTGACTAGAAAATATACAAAAAAATAAGGTTGCGGAAGAGAATATTGTTTATTTTATTTTATCTCTATATTTATCCTCCTGACTCGCAGGAAAGCGCAAAGGCGCTAATACATAGGGTAGGCAATTACCCTGACCTGCTTCCGGAGATACCAAGATATATTGCTGTCCGCTTGTAATTTAATAGAGATATGACTGTAATTTAGAACTGCTTGCCTGGACCACCAAGCAGGGGAATCTGTCGTAAAGTGTCTTTCCCAAGGACACAACAGAATGGCGCGAATGGGTTTCTTTAAGAATAATCTCTTATAATAAAAATAATATTATAATGAGAATAATAAGAATAATTTCTTTAAGAATAAGAATAAATCTCGGATTTCTTTAAGACTACGTCTTGAGTATTTAAATAAGTACAGTATTGCATTAAGTTATTGTACAGCAAACCAAAAAGTGCTTTCGGTTTGCGTTTTTTATTTCTCAAACGTTCAGCTACTCCAAAAGCAAAGGGATTCTAAGTTTATGTCGACCTATGCATATTTAATCTGTTGTTTGCCCAGGTAGCCAGTTTGCCTAAGACGCCACTTTTCTATTTCCCTTGAGATGGCAATGTAGCAAATTCTTTTGTAAAAGCAATTGCTTACAATTGCTTTTATATACGTATTTGGATGAAAGTTAAAACCTATGTTAATGGATTATAGCTATGTTGAAGGGTTATACAAGGTAGCCCACTTAAAAGTAGCCTAGAAAATGTAGTAGAGAAGAGGAATATTCTTTCATTCTTTAAATTACCTGTAGTGTTATAAAAGATTGTTTTATTTACCTGTAATCTTATAAAAGATGCTTGAAGTGCTCCCCGTTGATATCTATGCATTTCTGGGCACGTTTAACAACGTTTGCAGATACTACCTGTAGCTCTTCTCTGGTGATTCTCCTGATAGCGTTGGTAATGTTCTCCTTTAGTTGGTCTAGATTGTGAGGATTATTTGCATGAACTTTTTGTTTTAAAGTCCCCCAAAGATAAAAATTACATGATGACAAGTCCGGGGAACGTGGTGGCCATAACCCTTTGCTTATTGTTTTCTCTTCCGTAAACATGTCATGAACTCGATTAGATGTAAAATTTGGAGTCTTAATCTTAAAACTACATGTCATAAACATGTAAAATTTGGAGCCTTAATCTGAAAAAAATTGATTTGAGAAAGATAACATATTTGGTATATTGGCCTACAGCCTATCGAGGCCATCAACTACATCAACCTACCACCTATACAACCTACCGAGAGATTAGGCTACTTTTAACCCTTTCGGTACTTCTGGGACGTATACGTCGCTGTTCTTGAATAAACAATTTTTTTCTTTTCCAATTAGGTGAGCCACAACCTATCGAGAGATCGGACTACTTTTAAGTGGTCCACTCTTTTAGCTATATTGTTTTATGTTGGAAATCAATCCTTATATTTAAAAAAACCGCCAAGCACTTGTTCAACGCCTATATCGCCCGCCATTTTTACTTTTTGTAGTTGACTGATTGCGCTTTGTTTACTTCATCTTGGCACAGTGGCGTAGACAAAAATTTGTAATGGGGTGGACCGATATTTTTTTCAAAATTACATGAAAAAGTAAAGTTGGTCTTTTTATTTTTTAAAACACCTTGCAGTTACATAAATTTTTTCGCCAAATCGTAAACGTAACAATTAAATATCAATAAAAGTTTTTTTGAATTAACTCACTGATAAATTGAATTCACTCAGCCCAAAACGAAATCAATTTTAGTAATAACTACAGTCACAAAGCAATAATACAAAAGTATGGAGATAACTCATTCAGCTGCATATTGGATATTATTTGAATAAGATATCCTGATGATTGCACTTGGGCGAAACAAACTGTTGGGTTTTTGGTAAATGATATTTTAAGTGCATGACAGTTTAATAATCGGAAATATTCTGTTCTAACTGCCTTATCGAGCACTCTGCATTGTAACTAAATATCCAGCTCAGTGCTTTTTAAAGTGAGCCACCTGACTCCTAAAGAAGAGTTTGCTATGTATCCTAGAAGGAGGAATAATCGTTTAGGGGAAAAGTTGAGTAAAATGTAACTTCATTCAAAGTTTGTTACTGATATCAAAAATTAAATGATTAAATAATAATTTTACTGATATTAAAAGTTATTAAAAATCGCACCTTGACAGCTCATAAAAGTTGTTTTACTAAAGTGAAGATCAATTTTTTAGTCGTCACATGCATGAAGCTGTATTTATTCCTACCCCACTTTGCTTGTAAAAAAACTGCATGGAAAAAAAGCGAAAACTGAAAAAAGGTTGTCGTCGTTGCAGTATGGAAAGGCATTTACGCCAAGTTAAAGACAAACAGGATTAGGGCCGAAGATTTTTCCTTTTAGGCTACTTTCCCAAGCTACTGTATTGCCCGCATCAGTTTCTGGCAGCGATAGTGTCAAGTCAACATCGGGTTTTGTCAATAAGAACCGTCAAACCACGTGTTCCATGAGCTGCGCAGTATAAGCAATGAGGCACGCTGTTTAGACGTGATTTGCGGTTTGTTCAATGGCTCCGAGCTTGCAACCTAGCAAAGGAGCGAGACCCCATTTGTGCGTGGACAAACAAAATTGCTCAACACCGGCCTGCAGGCGATTGACCTTAACCCAAACCGTTCAGGGCAAGCCCGTTTCAACTGGCCTGGTACTGGTCATGGATATGAAAGCACGGAGCTTTGGATGTACTTTTACAGAACTCTGTGTTCCACCTATGTTTCTTCTACTGGGCAATGCGAATATCAGTTTGGCGAAGTTGTTTAATAGATTCCGCGCAGCTGGCACAAGAGCACCTAGATCTTAGTCTCATTTTACCGGCATTTGAGAACCCGATTAAAAGACAATGTAATAAATGGCCAGGGCCCAGAGTTTCACGGTTGGCTGAGCTGGCTGGATGCCTGAAAATATGGGTAGGGGGTTTGTTGGAGTGGGACGCAGGCATCCAGTGATAATGCGCAAAGCGTCCTTTAAGACCCGATCTGAAGGCGAGTGTGAGCACTGGTGTGCAGTGACACCAGACTGGTGTGCAGTACTCAGATGTCGAGTAGGCTAGAGATACAGTAGCAGCTAGAGATAGAGTAACAATGTTTTGGCACCAACAACTCATCACAAGCCCGCAGGTTGCCTCAGCAGTGTGACACATGAGGATAGTTTTTACGCAATGCTACAAGATGGTGACGGACTGCAAGCAATCTGTCCAGTTTACTTTCAAGATAAGTCGAGACCGGAAAAAACGATAAAAATTGATTGCTGTTTGAAACCTTTTGTTCACATTTGGCTTCTCGGTTATTTAAATAAAAGTCTGCTGTCACCGTCTTTGAGTGACTGAGCTTCATTCTCCAAGTCTGGAGATACACTAAAACTATTGTCATCTCTTGACTTCCAGTTTTCGGAAGAGTGCATCAATGCAGGAACTTTTTTGTTATATTTGCTTATTTAATTTTGGCCAATCTATTGTACTTTTTAAAGGTTTACGAACCTTGGACTCATACACTAAAACTTTATTTACAATGGCAACCTAATCGGTTAAACTACGTACTATCTCACTTTTAATTATTTTTTATCGTATTTTTGCAGAGTTTAATGAAAATTTGTTTTAGTTGCTTAGCACTTGTTGCGCTTTTCGTACCAACGTACAGCGAAGTAAATCAGGTTCGCATCTCACAGACAGGCATTGTGATAAAACAGCAGACCAGAGGTGGAAAACCTGTTTATTGTTGGAGGCCAAAATTAAAAAATTTTTGACAGAGAAGGCATAAGTTATACGTAATACTTAAAAAAATAGCGTAATAATTTTGTATCTGTCTCGCATTTTATGATTTTCGTCGTGTAAACAAAAGTAGTGATATTTAAAAAAAAACGGTCATCATTTCGAATGTGTCTGTGATTTCTTGATTTTTCTTCCTATATTGAAAAAAGAATTTTCCTTTATCACCAGTAGTCATTGACACATAACTCTATTGTGATAGAGGCGCAGATTCCCACCTCTGCAATAGACAGCATAGAGTAGCGTAGATGTTAAAAGCGAAGCATAGAAAAACTAACATTTTGTTTAGATATTTTTTGGTTTTGGAAGTTTTACTCACAGGTGATAACTGTAAGCTACATTAGCTAAGTTTGACGCAAAATGGGCGATAAAAAAAACGGTTTTTAAAAACCAAAGCGAAATAACAAACAAAACTTATAGGCTGCCATAATATTGTAGCCTACTTGTCGTGATATGTTGTCATGTACTATATAAGTGCAAATCTCTGAATACCATTCTTTAGGGGGGTGGCCCCCAACCCCCTACCGTGTGTATGGTTATGTTTTGACATATCAGACACCCAAATCATGCATACCCAGTTTGTGGTCATGAACGAGCGATTTACCGTTTCTCTTTCAAGGTAAAACTTGTACTGCAATGACAAAATCTACAGATTTTTTGGCAATAAAAAAAGGGAAAAAATTTTTTTTAAATGCTCTTCAATTTGGTCTAATCTTTTTTACATATCAAAAAATTAGGAAAAAATTATGTCTTATTTGCAACAAAAGTGGTTTTACTAGAAATTCTTCTCGGTTTTATTTGGTGAACTAGATGAATGAGAGGAAACAAAAGATAGTTGATGAAAAATACAAATTCGGTCTGTAATAAACTCTGCTACACATATTTCATTCAGCAGTTCTAAAGGTCGCACGTTCCTGCTGATGTTAAAACCATTTACAAATCTTGAACATTGAAAACTTAATTCAGATTGAAAAGCGATGACGGCCCTTTTGTCTTGACTGCCATCTAAATCGGTTTTAAGTGGAGCATATTATTATACGGCGCAAACAGTCGAATAACAAGCGATTTTAGTTAAAATATATTGTCTTAATTCACTGCTTTCCAATTTTTTGTTTTCAAATATACGATAAACATGTATTTGTAATCGCATAATCGACAACAAAAACGCCATAAAAGCGAATACAGAACGGAAACTCCATTTTGTAAACAATAAAACAAGTTGCATGCAGCGGGCAGGTGTTGACGTATTCTCGGGAGGCGTTCAAATCTGCCACGAACAACCGTCTAACGCGGTGTCGGGGTCGGAATACATAAATAAATAAAAACAGCAAGAACGAACGGACCGTATACTAACAGTGCAAATATTTTGAAAGTTTGAAACGGCTGCGACGGACGATGAGCGCGCGCTTTAGTTTATTTCCTAGCAACACTGTTCTGTTGGGTCAGGCTGACTGAAAGAAATACGCGCTGGCGTGAGTTCGTCTCCGCTAGTCACTCACCACGATCGCTTTATTGTAATGACATCAGAACGTAACTTGTGGTTGTGACGTCATCAACTGGCAGCCCGAATTGACGTGAGACATCACTTTTGTTTTGAGATCTGCCACTTGTTGACGCAATAAGTTTGCATTTGATGACAACTCGAGATTTTGCTGCTTGAGGTTGCTTACTTTCTCTTCCAACCTCGAAATACGTTCGAGTTTCCGCTTACGACATTTACTGGCGGCCAGTCTGTTGCGCATGCGCTTTCTCTCGGTTTTGATGATTTCTTGCTCTTCCATGTCAATCGGGGAAATCGACTGCTTGGGCACCACCGGGACAGTTTGAGGGATTTCGTCTTTTAAACCTGGATGGGCCATGAGCAGAGAGTGGCCGGGCTGGGGGTGGTCGCTGAGGTAATGCACGGTGGAGACAGGCGGAGCAAAAGTGCTAGTAGAAGGGTCATCAGGGTGGTGTTGCCGGCCGTCATAATACGGATCTGCAACCTCGTATTGGGCTCCCCCATTAGCTGTGGTTGTGATTGCGGACGGGGGAGGTGTGCCTACTTGATTGGGGGCGGCAATATTTGAGTTGCTCCCCCCATGGCTTCTTTGTCGAGCCAATTCACGTGCGTAGTTCTGGACGTACATCTCCTGCTCCTGCATAAGTCCCCTCGGATACGCCTGCCCAGCCATTTGCGGCCCGGCGTGGGCGCTGTATTGCGTCAGCATCTGATCAAAATCTGAGCCCCCAATCTTTAACATACTAATGACGTCAGGGGCAGCTGCGGGTGCAGAGCTGACGGTCGCGTCTGGCAATCTGTAATTGTTACTCGATGTTGAGCTTTCGTCGAATGTTTTAACTGTTTGTCTGTAGCTGTCTCCCGAAACAATGATCTGTTCTGCCGCTCTTCTGTACTCAACTTGTTGATCTGGTGAAAACGAGCTGCTGCCGCTGTGCACTTGTACGTTCATTACCTTCAGAGCAGCGGTCTTTGAAAAACCCTGTCCGAGCTTGTCGTGAGGCAGCGCTGCTATCGCGCGCACTGGTCCTGCGTCTGTGCTACTGATACTGTCAACCGAGCCAGGCGATGACTGCGGATCGTATGCTAGTCTGTTGTTTGTGTCGTCGTGATAAAAGGCCACATCCATAACAGCAGCGCTCATCTAAGGTAGGACCGCAACGAGGCTTTGTCCGCGCTCAGAAGAGCATAAAAGAAACAAAGCAGGAGAAATGGAGGTTGCAGTCTCTTCCGTTCGATCGCTCTTTATTCTTTCGCGTTCTAGCTGCGCAATTATTAGTCACACCTCGTTTGTGACAACAACAAGCCCTCAGTGTTGTTGCGCTTTCCAGCGAACGCACTGTATTCTACGTAGGCAGGAAAGAAGCACGAGCTCAGAGAAGCTTCTTGTAGGTTCACAGACTAAAACGTCACTTCAGCAATGCCCAATAAGCACTCGAAATCGTGATTGTGTTCTCCAAACCAAACTCACTTCCGCGTTAGTAAATAACTGTTGAAACAAATAATCTTACACAAAGCTGAAACACAAGAAACAGTTTAAAGTTAGATGGGGTTCATCTTATTTCAAACAAGAAAAAATATTTAAGTTAGTTCCTAAAATTTTAGTATTCAATTCGCACTGCGCGCCATTATTCATATTCAGTTTTGATATTCACATCAACAATGCTGTTGCTTGATGCGGCGAAAATTATGACTCAACATGAGCTAAGGCCAATAAGTGGCTTTTTCTAACGCATAATTTTATATTTCAACAAAGGCTTAATGGTATTCACCGCTTAAAATCACCAAATGGGGTAACAGTGGTTGGGGACGAGACATTTCAAGACAAAGCACCTTTTCGTATTTCAGTAAATAAATTTAAAAGTTTTTATTCTTGGATCTTGCTGATACACTGATTGCGTCATAAAATTGGCAAATCAAGATAACAAGATTTGCTGACGTCAGCGACTTGGGCTTGATCGAACCAAGCGACGAGCACAGCGATCAATCCCGCGGTTTTAATGCCATGTCAGCTTTGCAATTTATTATCAGCCACTGCTGTCCACTGGCGGTGAACAATAAAGCGAGGCGCTTCCGACACGTCACAAGCAAGCACTATAGTGCTACGTAAGCATCGAACAAAAGAAGCAGGGATTGATGCTGTGGTTGGAGGGTTCAACTGCACCGCCCTGATACAAGTCTGCAAGAGGCTTGTCATTAAAAAGAAAATCTCGCCTTTCATACAATTTATATAAAATCTTAATTTACCAAATCAAATTTCAGTGGCTTATAAGATCTCGACTGCAACACATTCATGTTCTATGGATACACACTGGTAGGTGACGAAGATCTTGCACAATTAAAATCAAATGGAGACTTTATTATTATTATTTTTTTGATTTGATTTTTCTGGGGATCGAATGCGCGCATTCACTTCCGTAAACCCTGACGTCACTCACTTCGTTTGTTTGCGTCTCGTTCGATCAATTCATAAAGAGCTTTGTGCTGTCATATTTTATCAAAATATTTCCGACATCGCTGTGCTTACGTAATAAAAGCGTGATGTTCTCTCTCAAATGCACGACAATTGATTGCACCAAAGACATGCCACTCCTGTCCTCTACTCCTCACACTGGTTGCTTGCTTATTCCAGCCTGGCGATATTTAGTAAAGAAATTTTAACTAAGCGTGGCAGCGACGACTGACAAATAGGATGGCGACAGCTCTGCCGCGCGTTTTATATCGGCGTAGTTGTTTGCGTAAGCGCGTGTTGGGGACGAACTGCTCGAACCTTGCTTTCGTCACAACTCATTCTCTCTCGATTCAATGTCGAAAAAGATCTCGCTGGTTTGCTGACATCTTGGTTCGCCATTTAGCGCTTGTGAAATGTACGCGACGAAGTATCCGCCCGCGCGGCGGTGAATTCCCGAACGCTTGGTTTGGAAACGATCAATGAATGACTAAGACCTAGTTTCAATAGCCCGGAGCGGCAGAAGCCTCGTTTGACCCTTCTCATCGGACGGGTTGTTCGCCGCATCGCTCACGTCGACAAACAGCCTTTTTTTGCGGCTGTTGGTTAAAAAAAGAAAGCGTTCAGTAGAGCTCTCGCCAGACTATTAGCAACAATTCAAAAGCTGAATCAATGTATTTCAGGCTCTCAAGCATAGGTTTCCACTTCACTTAATGTGATTCAGTAAAAACAGTTCGAATCTCAAACAGATAAAGATTGATTTTGCTCCTTTATAACAACAATGGGTCTTCGCAAGTATCCGAATGACCATGAGCTAATTTTAAAACAGAAGACTCATTCTTAACACTCTTTAAGAAACAAAACGTCCAAAAATACTGAAATGCGTTGAGATTCTGTTTTGTTCGTCTTCATCTAAAAAATCATTATTTAGTGTTTTTTCAAAAAAACACTAAATATTGGTTGGGCGTTCTACTTTTTCTTGAGATTGAAAATAGCCCGAGAAAGCTTCAGCCGCGAATTTAAGCTAGAGATTGGCAAAAAAATATTGAGTTGAAGCATTTTTCTTTGAAACAGTCAATAACACCATAGTATAGGTCTACACAATAATGATGTTATAACTTGACATAAAAATGTTTGTCAACCCAGAAAAAATTTGCTTTTCTTACTTTTAAACGCGCCTCACACCCTCCACCCCAGCTCAGCAATAAAACCAACTTTTTGTTTTTGGTCGAACCAAAGCGGGAATCCAACAAACTTTTGACAACTGCTTCAGCATAACCAGCAGTTGATGCTCCGAAATATAAAAACGCATCCAATAACAAAATTAGCTTTAAAACCTGCCCCCCCCCCCCGGATCTGTGTTGAGTTAAGATTAAGTCAATTTGAATCACAGTTCTCGCAAAAGTTTATCTTTGCTTAATATTTACTTTTATTTTTGAACTTACCAGCTGTCGTGAAAAGAATTGAGCGTCAAAATTCAGGGGAATGCAAAGCATTGTAGTTCAATCACGCTCACTGCAGCGCGAATGCATATTTAATGTTTCATTGTCGACGTCATCGATTTCCTGCTTGAGATCGCGCCAGTCTTTTTCTCGCTGTTGTGGACGTCGCCGCGCCCTCAGGTCACCAGCGCGATTTAAACGATAACGATGTGTTTGATGTCGATTTCGAGACGATGACTCACAATGGGGATTCGCGAAAACGCCATTGCTCGAAAACAAACGAAGGCCAGCGTGAATTTGTGGCCAAGCCAACCGGTAACCAAGCGCAGAGCGGTGACTGGACAAGATGTAAAGCGATCTGCTCGCGAACAGTAGCGCGTATCGAAGCTTGTAAACTTAAGGTCGCCGTAAACTCAAATCAACTCTGGGCGCGACATTGGCCGTTTCCTGAACGAACACGAACAAAAGCGAAATCTGAAAAAGAGCACGGTCGATTGCAAGTCGGCCGCTGTTGACTCGGCCCCCGCGCGCCTACGACCTCCACATGCGACATCAAGTGGATTTCTCAGCATAAAATATTCACGTGATTTTAAGAATTTTGGAAAGAAAAAATATTTTTACCCTTACACTATTGGACATTTTAGACTAAACTCCCAGCTCTTTTATCTCTCAAACTATATACTAATTTTATCTTCAAAAATAATTAATAAACTAATTTTTTTCTGTATGTTTAAAAAGACATAAAATTTTATTTTTTCTTTTACAAGTAATGTGGTAACTTTGTGGGCACAATCAATTAGAAAAAAAATTTTTGTAAAAGTTTTGGTCATAAAAAAACCCAATAAATTGAATCTTATAAAAAGTTTTTGACTTCTAAAATGTTGTCCTGACATCTTTTCAAAAACTCTTTGTATACTCTTAAATATAGTTTTTCAGTGCTGGTTTTGGCTAACCGCTAATGGAGCCCTTTATTCAAAAGCAAAGAAATCGCTGCGATTGTCTTAACGCAGCAGGTAAATTAAAAAATTTGACGTACAGACAAATTTTTCAATAGTAAAAAAATCAAATTTCTGTAGGTTTCATGGGTATGTTTATCTTTGCGCGGCTGGACCAATCCAAATCTTGAAGTTGACTAAAAATCTATTGGAACTTGCAAGGTGCAGTGAGCATGCTAATTATAATGACTTTGTTGTATCTATACAATGTATTGTTTGCATGTCCTACAATGTACATCGTTTTTTACTGCTTCCTTCTTTTCAGCTTTTATTGTTTTTTTGTGCTTTGATTCGTGCTGTTGCGGCTGAGAAATAAAAAACATACATACATACAACTTTTCTTTTGTTCAACAGATTATTTTGAAGTTTGATAGGTTTCAGAATTAAGGCAAAAGTAAAAAAATCTTTCAATATAAGTTCTATAAAAACGCTGTTGCACTAAAGCAGGGTGGTGCAAGCTTTTTGCGTTGGAGGTCAATATTTTTATAAATTTAGACCAATGGGCGAAGTGAACCCACATAACGCATTTAATATTAATCAATTTTTGAAATTCCAATGGTAATTTTCTAATAATGTGAATAAGGTTTTCTGATGATTTTTGCAAGTAGAAAGATTGTGGTAAAAATGTCTACAAGACTTGAGTTAGGCTTGAGTTTTAATTTGAAACAAAAGATTGTGTATTAAACACACGATACCGTTGTTCTTTTATCAAATAAATGACCTCACTAACCTTGTCCGTGGTGTAGCTTCCTTAAATAGAGGCGCTGCTTCTCCCTTAATTTAAATAGTTCTTACAATGCAAATAAAATGAACGGTGGCGCTATAACCAAAAACTTAGTTTAGGCCAAACAGATTTGCTGAATGAAAAAGAATAATGACGTCAGCTGGCAAACAGCCGACAAACTTTGTAGAAGCAAATTGTGGCCAATCTTCAACGTTAAAACTTCAGCTTATTATTGTTTGTATCTTTGTATTTCAAAGTCAAATTACAAATCTTGCAATGCCCGGTAACCTACATTGCTGACAGATGGCAGAATATGCCGGCGTCGACGGACCATAAAGGAATTTGAACCCACACACCACTGTGTTCAAACAGACGCTTTTCACGAGTGAACGTGCAACAAAGTGGTTTTCAAACTTTTCACGGCATTCCTCTTTTTCAGGACTTAGATATTGTCATTTCTGCAAAAATAAAAGACAAAAATTGATTTGAGAAAAATTCTTTTGCTTTCACTGACACCTTCTTTTACCAAAAATTATTTTTCTTACAAAAAAAAATGAAGACTTTTTTTTGGTCTTCACTTTTTTTATTGCAGTTTTTTTTCTATAAAAAAATAAATATGGTCAACATTATGTGGCTTATTTTAAGAAACACTTTGGTAACATGTAACTAATAAATGTATCTTTTTTCTTTAAAAATTTTTGTTTTTAGATCGTTCCGACAATTCCAATGAACGGCGTTTTCCGAGGGGTCTGCAATGTTCCTTTAAACAAATTTTTTAAGATCTTCAATTTTGTGTCGCTAATTCAGGGCTCAGGCGGTTTGCTCAGAGCAACCATCAAGCGATAATGTGACCTGCTTTGGTAAATGTTTAATTACTGCTGCTCGGTTAAAATTTCTATTTGATTCTTTAATTTTTGTAGTTAAGAAGGTCAGAGCTTTCTATCAAGACTGTCAAGGTCTGGAAATTTTGGTAAAACTACGAATTTGAACTGAGGCCGTAGCGATCACAGCGACCTTGCAGGTTGCTGTTTTGCAATCATTTATTATGTTCGCAACAAATGAATAATGGAATTGCAAAACATTGCAATGAGGCTCCATACTAGGTTGGTCATATGCCTTGTTGGCTGGTCATGCTACCAAGTGCCGATCTAGAGTTTGAAGCCTCAACCAAAAAACATTTCCCCTTTTAAACAACGTTAAAACTTGGGTGCAAGTCTTTAGTTTTTAACCAAAACAGTCCGTAGAAAAAATTAAATCAACCTTGATTACCTACTTTATCTGTTTTACTATTTATATTTGCTATTCATATATTTTATAAGTTTATTTTTTATTTTATCTTAAAAATTCAATAGTATCTAAAGTTGCTGTTCATAAATCTTTTTAACTAAGCAAACAATGTTAAAATGTAAAAATTGTTTTTTAAAAATAACTATATATTTTTTTACTTCATAACTTAGTTAACTATTATTCAAATGGGTCAAATATTCTACTCCTGCTTTTCTTTATCGACCGGTGATTGTTGGGAATTTAGACTAAACCGTTTTTTTATCTGATTTGAGACTAAGTTTAAATTGGATTTACCTGTCAACCGTGGTCAAAGGTTAAGAACTAAAGTTTTAAAGAAACTACTGCAAGCTGAAGTTAAAGCAATGGTGCCAGTCAAACCCATGTATGAGCCAACCCCATGCATCAGCCCGCCCAATGCATCAGCCCGCCCAATGCATCAGCCCGCCCAATGCACTGGATGAAAGCTTTGCAGTAAAACTGGTCAAGAAGATTACAACCTTTTAGGCTAGTGGTGGTAAGCTAGGCTAAGTTCAGTATCACAAAACAAAACAGGTGATAGAAAGGGTAAAAATGAGTTTTGTGACCTCATCAACAGTAGGCTACTAGTAGTCTTTCATGCCATCGATATTTGCTGGAACCGATGGAGTATAAATTTTGTCTTTAACATACTTCCACAAAAAAAAGTGTGAGGTGCCGTACAAATGAAAAGTCGTCTCATCATTAAGATCAAACAACAGCTGCAATACAACACATGTGTCCAAGCTAGAGTTTTCTATGTTTTTTTTCTTCGCATATTACGTGATAATTTTGGCATATTCTTTTTGAAACACTCTGTACTTTTGGTGATCATAATTTTGATATAAAATTTCTTGTGCATCTTTGACTAATAACCAAGTCGAACGAAGTGAGGTTTAAATCAGACATCAACATTTGCCGACAGAACCAAATATCTTGCAATTCATATACTAGAGATGAAGACGAGAAGGATGAGATGATGATGAGAAAGATGAGGATGAGATGATGATGAGGTGGATAAGGATAAGATGATGATGAGGTGAATAAGGATGAGATAATGAGCAAGAGGATTTATTTTTAGAGAGAGAATTGAAGTTTTGTGATTTACCTGAAACAGATATTTATAGCCTGGTAAAATTTTTTTGAAGCTCGAGTAGAAATCAAAATTTTTTCCATAAAATCATCTTGCAACAAATTTTTCTTTTTGAATTTGTAAAATTCAAAATTTAAACAGGAGTATAAAGTAAGTCGAGTTGCTGTATCTTTAAACAACCGAGCAAGAAAATTACACCGACCAGTATATGGAAAGAATATAATAAAAAAATTTTTTGATATATATTCAGCTCGCTACGTTTACATTTTTTTATTTGCTGACTTTTCAATAAAATCATCAGTCATCACTATCATTATATTCACTCATTTTGCTTCTGCTTGCAGAAAAACGTCCGACTCAATACGTTTGAAGCATCCATTTAGGGATTGCCAAAAATTGCTTTTGAAAACGTTGAGATATTGCCCCGGTTTCACCCTCTATCGTCCGCTTTTAGGTTTTGAATGAAAAAATTTATTTAGTGTGTTTTTGCAGTTGAAATCGCATTAGAAATGGAACTGAAACAAAACTTTGAAAAAAAAATTAAAAACTCTCCCATTTTTTTAAACGTTACAAATTTATAACGGTGGTCAATTAAGCAACTAAAGTGATTAAAATGTTTAATTTTATTGAAGATTTTGGTACTTTCCAGAGATTCATACTTCAAAGTCAACTACTAGAAAAGATTACTAGATTTCTTGTTACTTTTCAACTCTGATCAAGCTTGATACAAAATTTCCTTTCTGCGACGTAAAAAAATAAGAAAAAGTCAAAAGGTAACTTGGTTAAAAAATCCCACTGATTGAAGTTTTTCCGGGTTCTAATTAAAATAACAAAATACGAGTTGTATCAAATCTGTTGATAAGGTCAATCAAGAAAAAAAAATTTTTTAAGGCAAAAAAAGTACAAAAATTTTAAACGTGACCAATTTGTTGAGTTGGGCGATAGAGGGTAAGATGATTTCTTTATTTTTTTAGTTAGAAATTGAAAAAAATTGATCAATCCATTAAAGAGTGCTGAATAAAAACCCAATTATTTTATCAGAACACAATCTTACAATTCTATTTCAATTCTGTTTGAATAAGACCCCCTTATGATTTCTTAAACAAGATAAAACAGGCTGAAGGGGTTTGTTTTGGTAAAATAAATGCAAATTTGATTTTTATTTTTTATAACGCAATGCAACTATATTTCGCGACCTCAACTGCGACTGAAACTTCGCGGACTCGATGCGCAGACAATTTGGTTCGTCTGGGTCAGTGCTTCTCGACCTGGGGTCGCGTTTTTTCTATGAATCGCGAGAGTTTTTGATAACCAATAAAATATTCAAGAAAAGTAATATTCATAATAATAATAATTTTAGAATCTGATCAACATTATTTGTTAATATTTGATTCGTGGGCAATAATAATAGGTCCACCAAACATAAAGTCCATTTTATTTTAATAGTAACTATAAGCATTAGATCTTCAATTATTACGTCATTATACAAAAGAAAATAAGTCTTAAATAATTTTCTGAGTGGTGGAGAAAATGAGCGTCGAATCGGGTAGAAAATCTTCAAGTACGATACATAGCAGTACAAAGCAAGTTGGAGTACGATACATAGCAGTACAAAGCAAGGGGGAGTACGATACATAGCAGTACAAAGCAGGGGGGGAGTACGATACATAGCAGTACAAAGCAAGGGGGAGTACGATACATAGCAGTACAAAGCAAGGGGAAGTACGATACATAGCAGTACAAAGCAGGGGGGGAGTACGATAGATAGCAGTACAAAGCAAGGGGGAGTACGATACATAGCAGTACAAAGCAGGGGGAAAGGTGCTCATTAAAGCTGATTTACAGAAAATTTTGGGCAAAATAGAATTTTTAGGGTACTAATTATGTTTGTCAAGATGTAAATTATACCTGTAAAAATCTTTTAGAGCCGAAAGAAATTATTCTATGCCTGGATATTAAATTCAGTTGTTGCATTAAAGAAAAAACAATGTTGCTGCAAACATTTCTTTTTTTTTTTGAATTTAAATTATCAATGTATTCATATTTATCTATGTCTATCTACCAATCATCATCATCATCATCATTTCTTTTTATTTTTCCGATTCGCCGAACAATCTTGGAAACATGGACTTAGGGCAACTATCAAGCAATTGTCCCGACCAGCTTTAAAGATGCCAAGATATTGCTGTTTGGTTAAAAATGTTGTTGACTATATTGTTTTTTAATTCTTATACAGTTATATAGTTGAAATTTAAAGCTGTTTGCTAAGACCGCTAAGCAGAATAAAGTACCTTACAAGTTTTGTTAAAGTTTCAACAGAAGAACCAGAGTAGGAATTAAATCGATACCGTATCTTTCAAGTTTGCCGTTAATACAAGCCTTACCTTTGCAAATATATTTCATTTGCTTGTTAACTTAAAAAAAATCTGTACTTGAATTATAGCTTCGTGGCTGATTAGATGGAACGTCGTATTGACAAAGAATGCAATCACAGACTTTTTTAGTACCTTCAGCGGAGATGGTGTTCTAACCAAGTGAAGTTAATAGGCCCATAAAATGACTCTTCTACCGAAAATGGTTTTTAAAAGAAGATCTCGCATGCATATAGCTTACCCATTGCTTTTTTGCAATACAGAGTTGCAAGCACAGCAAATGGACTTCCAGTGCCTTTTTCGTTTACCAGGTTGTGTGAGTTTCGCCTAAAGGCCATGAATAAAGTATTAGTAGAGCCACATGTAAAACATGCTCTCACAACAACACCTCGCATAAATAAGCTTCTCGCCGAGGTGCAAAACCAGTTGATGTTTACTGCAAGTTGAATTCAATAAATGAGTTTTTATTCAACAGATGAGAAAATATTTTTATTTATTTATTTTTTAATGCGTTTTCATACGTAAATGTCTTAGAAAATCCAAATATGGCTAAATAAAAAATTTTTGGAAGAAGGAGGTTTATAAAATATTTTGGGTTGCCGAAATGGGTTGCGATATAAAAAAGAATGAAAGTCATTGGTCTAGATCAGGGTTCTCCAATCTTTTCAATCCTAAAAGCCAGATTACCAATTCACTAGCTTTGCGGGGGCTGCGAGATACATAATTTTGTACATAAATCGGAGGTGTGCAGTCAAATGCCACACAGATTTAATGTAAAGAGTTTTTTTGGTCTTCACTTGATATTGTAGTTGAAAAGGATGTAGAAACAATTGGTTTCCATCTTATAACAACAAAACAAGGTCTTCGCACAAAATCTGTGTAACATTTGATCGCAACCAATTGTTTTTACCTCATTTTACATCTGAAAAAATTAGTGAAGACCGAAGCTCTCCGCAAGCCACAGAATTTCAGTTCGCAGGTCACCTCGGGCTCCTTCGAGGACCGTGAGTCGGACACCCTTGATTGTAGTATTATGTTGGTCGAAGATGAAGGCGCGGTCCCTGGTCGGAGCGGGTAATGAATTCTTTGTTAAGAAATCATAGAAGTCTTTTGTGGTCTCAGTGCATTCCATGGGGGTTTAATCGAAATAAATTATGTAAAAAATTGTTAAACTTGTATTTCTTTTTAACAAAATGAATTTAATAAAATAGCAAATCAAGAAATATGTTCATGGACAAACTACATCAGACTCGAAACTTCTGTGTTAAAAAAACAACAGCCGCTGCTCAGCCTATCGAGGTAGTAGGATGGGTAATCTGCTTGGAATTTCCTGGTCCACGATCGTTTCAATTTAAACTTTGAACAAATATAGAAAAATGTTGTAAATATGCTTAGTTCAAAACTTAATTCAACATCTCATCTTTCTCTCAAAGAAACTTAAAACTCGACCGCAATCCCCTGGTCAGTCGTCGGCTTGTGACTCCCCCTAGCGAGATAACCCGACCAGTAGTCAAAGGGACCCTTTGTTCAAACATTTTGGAAAGGTTATTTAATAACAGCAGTTACAGCTGCAGCCATTATGTCGCGAGTACGCTCCCCGCACATCTGTTGAATTCGAGCGATTGATCGAAACCTTCAGTTTTTGAATTATTAATCGGATCACGTGACTCCGGGGGCGTCCCTTCTTTTCTCCCGTCGGCGTAGACTTGATCGGTTTCCTTCGAAGCTAGATTGTTGTTATAGAGCTTCATCGACTTCGGGCGACACTTGCTTCAAAACAGACGGCTTCTCGCTGTTATGGTCGATCGACACAAACAACTTTGGTGCTTTCCAACCACGTGACCTGCAACGTCATCATACCAACGTAAGCAGACTAACGATGCATGACTTTAGTTTATCGATCGTTTGAGTTCGTGAGTGGGTGAGCCTTTTTTGATGTTGCTATTTTGACGTTTGGTTGACGAATCCGAGGGCGGGTACAAGGGCGAAGTTATAGAAGAGTTAATGCGAATGCGTAGTTTAGCAACTATTATCATAGCTGCCCAAGGACAGGTTTGAACCATTTTTTTTTATTTTTTATTCACATTGAGCTTGGAATTACATTCGTGGTGCAGATTCAAATAAAGATTTTTAACAAGGAGCTCGCGACGAAACGACTTTATTAAACGCAAAACGTCGTCAACTTGTTGCGGATGCGACTTTATTCCAAGAACGGCCACAGCTGCTCAAAATGCTTCACAAAACGATAATAGCGGTTTTTATTTTGTCACAAATGTACACAAAAAAAACGTTTTGCTTACACGCGAGTAACCCACTTCTTGTTCAAAATTCTTGGCTTCAAACGTCAAGCTAGATGACATCAGATATTATTTTTCATGCTCGGGTGCGAATCGTCAGCTTGGTCCGTCCAAAGTGTCATTGACGAAGTTGGTGATTAAGAACCTTGTCTATGAAAGAATTTAATTTTTGCCACTTGTTTGTTTTATAATCAATATCTAAATTCCTTTCTGACTCTTTTCTTTCTGACCTTTATATACTTAGGCTAGATGTTGTTTCGAGTATTGTTTCTAAATAGGTCTAAACCAATCGAGACAAAAAATACCTTCCATTTTACTGTTGTTATTGAATTAAAAAACAAAAATGATTTGAAAAAGTTTAAAGTTAACAACTACAGTTTTATTCAAAACTTAATCAATTTTTAGCAGAGTTTTAAGGGCATCGAGGCGGCAGAACATAAAAGCGCCATCCAATGGTATGCTCCGTCTTGATCGGCCCCCAGCTCACGAGCCGGACATTTCAAGTACCAGTCATTCTAGGCACAATACTCTGGAAGAAACCGACAAAACAATGATGGCTTTACAAAAAGAAGCTTCGTTGAAGAAATAGATTATGTTAACCACTTTTTAAGATTTAATTTAGAGAAAAATTTATCAATCAAGTAAAGAATTTTTTGTCTTTATTCGCGAAATGTTGGTGGGTTTCACCCTATCTTTTTTTATTTATGTCCATTTTTTATCTCTACATAACTTTAGAGGAAAAAAACTGCAATTGAAGATAAAAAAGGTAGTTATTTGAATTGGACACCATTCTAAGCCGTCCTGGCGCTACTATAAAGGATGTTTTAGGGGAACACTTTTGACAACGTTTTTTGGAGATAGCCCGGTGCCGTCATTCATGATCGGTTGGTTGGTGTTGATTTTGCCGATCAATTGAAACTGGTAGAAAGTGAAAACTTGAATAATTTTTGCTTGGCATTTGTTAAAAATAATACTGAACAAATATGTCGTCTTAATTTTTAGGTTTATTTTTTAGACTCGTCTCCTGGTATTCAAGTTCGTTTAAAGAAGCAGAACTGGGACTGTTCCGCAGTATCCAACTTACGGCAGCCACGATTTGTTGCTTTAAAAAAGATGATGTTCCTTCTACAAAAGATGCCGTATTTTCACAAAAGTTTGGCTTCTTCTCAAAAGACAATAGCAAAATTCACTAAGAGCAAGACATTTTTTGTTTTTCTATCCACCCTTAGGCACAACTATTTATGACCTTACAAAATGGCGTATAAAGTCAGAACCCGTACATAGGAAAAGCCAAGAGGGGCATATGCCCCCGGGCGGCAAATTATGTAAACGCATCATATTGACAGGAAATTTAATGGGCCAAGAAAGGCTTACAAATCTGGCTATTCTTAGCATTGACTCCAAACTTTAATGGAGATGAATTTTGACGACAACATTTAAGATTTTGCGCTTAGTAAAGCAAAAAAATTGTTAAGCCAATATATATAAAGTTCTGGCATCATTTTGAATAACTTGAAATAAACATAAAAATTGGTATTCATAATGGGGGGAAAACAAAAAATTTTTTTAAGGCGCCAAATAAGCTTTTGCGTGCTCTGATAGACGTGTGGTGACACTTATTTTGTGCGAAGCATTTAAAACAGCACCAATTTCTATAGTTCCTGGAAAAAGTGAAGGCAGAATATAAAGATTTGGTTTACCATTTCTTGAGGCCAATGATTGTAATGAAAAAATATTGTTAAAAATAATTTTGCCCTTAAAAAGAATTTAAAAAACGTACAAAGCAAAGCAATCTCTAATACATGATAATACATAATGTACAAGGCAAAGCAATGTATTAGGAGATAAAGCAAATTGGTAAAGTTTTCATACCTTGACTGAGTGTTTTGTAATTACCAATTTTGAAAAATACAAATAAAATCTTTTAGCTGTAACGTGGTGTACTAAGAAACAATCAAATTAAAAAAAGATTCTTATTAAAGGATTAGCAAACAGCATTTTCGGATTTCAAAAAATTTAAATGTAGCCAGCACAAACTCATCTCTAAGCTTTTCATCCGACATTCATCAGAAGATAAACGTCGGAATGAAGGAAACATACAATTGATTGTCTTAACGCTGAAAGAAGAAATAATTGTTTGTTGAAGAAGGCGTCAATACGCGTAATTAACGCAAAATTTTCAAGTTGTAAACAAATTCTTTTTGGCGGCACAAATTTGACTTAGATACTTTGATATAAACGGGTTCTAATGCAGATAAATAAAAAGAAGAGCAGCCATGTAAAAGAAGAATAAATTTTTATCCTTGTCGACGAATTTATGAATAAATTTTGGCCCTTGTCGACGAATTTATCCTGCAATCGTTGAGGTGCCTACGTATTCGCTTTTAAGCAATGCAGTTCATAATTTTTGTTGCCTCTGTGATGATCCGTACGTAGGCCGCATATCTCAATAATTGCAAGATAGAATTCGTCAACACGTGCCAAAATTTATATGAACTGGCCAAATTCCAAACTCTCGCAATACCTCCACTCATTTGTTAATCTTCAACTCCAGTCGTGTTCAATGAATTCGCAATTGGTCAACACTTTTTAGATAATCCTATGTCCACTCAATATTACAGTGATAAAAAATTCATTATTTTTTCATACGGCCGTGGCTATTTTTATTTATCTGCATCAGAACCCGTTTATATCGAAGTATCCAAGCCGAATTGGTGCCGCCAAAACGAGTTTGTTTAACACTTGAAAACCTGGCGTATTTTGATTGCTTTGACGTGTTTTTAAACGCCTTCTTCAACAACCAATCATTTTTGTTTAATAAATTGTATTTTTCCTTCATTCTGACGTTATTTTCTGACGAGTCTCAGACGAAAAGCTTCGAGTGGCGTTTGCTGCTGAATTTCAAAAAATCGGTCGACATCAGCGTCGTTTGAAAATTCTTTAAATTAAACACCTCCTTAATTGGTCACGGAGCAGTTTAATCTTCAAACACTGAGTTGAGTAGACTAGAGATAAGGTGGCTATGCGTAGTGTTTCAGGATCAGCACCCCATCCCGAGCCCACGAGTCGCCTCAGCAGTGTAACGTGCAAGGATAGTTTTTGTGCAATGCCACTAGATGGTGACGAAACGTGAGCGATCTGTCCAGTTTTACCCCAAGATAAGTAGGAGTTGGACAGAACGGTAAAAGTCTATCGTTGTTGTAGACTTTTAGCTCACGTTTGGCCTCTCGGTTATTTAAGTGAAAGGCTGCCGTCACCGTCTTAGTGTGACTGAGCTTCAACCTCCAAATCTGGAGATGCGCTGAAAGTGTGGACATGTCTTGGCTTAAAGTCCCCATCCAAGTCCTTCCAGTTTCCAGAAGAGTGTAGCAATGCTATAAAGTTGCCTTAAATGGAGCTTAACGCCTTTGGCCTTGTCCTACGAATCAGAAGAAGAAATAAAGATGAAAATAGAAAATAATTATATTAAACATTTGTTAGCTCTCCCCAACAAAAAAAGCAGCAAAAGCGCTTTTTAATACAGCCCATCGAGATTATATTTGAAGCGGCAGTGCCAATGCTAAATATTGGGATATTTGAAAATTTTCTCACAAGCTTGAAGTTCTATCTCACAAGTTTGGCTGCATCCATGATTTTCTTTTGGATATTATCCGAAAAATATTAAAAAAAGGTATTGTCGGCAACGTGCTCGAGTGGTTAAAGCGCCGTGCTCATGATCAACATGGTCTCGGTTCAAAACCTCTCGCGCCGTTCTGTTGTGTCCTTGGAAAAGACACTTTACGGCACTTTCCGTGCTTGGAAAGCAGTTCTAAATTTCAATCATATCTCTATTAAATACAAGCGGACAGCAATATCTCGGTATCTCCGGAAGCAGGTAGGGGTGATTGCCTACCCTATATTACTGAACATGGGTCACAACTTTACTCGGAAATCCGAAAGGAACAATTGAACTAGTTAACCCAAATAGCTCTGTTGAAGCAAAGCTTCGTTTACTTTTATTTATGCCGACTCTAGAAGTAATTTGCCGCGAAAATGAAGTTTTTTAAACAGTAAGTACGATGAATTTGCTAGAAAAACTTTTCTCTACAAATAGAAAGAAACCATTGTTTCTCACTAAAAAAAATATATTATTCACAAAATCGAACGAACTTGATTAGTTCTCGTAAAACTTGACTCTTAAGCTTTACAAAACTTCCAAGCAATTCGCAGCGCCAGCAACTACAAATAATAATTACTCAACAGCTTTGTACTGACAAACTTTAAGAATAAATTGGCACACCAATGGCTGATATTAAACTTAATAGTTCGTTGAAACAATTCTACCTCACTATAGAATCAAATTCAAAGGCGTCCACACCGGCCGTTGACTTCCTAAACACTTAAACAATGTCACGCAGGCGACAAGCACTTTTCAATTGCATTCAACTGGAATGACAACTAGAATAAATATTAAAATTTAAAACCCTTCATATACAGTATATAGTAATCAGTCAAAGTACCAGATAAAAGCCGAAGATACTTAAACGGACAAGAATTGTTTATTAATCATTATACTAATTTCACTGTTAAAAGCCAGAAACAACTGTGTTGTTTGTTGGTTAACTTGTGTATTCCAAGTAGCTTGGAAAACTGGTGAGGTACCAAAGCAATGGCAAATCAGTGTTATTTATTTATAAAAAAGGCGACAAAAAGAAATGCACTAATTACAGCAACAATACTATTTTAAGTATTCCTGGTCTATTCAAAGTGCCTTGAAAAGAGAGGTCGAGTGCTTTAAGAGCGCCGGGATTGTAATCCACATGGTCTCGGTTTAAAACCTACTCGCGTCATTCCGTTGTGTCTTCGGGAAAGACACTTTACGACACTTTTCCCAGCTTGGTAATCCTGGCAAGCAGTTCTAAATTTCAGTCACATTTCTCTAAAACTAAAAAACAAAATAAAAAATGTCAACCGGACGGTAATGTTGGGCTGGCTGCTTGCGCCATAAATAGCGCCTCTGTCGCTTTTCTACAAGTCAAAAGGACAAATATAGAGATAAAAGGGCACATTGCCAAAAAGTTCCGAAGACCCACTATTTTTCAGCCAAACATTGAAGGCCTCACTGCAAGCAAGATGAACGTTCTTCATTCTCATGCACTGCAGTTTGAGGCACTTGTCATCCTACTACAAGAGACTCACTGCACTGATGCGGAAAAGCCAGCACTTCCAATTATCTGGGTCTTCCTTAAGCAGGAAGCATGGCCTTGACACATTTGTCCACGAGCAACTAAGGTATACGTTTCTGGACCAATCTCCATCGAAATTGGAGATTGAGTGGTTGTGCATGTATGTTGATGGTTATAAAATAGTCAACGTCTACAAACCTCCACCAACGCGACTGCGATCCTTGGATCTCCCAGTGTTTCCTCACCCCTGTCTCAATGACGGCAATTTCAACTGTTGCCACGTTGATTGGAGTTACGATAATAACGTTCGGACAGTAAGTGCTTGGCTGGCTGGGCAAGTATTAATGACCTTGCCTTTCTATGGTCTTTCTACAAAGGACGCCGCCAGCTTTACTCTGGCTGCTGGAACACTGACACTAATCCAGATCTAGCTTTCGCTAGCGCAGATCCTTACAATCGCTACCGGATAGACGTGTTCTTGAAAAGTTCCCCGGGTTACAACATCGACCTTCGCTTATTACACCACCAAGGTTTGCTTTGTCAGTGCCAAGCATGCCTGTTAAGCGATGAAACTCCCGCAAGGCCAAATAGCGTCACTACATTGCTTTGGCGAATAAATTCACAAAGACTTTGCTGCCGCCTGATTCACTTGATGTGGATGCGGCTTAGCAGCACTTTTGTAACATCATCAAAGCAGCCAAAGGTCTATGAAAGAGACCGGAGGGGAGGAATTGTGAGGCCGTGGCTAGGTTGGGAGGCCATAGCTAGGTTGGGAGGCCATAGCTAGGTTGGGAGGCCGTGGCTAGGTAGGGAGGCCGTAGCTAGGTTGGGAGCTGAGAGCAAATTTTTAGCTCAACTATGAGCTAAAAAACTAAATTTTTATAAAATCTTTACTTGTACGATTTTCTTAGAAAATGAAAACTTTCTTGGTTATTTAAGTTCTGTACAAAATGGTGCGGCTATCGAAACAAAAACAAGAGAAGGCTCTTCACCTCCAGGACACTTTCAGCCAGCTCCTCCCTCAGCACTATCCCTATATCATTTTTTTCCATCAGCTCCGTTGTAGAATATTTTGCATCCACCGCCAATGTTTCTTGCTTTACTACCTTTCCACTTTGTTTCCTGTAGACAGAATATGTCTACATTCCTTTGCTCCATTATATCTGCCAGCTCTCTTCCCCTTCCAGTCATCGTTCCAATATTTAAAGTACCCACCCTTATGAGTGAGCGTCTTCCTTTCCATGCTTCTCGCTGCTTCTTCACTCGCTTTCCTCCTCTTTTTCTGCTCTTATTTTTACTATGTTTAACAGTAGCATAATTTCCACAGGTGTCCTGCTGTGCGACACCTGAGGCGGTCGTTGGTAACCCGGGCCTCGACCGATCCGGTATGGATTGATAATGATTACGCATTTGTCTGTTTTAGAAAAAAAGTTTTACGCCGGATGCCCTTCCTGCAGCAGCCCTCCCCATTTATCCGGGCTTGGGACCGGCATCAAGAGACACAGAAATGTGCTTCCGATGGCTGGGTTCTTTGTATTCGATAATGGCAATGAAAAACCGCAATGCGTTTTGTGTTGTTCTGTCCTTCGCAACAAAGCAACAAAGCCATCAAAGCTTAAGCGTTACCTGCAGCAGAAGCACCCACAGCATGTAGAAAAAGGCTTAGATTTTTTTTCAAAGACTAAAATTCTTGTTGAAACGGCAAAAATTGGAAGCTAGTGGATATTTTGAAGAACAGATCACTGCAAGCTGACGGCATTTTTTGAAGTGACATTACATATAGCTAAGCAAAAACAGCTCCATACCATCGGAAAAACCCTTGTAAAACCATGTATGGTAGATATGGTGAAATTGCTTTTAGGAGAAATAAGTGCAAAAAAGATTCAACAAGTGCCTTTATCCAACGACACAATTAAAAGGCGTATTTCGCTTATGTTAACAGACGTCAAATAGCAAGTTATAGAAGAAATCAGATCTTCTCTCATGTTTGCTGTGCAACTCGACGAATCAACAGATGTCGCATCATGCTCCCAGCTCTTGGCATTTGTTCGATACATACGTAAAGAGGATGTTAAAGAAGAGTTTTTGTACTGCAATTCTTTGGAAACTACAGCAACAATTCAAGATGTAATAAACTGGATCTCAAAGTTTTATAAAACGCAAGGTTTGCAGTGGGAAAAGCTTTGTGGCGTATGTATGGATGGAGCCTTGGCAATGCTTGGATGCAAATCTGGTTTCCAAATGAAGGTCAAGGAAAGAAAATGTAATGGTATGGACGTTGGCACTGGGGGAGAGCAACGAGAGGCCTTGGTGCCCATGGATTCTGAATTTTTTATGTAAAATAGAGTTTTTTGATAAGTTTTAACCATCTTGCCTCTTTCTAGATATACTTCACGCCTATCTTGCTCCTCTACAACTGGTTCAGCCGGCACCCATGGTCAAAGGGTCCGCGATTGCTTGTACGATAATTAAAGGGTCCGCGATAATAAAAAGGTTGAGAACCCTGGTCTAGAGTATCACATTATTTTCATTTGAACGTTCATGATCCGCCTTCCTTCACTCAAATTTCGTACATCAGTTCTCTTGTTCATTCAACAAGAACTTGACATACATTGCTATGTCAAATCTGCATTTGATCAGTAGGGTGATTGAACACTTGGGCTTTTAATCTCTCAAATAGCTTATTATGTCTTTGCAATATTTGTACCAATGCCAAATATATAATTTAAGTTCTTTTAAAATAAATAGAAAGAGCAACGAATTTTCGAACGAAAATTCACGAAGCATTGTTAATAAAAAAGACGTGGCCATGACGACGGGTTGGAACTACTTTTTAGGTTTGCACTATCGTTGCTAAGGGCAAAATCTCCTGGAACCCCTCCTCTTGCCTAACTGTATAACTATCATCGTGCCGATAAAGCTATAAACGCGCAGTTTTACGACTGCAGTTATGCTTTTTTAGCCCCCCTGTCCCTCTACTTCCAACGCCCTTGTATTTATCTTAATTATTCGCAAATAATTCGTCAATAGTTTTAAATATATACTTTTTTAATGCTATTGTTTTTGTTATGCGGATTCTGCTTTGCTCTATCTTTTTTTCGTAGTATTGTGACTTTTATATTGTTCCTTCACCCACCTTCTTGAAAAAACTTGTCAACTAATTTAAACTAGAAATGTTGGCAAACAATTTACGTAATAAGGTCAGTGAACTCTAGTTCAAACAATCCGATCACATTCTTTATTTACTTTATTTATCTGATGAGAGCTGAAAGAGGCAAAAATGTTCATGTGACTTTTTTTCCCAGTTTTAAATAAATTTAAAAAATTATACTCTCCCTAAATAATATTCTTTTATATTCGAAAAAAATTAAATAATCGTTTTGAGATTAAACAAAATGTAAAAAAGCATGTGAAAAATCTGAAATTCAAAAAACTTAGGCAATAATGTAAAAAAATGTTTCAAACAAATATAAGTTTTGGATTCAGTATTTTTCTGTGAGTCACAAATAATAATTATAATTCTAAATGTCGGCAGCGTGGTCGAGTGGTTAAAGCGTCATGATTGTAATCGACATGGTCTAGGTTCTAAACCTACTCGCATCATTCTGTTGTGTCTTGGGAATGACATTTTATGGCATTTTTCCCTGCTTGGTGGTCTTGGTAACCAGTTTTAAATTTCAGTTAAATCTTTATTAAATTTCAAGCGGACAGCAATATCTTGGCATCTCCGGAAGCAGGTCAGGGTAATTGCTTGCTCCAGGGATGCCCAACCTGCGGTTCACTTAACGTTTTTTGCGACTCGTGGCTTACTCAAACTTTTTAGTTACATTTTCATTACTGTATAGAATTCAATATCACTATTGTCATAGTAACGTATAGGGAAAAAAAGTGAATACATCACTAGATTGCTGCGTCAAGTGACAGCCAATCAACTGATCCATGTATACTTTTGTGGGCGAAGCTTGTCACAAAAAGGCTTGGTCCAAGTATCATTTTCAGTATTAAATTGTTTTGCGATTATATTATATTGATTGTGTTATTTCCAAACAATTTTTACAATATCAAGTGATAGTTAGTGGTATCAAAAATAGTAACTTTGAACCAATGCCGAGTGATTTGGAACAAAATTACAGTAGTAGCAGCGATGCTGCTAGTAATAAGAAAGAAAAACGTGTTAATTTATTAGAGGGTGGAAAGACGATCAGACATTTTTAGATATTCTAGGTCCAGTGTTTCATAGTTGGCGAAGCTCAGCTGGCTGGATGCCTGAGAGTATGGGTAAGTGGTCCGTCGGAGTGGGATGTGCGCGAGGCGTCATTCAGGACAGTATCTATGAGGTGAGGATGAACGCTGCGACACCAGACTTGTGGGCAGTACTCAGCTATTAAATAGATTAGGGATAGGGCAGCTCTGCCCAGTTTTTTGCACCAGCATCCCTTCCTGAGACCACAAGTAGCTTCAGCACTGTGACGCGCGAGGATAGTTTTTGCACATTAACACTAGATGGTGACGGAATGCAAGCGATCTGTTCGGTTTTACCAAAATACAAGTAGGAGTTGGACAAATAGCAAAAGTCTATTGCTGTTGTAAACATTTAGCTAACGTTACTTAGCTGAATGAAACACTGTTACTTAAATGAAACACTGCCATTACCGTCTTAGTATGACTTAGCTTCAGCTTCCAAGTCTGAAGATACGCCAAAAAGTCATGCATTGATTTAAAGTCCATTCAAAGACCTTCCAATTTCCAGAGAAGTGCAACAATGCTAGATTGTTTGCGTTGGTAAACTTTTTGAAAATTGTAGAGGGTAGGTCATACATATAAACTTAGAAAAGGAGACCAGGACCGATCCCTGAGATATGCTGTTTTTCAGATGGCAAAGCTTGCTTTGCTTGTTGTCACAGGTAGTAAGGGTAAAACTTTGGTTTTGGACAAGCTCTATGATCATTCTGACCAGGTGCTTAACCGGCAGAATTCTAAAGCAGCTTGCAAGTAAGGCCACAGTGCCAGACAGAGTCATATGCCGCCGTCAGATCAACAAATTGACAAAAAATTCTTGATGTTTTCTGTCGATAAAACGACTTGATCCACGGTTGACTTTCCGCGTTAAAACCCAACTTGCTCTTTAAGGAGCAAAGTATCAATAATTGGTTGGAAGCAGGCCTAGGTAAGACTCGCAAGGATCTTGTTGGGGACACAGAGCAGAGGTAACGGTCGAAAACTTTTTTGGTTTCCTGCGGGCTTCAGCCGCTTAGGATCGCGACCACAAGCCTCCTTTTCCAGATCTTGGGAATTTTGAGTCGATGTAAACAGGTAGAAAAGAAATGACATAATTGGGACTTTAAAACAGCTTGATCAGAGATATTTTTAATACTAATAACGTAATGATTTTATTAGTTTCACACTTCACTTAGATTCTTAACTAATTAATCAATTTTAAATTATATTTTAATATTCATCATTCGGTCAGGCATCTAATACCAAAAAAAAAACTCTATATCATGTACTTTGTGGCTCGCCGAATATACTCGAAATTATGATTTGGCCCATCATGAAAAAAGGTTGGGCATCCTTGGCTCATCCTATGTATTAGCACCTCCTCGCTTTCCTGCGAGTCAGGAGAATAAATATAGAGATAAAATAAAAAAATAAAATAAATCACAAATAATTAAAGGAGGCAATTTTTTATAATCTTCAGTCTTCTAAAAGAATTTTCAGATTGCATATCACAAAAATATTGTTGTTTTGTAATTAATTTTTATAGAATATTTTTATCTTAAAATTTTTTAGGACTGCAGATTATTATAATTTTCGTTCAACTGTGGCTTCGACAAGGTTCTGGGTGATCTCTGTCATACCAGCTCTAAATCTAAGTTGCATCCGTAAATGAATGACTAAAAAATCTATGACTAAAAAATCTATAAAAAATGAATGACTAAAAAATTAAAAAATTCAACGCAAACTTTTATAGAAAGTTAAAACGTCCAATTAACAAAAATGTGGAAGATAGTGAGGATCCCTTGTTAGAGGAAGCAGCAAGAACGTTGAAAGAAGCCCAACAACAAGTTCAAGAAAAAAAGATAATGGATGCTTTGAGACCCCATCTAGCGACTACTGAAATTATAGACACCAACGCACCAGAGGGAAGTCGTAGGTTTGTTGCATAGTTATTATGTTTTGAAAATTGGTCTAACTTTTTAGAAAATTCTTTTGTATTGTACATGCTAAATGAAAGAAGATCCAAAGTAAATTGTTAAAATTGCTGTAATCGCAAGGAAGGGTAAAACACGAAAATTTATAACAAAAAGTATTAACAAATCAAAACATAAAGTGTTGCAATGGGGTCTTAAGTTGTGCTTATCCAGCAAGCGTTTATGGTTTGGTTTGGTCTGGGGTACTGTAGTTGTTAAGCCAGTGTAATTGATTCGGCAAGCAAACCCACCTACAGGGCGGTCATGTGATTGGATGTTTTGGTCACTTTTCAATTAGCAGTACAACCGCTTGGAAGCGCTGCTCCAACAATACGTGTCAATTTCTTTATATCATCATATCAAATTGCCGCTAGGTGGTGCGTTTGCGGGGAGTGTTCGTTACGCTTCGGATTACCATGATGGTGAGCTATGTAGCGACGATGATCAATGCTTAAATTTTGTCCCCGTAAAATGGTAGTGACCTGTGGTTTAGTTGGTGGTGATTGGTGGAGTGGTGGGTAGTGATTTGTGTTATGGACACTTCAGGACGGCTCACTCTACTTAAATGTGTCAATGAGCAAGTAGTCCTGAATCCCGTAGTATCAACGCAATGGTTAAACAAAAGCACACTTTTCAACCGGAAAATAGTATTTCGGTATCTCGAAAAGCAGTTCAAGGTAAACTATTGTTACAGCAGATTTTACTTCTGCTGTTTTGAAAAGTTATGTTTGAAATGGTTTTTGTGGTTGAATTTAAGCAACTTTTGTAATTGGAAGTAGTTATTATAACAATGCAATAATTATTGTCAGCAGTGCGATGGAGTGGTTAAGAGCGCCATAATTGTGTTCGAGATGATCTCGTTTCAAGACCCACTCTCGCCATTCAGCTGTCCTTGGGAAAGGCACGCACTTTTCATGATTGACGTTTTTAGCAAGTAGTTCAAAATTTTAGTCATATTTCTTATAAACTAAAAAAAAAGACCAAGTAAAAATTTTTAACTACATAAAAACAAAGTAAAAAATTTCAAATAACCTAGGTATCTCCGGAAGCAGATCTGGATAATTGCATGCCTTATATAACGCATTCATAGTTTTCCTTTGAGTCAGCAGGATAAATACAGAGATGAAATGAAATTAAATAACAAAATTTTTTTGTAGATCGGCAGGTGGTCGACGAACAACTCCAACACCAATTTTGGGAATCGAAACAAGTAAAAACAACGAGGAATTAGAACCGAACTGCTCAGGTAATTTAATTTAAAATATTTCGGTTTGTGATTTTATTACAAACCAGTGTAGGCAGCGTCAGTTAACACTTACACTATTGGTAGGTTTTTCCATTCGTCCTTACATAAATGTGATTTTGTCCTTCATTCAATTTCAACCTTGACCCAGACCGAACCACAGACGTCATTTTTTAAGCGTATTCTTTTCTCTCTCTAAGAACAAACGGTTGTATAAATCTCGGCCTCTCTTAACGCGCATTTTGTATTACAACTGCTTAATGATACTGTAACGTTCTTCTAACTGCAACTACTTAAAACTCTCAACTTGGTTAACAAAGATCAAATGCCATGAAACCAGTAGCTTCTATGCTCGGTATTTAAAACTTGGATCCCACCATATATTATTTTGCAAATAAAATAACAAAATCTTCATTTTGGTGTTTTTTAGGGGGTTTTGAAGGACGAATTACTAATTTTTCATTGTTTACCTTTTTGCAATGCTATCTAAAGGTCATTTAATTAAAGGTCAAACCAGATGAAAATAGGACAAAGCTACCTAAAATATTCATATTTACACAAAAAAAACACGTTTAATTCAGTTTGACGACAGCATTATGTAAAATCATTACAAAAACTTAAAAAACTTGGTAGTAAAACTATTGGCAGCGCGGCCGAGCGATCTGGAACTTTGATAGAATTAATATATTTGAAGAATTTGTTTTGATATTATTACACAATACAGTATTTCGTGTAGTTTAGGAGAAAACATTTTTTGCTACTAAATTTTCTCTGTTGATAACACAATGCATCACTAACATGCTTGGATTGTCATCCTTTTAATTAATTTTAAGCATCCTGTGTTTTGACCCATCATGGAAAGGGAACCATCTGCGGCACATGATACAATGTTGGGTTTAGGAATTTTATGGTTATCGAAATAATTACTGAGTTTGTTGTAGATATCAACTCCACGAGTAGTTGTTTCTAGCGATTGACAAAATAGCAACTCTTCTTGAAACTTTATTTATTTATTTATTTTATCTCTATATTTGTCTATATCTCTATATCTCTATATAACTTTTCTTTGTCGATACATCTCACTTATGCTAATAACAACGCTTTACTTTTCCATATTGTACATTCATCGATTTGTGATGAGAACTTTTGTGATTTTAACTTTTCGACAAGTTGTTGTTCAACGTCTTGCCCCATCTCGTTGATTCTTCTGCTGACTGAGCTGTTGCTAAGTGTACATTGCTTGTATTGTACATCTTTGTCATCTATTTGCAAAACTTTTTTTTACAAAAACAGGTATTGCTGGTTTTAGAAGCTGTTTCCCAATAGTATGATTCTTTACATTTATCGCTATAAGCAAAGAAATTTTGTAACTTGCTTCAAGAATACGATTTAGGGTTGCCGTTTGAGTAGCAAATAATAAAGTGATTTTTGTCCAGTTCTCAAATTTCTTTTTTAAAGTTTTAAAATATTTAAAATTGAGTTAACATGGTTGGGATGCTTAGCTTTCAAATCCTTTTTTTACACGACCAGATTTCATTGACTCGTTAAAGCTTGTTGCATAGTCAACATAGCAAGTAGAAGGGCATGCGGTCATCGTGCACGGCAGGTATAAAAACAAATTTCAAAAATTCGGTTGAGTATTCACAAACCTTTCTTTTCCTTGCTCACTTGTTTTTAGTTATAAATTTAGGCTAATTTGTTACAATTGGTATAGTAATGCAATAAGTATCATTGATGCAACACTGAAATTTAATTCAAACAACAAAAAGATTAAAAATGTGCAAAAACAGCAGACAGAATAGTCAGGTTTTGTTTACTAATACTCCCCACGATTTTCAGAAGTGCATGAACATTTGGTAACACCGGAAGTTCATAAACACCTATTTTGTCAGCTTAGTTTATGGCTTTAAGAAACCCCAGAAGTTTTGTGTCGGGGAAAACAGTATTGTAAATAAGAGCTGAATAGTCATACCACTGACATACTTATTTGTGCACCAAAATTTTCTGAACTGCTTAGCCAATTACAGCATTCGACTAAACTTTGTAT
Source organism: Diplosoma virens (assembly GCA_963680785.1). Classification (NCBI taxonomy): domain Eukaryota; kingdom Metazoa; phylum Chordata; class Ascidiacea; order Aplousobranchia; family Didemnidae; genus Diplosoma; species Diplosoma virens. Next base: position 39,840,398 of record OY796896.1, on the reverse strand, counting down.
GGCTACTCGGCTAAACTTAGTATTTCAGCCTGTCTTTACAGCAACATCATTAAATACCATAATCATTCAGCTTGAATTTGTTTAATTTTGAAAGTAGTAGAGCAAGTCATATTAAGCTAAAACCAACAGCGCAGCCAACAGCAGAAGGTGAAATCAAACTTTGTGTTTCGGAAGACATTAATCTTTAATAATTGGCTTTTGCCCAAAAAAATAAAAGCTTAGCATTTTTGTTATCCCACGCCATAAGTTGTGAATTCAAACGTAATAAAACAACAAACATCATGTGAAAAAGTCAATGAGTTAAGAACAGTTTGATATATCTATTAAATCAGTTTGATTGTGAACAAGTGGATTTTTATTTTTAATTTTCCAAACAAAATTGGTTCGTAATGTCTTAAATCTCCATACCCCACCAAAATTTTACCTGGGCCTCAAGTTGAGAAGCACTGCTTTAAACAAACCAATTTTTGAGGATGAACCACTCCTCAAGCGAGTTTGTTTTAGTAACTAGGCGACTTTTCATGTTTCGGGGAAATTAAACAAACGCAATGTGAGAATTTGTGAATCAGAACATCCCCATGTAATCCGAGAGCTTCAGCGGGATAGTCAAATCAATAAGCCAGGATACAAAATGTATGAAGGAAGGGTCTGATACACAAGCAAGGGTCTGAAGAGCCACTGTTTGGCCACCTTGACATAGAGTAAACAATTACCCCGACCATCTTCGGGAGATGCCAAGATATTGCTGTCCCGTTGAAAAAGGTTGAAAAGGAACGCCAAGTACGCTCAAAATCCTGTGAAGCCAAAAAAAGGTTATCACTACAAGTATGATTGTGCTTAATTTCTCCATTTTCCTACCAAAAACCTATTGATAACTAAAAAAAAGGTCTTCACCTCAAATCTTAATCAGATTTTTTAATTTGGATCATACAACATACATAGTACCGTTTAGGCAGTTATCGATTGCATAAAATTATTTTCTCTTTAATCTATTGTTCTTTTTGCGCAAACGCATAATCAGCCGAAGCTTATGGAACTCTTTAGAAATTTGATTGGAACTCATTTTGAAAATCACTGTTCCAAGCTTAACGCTTACTAAGTTTAACTGAAAGTTAACTGGATAAATAGAGAAGATTGTCGTCGTCGTCATCGTTTGAAGGGCATCCACTCCAGGTCAGACACAAGCAGGACTGGGGCCGAGGGTTTATCCTTTTACTACCCCAGACTGCTGTACTGCCTGAATCAGATGCTAGAAATGATGTCATTAAGCCAGCATCGAGTTTCGTCATCCAAAACCGTCAGACCTCGTGCTCCATGTGGTGCCCGATGTATAGGGCACGCTGTTGGTACATGGTCTGCGGTTTGCTCTGAGGCACCACACTCGCAATTCGGTGAAGGAGCGAGACCCCATTTGTGCATGAACGAATGGAATCGCCCAACACCAGTCCGCAGGCGGTTGAACTTAACCCAAGCTGCTCGGGGTAAGTCCATGCCAACAGGCCTGGCACCGATCCCGGGCACAAAAACTAGGAAAAATAGCCTGGAAGCATTTTCACAGTACTTCGTGTTCCATTTGTGATTTGTTCATTCAGAAGCGCGGATGCCAAGTCTGGAAAGGTTGTCCAAAAGATTCCGCGCAGCTGGCACAAACGGGCGTCTAAATCTGAGTTTCACTTGGCGAGTATCTGAGGACCCACTTAAAAGACCATACAAGATATGATCGGGGTCCAGAGATCCACGGTAAGCCAAGGAGAGTGTCGCTCCCATTCGGCAAAGCTCAGCTGGCTGGATGCCTGAGAGTACAGGTAGGTGGTCCGTTGGAGTGGGACGCAGGCATCCAATAACTATGCGCAAGGCGTCATTCGAGACACTGTCAATGAGGCGAGTGTGAGCACTGCGACACCAGACTGGTGCACAATACTCAGCTGTTGAGTAGACTAGAGATAAGGTCGCTATGCGTAGTGTTTTAGCACCAGCACCCCATCCCGAACTCACGAGTCGCCTCAGCAGTGTGACGCACGAGGATAGTTTTTTTGCGCAATGCCACTAAATGGTGACAAAACGTGAGCGATCTGTCCAGTTTTACCCCAAGATAAGTAGGAGTTGGACAGAACAGTAAAAGCCTACCGTTGTTGTAGACCTTTAACTCACGTTTGGCCTCTCGGTTATTTAAGTGAAAGGCTGCCGTCACCGTCTTAGTGTGACTGAGCTTCAACCTCCAAGTCTGGAAATACACTGAAAGTGTAGACATGTCTTGGCTTAAAGTCCCCTGCAAGTCCTCCCAGTTTCCAGAAGAGTGCAACAATGCTAAATCATCAATATAAGCAAATTTGCTGGAAATCATGGAAGGAAGATCATACGTATAGATGTTAAATAGGAGGGGAGCCAAGACCGATCCCTGAGGAACGCCGTTTTTAGGACGGCGTAGCTTGCTTTGCTTGCTGTCACCTGTGGTAAGGGTGAAACTTCGATTTCGGACAAGCTCCATGATTATTTTGACCGTGTGCTTATCCGGAAGTAGTCTCAGCAGCTTGCAGTTAAGGACACGGTGCCAGACAGTGTCATAAGCAGCTGTCAGATTGACAAATACGGCACCAGCCTTCTTTTTAGCCTCAAAAGAACCCTCGATGTTCTGGGTTAGCAGAACAACTTGATCTACGGTTGACTTCTCGCGTCAGAACCCAGCCTGCTCTTTAGGGAGCAGTGGATCAATTAATGGCTCAACGCGGGCGTAGATAAGCCTCTCGAGGATCTTGTAGGGAACACAGAGCAGAGATATCGATCGATAACTCTTTGGGTCCTCTAAGGGGTTTTCTGGTTTTGGGATCGCGACCACAAGTGCTCTTCTCTAGATCTTGGGAATTTTGAGTCGGCGCAAACAGGAAGAAAGGAAGTCACGTAACCAGGACTTCAAGGCAGCTCCAGCATGGAGTATAAGCTCTGAGCAGATGGAATCAGGATCCAGAGCTTCACCTGGTTTTAAATGTTGAAAGGCAGCAGCAAATTCTCTCTGTGAAAAATTGTCAGAGACATTTACTGCGTCTGGTGTTGTGGCCCTCCAAAGGTCAGACACTTCTTGAAAGACAAGTCGAGATGACTTGCGTTCAACAGCCTCGTATTTCCCATTTCTAACCAGCTGAGATGCAATAGCATTGGCTGAAACGGGACAGTGACAAGGAGAGTGTCGTGACCTACCAGTAAGGTTGTTCAAAATACTCCACGCTTTTCGACTAGAGTGTGAGAAGTCAATGCTCCGAACTGCTTCGGACCATCGATCCCTCCGCTTTCTGTCAAGCTTGGCAAGCAGAGCTGTAGCAGCCAAACTTGAGTCGTCTCCCTGAGGAGACTGCAGAAAGGTTTTATAGAGGGATTCACACTCTGCATCCCAACACGGAATATAGTTATTTCGATACCCGCGTGGGATAGTCTTTTGGCTGCTGTAATGATTTCTAACACGCGTCTAACTTGAAAGCAAGCTGTATTTACAATGATCAGCAAAACGAACATACAGATAAAACGTGCGAGTAGTGTGACGTCACTATGAAGCTTATGTGCGTAGTTAATCGATATGTTACATCTTTCTTCTTAAAAAATCAAATGACACACTGAAAATAAAATAAAAACAAATATGCTTTTTTAACGCGCACTTATACAATGTAGTCTTTGTATTTTGATGGGCCGGAAATTTGATGGGCCGCCCGTAACGAGATGTAAGACGTAATTCATGCATAACTGAGCCTGAAGATTGGCCATTAGAAAGCGGCTCAAGTTGTGGTTGGTTTACGTCAGAGTTTTTTTCAAAATTAGCTCTGTGACTTTGAAAATGTCTGTTGTAAGTCGGAAAAGTTAAATTTGCTTTGTATAAATGACGGCGATTTCTGCGCAGGAAGCCTTTCTCGCCACGAATTGTGTAAGAGCGTGGTTCAGGGCGCACATCGACAACACATGACTTATTCCATTTTTTGTTCTTATGATAACATACAACACCTCCTTCCTGCAAAGGTTTCAATGGATTTACACAGCGATCATAATAACGTTTTCGACGAGATTGCGCTTTGGTTAATTCTGCAGACAGATCAACAATATTGGGGGTTAACAATGACGTAGCTACAGGTATTTTTGTTCTTAGACGTCTGCTCATTAACATCTGAGCCGGAGAATATTTCATGCCCGAAACTGGTGTATTACAATATTCTAAAAGAGCTAAATATGGATCTGTGTTTCTATCTTGTCCATGTATATAATGAACACAGCCCTGTCATAGTCCAACACTGACATTAAAAGGCTTTGTTTTCATGCCATTGACATGAATACAACTTCTGACTGTTTGTAAAAGAGCTAAATACGGATCTGTGTTTTCTTCGTGAGCTTTTTTCAGAATCTTTTTAAGGGTTTGGACACTGCGTTCAACTTGACCATTACTTTGACTATATGTCGGGCTTGAAGTGGTAGTTTTGATGCCCCAAGCTTTGGAAAACGCAATAAATTCATTACTTTGAAACGGCACGTATTATCACTCACAATTTCTACAGGTATACCATGCCGCGCAAAAACGCGTTTACATTGTTCAATAATAGTAGAAGCTGTTTTATCAGATAAACATTGTAACTCAGGATATTTAGAATAATAATGAACAATCACAAGATAATCTTTGGCTTGAAAAGTCATAATATCAATACCCACTTTAAGAAAGCGCTCATTCAAAATAGTGTGCAATATCATGGGTTCACGTTTTTGATTGTTTTGATACTTAATACACAATTCACAACTTTTGACAATGCGCTCAATATCAGCATTCACACTAGGCCAATAAACCAACTCTCTTGCTCGAGATTTACATTTTTCAATACCAAAATGCGACTCGTGAATTAAATTCAGTGTTTGCGGTTGTAAAGATTTTGGTATACCGATGCGTTGGTCATAAAAAACTACGTCATCTATAACATGCAACATATAAAGTCGTGGAGGAGTTTTGCTTAGTGGTTTTTTCCATATGTATTCTAAGGGCCTGTGATCACTTTCAATTGTCACAGCTCAGTGTCCGTAGACGTACTGGTGGAATTTTTCGCATGCAAACACAATAGATAGTAATTCCTTTTCTATCTGAGCGTAGTTTCTTTCAGCTGGAGATAATGATCTTGAAGCAAATGCAACAGGTTTGCCCTCTTGTATCAAACACGCCCCTAGTCCGTCTTGCGATGCATCGCATTGAACAGTAACTGCCTTGTTAACATCGTAGAAAGCTAGCACAGGTTTACTAATCAAGGCAAGCTTTAACTTTGCTATAGCTTTGTCATGCTCATTATCCCAAGTCCATTCAGAATTTTTTTTTAGAAGTTTACGCAAGGGGGCTGTGATAGAAGATTTATTTGGTATATATTGAGAAAGGTATTTCGTCATTCCTAAAAATCGTTGAAGTGAGGGGACATCTATAAGTGGAGGCATATTGACAATTGCATCAATTTTCTGGTTATCTGGCATCAATCCTTCTTTTGTGACAAAATGTCCCATATAACTTACGGAATTCACTTTAAATTGTATCTTTTCTCGGTTAAATCGAACACCACTTTCTCTTGCTCTGGAAAGCAATGCAAGCATTATAGCGTCATGCTCTTTCTCGTCTTCTGCAGCTATTATAATATCATCAGCTATAATATGTACTCCTTTAATATCATCAAAATGTGCTCTCATTGCATTTTTGCATGACTTCACTTGCTAAACATAGCCCAAAAAGCATTCGTAAAAATCGCTTTCTCCCCCACGGCGTATGAAATGTTGAGAGGAATGATGACTTTTCTGTGAGGCCAACGTGCCAATAGCCGTCTTTCATGTCAATGACCGAAAAAACACGTTTGCCGCAAAGCTGTGCTTGTACATCAGCTGGAGTTGGAATAACATAACGTTCTCGCATTATTATCGCAGCATTTAAAGGCTTCGGATCCAAGCACAAACTAGGGGGGGGGCTTAAAATTGAAAATTTGGAAAAGTGGAAATGAGGCCCTCAAAAGTTTATGGTATGATAGTAAAAATGAAAAATGAAAATACTCTTTTTACTGTACTCGCAAAAAAATCCCCATATACAGTATACCCCCTCAAAATTTAGTATACCGCTTTTTTCAAAGTATTGTCAATATTTTACTGTACTGTAGTTGTATTTATAAAAAAAACAACTTTGAAAGAGTTTCTACATTACATGCAAGTGTATTTACTATTTGATATGGATTTGATGCAACCAGAAACCAAACCAGAGGGGGAGACATTTTAGTATCCCCCAAAATTGAAAATAAATAAATGAATAAATAGCTTTAAAAATGCTTAAATACAAAAAAACTTTTAAAGATATTTTTGTAGCCTATTTGATGATATTTTAAAACTTCTTTATTTGTCAACTATACTAAACCCCATTCAGGGGCGCCAGAAACGGGGGAGGGGCAGGGGGCAATTTTTTTTAGATTGCATTTGCAAATTGTAATTATCTTGAAAAGATTTTTTGAGTTTGAAAGTATATTATTAGAGGCAACTTTCATTCTTTCATTCATGTATTTATCATATCCATTTATTCTCTGACTTGCAAGACAACGTCAAAGGTGATAAACTAAGAGAAACCGTCAGGTAATTACCCAGAGCTACTTTCCACAATCCTATGATATAGCTGTTCGAAAAAAATGTTCAATTAATATTTGCAATAAAATGAATTCAAACAATTGTTTTTAATGAGCGTACTGCAGCATCAAAGTCTTCCCAGGTCACTTCAGCAGAACATTGCAATTTGCTTAAGTAAATTTTTAAATTTTCAGAATATGCTGTCAGAGCCAACTTCTTGTAATTTTTTCTCAGGCGAAACAGCTCACTACTTTTGGGAAGTGACAAGCAAGTATCTCTACAATATCTGACATGATGATATAGAACTTCTTGCTTTGTGCCCAAACTAATTTCAGTTTGATTGAAAAAATGATCCACCTCTTGTGGTGTAGTAAATGGACCACCATATAATTTTATATATTGTAAATCTCTGTTTATACGTTGATCTATTTGTATTTGAATTGCTTCTTTGAATGAAAGCTTATTTTTATCCAATTCAATTTGTGTGGTTTTCCACAAGTCTATTATTTTTGACACATCTACACTGGTTTTATAATATTTTTTAAACTCTTCTTTTGGCTTTAGTTCTATCAAATCACGCAATTTAGCTTTTACATAAGAAAACCCCCAAAAAAATTTGTTTTGCTCCACGTATCTTTAACTCATAGTTGATTGATCCAATACTTCGTTCACTATCCAAGTTATTTATAGGGGCTTCATTCAATTTTTCAAAATCTTGTTTGGTGAGTAGCTCAGAACTGTTTTTGTCGAAGTCTCCAAATCCAAATATATTACCTCGTTGCTGAAAAAATCCTTGAGCAATTTGAGGAAGAATAAGCCTAAGAATCTCCACTATTCGTGTTTGGTTTGCATTGATAAATAACATAAGCTTTTGCAAAACTTCTTCTGGCCACCTGCAGCAATTGCTAAATCTTTCTTGGCTAATAAATTTTAAACTAGGTGAGGAAATATTAAGCATGTTATGTGGATCAAATGCAATCAGTTGTTCATATAACAATTGCATTGCTGGTATCAACTCAGAATATTTCATTTGATCATAATATGTTACACTTAAATAAGGCTCAATCAGATGTATTCCAATTAATGCACCAACTGCACAAAATACAGTCAAGTATTCAATTGAGCCAAAAGATCGAACAATGCATGCTAGTGTGTTGTTAATGTGATCATAAGAATTTAAAAACATTTGAACATCTTCTTCAATATAAACAATGACTGCACAAATGTACACAAATCTATTAAATCTTTTCATTTTTAGGCAACTGGCCCAATTTTTTTTGGGAGAAATGAATAAAGAAAACTCTTTAGAATAGTTCCAGGATTTATGATCAAAATCAGGAGAAACAAGTCTAGTTAAACAATCAATATATTGTTTGAAAACAGTTTCATGGCTTGTAGTTGCATTTACCAAGAAATTTGAATATATTTTATCAGGTCCTATGCTTACTTCAATGTCTGAAAAAACTTTAAGCACTTTTTTTATAAACATTAAACAAGGGTGAGTTTGACAAAGTAAATGTTTTGGCACATGGTCTACTTCAAAATCAGAAGCAATGATATTGTCAACCTGAAAATTGTAAGCTGCTGCATCTGACATTTGATAAGAAATTTTTTTGAATATGTCTTTCATTGGCACACCACTCACTGCTGATAAAATAGAAAGCACAGTTTTTTTTAGTAAAGCTAGATTGGCTTTACTTTCACTGCTGATTGGCAATGCGGGTAAACTTCGGTATCTACCATTGATAGTAATCCCTTGAACTGTATAACTCCCCACACCTTGTGTTCGAGATCCATCTGTATGGTATGTTATAACTGCACCATCGTCACTTTCCATAATTTCCTCTACAAGACAACCCAAACTTAAAGCATGAAGGGCTTGACCAGCTCTTCTAATATTTTTGTTGTGAGGTGCTGTATCTAAATCAAGACAAGTTGTATCTTCTGTGTGGTATTTCCAATATTTCCTGTTAAACATTAGTTTTCCTGTTTCAATAACTCCAGCAACTGCTTGCATTTTAGAACAGTGGTATTTACTGATTAGCAAATCTACAGTGCTATAAAACTCTGGTCTTACTACATTAATGCTGTTTCTAATGTGTTTAAAGTTCTCTGGCATAGGATCTTCATTATCATGGCTGCATGCAATTACAACACGTTTTCTTTTTCTGAATTGAGTTAGAGATAAAGACTGATTATCCTCAAATAAATCAGAATCAAATTCATCTTCAGTTATAATTTCCATAATCTTATCAGATTCCAAACTACTTAACATATTTGTCTCTTTCTCTTTCATCATTTCTAAAACCTTTTCTTTTTTTGTTCTTCTTTCCATAGTTTTCCGCCACCTCCTGTCAATAGAATCAGTGCTGTACATTTTTCTTTCATTTCGCTGATCTTTTAGAAATTTAATCTCTGCTTCTTCCATTTTTATTTTATACAACTTTTCAAGACTTTTTCTTCTGTTATAATCTTCACAGTAAATGTCAAAAAGCTTTCCCATGTCATAATTAAAATGATGAAAAAAAATTTTTTTTCTGGTTTTTGGTAAAATTTTTGTTTGGAATACATCAAATAACATTTGAACTTTTTATACAATTCAAAAATCTGTTTTTTAACATGCTTTACTCCTTTGGTGTAAATATTGCTGTATAACCAATTTTCTATTAAACTTGAGGCAACTATATAGCAAGCATCTTTGGTAGTTCTTTGTGTTTTTTCATTATTTTCACGTCTTAAAAGAAATAACATGCATTGAATGATGTCTTTTTTTGTTGGAAGAACACCAAGGGGCAAAGTTTCTGATTCTTTGTAAATTTCTTTTCCTATTTGCCTTTGAGTTTTTCCTCTTGTAGTGTATGGTGAAGACACACTACTTTTGCAAGCCATGTTTACAATCTAAGATTTATATTACAAATAATGTAGTAAAGCTTTGAAAAGGAAATAAAAACGTTAAAGCAATTATTGGTTATACAAGCAAAGTTTTGTTGCACAAGCACAACTTTACAAATTCAATGAAAAAAGTTTTTTTAATTAATAAATTAGTTTATTTATATGCTCTGTATCATTTAAAAGTACTTTATCATTTTGAATGAAATAAATTTCGCCGTAAATTAAAATTCCTTGTTTTTTTCATATTTTGCACTCTCATTGAAATTTTCTACCCCTATTATATGGGGGTTTTTTGGAAAGAAACAATTTTTTTAATATGAGCATGTTTATTTCTATGAATACCATATTTTTTCAAGGGCCTCATATAAATTTAAATTTTAAGCCCCCCCTTTACAAAGGTAAACTTTTATCTTTCTTCTCTACCACTATCAGATTGCTCACCCATTCAGTTGGGCAATCCACATCAGCAACCATGCCATGTCTAGTTAAACGTTCCAGAGTTGCTTTTAATTTCGGGCGAAGCGCATAAGCAATATGTCGTGGTTGCTGTATAACCGGTTTTGCGTCATCACGTAATGTAATATCATATTTTTCTATGTATAAACCCGTGCCAGAAAAGACTTCTAAAAAATTGTTTGTAACAACGTCTAAAGTAAGGTTTGAAGATTCCTAAATGTCCTCTATTTTTTTAACTAAATTTAACAGTTCACATGCATGTTCGCCAAGTACTGGCATATGAATGATATCAGTAACAAAAAAAATCAACGAAAATTTACGACCCGTTCTATCACAAACAATCATATCTACCGTACCTAACGGTTTAATTAATTCATTACCAAAACCACGCAATACCGTAGATGTAGATAAAAAAGGAGCTAAACGCATTTGTTTGTATTAGTTTAAAGGCAGAACATTCACTTCCGCGCCGGTTTAAAAGATAAAGTACTAGTGTTGTTATGGTGATCAAGCACCGTGAGCGTTGATCGCATTTTTGAGCCGGTCGATCTGCTTTGAAGGTTACACATTTGAAAAACCGTCGAGTCAGCTTGAATTTCTGAAGTGATTTTTTTTATGTTTCTCGTATCCGACTTAAAACTTCTGCAAACAACCGCGAAATGGTTATACTTTCCACATTTTTGACAAGTTTTGCCATATGCTGGGCATTGTCTGGGCAAATGCACGAGGTCACAGAATCGACAAGGTTTGTTGGAAACCGAAGTATTAAGGCGCGTTTACAGCCGTTTACAGTACTTTTTTCTTTCAGCGCGATCTTGGTTTGTTTTATTGACGCTCAAATCCACTCATGTTTTCGAAAAAAAATGAGTGGATTTGAGCGTCAATAAAACAAACCAAGATCGCGCTGAAAGAAAAAAGTACTGTAAACAGCTGTAAACGCGCCTTTAGACGCCGAGAAAGTAGGGTAACGATCTTTTTTAATTTCTTTAACTAAGGAAGAATTTATTTTTTCATTTGACATATATTGCATACGAGCTTTTGTGACTTCAATTGATCGGCATATACGTATTTACTGCCTTTTCTAAAGTAAGATCTTCTTCCTCTAACATTCGCTGTCGTGCTGTCTCGTCGTTGGTACCAAATAAAATTTTGTCCCCCATTGTCTATTCTTAAACGCACCAAAATCACAATTATTTGCTATTAAACGTAATTCAGTTAACCATTTATCAAATGATTCGCCTACTGCTTGTTGACGCTGCCAAAATTTATAAGTGTCGAAAACAGGTCGCCGCCTGGGATTACAAAAAACTTTATAACGGTCCAAAACGATGTCAGTCGTGAGATTCTCATCATCTAGTGAAATGCTAAAATTATCAAAAATATCTCGGGCTTCTTCGCCTGTACAATTCAGTAAAATTGCTATCTGAGTAGCTATTGGTTTAGTATGTAATTCAGACGCAGCATAATATATTCTGAAAGATTTTTCCCAACGCCGCCATTCCTCAGCAAGGTTTTCTGCATTAAAATTAACCTCTCTTGGCGTTTTAAACTGACTCATATTTGCTTAGTTCGAATAACTTCTGACACCATGTAATGTTTTCTAATACGCGTCTAACTTGAAAGCAAGCTGTATTTACAATGATCAGCAAAACGAACATACAGATAAAACGTGCGAGTAATGTGACGTCACTGCGAAGCTTATGTGCGTAGTTAATCGATATGTTACAGCTGCTTTCTTAATGGTGTTGCAGAAGTCCTGGCAAGCCGCATCCACATTAAGTGAATCAGGTGGTAACAAAGTCTTTGCGAATGTATTCATCAAAGCAATGTAGTGACTCCATTTGGCCTTGCGAAAGTTCCATCGCTTAACAGGCATGCTTGGCACTGCCATAGCAAACCTTGGTGGTGTAATAAGCGAAGGTCGATGTTGTGACCTGGGGCTTTTCAAGGACACGTCTATCCGGTAAGCTAAGCTAGCGAAAGCTAGATTTGGATTTGTGCCAGTGTTCCAGCGGCCGGAATAAAAACTGGCAGCGTCCTTGGCATTATATAGCAGGGCAAAACAATTAATACTTGCCCAGCTAGCCAAGCACTCACCGTCCGGATTGTTATCATCGTAACCCCAGTCAGCATTACCACAGTTAAAATCGCCAGCGTAAAGACATGGGTGAGGAAACACTGGGAGATCCAGGGATCGCAATCGCGTTAGCGGTGGTTTGTAGACGTTGACTATTTTATAACCATCAACGTCCACACACAGCCACTCGATCTCCGATGTGGGTGGAGATTGGTCCAAAAGCGTGTATCTCAGTCGCTCGTGAACAAACGTGGCAAGGCCATGCTTCCTGCTTAAAGAAGACCCAGCTAGTTGATAGTTTGTTAGTACCAACTTTTCTGCATCAGTGCAGTGGGTCTCTTGCAATAGGATGACGAGTGCCTCAGACTGCATAGCGAGATGATGAAGAACGTTCATCTTGCTTGCAGTGAGGCCTTCGATGTTCATCTGAAGAATAGTGGGTCTTCGGAACTTGTTGGCAATGTGTCCTGAAGAGGGCAGTTTTATCCTGACATTGCCCCGTCCTGAAAAGGACGTTTGCCGACTAGCAGACCCACACTGAACATCGGAATGGGTGGATACCCTTCCGTTTTGGTAGGTTCGGTTTCGATTTGTCATTTTCAACAGCAATGAACAGACTTACGGCCCAGGCTGCGTGAAAGCACCTACCATCTGTGCCAACAAGATAATGATGAAAAATTGAGAAGATAATGATGAAACAAGACAATGCTATGTTTTCTGCAGTTTTTTAATTAATTTTATCTCATTTTTATAATTATCCTACAGATTTGAAGGAAAGCGACGGAGGCGCTATACATGGGGCAAGCAATTGCCCCCCTGCTTCTGAAGATGCCAAGATTTCCGGTTAAAATTTTTTATTTGGCATTTTATTTTCATAGATATACGACTAAAATTTAGAGCTACTTGCTAAGACCACCAACCAGGAGAAAGTGCCGTAAAATAAGCCTCTGGCGATCACAATCACAATCACATCACAAGCCGTAAAATACGTATCTTTCTTTCCCAAGGACACAACAGAACGGCTCGATAAAGATTTGAATCGAGACTCTGGCGATTACAATCACAGCGCTCTTAACCACTCAACCACGCTGTCGATTAAATGACTTTGTAGTTTGGACAAAAGTAAATCAATTAATAATTTATAGAAATGAACCCTCCCGCTCGAGAAGAATTGAAATCTGCCGCAATGAAGCGGGAACCCCCGGCCGACATTGAAGGGAAACACGGAAAAACGGAATTAAATGCCCCGAAGGCGTTAAGCGATTTCACTAAACAAAAGCAAGCAGTAAAAGCTCAACAGCTAGAAAAAAAAAATTCCGGAACAGAATATTGGGATGGATTCCATGATTCAAATGAAGCGTCTAATCCAGATATGGCATCGAAATTTTCTCAAAGTATTTCAGGAGAAAAAAATGATGCAAAAGAAGTTTCCCTTATTGAAGAGGATTTCTCGAAGTACAAATCAAATTTTGGTGAAAGGAGATCGATCACGACTCACGAGGAGGTAAATGTTGATGCATGTGGCGGAAGACATTGTTGGTTCTTATGATAATAAACTCGAGACCTTACTGTAAATTCAGAGCAACCATAAGGTTTCCCTATCCGGGATTTATTTATTAAGATAAAGTTCAATTTGATAATAAAAGTTTCGCAAACAAAAAGTAGATCGCCATTTTGATTTATTTTTCAACATTAATGCCATCAATTGTCTTGTAATAAGCATTCAAAGTCTTCAGAAGATCGGTGTTTTGTTTAGTTGCATCAGTTGACTGCCGCCATGCCCCCAATATAAAAGCCACTATTAGCAGGGACGTGCTGTCAGTGGAAATCGAATAAAGTAGAAACAAAATATTGAAGTCATAATCTTTGCAAAATTCATGCAACTTGCTATTAGTTAAAAAAAATTAGTAAGATTTTTACCGTACTTGTAGTAGTTTAATTAGTTTTGCTTTTTAACCGTAATTTTGGTCGGTTTAATCATTGTGTTTAATCATTTCGCAAAGCGTTCTTGTCAACAAAATCGCTAATACATGCTAGTGAAGCAGCATCACGATTGCCTCCTTTTGATAAAAAAAAGAAACAAAAGTGAAATAATATAGCGCTTTTTTCTTTTTTGGTGAAAATATCTGTTGAAATCAAAGAGATTTGAGGCATGCCTCAATGGTAACGTCGTAAAGAAAAAAACTTTTTGCTAAAACAAGATCAATTGGTTTGTTCTCAGTAAGCCAGAATACGCGCATTGTGCAACAGCAAAGCAATAAATTTATTTTAAATTTTAGTAATGGAAGATGATTCGTATCTAAGCTAAAAAAATTTTCAATATTAAGCTTTCGATCTAATTTGGGTATATTTATACGAGCCACAATTTTTGGCAGCATTTTTATATTTATAACATACATTTCTAACTAACACAAATTCATGAACTAACCCTTACATTAACTTGTAAAAACTGATTAAAGAATTTCTTACTTCCTTTGTGAAGACAATTGAAACTAATAAAACAATTGTTTTTGTGAACGACAATAGCCCTTCCAACTTTTATTTTAAAAATGTAGAGCGTTTCGCTGTATCTTTAGACGACCGCCGGAAACTAAATTTCGAGTTAAAATAAGACAAGGCACGCCTCTCTTGAAGAGAGTTTAAAAAATTCACGGAGTCAGTTTTAATCACACATTTTTAACAATGCATATATTTTGCCAATTTTTTCAAAAATATTATTTGTTTCCAATCAAGTGTGCATGAAAATAAAAAGTCTTGTCTTTCCATTGCAAAAAAAACAAACTTTTTAGTTCTCTCTCTACGATTTTGATTTCAGTCATATCTCTATAAAACTAAAAAACAAAATAACAAATTGCAACCGCACAACAATATCTTGGCATCTCCGAAAGCAGGTCAGAGTACTTGCTTGCTCTATGTATAGCGCCTCCATCGCTTTCCTGCAAGTCAGCAGGATAAACATAAAGATAAAATGAAAAAAATGTTTTTTAATTCAAAAAGAGTTAGCTAAATGTGAGAGAATGCTATAAATTTCCTTTTTTTTACTTAAGTAGAGCAGTGTTTTGTTTGTTATTAAATAAAGTTAGTGCTAACATTAATTTAAAAAATGAGCGCCTCACCAACCACAAGCTTCACGCACGTCACTGGCTATTAGTAAGCTAAGGAGTAAACAAGTATCGCAAAGTTTCGCTGAACATTGCGGCGCACCAAGGACTAAGCAGCTTTGATGTGGTTTCGCCAACCTTTGCTTTGAGTTCAAAACATGAAAAGTTGGGGGGTACAGCTTTTTTCATTTCTAACTTGCCTATTTTTGAAGGGCACTTCAAGGCTTTTTTTCTATTGGTCACAATTAGGAAACTTCAATCACGTATTTGTTCATGCAATTGTTCATTCAAAGTTATTTATAACTGCAATACCTTATTTTGAAACCAGAAGATTATTTTTGGGATTTGATAAAATTATTTTCTGAGTTGATCCCAATGAAAATTGTCGGCAACTGGCCCAGTAGGAATCGCATTGATGGCGAACGCGATAGACGCAGAAGCGATTCAAAATCTAGACGCACTATACTGTTGTGTCTTTGAGAAAAACACTTTACTGCACCTTCCTCTGGTTGGCGGTCTCATCAAGATGCACAAATTTTAGTCTTATTTTTAAATAAAAACCTTCAACCGGAAAGCAATATTTTAGCATTTTTTTGTGTAAGTCAGGATAATCGCTTGAAATTTACTCTAAATAGAACGTCACAAACGTTCTGCCAGTCAGGTGTGTAAGAAGATAAAAATAATAAAATCTATTTTTGGTTTAAAGCAAATCTACAAACCATATTTACATTAAATATATTAAATCTTTTTTCAGGGAGACTTTCAGATGAATGAAAACGAAACGCTTTTATCCATTCCCGATCTCACAGGAGCATTGATGCTAGTGAGGATTTTCAATTTTTTTATTCATTTTTGAAGATGGCACGGTAAAGCGTCGATTTTTAATTCAGCTTTTTACCGGGAAGATCACGGCTCAGCAGTTGAAGCAGCCCTTGATCAATGACGTGGTCAGCGAATGGAAGTTGCTGAGGATCGAGCGAGAACGGAATCAGGAGGAGCTTGTTTTGCAATCAAGAAGAGCAGGAGAATTAAATGAACTAATCAAAACACTTGAAGAAGAAAAAGAATTTTTGAAAATAGAAAAAGACCGGTACAGTTGTGCAGAAAGTTTATCGATTCAAAATCTTTCTTTACTTAAAGGTCTTTGACTTTTCTTTTTGTAGATTTGTCTTTAAAGAATTTGAGTTGCAACAAAAATATCAAGAACTGACGCAAAAACATAAGAATCTACGAGACGATCATGATTCACTGAAGCAGGCCAACTATCAGGTGAACTGCTAGGGGCTAGGGACTTGACTTTGATTCACTCAAATTAAGGTGAAATGTATTTGGTTGTTATCATATTTTATCATAATTTTGTAACTGTGCGCAAATACGGTGAGTTGGTCATAATATTATTATGAATCATAATAATAAGAATCAATAAGAATTAAAAATAAGACTATCAATCTTAATTTAAATAACTGATTTTTGTTTTTTTTTCGCCAATTGCAATAAAAATTCTAACTATTTTAATTGCAGTTAATGATTTTGTTTTGATCCTGCAAGTTTTTTCAAAATTTTGCAGGTATAAGCAAATTTTTTTATAAATCATGGGAGTTACTAAAAATAATAACTGCTTGTTCGCAGTGGTGCATATTGGGTGAGGCGAATGAGGCAGTTGCTTAGGGCCCCCCCTCAATTTTAGGGGCGCCCTCGAAAATAGCACATACAGTTTCATTTCGCTGCAGATGGTTTTTAGAGGTTATTATGAAGTCGGAACGAAAAGTGAGAAATGCAAGATCAATTCGAGGTGAAGACCTTTTTTTTTTAGAGATCACCATGATTTTGGAAGAAAAAAGTGAAAGACCAGATCAAAGCTCTTTTTCTTTTTTAGAGAACATCAAATTCAATTTTTTGAAATCCTTGCCTCGGGCCCCTGAATTTGAATATCCACCACTGCTTGTTCGGACTCTTAGTGAGATTAAATTGCTGTTCTCCATAAGTAAGACAAAACAATGGATCAGATGCTTATTTAAAAAGCTTGCAATGCATCATGGACTTGAAATAATTAATCAACTAGGAAGTTATTCTGAAAAATAATGCAATAATATCACCCGGAAAACAAATCCTCTAATTGATCTTTAATCTAAAATTTGCTCTGAAGTTACAAAAATTAGCAAGAAAACAAAAAGTTAAACTAACTATGACAAAAGCGCATTGTTACATAACAGCAGGTTATTTAACCAAAGATTGCAGATCCACGGTTTTCAATTGCTGAGCTGCAGCCGAAAGCGATCCGTCGATTGCAACAGTTTACAAGCCTCTTCAATTATTAAGTAGGGTGTTCCGCTCTTTGAATGCAAAGCTGGCTTGTTGCAACTTTCGATATAACTTATCGAAGACAAAAAGATGCAATTCAGCTCAAGCGTAATAGAAGCAAAGCTGATGGTATGTTACTATTGAATCTCTGCTTCTATTCTATGAAGCTAGGCATAGTTTCATCATTGAATCTATCTGTAACAATGATAACTGCTGATATATCCGCTTCATTGCATGGACAAAGCTTATTTTCACCTTCTAAACAATTGTTTTAATAGGGGAACTATCATAGTTTTTTTATTGATACTTTTTCTGTTCATTGTTGCTTTTCAAATAAAAAAAAGCAACCAAATAAGTTGTTTAGAGGTTTCAATTTGGAGCTTTATTCCAGAATAAAACGATACAAGAAGCTTTTTTAATTTTTTTCCAAAACGGAAGGGTACTCACTCATCCCGATGGCCACGCAGAGTAAACATTACGCGGTGCCGTTCTTTTTAGGACGAGGAAACGCTTGGAAAAAACTGACCTCTTCAAGGCATATTGTCAATAAGCTCTTATAAAGCCCACCACTATTCTTCTGCTAAACAACAAAGATCTCACTGCAAACAAGATGAAAGTTTTTCATTATCTTGCTGTACAGTTTGAGGCACTTGTCATCCTACTACAGGAGACCCACTGCACTATTACAGAGAAGCTAGTACTTCCAAACTTTGAACTTGCTAACCCTAACCCTAAATCTTTCTTAAACATTCCTCATGTCATTCTTCATTCCATTGCACCTGACAAAGTGAGCAGTTGATTATAAAAGCTTGTGCTATTAATAAATACTAAGTCAACTTTAGTGAAAATATTTTGTTCTTTTATTATTGATTTCAATAGTTGACTCGACTTTGCCAATTTTCATTCTTTCTTAAGCATAACCGTAATCACCCTCCCCCCAGCGGTCGTGGACGGAAAAGCAGATTATGACATCAATAAACAGCGTCCCACAGTGACTGTCCTGGCTCCTCTTCTTTTCAACGTTTACATTCATGAACTTTTCTTTAACAACATCAAAGCTGTATGCCTACGATGATGAATTGGCTATAGTGCATTCCATTGCCAAATGGTCCTCATTGAAAAGGACTCTTACCCAGAACATGGCAACTTTGTCAACATACTTATAAAAACGAAGACTAAAGCTCAGCAAATTCAAAACAGTGTCAATAGCGTTCTCTTTCAACAATAAGGAAGCAAAACCTGAGCTAAAGATCATGATTGAAGAAGAAAACGGCTTGATAAATAGCTAAAGAAAATGGCTTGCCTTCGACTCTAATCCTAGCTATCTTGGCGTCATTCTAGACAAGACCCTCACGTATGGATACTATTTGGAAACATTGCGCAAGAGGGTGATGTCACGCGCTGCCTTGATCCGATCCGTCGTCTGGCAAGTACAAGCCGGGGAGCAAGCGCCACAACTTTACGCATCTCAACTCTAGCCCTTGTACACTCCACCGTTGAGTACTGCGCTCCGATCTATCCACTGGTGCGACAGTGTTTATACCCACCTGCTCGACAGGCCTATTAATAAAGCGCTGCGCATTGTGACAGGAACCATGAAATCAACACCGACTGAGTATATACCAGCATTATACGGCATCTCCTCAGCTGAGCTCTGCCGCAAAGCTGTTACACTCAAATTGGCTCATAAATCCTTGGAGTCAAGTCACGCACTTCATAATTACATTATTAGATCTTTATCCAAAAGATGTCTCAATTCAAGAAAACCATTTGTTGATACAGCACAAACTTTATTGGCTTACAAAACCAATGCTTCAACATGGATTCATGACACATAGAAAGAGAAATGGTCAAAAAACATCTCATGACTCCACTCTTCCATTCCTGAAATAGGTTCAATCGCAACAGAACACAAACTCGGTTGCTTAGCTTGGGTACGGCAGAATTGCCTCCGCATTGGCGTCAGACGATTTGGTTCCTTGATGTACAAATATTTTCGATCCAGAATTAATAGAAAATTTTCGATCCAGCGCGCGTAATACGCAGACATTTCTAAACAACGCTTTAGTTTATTTTGTGTTTAAGGAACTGGAAGGTTTATTAAAGGTTGAAGTCGCGTAGGATCTGGCTTCATGGTGTTGAGAGAAACTTTATAACCTAGCAAGTCTAGATCGGCAGCAGAATACACAGATTTTTTTTCGTTTAACGTGAACCCTTCGCAACTTGCAGCATTTAAAAGCGCTTTTAAATTTTGGTTATATTCATCTTTGTCACGCCCTGTAACTGTAACATTATCTAAATAAGGGTAGTTTTTTAATTTGTGTTTTTCGATTAGATCGTCAATAATTCGTTGAAGGTTGATATCCCGTTGGTCACTCTAAAAGGCAGGCGACAGCAATGGTAAAGTTTTTCATTAGCTTCGAAAGCATAAATGTTCGGTCTTTTGTTGCCAACGGGACTTGATAGCACGCGGATTTTAAATCGACACCTCTCTAATACTTTAATTTCGCAATTTTGTTTTTTAGTTCATCTATGCTCGGATGTGGATATACATTTAAATCCGTAAAGCGGTTAATTGTTTGAGAATAATCAGTGACCATATGTTTTTTATGATTTTCCTCTTTAGTAATAAGTACCTGTGAGCGCCATGAAGAATGAGATGGTTCGATGATGCCTTCTTCAAGAAGTCTTGAAATTTCTTCTTTGATAAATTTCTTCTAAGATTTAATGTACCGTTTACATCTAGTTGCAACGAAAGCACAACCAGGAGAGGCAGATCGAAAAATTCTTGATGGTTTGATCCTAGCAGCCATTATGTTGCAAGTCTTATTTAAGGGACTATTAACGAAGAAAGCTTCTTGAAAGCCATGCATTTTAAATTTGATTTCGCTGTGCAGTTTCATTAAATCTATTCCTAAGCGCAGATGTAATCATCTGCGCTTAGTTCTTCCATAACACCAAGTTTAAATTTGGTAGAGACATTGTTAAATACTTCAAGGTTCACTATAACTGCTCTTTTGACTTGCGCGGAATGTGAAGTAGACCCCATTGTAATACCAGAAGGCTCTTCTTCAAGAGAAAGTTTAAGTCTTTTGAACAACCGCTGATCGATGTAACTTTCAGAAGAAACTCCATCCACAAGTGTTTCGACAGCAACTCCACTAAGAGTTCCTTCGACAACAGAGGCCTTTAGGCACTTGGGAAATGCCACAAAAATGCTTGAAACGATAGGATCGTACGTTGAGGTGCTAATTTTGATCTTTTATTTGGAGCGACATATTCGTGAAAAGTGCCCTATTTTACCGCACGAAAAACACTGTATACCTTTTGCAGGGCATCTATCTCGATTGTGAAAAAGACCTCCACAAAAAAAACATGTTTTGGGGCAAAATTTTTTTCACTACCACCGAAATAGAAGTAGTCGGGGTTTGGTATTCTTGTTGGGTAGCGTTGTGCCCGATATGTTGTGTGGTCGCTAAGTGTTCGGCACGATCAAATTGTGGGGCATGTTCTTGAGCTTGATTGATGGACAAGGCTAACTATAAAGATTGCTCAAGAATGATACAACGCGATACAGTCAGAAAGTCACTGTGCACCTGTAATCCCAATGCATAAATAACATTCTGTCCTTTAGAAATCGAAAACAACAAGTTTAAAATAACCAGTTTATTGTTTAAAACAACAATCAGTTGATAACACCGTGTAACAAAAAAAATTTTTTTTTGTTTCTTGGAAATAACCTCCAGTTTCTGATTTACTATGCTTGAAAACACCGGAAAATAGTTATTATTGTCTTGAAACTTCGGGTTCGTAAAGAATACATCAATTTGTTGAGTTTCATATATTTATTCATTATTTCAACTGTTTTCGTTACCTAGATTCGTTTAATACAACTAATAAACTTATATTTTTAGAGTTATAAGTTAAGTTGTTTTCATTTATTGTAACATAATCTTGAAAAACTGTGCAATGACTGCCCGTGGTTGCAAATATCACCGTGTAACACAAAATTTGTTTCCCTGTTAAAACCATATTTTTCTGTTATCTTTTGGTATGAATAAATAGAAATGGGCATTCACAAAGTTCAAACCTCGGTTTTGAGTTCAATAGATCACTTTGTTGGATTTTTTGCTAATTTGCATTTATAGTTTAAAAAAGTTTTCGCAGTATCTGCATTGAAACGATATAATTTTTGTTTAACAAATAATTAATATTTATTTTAAAATTCATTTGTTTTTCTGGTAAAATCAGAGGCAAGTAAAACTTCAACAAATATAAAAGGCGTAATATTTATTAAAGAAGAACTCAACGACGTTTCGTCCGTTACATCGGGCGGATTTCATCAGGTAAAAGCAGAACATTGGTTAAGCATTGTTTTAATTGTGAACATAGGATTGATTTTGGTAATTTTGAAATATTGGATTATAACATTGACTATGATAAAAGAAAATTTTTAGAATCGTTTTATATTAATAATACAAAAAATTCAATAAATGATAAAGATCGTAATGTTTTTCCAAAAATATACAGCAATATAAAAAATCTCAACTAATGTGGGTTTTCAACCAGTTAAATTTGTTTCTTTTGCACTAAGTAATTATTAAATTGCTATGTTTGTTCGCTTCTCACCTTGTGTTTGTTGGTTTGTGTTTTTAACTTCTTGATTTTTAAATACGGTGCGCGTTGTGTTCTGCTTTTACCTGATGAAGTCCGCCCGATGTAACGGACGAAACGTCGTTGAGTTCTTCTTTAATAAATATTACGCCTTTTATATTTGTTGAAGTTTTACTTGCCTCTGATTTTACCAGAAGAACAAATAAATTTTAAAATAAGTAATATCCCTGGTAACAGTGTTTATATTAAATAATTAATATTATTGTCGCTTGTGAATGTGTTACAGTAACAATATAAAACATTTCAGAGTTGGCTATAAAAATATAGCTTAATTAAACTGGGAACGATTAAGCAAGAAGGGCGGCGGGGCGGGGGCTGAAAATGCTAAACATGGTAGCCTATGGCAATTCTATCAACGCTGAATGTTGATTAAAGGTATTCCAAGAGAGAATGTTGCAACCTATTACAAAACTAACTGAGGTGATTAAACAATATAAACGAAATTAACCATCATACATCACAACTTTACTAAAAAGAAGTTTTCTTGCTTGACTGCCGATTGTACGTCAGCTCGCTTTCACGCACAAGGTTCCAAATGTAGTCTCCCATCATACTTTCATTATACTGACCTTTATAGCGTTCCTCAAACGATTTGAGATCTTGATGAAATCTTTCGCCTTGCTCTTCCGAGTAATCACCCATATTATCCTTGAATTCGTCGATATGAGAGTGCAGAACATGGAGCTTTAGCGACATTCTGCAACCCATTTTCTCATATGCATCCACAAGTTCCTCCACAATATTTCTGAAGTTATCTGCCTTGTGATTTCCGAGGAAACCTTCAACCACAGAAACAAAACTTTTCCAAGCTCTCCTCTCAACTGCAGAGAGTTTCTCAGAAAAACTGTTGGACTTCATAAGTCGCTTCACTTGAGGACCCACAAATATTCCAGCTTTGACCTTTGCCTCAGATAACTTCGGTAACAACTCTTGGATGTGCTTAAATGCATCACTTTCTGGGTTCAACTTCTTTACAAACTGCTTGATGAGCCCCAGTTTGATGTGGAGAGGTGGCAGAAGCACTTTTTTTGGTTTCACCAACGGTTTATGTTTTACGTTGTGAGTTTCAATATCATAACTAGACCTGGGAGGCCAATTTCTCTTGTTGTAGTGAAAGTTGGTATTTCTGCTATCCCAGAGACAGAGATAGCAAGGGAACTTAGTAAAAACCTTGTTGAAGCCCATTAAGAAGGCCACCATCTTGAAGTCGCCAATGACCTCCCAATTGTATTGGTCATACCGGAGAGCGCTTAGCAGCATTTTGACGTTCTCGTAATTCTCTTTCATCTGCACTGAATGAGCCAAAGGAATGGAGGGGCACTTGTTTGTTTTGTGCAGTAAAACAGCTTTGAGACTTTTTGATGAGCTGTCGATGAAGAGTCGCCAATCTGAAGTATTGCAGGGAATCCCTATAGTTTCGAAAAGTCTTCTTATATCATAGCAATAGCACAAGCCCTCCCTAAAAGAGAAAAACGTTGAAAAACCACGATGCCTCTTCCTCCGGGAAGTAATGCGGACGCCTTCATCAAGTAAATCCCATTGCTTCAATCTGGATATTAAAAGCTCGGCATTAGACTTTGTCAGTGCCATCTCTCGAATAAGATCATTGATATCTTCTTGATTAGGGTAATAAGGATTTATTTTAATATGGAAGTAGAGTAATTTCATCCCCAACTCGACGTCGACGACAAACAACAGATGATGATGATGATGGCGCACCTTCCTCCTTTTTGAAATCCTCAGAACTTGTCTCTGCAGGATAAGGTTGATCTCTTGTGGGTGGCTGTGGCACAGGCAAGTTGGTGGTGTTATGAGGAACAGGGGCAATAGATGATGGAATGTTAGGATACTCAATTGGAGGTGTATTTTTTCCCTTTCTTCGTTTTGTTGGATCCACCATGTAGAAGTAACAATCAGTATAATGATTTGAAGGCTCACGCCAGATACGGGGAATAGCGAAACGCATAGCTCTTTTTTCTCCTCTTAGCCAACCTTCAAGAGTGCGACGACAGTAGTCACAGATGACATGTGGTGCCCATCGTTTATCTTGATCACCGACTGGCATTCCGAAATAATGAAGATAGGCTAATTCTGCTGCACGAATGCAGTTGCTCAAACAGTGTTTTTTTGCTCTTTTGGCAAAAAATTCACCACATACATAGCAGAAGGAATCGGCTGAATAAATTAATAAAGAATTTATTCGAGATTCACAAAACTGCTGAAAATGTCCACCAAGTTGACCATGCAAAAGTCGATTCGACGCTTCAAATTCTCAAACACTCGATCAATTTTCTCTTGTTTAATGGCTGCAATTTGGTGTCGGATATTGTGAGTTATTGTGAATCTCGAATAAATTCTTTATTAATTACCAACTGATTGTTGTTTTAAACAATAAACTGGTTATTTTAAACTTTTAGTTATCGATTACTAAAGGACAGAATGTTGTTTATGCATTGGGATTACAGGTGCACAGTGACTTTCTGATCACACTGTATGATCTTGTTCAAGCAATCGTTTACGAATACTTGCAGACTCTAAGTCTTTAATAAATGCATCTAGAATCATATTTTGCTGTTGCGTCTGGGCGTCCATAGCCTCGAAGTCGCAGTTTTTGGCCCACCGGCGTAGATTGTCGAGAAATTCGTTGATGCTTTCCCCAGGAGTTAGAGTTGCGTTGACAGTAGACACCTGGCCATAATTTTATTTTGAGGTTTTATGTAGGCTCTTTCTGGCAAGGTTATCGCTTGTCCATGATTCGAAGTTTTTTTAATACAATTATATACGGATGGGGAAACGTAATTAATTAACAGTCCTATTTATTTATTGTACATCAGGAACATTCACATCGCGGCCATTCTTAACGGCTACGACAAACCTCTGAAAGTTTTTTTGCCTACGCTTGAACTCTTGTTTAGAATCAGGAGCATTTGGATCAGCTTCTAATTTTGCTGACCTCAATAGACAATCTATTTTTAAGTTAATTATATTGTCACGAATTCACACAACAACAAGGTTAGCTTTATTTAACTTAAAATCGTAGTATTCTAAATTACGAAATAAATTACTATATCAAGCAAACGCAACATACAGTATCTGAGCTGAACTAAAGTGTTAAATAGAAACAGAAACCAACTGAATACGCGCCTTGCGTGATTTAAATGAGAACAGTTAATGACGTATAAGATTACTATTATCTTGAAGTGGTTTGTCATGAGTTCAAAACTTACGACAGCCTGCAAAGTAGGACTATGCCTCGACTAAACAAATATAAAATAAAGTAACAAAACGTGTGCAGTTCAATATTGCGGAAGTAATTAAGAAAATTATTTAATTTTTTCTCTGTTGGTGTTGATGTGTTTTTGGACAAGGCTAGTGATTTCAATTGCAAATGAAGTGCATCACAAATAAACATTCAAACCGTCGTTACTTTAATAGAAATACTTCCCCTGTTTCTGCTTAACTCTCCGCTATTTGTTTTCAGATTCAACAAAATAATAAAAAGAGCAATAAATTGCATCAAAAAATGAAAAAAAAGATTGCAAAACTTGAGTCTAAAATAAAATCGATGGACAAAGTGACCATTCGAAGGGGCACCCAGACGGAAGGTCATCTGGACAAGGTTCCATTTTGCTTTTAACAGTTTTGTAAAAAAATCGTGAATAAAAATTTAACAAAGCACAGCTTTCATGCGCGATCCTGTGCCTTGCTGTTTAGGGTAAATGTTGCCATTAAAAAATTTTAGTCACATCACGTAAGACTAAATGTTTTACTCATTTTTTTTATTTATTATTACTTACCTGCACAAATGTACAATTAATTTCATTGGTTAATTAATCAATACGTATAAATATAGAATTACAGTAAAAATTAATGAAAATATGAAATACTTAATGTGCTTTTCAAAAGACATTTTCTACTTTCCTTGGGTGAGCTACTTGGATTTACTAAAAATTAGTTTCGGAGTAGGTTCGTTGGCGTGGTGGTCTATTGTTGGTTTAATTTAATCTAAATAAATAAACTTTACTATTTTTTTTTTTTTTTGATACTTCAAACGCCTATATTATTTATTTATTTATGCCAAATGTGGTTATAATTTGTATCTCTAACATTAAAAAATGTTAAAATTATTTCTTTAAGAGATTTTGCTTTAGAACTTTTTTTGTAGTTGGTATTTGTTCATTTTTTGGTTAATTTTGTGCCGTGAGCATTCGACGAAAAACCAGAAAAATTTTAAAATTTCAGGATCTTCACGAAGCTCTTAGGATGGCTGAGGAGTCTCTATCGGTGACACAGAACGATCTAGCGGTCTCCCTGGCAAAACTAAAGACGGTCCATCAAGAAGTGAGTAACAAGCAATTGATTGTTTATGGTGGCCAGGTGTGAATCCAAAGAAATAGCCCAAACCGGCACCTCGCATTCGTCTTTTTTCAAATCAAAAACCTATTTTGCTGGAAAGCTTTGGAGGCCAAATTCATGTTGTACGCATGATGTACTGTGGCTTATATGTTGCTTTAAATTGCATGTTGTAAACGTTTTAGAAAAAAAATAAAATGCATAAATTTGTCGTTGAAATTCCAAGCTTAACATAGTAAAAAAGAACAAAAAATGTTGGTTCGAATGAATGTCCGAAAAATAATAAAAAATCAAACTACGCTAATTGGTTTGTCATCAACAAAATCCAGGCGATCCAGGCTCAGACATTGAAAAAATTGAGCAATTTGGTTTCAGCTGGGGGCCTCGACAAACTAAAATATTGCAATCGTTGTCACGAATTTTTAAAGACAATTAAGAAATTTTTTTATTGTAATTTTATATGATAAATTCAATAAGATTACTTCAAAAGTAATAAAAATTTAGAGAAATTTTGATTTCGTAGAGTTTGCGTAATGTTTAAGAAAACGTTGATACTGAGTTATGTCAGTTACGCTGGGAATTGTCGTAAAATATTTTAATCTTTACATGGGGAATTAGGAAAATAAAGAAATTGTTTGTAAAAACTCCTATTCGTAAGATTTAAAAAGAAAAAAAACAAAGAAGTCATGGAATCTTTCTTTCTTTGGCATTGTCGCTTTCCGGGTCGATTGTTGGCCCAAATTTAAAGTGGTATCCCTAAAAGTGACCCTCTTGTTTGGGCTAAGCTGTGTGTAGAGTTATAAAAGCACTGGAATGACCAGTTGACCACACGTCAGAGGATCTCTCTTGATGCTCTTTGATGACCCAAAAAAAAGTGACCCAATGCTTCTTTCGGCCAGTTACTCTTAGAATCTGCCGGAAATGGCGCTCAGCATTCATTAACCGCTATATTCATCTTTTTATTCATTTCATTTCGTCTCTATATTTATCCTCCTGACTCGCAGGAAAGCGACGGAGGTGCTAATACATAGGGTAAGCAATTACCTTAAACTGCTTACGGAGATGCCATATTGCTGTCCGATTGAAATTTAAAACTGCTTTCCAACACCACCAAGCAGAGGAAAGTACCATTAAGTGTTTTTCCCAAGGACATAACAGAACGGCGCGAGTTAGTTTTGAACCGAGATCATGTCGATCACAATCTCGGTGCTCTAACCAATCGACCACCCTACTGTTGTTCTTTTCCAAGGCCATGGCTAACAGCTCCGACCAATTCGGCTGATAATATAATTATGAAAGTACAAATATAATTAATCTCTCAGAAACCTTTATCTTCATCATATTACATCTTTTCCCTCTGACTCGAAGGACATCGTCGGAAGCAACAAACTTTTGACGATCGATGACCTTGACCCACTGTTAAGAAAACAAAGATAGTTTTGTGCAATCAAAAGTTTTTAGTTGTTTTTAAATTGTTTGTAAATAAATTCTAACTGCAATGCAGAGGTTCTTGTGTAGGTCGGAAAATAAATGGGGTGTTGTGAAATATCTTTCCTGAGAACATTACTAAATGACCAAGATAGAATTCGATCCGATATTCAATCGGACACCGCTTTGCACCACTCCCCCACGGTGCTTGACTCAATCTTCCTGCCACATTCCCCGTTTTTAACAACTTTTATGTTTATTGAGGCCGAAGATTACAAAAAGCAAGTCAATACAAAGGGCCGCGAAATAAACAAGCGCGAAAGAAAAAGTAAAAGGGACGAAGAGACCATCCGAATGGTGTCGCGCGAGAGAGACGCCATGGGTATAAAACTGAAGAAAATGACAGAGCAAATGGAATATTACAAAGGAATGGTTGAAACAAAGTGGGTATTTTTCTTTAAACAGCTGCCGTTCAATAAATAACGCAGTTTAGTAAAATAGTTTTGCATATTTGTTTTGCTAGGTTTCTAACCGTACTACTACTGGTTAGTCTTTCATTTTATTTCTCGTAAGGTCCACCTTGGCAAAAACTATTGTTTTTAAAACAAAGTTTTAAAAAGTAAAGATTGCAATGTTGTTATCTTGCTAAGTATTATAATAAACATTATCCACCTTTCTTCTGTCTCCCACGAATATAGAATCCTCAAAAGCTTTTATAAAACGAACATTTTTCTCTTTTCCAACAAACAAAACTGTGTTTTGTTGCATGTTTCCAAGTTCTGCAAATAGTCGAGAATTCCGACCAATTGTCAGTCAACAGTAAATTGAAATTTTATTGAACGCTCCGATTCGTTAAAAAAGATTTTGTTTAAAGATTTTGTTTAAAGATTTTTTTTTTAATTTCTAGAATAAATTTTTAATCTGTGAGAATCAAACCAAACGTTTCATCCGATCCAATGTTTCCAGCAGGGTTTTGTGAAAGGCTGCAGGGGGTCGGCGTGTGCACTGAAAGTAGGGCAAAATTTTTTAATTTGCAAAATTATTGGTTTGGTCACTCTTAAAAATTTACGAGTTTGCTGTTTGATAATTTTTTGAAAAGGTTAGTGACCAAAAAAATTGGCAACCACTGGTCTTGTCGCTCCGTACGCGAAGCATGTCACATGCATGTCATGTCACCTTCCAATTTCCAGAGAAGTGCAACAATGCTAGATTGTTTGCGTTGGTAAACTTTTTGAAAATTGTAGAGGGTAGGTCATGCATATAAACTTAGAAAAGGAGACCAGGACCGATCCCTGAGATATGCTGTTTTTCAGATGGCAAAGCTTGCTTTGCTTGTTGTCACAGGTAGTAAGGGTAAAACTTTGGTTTTGGACAAGCTCTATGATCATTCTGACCAGGTGCTTAACCGGCAGAATTCTAAAGCAGCTTGCAAGTAAGGCCACAGTGCCAGACAGAGTCATATGCCGCCGTCAGATCAACAAATTGACAAAAAATTCTTGATGTTTTCTGTCGATAAAACGACTTGATCCACGGTTGACTTTCCGCGTTAAAACCCAACTTGCTCTTTAGGGAGCAAAGTATCAATAATTGGTTGGAAGCAGGCCTAGGTAAGACTCGCAAGGATCTTGTTGGGGACACAGAGCAGAGGTAACGGTCGAAAACTTTTTTGGTTTGCTGCGGGCTTCAGCCGCTTAGGATCGCGACCACAAGCCTCCTTTTCCAGATCTTGGGAATTTTGAGTCGATGTAAACAGGTAGAAAAGAAATGACATAATTGGGACTTTAAAACAGCTTGATCAGAGATATTTTTAATACTAATAACGTAATGATTTTATTAGTTTCACACTTCACTTAGATTCTTAACTAATTAATCAATTTTAAATTATATTTTAATATTCATCATTCGGTCAGGCATCTAATACCAAAAAAAAAACTCTATATCATGTACTTTGTGGCTCGCCGAATATACTCGAAATTATGATTTGGCCCATCATGAAAAAAGGTTGGGCATCCTTGGCTCACCCTATGTATTAGCACCTCCTCGCTTTCCTGCGAGTCAGGAGAATAAATATAGAGATAAAATAAAAAAAATAAAATAAATCACAAATAATTAAAGGAGGCAATTTTTTATAATCTTCAGTCTTCTAAAAGAATTTTCAGATTGCATATCACAAAAATATTGTTGTTTTGTAATTAATTTTTATAGAATACTTTTATCTTAAAATTTTTTAGGACTGCAGATTATTATAATTTTCGTTCAACTGTGGCTTCGACAAGGTTCTGGGTGATCTCTGTCATACCAGCTCTAAATCTAAGTTGCATCCGTAAATGAATGACTAAAAAATCTATGACTAAAAAATCTATAAAAAATGAATGACTAAAAAATTAAAAAATTCAACGCAAACTTTTATAGAAAGTTAAAACGTCCAATTAACAAAAGCGTGGAAGATAGTGAGGATCCCTTGTTAGAGGAAGCAGCAAGAACGTTGAAAGAAGCCCAACAACAAGTTCAAGAAAAAAAGATAATGGATGCTTTGAGACCCCATCTAGCGACTACTGAAATTATAGACACCAACGCACCAGAGGGAAGTCGTAGGTTTGTTGCATAGTTATTATGTTTTGAAAATTGGTCTAACTTTTTAGAAAATTCTTTTGTATTGTGCATGCTAAATGAAAGAAGATCCAAAGTAAATTGTTAAAATTGCTGTAATCGCAAGGAAGGGTAAAACACGAAAATTTATAACAAAAAGTATTAACAAATCAAAACATAAAGTGTTGCAATGGGGTCTTGAGTTGTGCTTATCCAGCAAGCGTTTATGGTTTGGTTTGGTCTGGGGTACTGTAGTTGTTAAGCCGGTGTAATTGATTCGGCAAGCAAACCCACCTACAGGGCGGTCATGTGATTGGATGTTTTGGTCACTTTTCAATTAGCAGTACAACCGCTTGGAAGCGCTGCTCCAACAATACGTGTCAATTTCTTTATATCATCATATCAAATTGCCGCTAGGTGGTGCGTTTGCGGGGAGTGTTCGTTACGCTTCGGATTGCCATGATGATGAGCTATGTAGCGACGATGATCAATGCTTAAATTTTGTCCCCGTAAAATGGTAGTGACCTGTGGTTTAGTTGGTGGTGATTGGTGGAGTGGTGGGTAGTGATTTGTGTTATGGACACTTCAGGACGGCTCACTCTACTTAAATGTGTCAATGAGCAAGTAGTCCTGAATCCCGTAGTATCAACGCAATGGTTAAACAAAAGCACACTTTTCAACCGGAAAATAGTATTTCGGTATCTCGAAAAGCAGTTCAAGGTAAACTATTGTTACAGCAGATTTTACTTCTGCTGTTTTGAAAAGTTATGTTTGAAATGGTTTTTGTGGTTGAATTTAAGCAACTTTTGTAATTGGAAGTAGTTATTATAACAATGCAATAATTATTGTCAGCAGTGCGATGGAGTGGTTAAGAGCGCCATAATTGTGTTCGAGATGATCTCGTTTCAAGACCCACTCTCGCTATTTAGCTGTCCTTGGGAAAGGCACGCACTTTTCATGATTGACGTTTTTAGCAAGTAGTTCAAAATTTTAGTCATATTTCTTATAAACTAAAAAAAAAGACCAAGTAAAAATTTTTAACTACATAAAAACAAAGTAAAAAATTTCAAATAACCTAGGCATCTCCGGAAGCAGATCTGGATAATTGCATGCCTTATATAACGCATTCTTAGTTTTCCTTTGAGTCAGCAGGATAAATACAGAGATGAAATGAAATTAAATAACAAAATTTTTTTGTAGATCGGCAGGTGGTCGACGAACAACTCCAACACCAATTTTGGGAATCGAAACAAGTAAAAACAACGAGGAATTAGAACCGAACTGCTCAGGTAATTTAATTTAAAATATTTCGGTTTGTGATTTTATTACAAACCAGTGTAGGCAGCGTCAGTTAACACTTACACTATTGGTAGGTTTTTCCATTCGTCCTTACATAAATGTGATTTTGTCCTTCATTCAATTTCAACCTTGACCCAGACCGAACCACAGACGTCATTTTTTAAGCGTATTCTTTTCTCTCTCTAAGAACAAACGGTTGTATAAATCTCGGCCTCTCTTAACGCGCATTTTGTATTACAACTGCTTAATGATACTGTAACGTTCTTCTAACTGCAACTACTTAAAACTCTCAACTTGGTTAACAAAGATCAAATGCCATGAAACCAGTAGCTTCTATGCTCGGTATTTAAAACTTGGATCCCACCATACATTATTTTGCAAATAAAATAACAAAATCTTCATTTTGGTGTTTTTTAGGGGGTTTTGAAGGACGAATTACTAATTTTTCATTGTTTACTTTTTTGCAATGCTATCTAAAGGTCATTTAATTAAAGGTCAAACCAGATGAAAATAGGACAAAGCTACCTAAAATATTCATATTTACACAAAAAAAAACACGTTTAATTCAGTTTGACGACAGCATTATGTAAAATCATTACAAAAACTTAAAAAACTTGGTAGTAAAACTATTGGCAGCGCGGCCGAGCGATCTGGAACTTTGATAGAATTAATATATTTGAAGAATTTGTTTTGATATTATTACACAATACAGTATTTCGTGTAGTTTAGGAGAAAACATTTTTTGCTACTAAATTTTCTCTGTTGATAACACAATGCATCACTAACATGCTTGGATTGTCATCCTTTTAATTAATTTTAAGCATCCTGTGTTTTGACCCATCATGGAAAGGGAACCATCTGCGGCACATGATACAATGTTGGGTTTAGGAATTTTATGGTTATCGAAATAATTACTGAGTTTGTTGTAGATATCAACTCCACGAGTAGTTGTTTCTAGCGATTGACAAAATAGCAACTCTTCTTGAAACTTTATTTATTTATTTATTTTATCTCTATATTTGTCTATATCTCTATATCTCTATATAACTTTTCTTTGTCGATGCATCTCACTTATGCTAATAACAACGCTTTACTTTTCCATATTGTACATTCATCGATTTGTGATGAGAACTTTTGTGATTTTAACTTTTCGACAAGTTGTTGTTCAACGTCTTGCCCCATCTCGTTGATTCTTCTGCTGACTGAGCTGTTGCTAAGTGTACATTGCTTGTATTGTACATCTTTGTCATCTATTTGCAAAACTTTTTTTTACAAAAACAGGTATTGCTGGTTTTAGAAGCTGTTTCCCAATAGTATGATTCTTTACATTTATCGCTATAAGCAAAGAAATTTTGTAACTTGCTTCAAGAATACGATTTAGGGTTGCCGTTTGAGTAGCAAATAATAAAGTGATTTTTGTCCAGTTCTCAAATTTCTTTTTTAAAGTTTCAAAATATTTAAAATTGAGTTAACATGGTTGGGATGCTTAGCTTTCAAATCCTTTTTTTACACGACCAGATTTCATTGACTCGTTAAAGCTTGTTGCATAGTCAACATAGCAAGTAGAAGGGCATGCGGTCATCGTGCACGGCAGGTATAAAAACAAATTTCAAAAATTCGGTTGAGTATTCACAAACCTTTCTTTTCCTTGCTCACTTGTTTTTAGTTATAAATTTAGGCTAATTTGTTACAATTGGTATAGTAATGCAATAAGTATCATTGATGCAACACTGAAATTTAATTCAAACAACAAAAAGATTAAAAATATGCAAAAACAGCAGACAGAATAGTCAGGTTTTGTTTACTAATACTCCCCACGATTTTCAGAAGTGCATGAACATTTGGTAACACCGGAAGTTCATAAACACCTATTTTGTCAGCTTAGTTTATGGCTTTAAGAAACCCCAGAAGTTTTGTGTCGGGGAAAACAGTATTGTAAATAAGAGCTGAATAGTCATACCACTGACATACTTATTTGTGCACCAAAATTTTCTGAACTGCTTAGCCAATTACAGCATTCGACTAAACTTTGTATGGCTACTCGGCTAAACTTAGTATTTCAGCCTGTCTTTACAGCAACATCATTAAATACCATAATCATTCAGCTTGAATTTGTTTAATTTTGAAAGTAGTAGAGCAAGTCATATTAAGCTAAAACCAACAGCGCAGCCAACAGCAGAAGGTGAAATCAAACTTTGTGTTTCGGAAGACATTAATCTTTAATAATTGGCTTTTGCCCAAAAAAATAAAAGCTTAGCATTTTTGTTATCCCACGCCATAAGTTGTGAATTCAAACGTAATAAAACAACAAACATCATGTGAAAAAGTCAATGAGTTAAGAACAGTTTGATATATCTATTAAATCAGTTTGATTGTGAACAAGTGGATTTTTATTTTTAATTTTCCAAACAAAATTGGTTCGTAATGTCTTAAATCTCCATACCCCACCAAAATTTTACCTGGGCCTCAAGTTGAGAAGCACTGCTTTAAACAAACCAATTTTTGAGGATGAACCACTCCTCAAGCGAGTTTGTTTTAGTAACTAGGCGACTTTTCATGTTTCGGGGAAATTAAACAAACGCAATGTGAGAATTTGTGAATCAGAACATCCCCATGTAATCCGAGAGCTTCAGCGGGATAGTCAAATCAATAAGCCAGGATACAAAATGTATGAAGGAAGGGTCTGATACACAAGCAAGGGTCTGAAGAGCCACTGTTTGGCCACCTTGACATAGAGTAAACAATTACCCCGACCATCTTCGGGAGATGCCAAGATATTGCTGTCCCGTTGAAAAAGGTTGAAAAGGAACGCCAAGTACGCTCAAAATCCTGTGAAGCCAAAAAAAGGTTATCACTACAAGTATGATTGTGCTTAATTTCTCCATTTTCCTACCAAAAACCTATTGATAACTAAAAAAAAGGTCTTCACCTCAAATCTTAATCAGATTTTTTAATTTGGATCATACAACATACATAGTACCGTTTAGGCAGTTATCGATTGCATAAAATTATTTTCTCTTTAATCTATTGTTCTTTTTGCGCAAACGCATAATCAGCCGAAGCTTATGGAACTCTTTAGAAATTTGATTGGAACTCATTTTGAAAATCACTGTTCC
The DNA here is from genome assembly GCA_963680785.1 of Diplosoma virens. NCBI lineage: Eukaryota > Metazoa > Chordata > Ascidiacea > Aplousobranchia > Didemnidae > Diplosoma > Diplosoma virens. Next base: position 39,805,509 of record OY796896.1, on the reverse strand, counting down.
AAGCTTAATGCTTACTAAGTTTAACTGAAAGTTAACTGGATAAATAGAGAAGATTGTCGTCGTCGTCATCGTTTGAAGGGCATCCACTCCAGGTCAGACACAAGCAGGACTGGGGCCGAGGGTTTATCCTTTTACTACCCCAGACTGCTGTACTGCCTGAATCAGATGCTAGAAATGATGTTGTTAAGCCAGCATCGAGTTTCGTCATCCAAAACCGTCAGACCTCGTGCTCCATGTGGTGCCCGATGTATAGGGCACGCTGTTGGTACATGGTCTGCGGTTTGCTCTGAGGCACCACACTCGCAATTCGGTGAAGGAGCGAGACCCCATTTGTGCATGGACGAATGGAATCGCCCAACACCAGTCCGCAGGCGGTTGAACTTAACCCAAGCTGCTCGGGGTAAGCCCATGCCAACAGGCTTGGCACCGATCCCGGAGCACAAAAACTAGAAAAAATAGCCTGGAAGCATTTTCACAGTACTTCGTGTTCCATTTGTGATTTGTTCATTCAGAAGCGCGGATGCCAAGTCTGGAAAGGTTGTCCAAAAGATTCCGCGCAGCTGGTACAAACGGGCGTCTAAATCTGAGTTTCACTTGGCGAGTATCTGAGGACCCACTTAAAAGACCATACAAGATATGATCGGGGTCCAGAGATCCACGGTAAGCCAAGGAGAGTGTCGCTCCCATTCGGCAAAGCTCAGCTGGCTGGATGCCTGAGAGTACAGGTAGGTGGTCCGTTGGAGTGGGACGCAGGCATCCAATAACTATGCGCAAGGCGTCATTCGAGACACTGTCAATGAGGCGAGTGTGAGCACTGCGACACCAGACTGGTGCACAATACTCAGCTGTTGAGTAGACTAGAGATAAGGTCGCTGTGCGTAGTGTTTTAGCACCAGCACCCCATCCCGAACTCACGAGTCGCCTCAGCAGTGTGACGCACGAGGATAGTTTTTTTGCGCAATGCCACTAAATGGTGACGAAACGTGAGCGATCTGTCCAGTTTTACCCCAAGATAAGTAGGAGTTGGACAGAACAGTAAAAGCCTACCGTTGTTGTAGACCTTTAACTCACGTTTGGCCTCTCGGTTATTTAAGTAAAAGGCTGCCGTCACCGTCTTAGTGTGACTGAGCTTCAACCTCCAAGTCTGGAAATACACTGAAAGTGTAGACATGTCTTGGCTTAAAGTCCCCTGCAAGTCCTCCCAGTTTCCAGAAGAGTGCAACAATGCTAAATCATCAATATAAGCAAATTTGCTGGAAATCATGGAAGGAAGATCATACGTATAGATGTTAAATAGGAGGGGAGCGAAGACCGATCCCTGAGGAACGCCGTTTTTAGGACGGCGTAGCCTGCTTTGCTTGCTGTCACCGGTGGTAAGGGTGAAACTTCGATTTCGGACAAGCTCCATGATTATTTTGACCGTGTGCTTATCCGGAAGTAGTCTCAGCAGCTTGCAGTTAAGGACACGGTGCCAGACAGTGTCATAAGCAGCTGTCAGATTGACAAATACGGCACCAGCCTTCTTTTTAGCCTCAAAAGAACCCTCGATGTTCTGGGTTAGCAGAACAACTTGATCTACGGTTGACTTCTCGCGTCGGAACCCAGCCTGCTCTTTAGGGAGCAGTGGATCAATTAATGGCTCAACGCGGGCGTAGATAAGCCTCTCGAGGATCTTGTAGGGGACACAGAGCAGAGATATCGATCGATAACTCTTTGGGTCCCTTACGGGCTTTTTTGGTTTTGGGATCGCGACCACAAGTGCTCTTCTCTAGATCTTGGGAATTTTGAGTCGGCGCAAACAGGAAGAAAGGAAGTCACGTAACCAGGACTTCAAGGCCGCTCCAGCATGGAGTATAAGCTCTGAGCAGATGGAATCAGGATCCAGAGCTTCACCTGGTTTTAAATGTTGAAGGGCAGCAGCAAATTCTCTCTGTGAAAAATTGTCAGAGACATTTACTGCGTCTGGTGTTGTGGCCCTCCAAAGGTCAGACACTTCTTGAGAGACAAGTCGAGATGACTTGCGTTCAACAGCCTCGTATTTCCCATTTCTAACCAGCTGAGATGCAATAGCATTGGCTGAAACGGGACAGTGACGAGGAGAGTGTCGTGACCTACCAGTAAGGTTGTTCAAAATACTCCACGCTTTTCGACTAGAGTGTGAGAAGTCAATGCTCCGAACTGCTTCGGACCATCGATCCCTCCGCTTTCTGTCAAGCTTGGCAAGCAGAGCTGTAGCAGCCAAACTTGAGTCGTCTCCCTGAGGAGACTGCAGAAAGGTTTTATAGAGGAATTCACACTCTGCATCCCAACACGGAATATAGTTATTTCGATACCCGCGTGGGATAGTCTTTTTGGCTGCTGTAATGATTTCTAACACGCGTCTAACTTGAAAGCAAGCTGTATTTACAATGATCAGCAAAACGAACATACAGATAAAACGTGCGAGTAGTGTGACGTCACTATGAAGCTTATGTGCGTAGTTAATCGATATGTTACATCTTTCTTCTTAAAAAATCAAATGACACACTGAAAATAAAATAAAAACAAATATGCTTTTTTAATGCGCACTTATACATTGTAGTCTTTGTATTTTGATGGGCCGGAAATTTGATGGGCCGCCCGTAACGAGATGTAAGACGTAATTCATGCATAACTGAGCCTGAAGATTGGCCATTAGAAAGTGGCTCAAGTTGTGGTTGATTTACGTCAGAGTTTTGTTCAAAATTAGCTCTGTGACTTTGAAAATGTCTGTTGTAAGTCGGAAAAGTTAAATTTGCTTTGTATAAATGACGGCGATTTCTGCGCAGGAAGCCTTTCTCGCCACGAATTGTGTAAGAGCGTGGTTCAGGGCGCACATCGACAACACATGACTTATTCCATTTTTTGTTCTTATGATAACATACAACACCTCCTTCCTGCAAAGGTTTCAATGGATTTACACAGCGATCATAATAACGTTTTCGACGAGATTGCGCTTTGGTTAATTCTGCAGACAGATCAACAATATTGGGGGTTAACAATGACGTAGCTACAGGTATTTTTGTTCTTAGACGTCTGCTCATTAACATCTGAGCCGGAGAATATTTCATGCCCGAAACTGGTGTATTACGATATTCTAAAAGAGCTAAATACGGATCTGTGTTTCTATCTTGTCCATGTATATAATGAACACAGCCCTGTCATAGTCCAACACTGACATTAAAAGGCTTTGTTTTCATGCCATTGACATGAACACAACTTCTGACTGTTTGTACAATGATTTGATACCAGCTAATAGCTGATTTCTCATGTCATACTCCAGCAGTACTGCCCACAGCTTGTCTCTTGGAACATGGTCATATGCTTTTTTAAGGTCAACAAAGCATTTATACACCTCTTTGGTATATTCCCATGATTTCTCAAAAACTTGCTTGATCTGCCAAGATGAAATCTGCATTGTCTAGTCTGAAGTTGAGATTCAACTATTTCATGGCATCTCTTTTAAGGCACTTTGCATAGACTTTTCTAAAAAGACTGAACAAAGAAAGGCCATTGTAGTTAGTGCACTTTTTCTTATCTCTTTTTTTGTGAATAGATATCAACACACTGGTCTGCCATTGCTTCAGTACCTAACCAGTTTTCCAAGCTACTTGGAACACTCAAGTAAGCCAACAAACCCCAAAGTTGTTCATTGCTTTTAACATTTAAAGTCGAATATCATCTTCACCAGGGGTCTTGCCAGCTTTCAAGAATTTGATTGCTGTGCTCATCTCTGCTTTGGTTAGATGAATTTTTCACCAATTTGTTTCTCAGATATTTCCAAATATTGCACTGTTAAATTATTTAAAAGCTTAGAAAAGTATTTTCTCCAATAATTTAGGATGCTTTTTTATGTTTCAGAAGCACTATTAAGCACCTTCAATAAAGGTGGAAACTGGTGTTTGTTTGCTGCACAAACAATATATGGTTTGCCAAAATACTTTGTTTGCCAATCTGTAGTCTGTATCCAATTTTTGTCCAAATTCTTCCCATGACTTTTCTTAAGACTGATTGATTAGATCTCATGATTTATATGGTTATTTTCAAGGCAGATTGAGTTAATTGCTTAATCTAATCTTTACAAGTAGAATGCTACCAAGTTATAGAGTAAATATGATGATTATTATTATTCAGACTTTTCATTATAAGGTTTGCCAATAAAAGTTTTGTGCATATTTACTATGTTCAGTTTGATTTGTCATTAGTGATTTTTATCTTCGCTACTTTTTTAAACTTTAATAATATTGATTAGCTTTTTTAATTATGTTTTGGTGATGGTGATAAAATTATTTGTGAGCTCTTATTTTATGTAAAACAGGTCGTGGATTATCACGTATTGCTGAAAATATTTTATCTTACTTGGATGCTCAGTCATTGAAATCAGTTGAACTGGTTTTTCGTGAGTGGTATAGAGTGGTTCAAGATGGTCATCCTTGGAAAAGACTGATTGAAAGAATGGTCATTACTGATTCATTGTGGAAAGGCCTATCTGAGCGAATGGGCTGGTTAGTAACAAATTTAATATTAAATTTATACATTCATTTCATTTGTTGATATATTCAGGGGGCAATATTTGTTTCGTGGAGCTACTATGGAGCCTGTATCTGATTCTTTTTTTAGATCTCTTTACCCAACAATTATATCAGATATTGAGGTGAGAACAAGTATTTTTATCAAAAATTTAAGTGATTTTTAATTGCTTGATTGTAGATTGATACTCATGATTTTCAGCCTGCAAGGAAAACTTGACAAACAAAAATTAGGGTGCTTTTATGTTTGATTTTTACTTAAACAAATAGATAATTTGTTAGCTTTTATTGGTTTGTAGGAATGACAGATAATCAAGCAGCAGCATCTGTTTTTTGCAGCGTTTTAATTTGTATTTAAATAAGAAATAGCCAACAAAGCCAGAATTTGGAAAGAAAAAACCCAAAAATTTAAAAGACCAAAAATGCAAAATTGTGGAAACTTGGCATAATATTTGAAAAAATCTCTCATTTAAACTTATTCACTTCATGTCAATTTCACTCAAAAAAGTCAATAAAAATAAAGGATATGCAATAGATCAGGGTTTCCCAAACTTTTTTATGAACGTACCACTAAAACAATTTCAAAAACTCACCGTACCACTTCCGCATAAAAATTAAAGATGCTTACGAAAAAACCCTCAACTACAATAACACTCGCACAATGTATTTATGACATGTTTGTTTAATGAAAGAAAAAAGGCAATATATTAAATTATCATTTCCATTTCATATTCAATGAGATGGATGCGCTTGCTTCTGCGCAACAAGCTCATCAATGTTAATGTGAATTTTTGTCAGATTGAGATGAAGATTTGGCTCCAGTTCCAAACGGCTTCTGTATTTAGATTTGATGGCAAGCATTGCTGAGAAACCACATTCACATAAATAAGACGTGCAGAAAGGCAAAAGAAACTTTGTGGCTCGAGTAGAAATTTTTGGGAAGTCACTTTGGCAGTGAAGCCAGAAACTGGACAGGGTTGATGTTTCAAATTTATTTTTCAATCTACCATCACAAGAAAGATCAGAAAAAGAATCCTTTTCATGAATGGAAAAATCATCAGGAAGATTGACAGTAGTTGAAAATGGAAAACGAATCCAATCAAATTTTTCATAATTTTTTGGAAAATACAAATGAAATTTTTCTGTTAACTGCTGACAATGCTGAGCAATATCCGACTTCAATTGACTGTCGATATGCAAATCATTTTCTGAAATAAATTCGCACAGAAGTGGAAATGCAGCCAGATTATTTTTTTTAATATCTCCGAGTCTTAGCTGTAGTTTTCTAACAGTGCTATTAACTTTGTCACTGACTTGAAATATATCAACTGTTGCTCCTTGAAGGCTTATATTCAGCTCATTTAGAAATCTGAAAACATCTGCCAGATAAGCTAGTTTCGATAGCCACACATCATCACAGAACAAGTTTTGAAAAGGAGAATTGATATCAATCAAGAAAAGACGAACTTCAGCACAGAGTTTAAACAACCGGAAAAGCACTTTCCCCTTGATAACCATCGCACTTCTGTGTGTGGAGGAAGTTTATCATGCTTAGCGCCCATATCGTTGCACATAATTGTAAACATGTGGGAGTTTAATGCTCTTCCTTTAATCAAATTTACAATATGATGGCATTATTCAACACGTTTTTAAATGAAGATTGTAGCGTTTTTGCAGCTAAAGCTTCTCTGTGGATGCTGCAGTGTGTAAAGACTGCATTTGGAGCAACAGATTGTATTCGCCTAACTACACCACTGTGTCTCCCTGTCATCGCACGAGCACCGTCTGAACAAACCTCAACACATTTTTCCCATGAAATTCCATTTTGTTCAATAAAATCATTTAATACTTTGAATATTTCAACACTCGTAGTTCGCCCTTCAAGAGGTTTGCAAAACAAGAAGTCTTCAATCATTTCAAAATCATATACATATCAAACATATACTAGTAATTGAGGAAAATTTGTCACATCTGTGCTTTGATCGAGCTGAATTGCAGAAAACGGACTTTCTGCTACTCATTTCACAAGCTGCGATTTCGAATAATCTGCCATGTCCTGAATACGCCTGCAAACTGTATTGTTAGAAACTGGAACTTCATCTAATTTTCAAGCTTGTGCTTCTCCAATAAGATTCTCAACTAAGTCCTTGGCCGCGGGAAGAATTAATCTTTTTGCAATTGTGTGAGGTTGAGCAGTTTTTGCTATTCGTAAACTAACAAGATATGAGGCTTTTAAAGATTTTTCATTCGAAGTGGTAAATTTTCTGATGAGCTTACGTGACTGTTGCATATTTGCAAGAATTTCTTCAAAGTAAGTTACAGGTTTGTCTTTCAAAGAGTTGTGCTTACCTAAAAAATGGCGCTTCAACAAAGAAGGTTTCATCGAATGGTTCGTCAGAACCTTGTTGCAAACTAAACATTGTGGCTTAACCTCTGCGTTTTCGTCCATAGTAAAGGTAAACCCATATTGAAGGTACTCTTTACTATATTTTCAAATGGGCTGTGACTTACGCTTTTTGCAAATTTACTGTTCATTTGAACTGGTGCTTGCAGCTGATGAAGAAGATAGTCCCAACCACTTATCCATACTTACTCATAACCAAAACTAAATTTTAAATTTACCGTACATCAAGCACCCACATGCTGCATGGACATAAAGGACATTGTGTCATAACAGTATAAAAACAAACTGTACATTAAGCACCCACATGCTGCATGGACACAAAGGACATTGTGTCATAACAGCATAAAAACAAACATAATAAATCAAAATTGTTACGCAAAATTTTTATTTTTATGAAAAATTTAATGGAAATGACTTTACATTTTACATTCATCTATATTGACAAAAAAATAAATCAATTTCTGAATGTTAGGCATACCACAGTTTGGGAAACGCTGCAATAGATTATTGGATAAAATCAAAATAGAAATATAATTGTGTGCTTTAACAATTTTTTTAAAAAAGTTATACTTTTTTGCTTGAACATATTTTCTTGTCTCTGAACAAAATAATTTTTACAAAAACTAAAATACTCCCAAAAAATTAATTATTATTCACCATGGCCCTCTGTAAAACAGGCCATGATAAGGGCGAGCACTTCTCTCTAGCTAAAGGCTGACCAAAGGTCATTCACAATAGCAAAAAATGCCACATTTCTAAGTGATACTAAGTCACTTTCTTTATTTAGTTTAAGTCGAAATTGAGAAAGTTAAGCACAGCTAATAAATTGAATGGTTAGAAATAGGTTATATAATATATAATGTATTATCAGTTAAGGAAATATAAATTAAATACAGGATTAGTCACTATATTTGCAAATTAGTTGTTCTACATTTATCTTGATAAAAACTTTTCATTTAAAAAATTCACATGCAAGACATTTGTGGATAGTTTTCTAAATGATTCTATGGAAATCTGCAGTTGTATTCTCACTGTTGTTGTATATTGTGACTACATGCAGTTATGGAGGTAGCATAAAATTCAAAACACAATTCGTTGGGTATCCTAAATAAAAATTTAAAAAATTAGCACTGATTTTATTGCTAAAAAAATTAACAAAGTTATTCAATGTTCTAAAGGTCAATAACCTACAAATACCCAAACCATGTTGAATTTGTAAAATATATAAAATAAAATTTTTAAAAAAGTTTTGACTAAATTACAGCATGCTTTGCTGTAATACTAACTAACTATGACTCCAACACCAAAATAGTAGCAGTTTTTAAATTGTTAATAAACGAAAATGAAAAGGCAGCTTGGATTAAAGTAACTTCACAGCAAAATTTGTGTCTATTTATGTCCTGCAGAGCTGCTTTTGGTTTTACAACATACCTAATCATTGCTTTTTTAAAGCTTCCAATAAACGTCATAAAACTTTTTAAGTCTTTAACATCTTTACAAAGTGTGCAAAAAGATGAGATTAAAAATTTACAGCGATCGACAAGCTTTAAATAGGTGATATAACAGCTGAATACAACATGCTTATCGATCAGATTCATTGGGTCATTATTTTTGTTAGGTTACATTGAATAATGCAAGAATGTTGTTTAATAATTATAAGTCTATTGTATTTAACAGTTAAAAGATTTTTAGATCACCTTTGAACAACCAATATATTTGTTTTACACGTATTTTTGTCAAAATCGGAACGTTCTATGAGACAACAATGATTCCTTTGTTAACTGGCTCAATATCGACGAATCAGTAACATGGGGTATGATCATGAGATAGTTAATCACAAAGTGCATTTTGTGGACCCTATCACTGGAACTCACACCGACCATATTGAAAGCTATTAGAATAAATTGAAAGTTTGCTGTAAAAGAATATCTACATTTTGTTTATTGAAAAAATTTTCAGGGTTCCTTTTTTTACTTGTTCAAATTAGGGTTATTTTTTAATTTGATCCAAAAAGCTTTATTAAAAGTATATGTTACAAATAACTACTACTTCACATGATCCATCAATGTCTCTACAGAGCTCAAAGCGATAGAATGCTATCCAAAACATCCTTTCCAGCTTTTAAATTGCATCAGTAATAAGATTTCTAAGTTCAGCTACATCATTAATTATCCTAACAGTGTAATGACTTAATAAAACCCCAAGCAAAAAAGTCCACGAGTAGTTATATCGGCCATGCATGCTGCCTATAATTGTGGTGTGTCATGACCAATCCAGCAATTAAGAAATCTTCTGTTCAAATAATCATGTACAATCACTGCAGAGTCAACAGCGATATTTCAAACCTTGTTACTAATTATTAAAATATGTAAACCTTTTTCTCATAATCCAATTAGTTAAATAGTGACTTCTGGATCACTCTGTGCATTGTTCAACGATTTTATGAAGAGTTTAGCTGTAATTAGCTCTCCTAAAACCTAAAAGTAATCATCATCTAAAGTTCTAAATTGATGTAAGAAGCTATGTATAAAAATATGTAACATAATAAGTCGCTCGGTGTTCAGCCAAAAATTGCATTATTTTCAGTATGGCCGCAATTGGTCATTTTCTGTTCTAATTTCAATAGTTGCAACATTTAATATTTACCTTAAAATGTAAATTAACGCGCTTTGTTGTTCTATATTACTACTTTAATGCCTTTTATTCATAAGAGAAATTGATTAAGTGCTATTTTGTTGCATCGTCTTTAAAACTTTCGCTTTTTGAACGCCAATTGCATTTGGGGCGTTTGATGCCTTCAAGTAGGAAGTACAAGGTAACCCCTGTTATACTGTAACGTGGTGTAAAAAAGTAAAGCTTGTTTGAAAATGTATTCTTAAGTCGCAAGCTAGTTAACCTTTAAAGCTCAATAAATCAATTTCTATTTTTTTAAGCTATCATCTCTTCTTTTTCTCGCAGAAGGATGCATTATAATCGGGCAACCGCCGAACAATCACCTCGATCTGCTACTGGAGATGCCAAGATATTGCTGTCCGGTTATAAATATATTTTTTTTTTGTGTGTGTGTGTGTGTGTGTGTGTGTGTGTTTTAGTTTTTTATTTAGAAATATGATTAAATTTACAGCTGCTTGCTAAAACCTCTCAGCACAGGAAAGTGCCGTAAGGTGTCGTTTTCCAGAACACAAGCGAATGGCGCGAGTAGGATTTGAACTGCGACCATGTTCGCCATCAACATGCTGCCTGACATTTCATTCCTGTTCCTCTAATGATTACTCTTCTTTTCAAGTTACGAATTCCTCCACCAAGTAACTCTCTGAAAAATAATTGCTGTAGATTACTTTTGCTTCTGGCATATTCTATATATGTCAATTGCCTTTAAAGTGATTTTAGGACGATTCGGACAACTTTAGTTTATTGGGCATTTTTTGACTTTTTGATGTTAGACTTTTGAAATGCAATCGTATTTGCGTATATCTTCCACGCTGATGAAAGTCGTGTTGTTGTTAGAAAATTGAATCGAACTGGCGGTGTGGCCGCCATGACCTCAAGCGCATCATGTGTAGAAGCGACAACAGCAAAGGAGTGTATTGCCTTCAGTACGACGACGAGAAGATAGTGTCTGGGCTTCGGGACAATACAATCAAATTGTGGGATAAAAAGACGCTTGAAAATACGAAAGTAAGAAAATGATTTCATCCAAATAGCTTTCATGTGATGTTTGAATCTTGGGCAGGTGCTGACCGGCCACACAGGCTCCGTCCTTTGCTTACAGTATGATGATAAAGTGATCATAACTGGCTCATCAGACGCAACAGTTAGGTGAGGTTAAACTTATTTATGAATTTTTATACCCTTTGTACATTTTCAAACAGTTTATTTTACACACCAAGTTATTCGTTAAATACTAATATGGAATAAAATAGCCATCTTGATGTAGTATAAATAGAAATATGCTGCTTTGTTTTTACCTGGTGATCGACTGTAAATGCCGAACCGATTGTAGATCGTATTTGACATTGTTGAAATTCATCACCCAAAACTTTGACGATAGCGTGATGGCTTGTCACGCCTCGACTTGATTTTGACCAATGGCAGTGCAGTCGCCAGCACTGACCACATCAACTCCGCTTCGGTTTGCGGGCAGCAAACTTTTCAATTTGTAGCGCTCTATTTATTTACCACTATAAAAATCCCCTGGGTCTCGTTTAAGTTTTTATTCCTAATTCTCGAGCTTGAACCTTACACCCGAAACAAATTTGCAAGTGGACAGTGCTGATCTGTCCGGTTCATATTGAATATTTGAGTTTAATGTAGAGTATGGGATGTCCATACCGGGGAGATGGTCAACACCCTTGTCCACCACTGCGAGGCGGTTCTGCATCTACGCTTTGATGCCGGCCTTATGGTCACGTGTTCAAAGGTAAGTCCGATCAAGTTGCGGGGCCCGTGTGGCTTCTGAACCGGTCATTGTCAGGACCGCTCCATCGCTGTTTGGGACATGGTTTCTCCGAAAGAGATCAACATGCGCAGAGTATTGGTGGGGCACTGGGCCGCAGTGAACGTGGTGGATTTTGACGACAAGTACATCGTGTCCGCTTCCGGGGACCGCACCATCAAGGTTTGTGTTCGAATCCGGTGTCGTTCCTGCTTGCTCAGGCTTCTCTCTCTTCAGGTTTGGAACACTTCGACGTGCGAATTCGTGAGAACGTTGAACGGCCACAAGCGAGGGATTGCGTGTCTGCAATATCGCGACCGACTCGTCGTCAGCGGATCCTCCGACAACACGATTAGGTGAGAGCGCGAGCGCTTCGTTTGCACCATCGGCTACTTGCGCTGTTTCCACCAGGCTCTGGGATATCGAGTTCGGGGCCTGCCTTCGTGTTTTAGAAGGGCACGAGGAGCTGGTTCGATGCATTCGCTTCGACAACAAACGCATCGTCAGCGGTGCTTACGACGGGTGGGCTGCCGTGGATAACTTGCGCTTTGAACCTTTGTTTACCTTGTACCTTTTTAGAAAAATCAAGGTTTGGGATCTTCAAGCGGCCCTGGATCCCCGCTCCCCTGCCAATAGTTTATGTTTGCGCACTCTAGTGGTATGTAGCAACACGAAACTTGGTTTCCCGATTGTTTTGTGACGCGAGTTTTCAGGAGCATACCGGTCGGGTGTTCCGCCTCCAGTTCGACGAGTTCCAGATCATCAGCAGCTCGCACGATGACTCCATCCTCATCTGGGATTTCCTCAATGTGGCTGCAGATGAGGCCAAGTGAGTTGCTTGTTGGTTGGTTACCGCGCCCTTGCGCGAATGACCTCGTCAATTCCTTCAGGTCGCCCATCCGAACTTATACGTATGTATCGAAGTGACGTCATCAGCTCGCATATTTCATTCTATCCTTGTTGAAGCGGCGCGCCCCGTCGATGAAATCTATGTTGTGGGTCGCGCCGGTCCGTTATTGTTGTTTCATTATTGTTATATTGTGATAAATAAAACCTATCCAAACATCTGATCGCGGCCTTCGTGGCTCGAACCAGATAAAAGTTCAAACATCGAGCTGCTGTCAGGAGAAAATCAGCCTTGAAAGATGCTCGTTAGTTGTTGTTTACATGTCAAATGGCGGCGCAATGTTTTGTGTCAGCAGCATCCTAACAAACCTCTGTACTCTGATGTTTTTTTTTGATAGCTTTTTCTTTCATGTTGTACTTACCATTCCGCAGTTGATCTTGCAGAAGCCATTCCTTAAGCCCCGAAAGAAGCAAATTTAGACTCAAATAAAATCGGTTTAGATTAATAGCGGGCACGGAAGAAAAGCGTAAAGATCCGTTCCCGCTACAAGCCTGGAATGGAGTGTTCTTTGATTTAATTGATGTTGCGCGGAAAGAAATAAAAAAATCAAAACAAACAAAGAATGCTCCATCCACACGCATATTATTAATAGAAACGGGTCTTGGAAGCGTTGTGGACAATTTTGCTTTTCTGCGACCGCTTTTTATATAAACTGAGCTAAAAAGTTGATAATAATAATAACAAACTTTCCATCCTGCTCGAGCAATAATTGCGTCAAGGATATGGTTGCATGGAGCGCGGTGGTAAAAATAAAAGTGTCAAATAAAATTATAGTAGCTTTTTGGTTGTGTAGATAAAAATAAAAACCTGCAGCCTCTTCGGGGCTATATCATTAATAACCGTGCAGATAAAGTAATTTTTTAACCTGAAAGAAGCTAAACAGTAGAAATACCTTGTTTAATAGATCTAGGCTCTACAACTTGAATGAAAGTTCAACTCAAAGTGTTCAAAAGTCATACAATGTTATTACAAGTGCAAAAAGAGAAACATTGGTGACTATGTGTTGTATAACTAATGCTTTGGGCCATTTTCTCCCTCCTGTGATGATTTTTTCTAGAACAAATTTAAGCAAAACATGATAAATAGAGCTTCCCAGGTGTTTTAGGATTAGCACAATTAACAACTTGGTTAAACTGTATAACTAGATTATTTCGCGATGTACTGAAACACTTTGTAAAGTAGTCCAATGCTTCAAGTCCTGCCTTGTTGATACTAGATAAATATGAGTCGCACTTAACAATCTCTGACTTTAAAATTATAAAAAGAACATAGAGTAACATTGTTAATCATTCATTTTCCCTCAAACCATTGATGTTTCTATATTGAACCTTTCAAATCTTACTGTGAAGTTTAAAAATAAATCTAAATATGTAAAATAAATTTTCCACCGTTTTAACGTTTGCCAGTAGGGGTTTACTGACGAACACTAAGCTTTAAACTCATTTTTAGCGGTGTTTATGAAAAAAAACTTCGCCACAAAAGATCGCTTAAACAATATTTAGTTGTTGAACGTATCGTGAAAGCATCAGGATGATTATAACCAACATCCCGCAGATACCGTGAACGTCTTAGAGATAACAAAGTATTCTGATGTCGCAAGTCCGTTTTTTAGTAAATTTATCCATGCGTACTCAGCGATATCTGGATGGATAGTAGGTGGAATGTGTTTTATAGGCCACCAATATACTACCTTTTAATTTAGAATAGAGTAGCTTTAACTCAAGTAAATTGCTGCAAGCCTTTCTTAAAGGCAGAAATCGGGACGCGCAACTTCGCAAATTGAGGAAGTTATGCTTTTATTTTTTTTTTAGGCAGCGTTGCGCAATGCAATGCCATATTCTCCCAAAAGCAAATAGACTACTTACATGTTGTGTGGTTGCAACTTTCACAATTGCGGAAGTGCCCACCTCTGCCTAAAGGTGAGGGTTTTTTTGAATTATTTGCTGTCTGTGTTAATTCAGGGATACATTAACTACCGGGATGCGAAACTTGAAAAAATGCGTGCACAAAGTAGCTGTTTAATTTTTTGCTTTTAAAGCTGCAATTTCGAGTTCTACAAAATAAGCAATATTTTTCCAACTAGGATATAGATTAATCATGTTGTAACTTGTGACATCACATCTAGAGCGTAGCCTACTGTATAGTTTATTCTTGGCAATTTTTTGAAAAGCAATACAAATTGTACTAAAAGCAAAATAACTGCAAATTTACACAACACGAAAATAAAAAGTTGAATAACTACAAGTTCTACATTTATACTACAATATAAACGCTAGCAAGAAAAGAACAACTATGAAACAATTGAACAACAATCACAAAAAATACATACCATAAAATGGGGTGACAAAAACTACTTTTGAGGCTATTTCAGTTCATAGTTTCTTTAACTTTGCGTAAATTGTATTGTTATTAGTTTTAGATTAGGGGGAAGGATGAATGTCGTCGAATCAAAAAATAATTTTTAAATTTGTGATTGCATTTTCATGACATTCTGGGTCATCAACCGTGGTGGCTTTTTTCACTCCGCCATGGGGTGACCAAAACCAGTCAATGTTTTTAACTATTTTTGGTATTTGTAAACCTCGCTATAGGGTGATAAAAACCTTAGAAAATCTCTTGCCTTGACCTAAGTTAAGCTCTTATAATTTTAAGTTCTTCGAATGCTTTTTGCAGGTTATTAGGCAGGGTTGTGGAGTCGGTAAAATAATTTCCCTCTCCAACTCCAAGCAAATAAAACTTAAAATTATAATGAAAAAAAATTATGTGCCACCTACAGATTTGATATTATATAATATAAAATACCGATAGATATAAAAAAATTATATGCCGACTCAATAGTTTCGTAAAATTGATGGGTGTCAGTCACGGCTTCCATGGTATCTTTTAACATCAAATTTAAATTGCGCGAAGCACAATGTACGTAGTAAGCATGTGGAGCCACATCTTGGATTTTCTTATGCAAGCCGGAGTACTTCCCGCTCATCACTGCAGCGCCATCATATCCTTGTCCGCGGCGGTTTTTATGTCAAGCCCCTTCTGCTAAATGGAATTCGTTATCAGTTTGTGCAATCCAATAGCAGATGAATCCTCAACTTCGATAAATGAGGTAAACGCTTCAACAACTTTCAATTCTGATAGCGTTCTATCATCTATCACCATAATAATCTATTTTGATGTAACGAAATGCTTCACTTAACAAAAAACCCAGCCATCGGGGGCACATTCCAGTGTTTCCTGATGCCGGTCGCAACCTCGGATAAATGGGGAGGGTTGCGGCAGGAAGGGCATCCGGCGAAAAACTTTTTGTCAGATTATACAAATGCGTTATGTTGATAAATCCATACGGGATCGGTCGTGGTCCGGGTTACCAACAACCGCCTCAGACGTCGCACGGCATGTACAACCAGAATAATTTAATTATTAATCAGCGATTATTAGGTAGCTGCACTACAACTGTCTTACCATTCAAGGACTTTAAAATTGGGTTTACACCATTGGCTCAACGTGGGGTGTGCACTTCACCAGTGGGGCCTGGAAAAAATCTTTGTGGGACATAGAGATTTAAGATATTACGAACTACTTTTAGTGGGAAAATACAAAAAATGCACTTCTTTGCAATCAAACTGATTGGGTAGATAGCTGGACCAAGCTCGTTCACTTTCTTCTGGTTTCTCAAATAGGCTCTTCAGTTCCCCAAAGTTTCAAAGTGATGACTTTTTTTAAGTTTTCACCTGTTTTTTGGGATAATGGCTATGTATTATCATATGAAGGACATCAGAATTTTAGAAGTGATTATATGGTACATGGCCAAAAAAGGGTTGGAAAGCACTGGTCTACACTCTACAGTCTACACTGTATGTTTTGGCTTGCGCCAGAGAAAAACAAAAGTGAAGTGTAGAGCCACCTAATACAAGCAAAAATACAATTTGCATTGACTTGGGTTTTTATCAAAAAAACGAAACACTTATAGTAAAACGTACTTCAATATTCAGTCGCCAAATATGCATATTAAATTAACTTTAAGCTTTTCTCATTGTCACCAAAAAAATCAAGACGCATAAGATTAACAAAGACATTTTTCACATGTTGAAAATGTGGAAAATGTGGCTACAGAAATAGCTACAACAAGAAAAATTTCATTGAGGTTTTCTTACACTTTATCAAACCAGTAATGTAACAAGCCAGTATTTAGTTTTTCTACTGGCACCAGACAGAAAAGTTACTTTTAATTTCTGCAAATTGACTGCACCATGAGGGTCAAAACTATTCTTGCACATGCACCATCTTCTGTCAAACCAAAAAAAGTTCCATTTTGGTATTCTACGCAATTGGCTAAATACACTTCATCTATGAGTAAATGCTTTTTCACTTTAGAGAAGTTAAGTGTTCTTTGTTAGAGATATTGCATTTGTATGGAGCAACTTTCAATATTGTCAGCACATGGAAGTTGTTGCAATCTTCTTATTGAGAAAAGCACAAAAAATTGCAAAATTTTTTTATACAAAGATGTACTGGTTAATTTCCACAAAAAATGCAACAGTCACCAAGTCAGATAAATATCTACAAGCACTTTTATTAATATGTATTAATATTAGCTTTGTGATACATCGAACCTATTCGACTGAACCCTGCTTAATCAACGCCTTTTGTATTTTGCCTTATTACTGCATGCCCTTTTTAGTTGGTTGTAACTTTGCGTTAAGAAAATTCTTTTGTTGCATTCTATTTGAGCAGTGTTAGTTTTAGTTCAAGGTTTCGTTCTGTGTGTTTAAATTCGCCTTTATAATAATAACTTGTATCTTTTGTTTATAGATTTTAGTTGTATTATTTATGTGAATAAAGCCAATTTTACTTCTGGTTCACAAGCTTTTCTCAAAAAAACTAAACTAAACCAAAAAAATTATTCTCATCTTCAATTCAATATCAGAATTAATGAATTTTTCAAGAACATTAACAGCAATTTCTACTAGTACAGTTTTGTTGACACAATCTTTCAAGTATTCACTAAATACATTCTTGCAAAAAGTAAGAATGCTACAAACTCCGTTTGATTGCCCACTGAAAAACAGCTTAATAAATGCTTATACATTTTCTTTAGAAAATGCACAGAATCCACAAAAGCATTTTGGTATCAAGTTTTCTGTGATAATAATTGATGCAATAAGTTTTGTAGCAGAGTTGACATCAGTACAATTTTTTGAAAGCAATTCACAGCATTAGCTTTGAATAATTTAAAATAATCAGGAGAGAGCACTGCATTATTAATTTTAATTTTAAAAATTCCAGGTCTCAAAATGAATTTTGTTCAATACACTGTTTTTTGTTCCTGCAGCAAAAGTTCTTTCTTTGGATTGGTGTAAAACAGTGCTTGGATTAAAACATATAAGCAATGGTTTTTTTGACAAATATTTGGGAAGATCGGAAAAAATTAAAGGAGTTACAAATAACATTAATCAAACTCTTAAACAAGTTCATTTCCACTTTTTCTTATTTTCGGAGAATTGTTAGTGATAGTTTGAATATATAACAACAAATGTTTGGCACAAATTCTGTATGAATCATTAATTTTTAAGTTTTTTTGTGGAATAGCTTTAATTCATTTTTAGCATGGAACTAGGTCTGAAGACAATCTAAACAAGGGGATTGATGATTTAGATTCTATTTTTTTTGTTGCTATAATAACCAGTTTTGCATTTGGGAACAAAGCAAGTAGGCTATATCCGATATTAAAAGCTAATCAAATGTAAGAGCAATTCGGGATCTCACTTTACGGTGTGAATTTAAGAACACGCCGTTTAAATCTTTCTTCTGCCTGGGGGTTGTATAAATCCAGATTACACAAATTAAAACCAATGTTCCAATTTGAACCAGTTTACTAAAAGAAAAAACACAAATTAAAACAATAAAAAACTTTGATATAAGTGAATACTTACGATTTTGTTCGAACTCCAGACAAAAGACAAGAGTTTCTGATTTATTATTATTTTACAGTGTTTTTCAATCTACTTTAGTCCTCTACCGATCAATTTTAATCATGTGTCGATCAATTTTAGTCACTACCGATCAAATTTAGTTCTGTGTCGACCAATTTTAATTATGTGCCGATCAAATTTAATCTTGTGTCGATCAATTTTAATCGTGTACCGACCAAAAATAGTTATGTCGACAAACTTTATTTTTATTAGTGAATACATGTAAGCAATTTTGAGATATAATTTTTATTATAAGTTTTTTTGTTAATTAAAGTTTTACAACTACTGCAGTTTCAAAAACAAAAAATACTGTAAGAATATCATAATTTTGTAGAATACCTCAAAGAATTTATGGGGTTTTTGATCTAATTCTTTGTTTTTGCAATCAAATTCGTTCTTTTTGCAATCAACTTCGTTTTTTTTTGCAATCAATTTTGTTTTGCAAAAACTTTTATATATATATACAGTATCTTTGTATAGGGTCTTCCGATAGGGTCTATATACATATATAAATAATATTGAGTCTCTGTATTAGGTCTCCATAATCTATAGTCTCTATGATTATGTTTTTATAATATAGTCTCCATAATGTATATATAGATAGGTGTATATACCAATCGGAGATTTTGTATGGAGACCCAATATTATGGGGACTATATTATGAAGACTATATTATGGAGACCTAATACTGTATCTCTGTTATAGAGACTAAATTATAAAGATCCAATTTTGGAGACCTAATATTATGGAAACTATATTATAGAAACCTAATTGTGGAGACTATATACATCGTGGAGACCTAATTATGGAGACCTAATATTGTGGTGACTTAATACAAAGGTCCTATATTATATGTCTATATATTTGATAATATAGAGTCAATATATTTGATAATATAGGGTCTCTGTATTAGGTCACCACAATATTAGGTCTGCATGATTAGGTCTCCACGATGTATATAGTCTCCATAATTAGGTTTCTATAATATAGTTTCCATAATATTAGGTCTCTAAAATTGGGTCTCCATAATTTAGTCTCTACAATAGATACAGTATTAGGTCTCCATAATATGGTCTTTATAATATAGTCCCCATAATATTGGGTCTCCATATAGATTCTCCTATAGGTATATCTATATATAAATTATGGAGACTATATTATAAAAACATAATTATAGAGACTATAGATTATGGAGACCTAATACAGAGACTCAATATTATTTATATATGTATATAGACCCTATCGGAAGACCCTATACAAAGATACTGTATATATATATAAAAGTTTTTGCAAAACGAAATTGATTGCAAAAAAAAAACAAAGTTGATTGCAAAAAGAACGAATTAGATCAAAAAACCCCATAAATTCTTTGAGGTATTCTACAAAATTATGATATTCTTACAGTATTTGTTTTTGAAAACGCAGTAGTTGTAAAACTTTAATTAACAAAAAAACTTATAATAAAAATTATATCTCAAAATTGCTTACATGTATTCACTAATAAAAATAAAGTTTGTCGACATAACTGTTTTTGGTCGGTACACGATTAAAATTGATCGACACAAGATTAAATTTGATCGGTAGTGACGAAAATTGATCAACACATGATTAAAATTGATCGGTAGAGGACTAAAGTAGATCGAAAAACACTGTATTAACTACACGTTTCTATTTTATTTTATTTTCTGATCTCTTCACGCGTGAAAATTTCACATTGATTTAAGTAAATTAAATTAATTTTTTATAACGAGGAGCGCGCTTACATCAAATAATGATTAAAAAAATTTACTAGTACTAATCAGTAATTATATCTGTGTAATTTTTTTAAGATTTAAATTCATCATAAAAATAAAAAAGTATTAGGTAAATAAGAAAGCATAGAAAGCAAAGACAAATTTATATCAAGATAACTAAATTCAACATATCTATAAAACCAAGACCAAAGTTTTTTCACTGGTTGTAGTAAAGTACTTTGTCTGGAAATGGCCTGTGACTGAACAATCGTCATCGTCGTCGTCGTCGTCGTCGTTTGAAGGGCATCCACTCCAGGTCAGACACAAACAGGATTGAGGCCGAGGGTTTATCCTTTTACTACCCCAGACTGCTGCACTGCCTGGATCAGATGCTGGCAGTGATGTCATTAAGCCAGCATCAAGTTTCGTCATCCAAAACTGTCAGACCTCGTGCTCCATGTCGTGCCCGATGTATAGGGCACGCTGTTGGTACATGGTCTGCGGTTTGCTCAGAGGTGCCACACTCGCAATTCGGTGAAGGAGCGAGACCCCATTTGTGCATGGACGAATGGAATCGCCCAACACCAGTCCGCAGGCGGTTGAACTTAACCCAAGCTGCTCGGGGTAAGCCCATGCCAACAGGCCTGGCACCGGTCTCGGGCACAAAAGCACGGAGCCTGGAAGCATTTTCACAGTACTCCGCTTTCCATTTGTGATTTGTCCATTCAGAGGCGCGGATGCCAAGTCTGGCAAGGTTGTCCAAAAGATTCCGCGCAGCTGGCACAAACGGGCGTCTGGATCTTAGTTTCACTTGGCGAGTATCTGAGGACCCACTTAAAAGACCATGCAAGATATAATCAGGGTCCAGAGATCCACGGTAAGCCAAGGAGAGTGTCGCTTCTATTTGGCGAAGCTCAGCTGGCTGGATGCCTGAGAGTACAGGTAGGTGGTCCGTTGCGCAATGCCACTAAATGGTGACGAAACGTGAGCGATCTGTCCAGTTTTACCCCAAGATAAGTAGGGGTTGGACAGAACGGTAAAAGTCTATCGTTGTTGTAGACCTTTAACTCACGTTTGGCCTCTTGGTTATTTAAGTAAAAGGCTGCCGTCATCGTCTTAGTGTGACTGAGCTTCAACCTCCAAGTCTGGAGATACGCTGACAGTGTGGACATGTCTTGGCTTAAAGTCCCCTGCAAGTCCTTCCAGTTTCCAGAAGAGTGCAACAATGCTAAATCATCAATATAAGCAAATTTGCTGGAAATCATGGAAGGAAGATCATACGTATACATGTTAAATAGGAGGGGAGCCAAGACCGATCCCTGAGGAACGCCGTTTTTAGGACGGCGTAGCTTGCTTTGCTTGCTGTCACCGGTGGTAAGGATGAAACTTCGATTTCGGACAAGCTCCATGATTATTTTGACCGTGTGCTTATCCGGAAATAGTCTCAGCAGCTTGCAGGTAAGACCACGGTGCCAGACAGTGTCATAAGCAGCTGTCAGATCGATAAATACGGCACCGGCCTTCTTTTTAGCCTCAAAAGAATCCTCGATGTTCTGGGTTAGCAGAACAACTTGATCTATGGTTGACTTCCCGCGTCGGAACCCAGCCTGCTCTTTAGGGAGCAGTGGATCGATTAATGGTTCAACGCGGGCGTAGATAAGCCTCTCGAGGATCTTGTAGGGAACACAGAGCAGAGATATCGATCGATAACTCTTTGGGTCCCCCACGGGCTTTCCTGGTTTTGGGATCGCGACCACAAGTGCTCTTCTCTAGATCTTGGGAATTTTGAGTCGGCGCAAACAGGAAGAAAGGAAGTCACGTAACCAGGACTTCAAAGCAGCTCCGGCATGGAGTATAAGCTCTGAGCAGATGGAATCAGGTCCCTGAGCTTCACCTGGTTTTAAATGTTGAAGGGCAGCAGCAAATTCTCTCTGTGAAAAATTGTCAGAGACATTTACTGCGTCTGGTGTTGTGGCCCTCCAAAGGTCAGACACTTCTTGAGAGACAAGTCGAGATGACTTGTTATCAACAGCCTCGTATTTCCCATTTCTAACTAGGTGAGATGCAATAGCATTGGCTGAAACGGGACAGTGACAAGGAGAGTGTCGTGACCTACCAGTAAGATTGTTCAAAATACTCCACGCTTTTCGACTAGAGTGTGAGAAGTCGATCCCTCCGCTTTCTGTCAAGCTTGGCAAGCAGAGCTGTAGCAGCCAAACTTGAGTCGTCTCCCTGAGGAGACTGCAGAAAGGTTTTATAGAGGGATTCACACTCTGCATCCCAACACGGAATATAATTATTTCGATACCCGCGTGGGATAGTCTTTTTGGCTGCTGTAATGATTTCTAACACGCGTCTAACTTGAAAGCAAGCTGTATTTGCAATGATCAGCAAAGCGAACATACAGATAAAACGTGCGAGTAGTGTGACGTCACTATGAAGCTTATGTGCGTAGTTAATCGATATGTTACATCTTTCTTCTTAAAAAATCAAATGACACACTGAAAATAAAATAAAAACAAATATGCTTTTTTAATGCGCACTTATACATTGTAGTCTTTGTATTTTGATGGGCCGGAAATTTGATGGGCCGCCCGTAACGAGATGTAAGACGTAATTCATGCATAACTGAGCCTGAAGATTGGCCATTAGAAAGTGGCTCAAGTTGTGGTTGATTTACGTCAGAGTTTTTTTCAAAATTAGCTCTGTGACTTTGAAAATGTCTGTTGTAAGTCGGAAAAGTTAAATTTGCTTTGTATAAATGACGGCGATTTCTGCGCAGGAAGCCTTTCTCGCCACGAATTGTGTAAGAGCGTGGTTCAGGGCGCACATCGACAACACATGACTTATTCCATTTTTTGTTCTTATGATAACATACAACACCTCCTTCCTGCAAAGGTTTCAATGGATTTACACAGCGATCATAATAACGTTTTCGAGGAGATTGCGCTTTGGTTAATTCTGCAGACGGATCAACAATATTGGGGGTTAACAATGACGTAGCTACAGGTATTTTTGTTCTTAGACGTCTGCTCATTAACATCTGAGCCGAAGAATATTTCATGCCCGAAACTGGTGTATTACGATATTCTAAAAGAGCTAAATACGGATCTGTGTTTTCTTCGTGAGCTTTTTTCAGAATCTTTTTAAGGGTTTGGACACTGCGTTCAACTTGACCATTACTTTGACTATATGTCGGGCTTGAAGTGGTAGTTTTGATGCCCCAAGCTTTGGAAAACGCAATAAATTCATTACTTTGAAACGGCATATTATCACTTACAATTTCTACAGGTATACCATGCCGCGCAAAAACGCTTTTACATTGTTCAATAATAGTAGAAGCTGTTTTATCAGATAAACATTGTAACTCAGGATATTTAGAATAATAATGAACAATCACAAGATAATCTTTGGCTTGAAAAGTCATAATATCAATACCCACTTTAAGAAAGCGCTCATTCAAAATAGTGTGCAATATCATGGGTTCACGTTGTTGATTGTTTTGATACTTAATACACAATTCACAACTTTTGACAATGCGCTCAATATTAGCATTCACACTAGGCCAATAAACCTTGCTCGAGATTTACATTTTTCAATACCAAAATGCGACTCGTGAATTAAATTCAGTGTTTGCGGTTGTAAAGATTTTGGTATACCGATGCGTTGGTCATAAAAAACTACGTCATCTATAACATGCAACATATAAAGTCGTGGAGGAGTTTTGCTTAGTGGTTTTTTTCATATGTATTCTAAGGGCCTGCGATCACTTTCAATTGTCACAGTTCAGTGTCCGTAGACGTACTGGTGGAATTTTTCGCATGCAAACACAATAGATAGTAATTCCTTTTCTATCTGAGCGTAGTTTCTTTCAGCTGGAGATAATGATCTTGAAGCAAATGCAACAGGTTTGCCCTCTTGTATCAAACACGCCCCTAGTCCGTCTTGCGATGCATCGCATTGAACAGTAACTGCCTTGTTAACATCGTAGAAAGCTAGCACAGGTTTACTAATCAAGGCAAGCTTTAACTTTGCTATAGCTTTGTCATGCTCATTATCCCAAGTCCATTCAGAATTTTTTATTTAGAAGTTCACGCAAAGGGGCTGTGATAAAAGATTTATTTGGTATATATTGAGAAAGGTATTTCGTCATTCCTAAAAATCGTTGAAGTGAGGGGACATCTATAAGTGGAGGCATATTGACAATTGCATCAATTTTCTGGTTATCTGGCATCAATCCTTCTTTTGTGACAAAATGTCCCATATAACTTACGGAATTCACTTTAAATTGTATCTTTTCTCGGTTAAATCGAACACCACTTTCTCTTGCTCTGGAAAGCAATGCAAGCATTATAGCGTCATGCTCTTTCTCGTCTTCTGCAGCTATTATAATATCATCAACTATAATATGTACTCCTTTAATATCACCAAATGTGCTCTCATTGCATTTTTGCATGACTTCACTTGCTAAACATAGCCCAAAAAGCATTCGTAAAAATCGCTTTCTCCCCCGCGGCGTATAAAATGTTGAGAGGAATGATAACTTTTCTGTGAGGCCAACGTGCCAATAGCCGTCTTTCATGTCAATGACCGAAAAAACACGTTTGCCGCAAAGCTGTGCTTGTACATCAGCTGGAGTTGGAATAACATAACGTTCTCGTATTATTATCGCAGCATTTAAAGGCTACGGATCCAAGCACAAACGTAAACTTTTATCTTTCTTCTCTACCACTACCAGATTGCTGACCCATTCAGTTGGGCAATTCACATCAGCAACCATGCCATCTCCAGTTAAACGTTCCAGAGTTGCTTTTAATTTCGGGCGAAGCGCATAAGCAATATGTCGTGGTTGCTGTATAACCGGTTTTGCGTCATCACGTAATGTAATATCATATTTTTCTATGTATAAACCCGTGCCAGAAAAGACTTCTAAAAAATTGTTTGTAACAACGTCTAAAGTAAGGTTTGAAGATTCCGAAATGTCCTCTATTTTTTTAACTAAATTTAACAGTTCACATGCATGTTCGCCAAGTACTGGCGTATGAATGATATCAGTAACAAAAAAATCAACGAAAATTTACGACCCGTTCTATCACTAAGAATCATATCTACCGTACCTAACGGTTTAATTAACGCATTACCAAAGCCACGCAATACCGTAGATGTAGATAAAAAAGGAGCTAAACGCATTTGTTTGTATTAGTTTAAAGGCAGAACATTCACTTCCGCGCCGGTTTAAAAGATAAAGTACTAGTGTTGTTATGGTGATCAAGCACCGTGAGCGTTGATCGCATTTTTGAGCCGGTCGATCTGCTTTGAAGGCTGCACATTTGAAAAACCGTCGAGTCAGCTTGAATTTCTGAAGTGATTTCTTTTATGTTTCTCGTATCCGACTTAAAACTTCTGCAAACAACCGCGAAATGGTTATACTTTCCACATTTTTGACAAGTTTTGCCATATGCTGGGCATTGTCTGGGCAAATGCACGAGGTCACAGAATCGACGAGGTTTGTTGGAAACCGAAGTATTACACGCCGAGAAAGTAGGGTAACGATCTTTTTTAATTTCTTTAACTAAGGAAGAATTTATTTTTTCATTCGACATATATTGCATACGAGCTTTTGTGACTTCAATTGATCGGCATATATTTACTGCCTTTTCTAAAGTAAGATCTTCTTCCTCTAACATTCGCTGTCGTGCTGTCTCGTCGTTGGTGCCAAATAAAATTTTGTCCCCCATTGTCTATTCTTAAACGCACCAAAATCACAATTATTTGCTATTAAACGTAACTCAGTTAACCATTTTTCAAATGATTCGCCAACTGCTTGTTGACGCTGCCAAAATTTATAAGTTTCGAAAACAGGTCGCCGCCTGGGATTACAAAAAACTTTATAACGGTCCAAAACGATGTCAGTCGTGAGATTCTCATCATCTAGTGAAATGCTAAAATTATCAAAAATACCTCGGGCTTCTTCGCCTGTACAATTCAGTAAAATTGCTATCTGAGTAGCTATTGGTTCAGTATGTAATTCAGACGCAGCATAATATATTCTAAAAGATTTTTCCCAACGCCGCCATTCCTCAGCAAGGTTTTCTGCATTAAAATTAACCTCTCTTGGCGTTTTAAACTGACTCATATTTGCTTAGTTCGAATAACTTCTGACACCATGTAATGATCTCTAATACGCGTCTAACTTGAAAGCAAGCTGTATTTACAATGATCAGTAAAACGAACATACAGATAAAACGTGCGAGTAATGTGACGTCACTACGAAGCTTATGTGCGTAGTTAATCGATATGTTACAGCTGCTTTCTTAATGGTGTTGCAGAAGTCCTGGTAAGCCGCATCCACATCAAGTGAATCAGGTGGTAACAAAGTCTTTGCGAATTTATTCGTCAAAGCAATGTAGTGACTCCATTTGGCCTTGCGGAAGTTCCATCGCTTAACAGGCATGCTTGGCACTGCCATAGCAAACCTTGGTGGTGTAATAAGCGAAGGTCGATGTTGTGACCTGGGGCTTTTCAAGGACACGTCTATCCGGTAAGCGACTGTTTGGACCTACGCTAGCGAAAGCTAGATTTGGATTGGTGCCAGTGTTCCAGCGGCCGGAATAAAAACTGGCAGCGTCCTTGGCATTATATAGGAGGGCAAGATAATTAATACTTGCCCAGCTAGCCAAGCACTCACCGTCCGGATTATTGTCATCGTAGCCCCAGTCAGCATGACCACAGTTAAAATCGCCATCGTAAAGACATGGGTGAGGAAACACTGGGAGATCCAGGAATCGCAATCGCGTTAGCGGTGGCTTGTAGACGTTGACTATTTTATAACCATCAACGTCTACACACAGCCACTCGATCTCCGATGTCGGTGGAGATTGGTCCAAAAGCGTGTATCTCAGTCGCTCGTGGACAAACGTGGCAAGGCCATGCTTCCTGCTTAAAGAAGACCCAGCTAGTTGATAGTTTGGAAGTACCAACTTTTCTGCATCAGTGCAGTGGGTCTCTTGCAGTAGGATGACGAGTGCCTCAGACTGCAGAGCGAGATGATGAAGAACGTTCATCTTGGTTGTAGTGAGGCCTTCGATGTTTAGCTGAAGAATAGTGGGTCTTCGAAACTTGTTGGCAATGTGTCCTGAAGAGGGCAGTTTTATCCTGACATTGCCCCGTCCTGAAAAGGACGTTTGCCGACTAGCAGACCCACACTGAACATCGGAATGGGTGGATACCCTTCCGTTTTGGTAGGTTCGGTTTCGGTCTGTCATTTTCTACAGCAATGAACAGACTTACTCACGGCCCAGGCTGCAAGAAAGCACCTACCATCTGTGCCAACAAGATAATGATGAAAAATTGAGAAGATAATGATGAAACAAGACAATGCTATGTTTTCTGCATTTTTTTAATTAATTTTATCTCATTTTTATAATTATCCTTCAGATTTGTAGGAAAGCGACGGAGGCGCTGTACATGGGCAAGCAATTGCCCCCCTGCTTCTGAAGATGCCAAGATTTCCGGTTAAAATTTTTTATTTGGCATTTTATTTTCATAGATATACGACTAAAATTTGGAACTAAGACCGCCAACCAGGAGAAAGTGCTGTAAAATATCTTTCTTTCCCAAGGACACAACAGAACGGCTCGATAAAGATTTGAATCGAGACTCTGGCGATTACAATCACAGCGCTCTTAACCACTCAACCACGCTGTCGATTAAATGACTTTGTAGTTTGGACAAAAGTAAATCAATTAATAATTTATAGAAATGAACCCACCCGCTCGAGAAGAATTGAAATCTGCCGCAATGAAGCGGGAACCCCCGGCCGACATTGAAGGGAAACACGGAAAAACGGAATTAAATGCCCCGAAGGCGTTAAGCGATTTCACTAAACAAAAGCAAGCAGTAAAAGCTCAACAGCTAGAAAAAAAAAATTCCGGAACAGAATATTGGGATGGATTCCATGATTCAAATGAAGCGTCTAATCCAGATATGGCATCGAAATTTTCTCAAAGTATTTCAGGAGAAAAAAATGATGCAAAAGAAGTTTCCCTTATTGAAGAGGATTTCTCGAAGTACAAATCAAATTTTGGTGAAAGGAGATCGATCACGACTCACGAGGAGGTAAATGTTGATGCATGTGGCGGAAGACATTGTTGGTTCTTATGATAATAAACTCGAGACCTTACTGTAAATTCAGAGCAACCATAAGGTTTCCCTATCCGGGATTTATTTATTAAGATAAAGTTCAATTTGATAATAAAAGTTTCGCAAACAAAAAGTAGATCGCCATTTTGATTTATTTTTCAACATTAATGCCATCAATTGTCTTGTAATAAGCATTCAAAGTCTTCAGAAGATCGGTGTTTTGTTTAGTTGCATCAGTTGACTGCCGCCATGCCCCCAATATAAAAGCCACTATTAGCAGGGACGTGCTGTCAGTGGAGATCGAATAAAGTAGAAACAAAATATTGAAGTCATAATCTTTGCAAAATTCATGCAACTTGCTATGGGTTAAAAAAAAATAAGTAAGATTTTTACCGTACTTGTAGTAGTTTAATTAGTTTTGCTTTTTAACCGTAATTTTGGTCGGTTTAATCGTTGTGTTTAATCATTTCGCAAAGCGTTCTTGTCAACAAAATCGCTAATACATGCTAGTGAAGCAGCATCACGATTGCCTCCCTTTGATAAAAAAAAGAAACAAAAGTGAAATAATATAGCGCTTTTTTCTTTTTTGGTGAAAATATCTGTTGAAATCAAAGAGATTTGAGGCATGCCTCAGTGGTAACGTCGTAAAGAAAAAAACTTTTTCTTACGGCTGACATTTTGCTAAAACAAGATCAATTGGTTTGTTCTCAGTAAGCCAGAATACGCGCATTGTGCAACAGCAAAGCAATAAATTTATTTTAAGTTTTAGTAATGGAAGATGATTCGTATCTAAGCTAAAAAAATTTTCAATATTAAGCTTTCGATCTAATTTGGGTATATTTATACGAGCCACAATTTTTGGCAGCATTTTTATATTTATAACATACATTTCTAACTAACACAAATTCATGAACTAACCCTTACATTAACTTGTAAAAACTGATTGAAGAATTTCTTACTTCCTTTGTGAAGACAATTGAAACTAATAAAACAATTGTTTTTGTGAACGACAATAGCCCTTCCAACTTTTATTTTAAAAATGTGGAGCGTTTCGCTGTATCTTTAGACGACCGCCGGAAACTAAATTTCGAGTTAAAATAAGACAAGGCACGCCTCTCTTGAAGAGAGTTTAAAAAATTCACGGAGTCAGTTTTAATCACACATTTTTAACAATGCATATATTTTGCCAATTTTTTCAAAAATATTATTTGTTTCCAATCAAGTGTGCATGAAAATAAAAAGTCTTGTCTTTCCATTGCAAAAAAAACAAACTTTTTAGTTCTCTCTCTACGATTTTGATTTCAGTCATATCTCTATAAAACTAAAAAACAAAATAACAAATTGCAACCGCACAACAATATCTTGGCATCTCCGAAAGCAGGTCAGAGTACTTGCTTGCTCTATGTATAGTGCCTCCATCGCTTTCCTACAAGTCAGCAGGATAAACATAAAGATAAAATGAAAAAAATGTTTTTTAATTCAAAAAGAGTTAGCTAAATGTGAGAGAATGCTATAAATTTCCTTTTTTTTACTTAAGTAGAGCAGTGTTTTGTTTGTTATTAAATAAAGTTAGTGCTAACATTAATTTAAAAAATGAACGCTAACAACGTTAAAACTTGGGCGCAAGTCTTTAGTTTTTAACCAAAACAGTCCGTAGAAAAAATTAAATCAACCTTGATTATCTACTTTATCTGTTTTACTATTTATATTTGCTATTCATATATTTTATAAGTTTATTTTTTATTTTATCTTAAAAATTCAATAGTATCTAAAGTTGCTGTTCATAAATCTTTTTAACTAAGCAAACAATGTTAAAATGTAAAAATTGTTTTTTAAAAATAACTATATATTTTTTTACTTCATAACTTAGTTAACTATTATTCAAATGGGTCAAATATTCTACTCCTGCTTTTCTTTATCGACCGGTGATTGTTGGGAATTTAGACTAAACCGTTTTTTTTATCTGATTTGAGACTAAGTTTAAATTGGATTTACCTGTCAACCGTGGTCAAAGGTTAAGAACTAAAGTTTTAAAGAAACTACTGCAAGCTGAAGTTAAAGCAATGGTGCCAGTCAAACCCATGTATGAGCCACCCCCGTGCATTGGCCAACCCCATGCATCAGCCCGCCCAATGCACTGGATGAAAGCTTTGCAGTAAAACTGGTCAAGAAGATTACAACCTTTTAGGCTAGTGGTGGTAAGCTAGGCTAAGTTCAGTATCACAAAACAAAACAGGTGATAGAAAGGGTAAAAATGAGTTTTGTGACCTCATCAACAGTAGGCTACTAGTAGTCTTTCATGCCATCGATATTTGCTGGAACCGATGGAGTATAAATTTTGTCTTTAACATACTTCCACAAAAAAAAGTGTGAGGTGCCGTACAAATGAAAAGTCGTCTCATCATTAAGATCAAACAACAGCTGCAATACAACACATGTGTCCAAGCTAGAGTTTTCTATGTTTTTTTTCTTCGCATATTACGTGATAATTTTGGCATATTCTTTTTGAAACACTCTGTACTTTTGGTGATCATAATTTTGATATAAAATTTCTTGTGCGTCTTTGACTAATAACCAAGTCGAACGAAGTGAGGTTTAAATCAGACATCAACATTTGCCGACAGAACCAAATATCTTGCAATTCATATACTAGAGATGAAGACGAGAAGGATGAGATGATGATGAGAAAGATGAGGATGAGATGATGATGAGGTGGATAAGGATAAGATGATGATGAGGTGAATAAGGATGAGATAATGAGCAAGAGGATTTATTTTTAGAGAGAGAATTGAAGTTTTGTGATTTACCTGAAACAGATATTTATGGCCTGGTAAAATTGTTTTGAAGCTCGAGTAGAAATCAAAATCTTTTCCATAAAATCATCTTGCAACAAATTTTTCTTTTTGAATTTGTAAAATTCAAAATTTAAACAGGAATATAAAGTAAGTCGAGTTGCTGTATCTTTAAACAACCGAGCAAGAAAATTACACCGACCAGTATATGGAAAGAATATAATAAAAAAATTTTTTGATATATATTCAGCTCGCTACGATACATTTTTTTATTTGCTGACTTTTCAATAAAATCATCAGTCATCACTATCATTATATTCACTCATTTTGCTTCTGCTTGCAGAAAAACGTCCGACTCAATACGTTTGAAGCATCCATTTAGGGATTGCCAAAAATTGCTTTTGAAAACGTTGAGATATTGCCCCGGTTTCACCCTCTATCGTCCGCTTTTAGGTTTTGAATGAAAAAATTTAATTAGTGTGTTTTTGCAGTTGAAATCGCATTAGAAATGGAACTGAAACAAAACTTTGGAAAAAAATTAAAAACCCTCCCATTTTTTTAAACGTTACAAATTTATAACGGTGGTCAATTAAGCAACTAAAGTGATTAAAATGTTTAATTTTATTGAAGATTTTGGTACTTTCCAGAGATTCATAATTCAAAGTCAACTACTAGAAAAGATTACTAGATTTCTTGTTACTTTTCAACTCTGATCAAGCTCGATACAAAATTTCCTTTCTGCGACGTAAAAAAATAAGAAAAAGTCAGAAGGTAACTTGGTTAAAAAATCCCACTGATTGAAGTTTTTCCGGGTTCTAATTAAAATAACAAAATACGAGTTGTATCAAATCTGTTGATAAGGTCAATCAAGAAAAAAAAATTTTTTAAGGCAAAAAAAGTACAAAAATTTTAAACGTGACCAATTTGTTGAGTTGGGCGATAGAGGGTAAGATGATTTCTTTATTTTTTTAGTTAGAAATTGAAAAAAATTGATCAATCCATTAAAGAGTGCTGAATAAAAACCCAATTATTTTATCAGAACACAATCTTACAATTCTATTTCAATTCTGTTTGAATAAGACCCCCTTATGATTTCTTAAACAAGATAAAACAGGCTGAAGGGGTTTGTTTTGGTAAAATAAATGCAAATTTGATTTTTATTTTTTATAACGCAATGCAACTATATTTCGCGACCTCAACTGCGACTGAAACTTCGCGGACTCGATGCGCAGACAATTTGGTTCGTCTGGGTCAGTGCTTCTCGACCTGGGGTCGCGTTTTTTCTATGAATCGCGAGAGTTTTTGATAACCAATAAAATATTCAAGAAAAGTAATATTCATAATAATAATAATTTTAGAATCTGATCAACATTATTTGTTAATATTTGATTCGTGGGCAATAATAATAGGTCCACCAAACATAAAGTCCATTTTATTTTAATAGTAACTATAAGCATTAGATCTTCAATTATTACGTCATTATACAAAAGAAAATAAGTCTTAAATAATTTTCTGAGCGGTGGAGAAAATGAGCGTCGAATCGGGTAGAAAATCTTCAAGTACGATACATAGCAGTACAAAGCAAGGGGGAGTACGATACATAGCAGTACAAAGCAAGGGGGAGTACGATACATAGCAGTACAAAGCAGGGGGGAAGTACGATAGATAGCAGTACAAAGCAAGGGGGAGTACGATACATAGCAGTACAAAGCAGGGGGAAAGGTGCTCATTAAAGCTGATTTACAGAAAATTTTGGGCAAAATAGAATTTTTAGGGTACTAATTATGTTTGTCAAGATGTAAATTATACCTGTAAAAATCTTTTAGAGCCGAAAGAAATTATTCTATGCCTGGATATTAAATTCAGTTGTTGCATTAAAGAAAAAACAATGTTGCTGCAAACATTTCTTTTTTTTTTTGAATTTAAATTATCAATGTATTCATATTTATTTATGTCTATCTACCAATCATCATCATCATTTCTTTTTATTTTTCCGATTCGCCGAACAATCTTGGAAACATGGACTTAGGGCAACTATCAAGCAATTGTCCCGACCAGCTTTAAAGATGCCAAGATATTGCTGTTTGGTTAAAAATGTTGTTGACTATATTGTTTTTTAATTCTTATACAGTTATATAGTTGAAATTTAAACCTGTTTGCTAAGACCGCTAAGCAGAATAAAGTACCTTACAAGTTTTGTTAAAGTTTCAACAGAAGAACCAGAGTAGGAATTAAATCGATACCGTATCTTTCAAGTTTGCCGTTAATACAAGCCTTACCTTTGCAAATATATTTCATTTGCTTGTTAACTTAAAAAAAATCTGTACTTGAATTATAGCTTCGTGGCTGATTAGATGGAACGTCGTATTGACAAAGAATGCAATCACAGACTTTTTTAGTACCTTCAGCGGAGATGGTGTTCTAACCAAGTGAAGTTAATAGGCCCATAAAATGACTCTTCTACCGAAAATGGTTTTTAAAAGAAGATCTCGCATGCATATAGCTTACCCATTGCTTTTTTGCAATACAGAGTTGCAAGCACAGCAAATGGACTTCCAGTGCCTTTTTCGTTTACCAGGTTGTGTGAGTTTCGCCTAAAGGCCATGAATAAAGTATTAGTAGAGCCACATGTAAAACATGCTCTCACAACAACACCTCGCATAAATAAGCTTCTCGCCGAGGTGCAAAACCAGTTGATGTTTACTGCAAGTTGAATTCAATAAA
Source organism: Diplosoma virens (assembly GCA_963680785.1). Taxonomy (NCBI): domain Eukaryota; kingdom Metazoa; phylum Chordata; class Ascidiacea; order Aplousobranchia; family Didemnidae; genus Diplosoma; species Diplosoma virens. Next base: position 39,771,853 of record OY796896.1, on the reverse strand, counting down.
TGAGTTTTTATTCAACAGATGAGAAAATATTTTTATTTATTTATTTTTTAATGCGTTTTCATACGTAAATGTCTTAGAAAATCCAAATATGGCTAAATAAAAAATTTTTGGAAGAAGGAGGTTTATAAAATATTTTGGGTTGCCGAAATGGGTTGCGATATAAAAAAGAATGAAAGTCATTGGTCTAGATCAGGGTTCTCCAATCTTTTCAATCCTAAAAGCCAGATTACCAATTCACTAGCTTTGCGGGGGCTGCGAGATACATAATTTTGTACATAAATCGGAGGTGTGCAGTCAAATGCCACACAGATTTAATGTAAAGAGTTTTTTTGGTCTTCACTTGATATTGTAGTTGAAAAGGATGTAGAAACAATTGGTTTCCATCTTATAACAACAAAACAAGGTCTTCGCACAAAATCTGTGTAACATTTGATCGCAACCAATTGTTTTTACCTCATTTTACATCTGAAAAAATTAGTGAAGACCGAAGGTCTCCGCAAGCCACAGAATTTCAGTTCGCAGGTCACCTCGGGCTCCTTCGAGGACCGTGAGTCGGACACCCTTGATTGTAGTATTATGTTGGTCGAAGATGAAGGCGCGGTCCCTGGTCGGAGCGGGTAATGAATTCTTTGTTAAGAAATCATAGAAGTCCTTTTGTGGTCTCAGTGCATTCCATGGGGGTTTAATCGAAATAAATTATGTAAAAAATTGTTAAACTTGTATTTCTTTTTAACAAAATGAATTTAATAAAATAGCAAATCAAGAAATATGTTCATGGACAAACTACATCAGACTCGAAACTTCTGTGTTAAAAAAACAACAGCCGCTGCTCAGCCTATCGAGGTAGTAGGATGGGTAATCTGCTTGGAATTTCCTGGTCCACGATCGTTTCAATTTAAACTTTGAACAAATATAGAAAAATGTTGTAAATATGCTCAGTTCAAAACTTAATTCAACATCTCATCTTTCTCTCAAAGAAACTTAAAACTCGACCGCAATCCCCTGGTCAGTCGTCGGCTTGTGACTCCCCCTAGCGAGATAAGCCGACCAGTAGTCAAAGGGACCCTTTGTTCAAACATTTTGGAAAGGTTATTTAATAACAGCAGTTACAGCTGCAGCCATTATGTCGCGAGTACGCTCCCCGCACATCTGTTGAATTCGAGCGATTGATCGAAACCTTCAGTTTTTGAATTATTAATCGGATCACGTGACTCCGGGGGCGTCCCTTCTTTTCTCCCGTCGGCGTAGACTTGATCGGTTTCCTTCGAAGCTAGATTGTTGTTATAGAGCTTCATCGACTTCGGGCGACACTTGCTTTAAAACAGACGGCTTCTCGCTGTTATGGTCGATCGACACAAACAACTTTGGTGCTTTCCAACCACGTGACCTGCAACGTCATCATACCAACGTAAGCAGACTAACGATGCATGACTTTAGTTTATCGATCGTTTGAGTTCGTGAGTGGGTGAGCCTTTTTTGATGTTGCTATTTTGACGTTTGGTTGACGAATCCGAGGGCGGGTACAAGGGCGAAGTTATAGAACAGTTAATGCGAATGCGTAGTTTAGCAACTATTATCATAGCTGCCCAAGGACAGGTTTGAACCATTTTTTTTTATTTTTTATTCACATTTAGCTTGGAATTACATTCGTGGTGCAGATTCAAATAAAGATTTTTAACAAGGAGCTCGCGACGAAACGACTTTATTAAACGCAAAACGTCGTCAACTTGTTGCGGATGCGACTTTATTCCAAGAACGGCCACAGCTGCTCAAAATGCTTCACAAAACGATAATAGCGGTTTTTATTTTGTCACAAATGTACACAAAAAAAACGTTTTGCTTACACGCGAGTAACCCACTTCTTGTTCAAAATTCTTGGCTTCAAACGTCAAGCTAGATGACATCAGATATTATTTTTCATGCTCGGGTGCGAATCGTCAGCTTGGTCCGTCCAAAGTGTCATTGACGAAGTTGGTGATTAAGAACCTTGTCTATGAAAGAATTTAATTTTTGCCACTTGTTTGTTTTATAATCAATATCTAAATTCCTTTCTGACTCTTTTCTTTCTGACCTTTATATACTTAGGCTAGATGTTGTTTCGAGTATTGTTTCTAAATAGGTCTAAACCAATCGAGACAAAAAATACCTTCCATTTTACTGTTGTTATTGAATTAAAAAACAAAAATGATTTGAAAAATTTTAAAGTTAACAACTATAGTTTTATTCAAAACTTAATCAATTTTTAGCAGAGTTTTAAGGGCATCGAGGCGGCAGAACATAAAAGCGCCATCCAATGGTATGCTCCGTCTTGATCGGCCCCCAGCTCACGAGCCGGACATTTCAAGTACCAGTCATTCTAGGCACAATACTCTGGAAGAAACCGACAAAACAATGATGGCTTTACAAAAAGAAGCTTCGTTGAAGAAATAGATTATGTTAACCACTTTTTAAGATTTAATTTAGAGAAAAATTTATCAATCAAGTAAAGAATTTTTTGTCTTTATTCGCGAAATGTTGGTGGGTTTCACCCTATCTTTTTTTATTTATGTCCATTTTTTATCTCTACATAACTTTAGAGGAAAAAAACTGCAATTGAAGATAAAAAAGGTAGTTATTTGAATTGGACACCATTCTAAGCCGTCCTGGCGCTACTATAAAGGATGTTTTAGGGGAACACTTTTGACAACGTTTTTTGGAGATAGCCCGGTGCCGTCATTCATGATCGGTTGGTTGGTGTTGATTTTGCCGATCAATTGAAACTGGTAGAAAGTGAAAACTTGAATAATTTTTGCTTGGCATTTGTTAAAAATAATACTGAACAAATATGTCGTCTTAATTTTTAGGTTTATTTTTTAGACTCGTCTCCTGGTATTCAAGTTCGTTTAAAGAAGCAGAACTGGGACTGTTCTGCAGTATCCAACTTACGGCAGCCACGATTTGTTGCTTTATAAAAGATGATGTTCCTTCTACAAAAGATGCCGTATTTTCACAAAAGTTTGGCTTCTTCTCAAAAGACAATAGCAAAATTCACTAAGAGCAAGACATTTTTTGTTTTTCTATCCACCCTTAGGCACAACTATTTATGACCTTACAAAATGGCGTATAAAGTCAGAACCCGTACATAGGAAAAGCCAAGAGGGGCATATGCCCCCGGGCGGCAAATTATGTAAACGCATCATATTGACAGGAAATTTAATGGGCCAAGAAAGGCTTACAAATCTGGCTATTCTTAGCATTGACTCCAAACTTTAATGGAGATGAATTTTGACGACAACATTTAAGAATTTGCGCTTAGTAAAGCAAAAAAATTGTTAAGGCAATATATATAAAGTTCTGGCATCATTTTGAATAACTTGAAATAAACATAAAAATTGGTATTCATAATGGGGGGAAAACAAAAAATTTTTTTAAGGCGCCAAATAAGCTTTTGCGTGCTCTGATAGACGTGTGGTGACACTTATTTTGTGCGAAGCATTTAAAACAGCACCAATTTCTATAGTTCCTGGAAAAAGTGAAGGCAGAATATAAAGATTTGGTTTACCATTTCTTGAGGCCAATGATTGTAATGAAAAAATATTGTTAAAAATAATTTTGCCCTTAAAAAGAATTTAAAAAACGTACAAAGCAAAGCAATCTCTAATACATGATAATACATAATGTACAAGGCAAAGCAATGTATTAGGAGATAAAGCAAATTGGTAAAGTTTTCATACCTTGACTGAGTGTTTTGTAATTACCAATTTTGAAAAATACAAATAAAATCTTTTAGCTGTAACGTGGTGTACTAAGAAACAATCAAATTAAAAAAAGATTCTTATTAAAGGATTAGCAAACAGCATTTTCGGATTTCAAAAAATTTAAATGTAGCCAGCACAAACTCATCTCTAAGCTTTTCATCCGACATTCATCAGAAGATAAACGTCGGAATGAAGGAAACATACAATTGATTGTCTTAACGCTGAAAGAAGAAATAATTGTTTGTTGAAGAAGGCGTCAATACGCGTAATTAACGCAAAATTTTCAAGTTGTAAACAAATTCTTTTTGGCGGCACAAATTTGACTTAGATACTTTGATATAAACGGGTTCTAATGCAGATAAATAAAAAGAAGAGCAGCCATGTAAAAGAAGAATAAATTTTTATCCTTGTCGACGAATTTATGAATAAATTTTGGCCCTTGTCGACGAATTTATCCTGCAATCGTTGAGGTGCCTACGTATTCGCTTTTAAGCAATGCAGTTCATAATTTTTGTTGCCTCTGTGATGATCCGTACGTAGGCCGCATATCTCAATAATTGCAAGATAGAATTCGTCAACACGTGCCAAAATTTATATGAACTGGCCAAATTCCAAACTCTCGCAATACCTCCACTCATTTGTTAATCTTCAACTCCAGTCGTGTTCAATGAATTCGCAATTGGTCAACACTTTTTAGATAATCCTATGTCCACTCAATATTACAGTGATAAAAAATTCATTATTTTTTCATACGGCCGTGGCTATTTTTATTTATCTGCATCAGAACCCGTTTATATCGAAGTATCCAAGCCGAATTGGTGCCGCCAAAACGAGTTTGTTTAACACTTGAAAACCTGGCGTATTTTGATTGCTTTGACGTGTTTTTAAACGCCTTCTTCAACAACCAATCATTTTTGTTTAATAAATTGTATTTTTCCTTCATTCTGACGTTATTTTCTGACGAGTCTCAGACGAAAAGCTTCGAGTGGCGTTTGCTGCTGAATTTCAAAAAATCGGTCGACATCAGCGTCGTTTAAAAATTCTTTAAATTAAACACCTCCTTAATTGGTCCCGGAGCAGTTTAATCTTCAAACACTGAGTTGAGTAGACTAGAGATAAGGTGGCTATGCGTAGTGTTTCAGGACCAGCACCCCATCCCGAGCCCACGAGTCGCCTCAGCAGTGTAACGTGCGAGGATAGTTTTTGTGCAATGCCACTAGATGGTGACGAAACGTGAGCGATCTGTCCAGTTTTACCCCAAGATTAGTAGGAGTTGGACAGAACGGTAAAAGTCTATCGTTGTTGTAGACTTTTAGCTCACGTTTGGCCTCTCGGTTATTTAAGTGAAAGGCTGCCGTCACCGTCTTAGTGTGACTGAGCTTCAACCTCCAAATCTGGAGATGCGCTGAAAGTGTGGACATGTCTTGGCTTAAAGTCCCCATCCAAGTCCTTCCAGTTTCCAGAAGAGTGTAGCAATGCTATAAAGTTGCCTTAAATGGAGCTTAACGCCTTTGGCCTTGTCCTACGAATCAGAAGAAGAAATAAAGATGAAAATAGAAAATAATTATATTAAACATTTGTTAGCTCTCCCCAACAAAAAAAGCAGCAAAAGCGCTTTTTAATACAGCCCATCGAGATTATATTTGAAGCGGCAGTGCCAATGCTAAATATTGGGATATTTGAAAATTTTCTCACAAGCTTGAAGTTCTATCTCACAAGTTTGGCTGCATCCATGATTTTCTTTTGGATATTATCCGAAAAATATTAAAAAAAGGTATTGTCGGCAACGTGCTCGAGTGGTTAAAGCGCCGTGCTCATGATCAACATGGTCTCGGTTCAAAACCTCTCGCGCCGTTCTGTTGTGTCCTTGGAAAAGACACTTTACGGCACTTTCCGTGCTTGGAAAGCAGTTCTAAATTTCAATCATATCTCTATTAAATACAAGCGGACAGCAATATCACGGTATCTCCGGAAGCAGGTAGGGGTGATTGCCTACCCTATATTACTGAACATGGGTCACAACTTTACTCGGAAATCCGAAAGGAACAATTGAACTAGTTAACCCAAATAGCTCTGTTGAAGCAAAGCTTCGTTTACTTTTATTTATGCCGACTCTAGAAGTAGTTTGCCGCGAAAATGAAGTTTTTTAAACATTAAGTACGATGAATTTGCTAGAAAAACTTTTCTCTACAAATAGAAAGAAACCATTGTTTCTCACTAAAAAAAATATATTATTCACAAAATTGAACGAACTTGATTAGTTCTCGTAAAACTTGACTCTTAAGCTTTACAAAACTTCCAAGCAATTCGCAGCGCCAGCAACTACAAATAATAATTACTCAACAGCTTTGTACTGACAAACTTTAAGAATAAATTGGCACACCAATGGCTGATATTAAACTTAATAGTTCGTTGAAACAATTCTACCTCACTATAGAATCAAATTCAAAGGGGTCCACACCGGCCGTTGACTTCCTAAACACTTAAACAATGTCACGCAGGCGACAAGCACTTTTCAATTGCATTCAACTGGAATGACAACTAGAATAAATATTAAAATTTAAAACCCTTCATATACAGTATATAGTAATCAGTCAAAGTACCAGATAAAAGCCGAAGATACTTGAACGGACAAGAATTGTTTATTAATCATTATACTAATTTCACTGTTAAAAGCCAGAAACAACTGTGTTGTTTGTTGGTTAACTTGTGTATTCCAAGTAGCTTGGAAAACTGGTGAGGTACCAAAGCAATGGCAAATCAGTGTTATTTATTTATAAAAAAGGCGACAAAAAGAAGTGCACTAATTACAGCAACAATACTATTTTAAGTATTCCTGGTCTATTCAAAGTGCCTTGAAAAGAGAGGTCGAGTGCTTTAAGAGCTCCGGGATTGTAATCCACATGGTCTCGGTTTAAAACCTACTCGCGTCATTCCGTTGTGTCTTCGGGAAAGACACTTTACGACACTTTTCCCAGCTTGGTAATCCTGGCAAGCAGTTCTAAATTTCAGTCACATTTCTCTAAAACTAAAAAACAAAATAAAAAATGTCAACCGGACGGTAATGTTGGGCTGGCTGCTTGCGCCATAAATAGCGCCTCTGTCGCTTTTCTACAAGTCAAAAGGACAAATATAGAGATAAAAGGGCACATTGCCAAAAAGTTCCGAAGACCCACTATTTTTCAGCCAAACATTGAAGGCCTCACTGCAAGCAAGATGAACGTTCTTCATTCTCATGCACTGCAGTTTGAGGCACTTGTCATCCTACTACAAGAGACTCACTGCACTGATGCGGAAAAGCCAGCACTTCCAATTATCTGGGTCTTCCTTAAGCAGGAAGCATGGCCTTGACACATTTGTCCACGAGCAACTAAGGTATACGTTTCTGGACCAATCTCCATCGAAATTGGAGATTGAGTGGTTGTGCATGTATGTTGATGGTTATAAAATAGTCAACATCTACAAACCTCCACCAACGCGACTGCGATCCTTGGATCTCCCAGTGTTTCCTCACCCCTGTCTCAATGACGGCAATTTCAACTGTTGCCACGTTGATTGGAGTTACGATAATAACGTTCGGACAGTAAGTGCTTGGCTGGCTGGGCAAGTATTAATGGCCTTGCCCTTCTATGGTCTTTCTACAAAGGACGCCGCCAGCTTTACTCTGGCTGCTGGAACACTGACACTAATCCAGATCTAGCTTTCGCTAGCGCAGATCCTTACAATCGCTACCGGATAGACGTGTTCTTGAAAAGTTCCCCAGGTTACAACATCGACCTTCGCTTATTACACCACCAAGGTTTGCTTTGTCAGTGCCAAGCATGCCTGTTAAGCGATGAAACTCCCGCAAGGCCAAATAGCGTCACTACATTGCTTTGGCGAATAAATTCACAAAGACTTTGCTGCCGCCTGATTCACTTGATGTGGATGCGGCTTAGCAGCACTTTTGTAACATCATCAAAGCAGCCAAAAAGACCATATTTCACGCGGTCATTAAAACAAGCCTTGCGGAGTGTGAATCCTTCTAAACCAGGGCTTCTCAAACTTTTTTGTTCTGCAACCCTGTTTTAAAAAATAAAATTTTGTGTGACCCCAATATGTGTAGGCTAATTTTACATTAAATTTTTCCAATGGAAAACCACGCATGTACATGAAAAACCATGCAATAAGAAGGAGAAATGGAAATAGTAACCTAAAGTCAATCACCAATTGCAAAATCCAGGTGTTCTGTAAAGAAAAAGGTCCCCACTCAGAATCAAACTCCGATTTGTCAAGTTTTGTCCCTAAATTCTCTGATTTACCGATTACATGTGCAATAACCATAATTTTTTCAAAACGTTCCGCGGCACTACTGGGATTTTCAAAGTTTTGCGGCACAAAGAACAAAATGGCAATTTCTTTCGCAACCTCTAAATTTTTTAGGCCACCCCATTTGGGGTCGCGACCCACAGTTTGATAAGCCCTACTCTAAACAACGTTCCCGCAGTCTCATCAGGGAGACGAATTCAGTTTGGTTGCTAAAGCTCTGCTTGCCAAACTTCACCGGAAGCGGAGAGATTGATGGTCCAAAGCAGTTTCGAGCATCGACTTTTCACACTCTAGTCGTAAAGCATGGAGTATTTTGAACAACCTTACTGGTAGGTAACGACACTCTCCTCGTCGCTGTCCTGTTTCGGACGATGCTATTGTATCTCAGCTGGTTAGACATGGGAAATACGAGGCTGTGGATCGCAAGTCATCTCGACTTGTTTCTCAAGAAGTGTCTGACCTTTGGAGTGCCACAACACCAGACCCAGTAAATATCTCTGACACTTTCTTACAGAGAGAATTTACTGCTGCCCTTCAACATTTAAAACCGGGTAAAGCTCTGGGTTCTACCCCTAGCTTATGATCCATGCTGGAGCTGCTTGGAAGTTCTGGTTACGTGATTTCCTTTCTTCCTGCTTGCGCCGACTCATAATTTCCAAGATTTGGAGAAGAGCGCTTGTAGACGCGATCCCAAAGCCAATGAAGCCCATGGGGGACCCAAAGATATGAAATGATGTATCTGGTCTATGTCCCCTACAAGATTTTCGAGAGGCTCATCTACGCACTAGTCCAGACAATTATTGATTTACTGCTCTCTAAAGGGCATGCTAGGTTTCAACGTGGGAAGTCAACTGTGGACCAAGTCGTTTTGTTGACACAGAACATCAAACATTCTTTCAAGGCCAGTGCCGCATTTGTCAATCTGACAGTATTATATGACATTGTCCGGTAGCGTGGTCTTATCTGCAAGCTGCTGAGGCTTCTGCCGGATAAGCACATGGTCAGAATGATCATGGAACTTGTCCGAAATTGAAGTTTCACTCTTACTACCGGTGACAGCAAGCAAAGCAGGTTACGCCGTCGAAAAACGTCATTTTTCAGGAATCGATATTAGCTCCCTCCTATTCAACATCTATACAAATGACCTACCCCCACAATTTCCAGAAAGTTTGCGTATGCAGACATTCTAGCATTTTGTCACTTTTTTAGAAACTGGAAAAACTTAAAGAGGACTTTAAGTCAAGACATTCAGTTTCAGCGTAGTTGCAGACTTGAAGATTGAAGCTCAGTCACACTAAGACGGTGACGGCAGCCTTTTCATTTTAATAACCGAGAAGCCAAACGTGAGCTAAAAGTCTGCAATAGCAATGAACTCTTACCGTTTGTCGAATCCTACTTATCTTGGGGTAAAACTGGACAGATCGCTCACGTTCCGTCATCATCTAGTGGCATTGCACAAAAAAACTATCTTTGCGCGTCACACTGCTGAGACGACTAATAGACTCAAAATGAGGTGCTGGTGCCAAAACACTGCGCACAGCTGCTCTGTCTCTGCTTTATTCAACAGCGGAGTATACTGTGCATCAGTCTGGTGTTGCAGTGCTCACACACGCCTCATAGACATTGTCCTAAATGACGCCTTGCACGTAGTCACTGCATGCCTGCGTCCCACTCCAACGGACCACCTACCCATACTTTCAGGCATCCAGTTAGCACCCTTTAGCAATGCACCAGACCCTCAGTATGAGGAGGTTTCTCTAACAGATCGTCGTATTTTTTTCCTAATGGCAAATGCTTTCTGCTAGTATAGAAAAGAAATAGGTTTGTAGTTTCTTCTCTTTATGATAAAGTGAAACGTAGGTGACTAACTATCTAGGCACATTACCAACAAGTTCTGAAGGCCTACTCCTTTCCAAGCGAGCACTTAAGGCAAGCAAGATAAACGTTCTTCATCATCTTGGTCTACGTTTTGAGGCACTCGTCATATTACTACAGGAGACCCACAACACTTATGCAGAAAAGTTGGTACTTCCAAGCTTTGAACTAGTCGAGTCTTTCTTAAGGAGGAAACATAAACGAGCCACATTTGTTTTTTCTGACTGAAATACACCTTTCTGGATCAATTTTCACCTACAATAAAGATTAATTGCCTTTGCTATACATCGATGGCTACGAATTCGCCACAATACAATTTTGAGCCTTGGATCTCCTGGTGTTTCCTCACCCATGCCTGTATGCCGGCGACCTCAATTTTCAGCATGTTGATTGGAGTTATAACACCAATAGTCTGAATGGAGAGTGCTAATTGGGCGAGTATTGATAGTTTCGCCGTCTTATCCAACTTATCTTATCCTAGTTTCCGCTATTGTAAGCCCGTATAGTTGCTTAACTGAACGCTTGATTCACTTGATGTGGATGCAGCTTACCAGGAATTGTCAGTGAGGAGTATAATTCCATTGAGAAATTTGCGTAAAGCACAGAAGAGCATCGCAAAAATCACTCCAATAGACAAGCATCGAACCCGCGTCCTACTTCCCCCAAGTTGCAATGTCATCTCACGAGCCGTCTCCCCGACAACCTGGCTTATTTTTTTGAATTGAATTGGATTTTTGATTCTGTGATTTTTTTGATGTTTTATAAAACAAATCTAAATGATTCTTCTGATATTTGAGTGGAATGAAGCTATCCGAAAGCTGTGGTTACGGTAAAGAACGCCGAACGGCACTGTGGCTTTTTTTCAGGCACGACGACAACATCTGTGCAGTCCTTTGTTTTCACTCCTCGCGGTGAGGCCAAAATTTCTTCTTTCCAACTCTTGAAGGAATCTGCGCAAAAAAATTGCTTGGCTTTAAATTCTTTGGAAGAAATTTGAGATTATATGATTCGCGTATTGTTTCATCACAATCGTGTAATAATGATACAAGTGGTGTAAAGTTACGAAAGTACAATTACTTATCTAGTTCGCGATGGGAAGAAGAGAAATAATCCATTGTCTTAATCGGACATGAAAAGTAATAGCAGTAACAATGAAACCTGCGCTGTGAATTGACTCAGTCATTGCTGGTAAAGACTTCGGCTATTTTCCAGATACGTAATTGAGTTGAAAGCAGTGACCAATTTCCTGGCTTCAGTAATTTTTAAGAGAATTTTACATTGGAGGAGCAGGCAGAGAACAAAATCCTAATTTAGACGCCATATGAAGCGCCTGATTTATCTAATTAATTAATTAACTAAAGGTCATAAACAATGTACATGAAGCACCAATTTTTTAAAATTTATATACAGCAAGGTCAGTTTTTACCTATTTTACAACACAATTGTTTTTGTAAATAAGCTCCCCCCTAGTTAAGCTAACAAACTTCAACCAACCATCGACCACTGGGCTTCGATCCACATCAGGCAGCCAGGTGATGCTCGACCTCGTGCCGTCGGAAAAAAGATTAAAATAAAAGTTGCCCAATTATGTTTCATCTGGTTTTGATAACTTTTCGATTATGTTATCTACGAACGTTTGTGCTTCATAAAATCTGATGACTTTTGATCAAAATTGCAGTCGAATTACAGAATTAAATAAAAACGTTATTGCATTATTTAGCCGTTTTGTACTTTAGTTTTGTCACCTGAAAATGTGGTCCAGTTCATTTAAAATTAAAACCATTTGTTGAGATCGCAAAAATAAAAATTTTTACTTTTTTATATTCACTTTGAAAACTATTTTTTTGGTTGCATAACTTTTTGATTCATATTTTTTTGATGCTGGAGCTCGTTTGAACTTCTATGCGAAGGATGCTGCCAGCTTTATTCTGGCCGTTGGAATAGCCCTGATCTGAATCTGATGTCAATATTATAGTTGCATAAAACTCGGTGTTTTACATGCAAGCTGCTCAGATTTTGCCGGATTGTTGAATGACTCGTTAGTTAGAAAAAAAAAGCGTCTGCAGTTGGGTGACAAAGAATTATTCACCCACTAAAAGTAGATGAAGGGATGGGAAATACTTAAGAAAAAATTAATGCAGTTTTACAAGCTAGTCAATCAGCAGTATCAGTGCCGGGGAGATTGGTGAGGTGCTGATAGAAGAGTTTGGCGAGCGTGGCAAAAGAACTGAGACAAGAGATCATTGCTCGTTTGCAACTCTTCTGCAAGAAGGGAAGAAAAAACGAGGAGAGAAAAAGGGAGAAGAGACGGGGGATTTAGAATCTATAGAAAAAGATTGAAAGTAAAGTAGCACTGATTTATTTGGAACACCTGTCCAAATCAATTTAAACTTCATAGATTTTGTAGTGAAATTTGAAGTCATAGAGCTAGCAGGAGTGGAGAGAAAATGAGAAGTTATGCAATGGAGTCATTTATGAAAATGGCCAAGCTGTGTAAGAACAAAGCCATCTGTTCAGACACTGATGAAAGTATGTTGAAGAAATGGAAGGTTCTAGACGACTTGATCCTGGCGTGTTTGTAGTGGGTTGTCTTCAGTGCACAATGACGTGTTTAGTAAAGCAACATGGAAAGCATAAAAGAAGAGTTTTTTTGAGTGAGCTGAAAGAGTATCTTGAATCGTATGGTTGACAACAGATCCAAAGGACTGGCGTTCCTGGCGCTATTTCTACAATATTCTTTGTTAATTTTTTTCTATTAACATTTTTCGGTGATATTGCATAATTAAACTTTAAAAAATAAAAAAAATTCCAACAAAAATTTAAAATATTTCTTCTCTTGAATTAATAAAATATCTATTTAGAGGGGAAGTCCTCCCCGTTGGGGAACCATTGCCCTACATAATTAATCATCATAAGTCCAAGATATCAGCTTGATTTTTTTAAATAAAATAATATATTGTAAAAAGATGAGTATAGGGAATCACTCCTAACTCTGCCACTGCTTTAATGAATATAACCAAAATCACTTTTGGCCTGCAATATATTCAATTGATCGAGAAAATGCACACACAGGGGTAATTTGACCTCTTACCATCGAGGCAAATGACACATTACTGTGCAAAAGTACAAAGACTCATTCGATTTCGACCAATATCACATTGGTACTTCGCTGTTTACGACCGCATTGCACTAATTTTTAACAGCCAGGACAATTACTGGTGAAAATTGACTTGGTAAAGTGCAAACAATAATCAAGCTAGCTAATTTGAGAAAAAAAAAGTTTTTTTATCTAGACACAAATATTAGAAGATTGAAAGCATAGTTTGGGGGCCTCAATTTGTAAAAAAGAAAAGGTAATCTTGTCATAAAACAATAGAAAAAATTTTTTAAAGGTATAGCTTAGCTTAGTGCATATAGCCTAATTAAGAACAGAAGATACTATTGGGTAGCAAAATCCTCCGCCAGACAGCTGTTTCGACTATTGAAGTCTCGTCAGTGACGGTTTGATTTTTGCAAATGTTAAAAAAAAAACTGAAAGGCAAAATGACTGAAGTGACAATTTGATTTTTACAGAATGTCAAAATTCAAAAAAAGATTAAAGCACCAAGAGAAGTCTTTTGTAAATTGGAATCCTAACATCAAAGTCAAGAGCTAAAATTAAATAGAAAATCCGAATAATATAAAACCAAAAGTAATAAAATGCCAAAGAAATTGACAAGAATATTAAAGCACTAAGAGAACTCCTTTGCAACTCTTTTGGAAATTTGGAATTCTAACTATCAAAATCAAAAGCCAGAATTAATTAGAAGAATTTCGGACGCCAGCGAAGTAACTGAATGACGTCGCCTATGTAGCCTACATCGAAATATCAACAAATTTGTCCTAAAATATTTTGATGTTATTTGAAAAGATTCTTGAAAATGGAACCTATTAGACTAAAAATGATAATACGGGGAGCTTTTAGAAAACTTCGAAAGAGACTAACTATTAAATAATGACTAGAAAACTTCAAAATGAAGGATTTTCTATTTAATTTTAGCTCTTGACTTTGATGTTAGGATTCCAATTTACAAAAGACTTCTCTTGGTGCTTTAATCTTTTTTTGAATTTTGACATTCTGTAAAAATCAAATTGTCACTTCAGTCATTTTGCCTTTCAGTTTTTTTTTTAACATTTGCAAAAATCAAACCGTCACTGACGAGACTTCAATAGTCGAAACAGCTGTCTGGCGGAGGATTTTGCTACCCAATAGTATCTTCTGTTCTTAATTAGGCTATATGCACTAAGCTAAGCTATACCTTTAAAAAATTTTTTCTATTGTTTTATGACAAGATTACCTTTTCTTTTTTACAAATTGAGGCCCCCAAACTATGCTTTCAATCTTCTAATATTTGTGTCTAGATAAAAAAATTTTTTTTTTCTCAAATTAGCTAGCTTGATTATTGTTTGCACTTTACCAAGTCAATTTTCACCAGTAATTGTCCTGGCTGTTAAAAATTAGTGCAATGCGGTCGTAAACAGCGAAGTACCAATGTGATATTGGTCGAAATCGAATGAGTCTTTGTACTTTTGCACAGTAATGTGTCATTTGCCTCGATGGTAAGAGGTCAAATTACCCCTGTGTGTGCATTTTCTCGATCAATTGAATATATTGCAGGCCAAAAGTGATTTTGGTTATATTCATTAAAGCAGTGGCAGAGTTAGGAGTGATTCCCTATACTCATCTTTTTATAGTAAATTTCTTGCTTGCCATAAAACCAAAGATCTTTAAAATAATATATATTCATAAAAACTTTGTTATGTCTCTGTTTCTGGTGTTACTCGCATTTAACATTAAGCTGAGTCGGTGTATGCCCGGAACCGTCTGCGTGGGTGGTCACTTGGTAGGTTGTAAGTGGTCACTTGCAGAAGGTCTATGAAAGAGACTGGGGGGGAGGAATTGTGAGGCCGTAGCTAGGTTGGGAGGCCATAGCTAGGTTGGGAGGCCGTAGCTAGGTTGGGAGGCCGTAGCTAGGTTGGGAGGCCGTAGCTAGGTTGGGAGGCCGTAGCTAGGTTGGGAGCTGAGAGCAAATTTTTAGCTCAACTATGAGCTAAAAAACTAAATTTTTATAAAATCTTTACTTGTACGATTTTCTTAGAAAATGAAAACTTTCTTGGTTATTTAAGTTCTGTACAAAATGGTGCGGCTATCGAAACAAAAACAAGAGAAGTTGGAAAATATCATGAACCTGGTGGAGGAACTCGGTGTGGACAGAGTCCTTGCCAGGTTGAGGCAAACGAAGATGATGAGCAAAGAGGTCCTTGACGACATGAAGGTTGGGGACTTGACTAATTCATCACCTGCAAATTATTTTCTCTTTAGCTTTTATAGAATTTGTTATTGAACGGGGTAGCACCGGATAAACGTGAGCTTATTCAACAGGAATGGGAAACCGATTACGAAAAGCGGGTCGCCTTGCTCGGGTTTCTTGTGTCGCCCGAGGGAAAACGTGCGTTTGGAGCATTGTATGAGTTAGCGAAAGTCCATGAAGAGCAAGTCCGATTGCGGGAGGAGCAAGAAAAAGTGCGGCAAGTAGGTCAACCGAGATGCTTGCTCTTCTAATGATAGAAACTGGTAACTGGTACATTTCACCCCGGTAAATTCCACCAGATAAAAAAGTTAGGGTTAGGGTGAATATTAGGGTTAGCGTTGTGGTTTTCGTCGACAAAGAGAAACTCTATAGTTTCGGATTCTATTTTGGAATGTATGTGACCGGTGTGTGACCTAGAACCTAAAAAAAATTTTATCAACTGATATCTCTGCTATTTGTTTCTTAAAAGACTTAATTATCCACGCTAGCGTTAAAATAATTATAAATTAATGAATAATTATAAATATAAATTAAGCTCGCTATGGAGCAGGCTGGGTTTCAGTGAGTAAAATTAACTTAATAGAGAAGTACAATTTAGCAAGAGTGTATACTTTTTTAAACCATATTACATTTACATACAGCAATACACATATATTCATGCTAAAATAAAACAAAAAGAAACTGTAAACTTTTCGGATCACATTATGAACGTTTATGGTTTCTTTTTGTTTTATTTCAGCATGAATGTATGTGTATTGCTGTATATAATTGTAATATGGTTTAAAATTAACTTGTATTTTACCGCTGTACGTTCCGAAGCTGGAAAATTTTTGATTCTTACAGAAATTTTTTATTTTTTATCTCTATATTTATCCTCCTGACTCGCAGGAAAACGACGGAGGCGCTATACATAGGGTAAGCAATTACCCCGACCTGCTTCCGGAGATGCCAAGATATTGCTGTCCGCTTGTAATTTAAGAGATATAACTGTAATTTAGAACTGCTTGCCAAGACAACCAAGCAGGGGAAAGTGCCGTGAAGTGTCTTTCCCAAGAACACAACAGAATGGCGCGAGTGGGTTTTGAACCGAGACCGTGTTGATCATCAGTCCGGTACTTTAACTACTCGACCACGCTGCTTGTTTGTTTATTGTCAATTAGATAAAAAATAATGAAAATTTTGATAAATATTATACTGTACTTTTTAAAAAATGTCCAAATTCCCATTTGAAAATATTGAAGGGTTTCCGGGAAATAACCAGACAATAATAAAATATAAAAAATTTATTTATTTATCCAATTTGAAATTCAATTATTTGTGAGGTCGTAGTACATGTCCCAGCACACAACACCTTTGCTTTAGTGTAACCATTCATTTCCCTTTGTACAAAACACACAAGTGTTGTTTTGTCGCAAATCTTGGATCGCCCTTGGATGATGGATGCGGGAAAGCGAGGCAATCCTTCATAACGGATTTTAGAGGACACGACATGTTTATGCCTTTCAATTATGGACAAGAAACTCTCACTGATATGCCTAAACACGTGGTTTTGCAACAAAAATTTAAGTAGATGTTCTTTTGCTATGAAATTCTCCCTAAATATGCCAACTTGCGATCACACTTGTGTTGAGAATGCTGCTAAAATTTTATTTTTATTTTTATTTTAATCTCTATATTTATCCTTCTGACTCGCAGGAAAGCGACGGAGGCGCTAAAGGGTAGGCAATTACCCCAACCTGCTTAATGAGATGCCAAGATATTGCTGTCCGCTTGTAATTTAATAGAGACATGATTTAAATTTAGAACTGCTTGCCAAGACCACCAAGCAGGGGAAAGTGCCGTAAAGTGTCTTTCCCAAGGACACAACAGAATGGCGCGGGTGGGTTTTAAACCGAGACCATGTTGGTCACGAGCCCGGCGCTTTAACCACTCGACCGCGCTGCCGGCAAACAGCGGGTAGTACCACTTCTTTCCTGAAATTCGTGGTTAATAGCTACCGAAAAGGTTGTCATGAACATCTACACCGCCCATACTTTTAATAAAAAAACTTCCATCTGGCTTGACTAGAAAAAATAACTTGTAATATTGTTATAGTCCAGAAAGCTTTCTGCCCTTTGTTATAGGAATAATTAAGATAAGGCCGGTTAGCACTAACATTCGATGCATTTCGTACTCGTCGATAAACTTAATTTAGAGAGTATCTAACTCGATAACGCATGTTTTTCGATGCTTCCGACCATTTCGCTAATTTTGTTGCTTGCTGTTTGTATTTATTTGTATTGTTTTGTGCGTATTGGTGAATAAACTATCTATCTATCTATCTTAATGTAATGGCTTGTGTGCCACAAAATTCTGGCAATTCCAACAACAGAATTATCATGCCACTTGCTCTTGTAAAGTTTCAATCGCAGCAATAATAAAACGTACCAATGATGCTTGGGAATCCATTATTGTAACCAATTGGTCGAAGTTATACAGGCTATATTACATCAGAATTCAATTTATTCTAAATTAAATCAAAAAATACGTTCAAAACGATGTAATATACTGATTATAACCAAAACAGTCAATCTTTTTATTTTTTCTTTTGACTTTTACTTAGTATCGAAATTCAACCACAGTTGATGGAAACTTCCAATGTTCTCATATGGGAATATCATTTATAAACAGTTAAAATAAGTGCATTATACAACTAAACATTTAAGTTAAAAGGATTGCTCTATGTTAAGTAATATCTAAGCTTTAAAAAAAAGTTGCAATTTTACAGGAAAACTCTTCTTGCAAATGTCTAGCTTAAGTTGAATTACGTCAACCTTACAAATTTATAACATCAATTTTTTTCTATATCCGCCCAAAAAATTGGTGGAAAAGTAAAGTAATTTAAAAAGATTTTTTTTTAGATTACACATTAATATTGATATGGGGGAGCATGAAAAAACAGAAAAATGCAATCTTCTTTAAAGATACACATTAGCATATATCATGCTTCTAAATAGAAATTTTGGTAAAAAACAAATTGACTCAAAAAATCAAGGATGCTTTCAAGTTTTAAAAGAAAATCAATGCTTTATTTGTCTATCTAAGAGCGTAAATAACACTTTCTGGCACTGTGGTTTTACCTGCAAGCTGCTGAGACTCCTATGGGATTTCTTTCCTACAGCAAGTGCGGCATGCTTGAGAGAATTAATTCTACATTGTCTCAATGTGCCCCATACATTGGGCACCATATGGAGCATGAAGTCTGATGCTGGCTTAACGCCATTACTGCCAGCATTTGATGTGGACAGTACAACATCCTGGGATAGTAAAAGGATATACGGGTACTTCCGGGCTCTGTTTGTGCAGCAGGCCTGGGCTCTTTTCTGTCTCCGTGTTCGGGCTGCGTTATTGTGACATATAACAAGAATGCTCAACGTAAACAAGTTAAAGAGAGAGCCTGACTTTTCTTTCCTGGGCCAAGTTACTGTCTAAAAAAAACTAAATGGTTGTTAACCGTCTGCCAACATTTCGAATCAAAAAGCTAAAAGCTTACAATTCCTTTTGGCTCTTTGGTGATTTACAGAGTATATAGGGTTTATTGTACTGCTGCTTCTATACTACACTATGCTATCTCAGCCCTAACACGCATTTTATTTCTAAGAAGAATTATGATTCTGTTTGTTGTCGCAATGTTCACACATACCTTCCCAGCCGAGCTATCGACGACACTCTCCGAGTCAACGGACAATTTATGTGTTTATCTTTCCTTCTGCCACCTGAACTTTGCTAGAAAGAAGCCAAGTTGTCTCTGGCTTACCGTGCCGAAAAATCTGGGCAGTTGCGCCCTTATTTTTTTCTTATAAACGGGGGCATGACAACTTAAGTCGAAAGACTCGTTTCGCCAGCTTCACTAGAATTGCGAAACAATCTTAAATAGTTGAATAGGAAGTTGGGCGGATCATAGGGTGGAACATAAAGTTTTCAAACTCCTTTCAATAATGATTTCAATCAATTTCTTCGGAACCGTTTCATCGGATTCACACGTTCCCTCCTTGGGTCGGCCTTCAAACAGACTCTAGCAAAGCGATGACACCCTGTTCTGTATTTCATCGTACGGTTGGGGTCCAAGGCCTGATAATTGTACTAAAAAACTTAAAAAGCTGGGTTTTCTGGTACACGTCATCTAGGGGTAGAGCATCATATTTTAAGATAAAATTGTACCTCCACATCGGAAAATTAACTAACATAAAAATGGTTTTTAGGAGCAGCTTGCAAACAAACAAGCGGAAATGAAAAAAGGAAGTATTGGTTCTGACCCCACGTCAAACGGTGGGAAACATGGGGGGTCAAACATGAAAAACAAGCTCCGTGCTCAACTACACAAAAAAAGAATTCAACCTGGTCAAACAAGTCAGACACAAAACGGAAGCACTGCAGGGGGGTGCGGTTTATGATTTATTTTGATTCTGCTGTTTGTCTAGTAGTTTGTTTTTGTTTAAATGATCACTTCTTATAAAGACAGTGGTCACTCGTAGAACCTTAGCAAGAACGCTTTGCCTTTCACACAAAAATTTTAACAAATCGGAGTTTGTAAGTTGAAGTCGCACAAAGAGCGCAAGACAAAAGTTTTGTTGTGGATTAATAAGATTTATCAAAATATCATTAAAACGAAAAACTTCATAATGTAATAATATACGCATGATTTTGTATGCATGTCGGCAAGCTATATGTCGGCGAGCTATATGACGGCGAGCTATATGGCGGCGAGCTATATGGCGGCGAGCTATATGTCGGCAGCTATATGTCGGCGGGCTATATGTCGGCGAGCTATATGTCGGCGAGCTATATGTCGGCGAGCTATATGTCGGCGAGCTATATGTCGGCGGGCTATATGTCGGCGAGCTATATGACGGCGAGCTATATGACGGCGAGCTATATGTCGGCGAGCTATATGTCGGCGGGCTATATGTCGGCGGGCTATATGTCGGCGAGCTATATGGCGGCGAGCTATATGTCGGCGAGCTATATGTCGGCGAGCTATATGGCGGCGAGCTATATGTCGGCGAGCTATATGGCGGCAGCGTGGCCGAGTGGTTGGGAGTGGCATGTTGATGACAATCGTGATTGACATGATTGCAGTTCAAAACCTACTGGCGCCATTCTGCTATGTCCTTGCAAAAGACATTTTACGGCACTTTGTTCTGCTTGGCGGTCATAGCAAGCAGTTCTACATTTTAGTTATATGTCTACATAAAAAAATAAAAAAACTAAATAAAATTTTTCAACCAGAGAGCAATATCTTGACATGTTTAAAAATAAATCGAGATAAATTGCTTGAAGGTTGTCTGCGAGTCCAGAGGATAAATAGAGATGAAAATAAAAAATTATCCTGGAAACAATCACACTTAGTACACTAACCTATTCGTAACTAAAATGAAGTGGAATTAACATGAACCTTTTATCAGCTTAAGCTTTCTATCCAATTATAGCCTCTTTATAAACTTCTAGAAAAGTGTTTCTCAACCGGGGTCCGTGAAACACTTTCAAAGGGTACGTAAAAGGTGATAAATTTTCAACTATTATATTAATATTTTTAATGCTTTTTTTTAAATGGCGTGTTGATCATCATTTGTTTTTTAAAATATTTGTTTAATTACTGTTTTTGATGTCGTCAAAAAACCTATTGCGATTATCCGCATTGTGGGGTCATATTAATCAAACCTATTGACACTTATACAAAACAATGCAGCAATAGCCTACTATGACGCTAAATGATTCGAGAAAACAAAATAGTCTCCTTATCTGTTGTTAGCAAATAGTTGTTGTGAGAAAGGTTTAATACTTGAACTGAAATGGCATGGCCAAATCTACTGTAGAAAGTTTTCAGAAAGTTACCTTAAAATGGGATTTACCTTTGTGTTCGATAATCTTCTTCTTCTTCTTCTCCTTTCGGCCTTTCCCTTTAGTCAGGGGTGGCCACAGCGTATCATCATTCTCCACATCTTTCTGTCTTCAACATCCGTCTCCTTCGCACTAATTTTCCCCATATCTTCTTTCACTACATCTAAAAATCTTCTCTTTGGTCTCCCTCTTTTCCTCTTTCCTGGTAACTCCATTTCCATTATCTTTCTCCTACATACTCTTAGTCTCTCCTCATGACATGTCCATAACACCTCAGCCTGCCCTCCCTCATCTTCATTCCTAACTGTTCTACCTTAACTGTACTCCTGATGTACTCGTTTCTAATCTTGTCTTTTCTCGTCACTCCCATAGCAAACCTCAACATTTTCATCTCTGCAACTTCCATCTCTTCCGCTTGTTTCTTTGTGACCGCCACCGTTTCAAGTCCATACACCATTGCTGATCTTATCACTGAGCTGTACACTTTTGCTTTTACTCTAGCTGGTAACCTCCTGTTACAGATTACTCCTCATACTCTTCTCCATCCGTTCCATCCTGCCTGTACTCTCTTTACCTCTCTCTCACAACCACCACTTTCTTGCACCGTTGATCCCAAATATTTAAATTCCTTTACTCTTGGCACTTTTGTATCTTCCATCTTTAATGTTTTGTCATCATTTCCTCCATTTATGCACAGATATTCGGTCTTTGACCTACATACTTTCATTCCTCTTCTTTTCAATGCATACTTCCAGGATTCTAATCTCTGCTCCACTTTTTTCCTGGTCTCTTCACAAATCACAATATCATCAGCAAACAGCATCGTCCATGGTGGTCCTCTCCTTACTTCATCCGTTAGCCTGTCCATTATCACTGCAAACAGGAATGGACTTAATGCTGATCCCTGGTGTAGTCCAACCTTAATCTTGAAACTTTCTGTAGTTCCTACTGCACATCTCACCACTGTTTCGCTTCCCTCATACATATCCTGTACTAGTCGCACATACTTTTCCATTATTCCTGATTTTCTCATACAATACCACAGCTCTTCCCGTAGAACCCTGTCGTAAGCTTTCTCTAGGTCTACGAATACACAATGTAGCTCTGTTTGACCTTCCCTGTACTTTTCCATCAACATTCTCAGAGCAAACAT
Organism: Diplosoma virens; assembly: GCA_963680785.1. Classification (NCBI taxonomy): domain Eukaryota; kingdom Metazoa; phylum Chordata; class Ascidiacea; order Aplousobranchia; family Didemnidae; genus Diplosoma; species Diplosoma virens. The sequence goes on along the minus strand of OY796896.1, from coordinate 39,749,549 downwards.
GGCATGGGTGGTCCCCTTTCCTGGCATAAATCTATATTGCTGTTTGTTGACCTCTACTCTATTCCTTAGCCTGGCTTCAATAATTCTTTCCCATAATTTCATTGTGTGGCTCATTAGCTTTATTCCTCTGTAGTTTCCACAGCACTGTGCATCCCCTTTGTTTTTATAGATTGGGATAAGCACACTCCTTCTCCATTCTTCTGGCATCCGTTCACCCATTAATAGTCTGTTGAACAGTCTGGTCAAAAACTTTATCCCCATCTCCCCCATGCACTTCCAAACTTCTACTGGCAACTCATCTGGCCCAACTGCTTTACCTTTTTTCATCCTTCTTAGTGCGTTTTTTACTTCTTCTCTACTGACACAATTTACCTCTTCATTAACCACTTCTGCTTCCTCTGTCCTAGGGTCTCTGTTATTTTCCTCGTTCATCAGTTTCTCAAAATACTCCTTTCATCTCTTTAACACTGCTTTCGAATTTACCATAACATTACCATTTTCATCCTTTATAACCCTCACATGCTGTACATCTTTCCCTGCTCTGTCTCTCTGCCTAGCCAATCTGTACAACTCCTTTTCACCTTCTTTTGTTTCCAATCTAATATACAAATTGTCATACGCACGTCCCTTCGCCATTGCAACTGCCTTCTTTGCCTTACTCTTCTTTTCTTTGTATATCTTTTTAGTATTTTCATTTCTTGTTTTGTCCCATGTTTTCTTTGCCTCTTTCTTTTTTTTTATGCTCTCCTGAACTTCCTCATTCCACCACCATGTCTCTCTGTCTCCGTTTCGTTTCCCAAATGTCACTCCCAGTACAGTTTCAGGTGTTTTTCTTAGCATTTCTGCCATTTTGTCCCACTCATTAGGTAATCTATCCTTGCCTCCCAGAATCCTGGTCACCTCTTGTCTAAATGCTTTTTGATAGCTTTTCTCCTTCAGTTTCCACCATCGTATCTTTGGCTTTACTTTTTCTGCTTTTTTCTTTTTCACCATAAGAGCCATTTTGCATACCACCATACGGTGCTGCTTTGCGACACACTCATTCAATATTATCTTACAATCACACACATTTCCTTCAAGTTTCTCCTTCTGCACATCTGGGTAATTTTTCCTCCACTCTTATACGTCACCCTGTGTTCATCTTTCTTCTTGAAATGAGTATTGACAATCGCCAAATCCATCCTTTTCCCAAAATCCACAACCATTGATCCTTCCTTATTTCTTGTTCCAACACCGTACCTCCCCATTATTTCCTCATCCCCTATGTTTCCTTCGCCCACATGTCCATTAAGATCTGCACCAAGGACTATCCTCTCTTCTTTTTGATATACTTTCTATCAACCCATCCAGGTCTTCCCAAAAATCATTTTTCTCCTCCATGCTGTTGTTAACTTGTGGAGCAAATGCGCTTACTATATTTAGGACGAACCCTTTTACCTCCTGCTTCATGGCCATTAGTCTGTCTGATACCCTCTTCACCTCCAGGACACTTTCAGCCAGCTCCTCCCTCAGCACTTCCCTATATCATTTTTTTCCATCAGCTCCGTTGTAGAATATTTTGCATCCACCGCCAATGTTTCTTGCTTTACTACCTTTCCACTTTGTTTCTTATAGACAGAATATGTCTACATTCCTTTGCTCCATTATATCTGCCAGCTCTCTTCCTCTTCCAGTCATCGTTCCAATATTTAAAGTACCCACCCTTATGAGTGAGCGTCTTCCTTTCCATGCTTCTCGCTGCTTCTTCACTCGCTTTCCTCCTCTTTTTCTGCTCTTATTTTTACTATGTTTAACAGTAGCATAATTTCCACAGGTGCCCTGCTGTGCGACACCTGAGGCGGTCGTTGGTAACCCGGGCCTCAACCGATCCGGTATGGATTGATAATGATTACGCATTTGTCTGTTTTGGAAAAAAAGTTTTACGCCGGATGCCCTTCCTGCAGCAACCCTCCCCATTTATCCGGGCTTGGGACCGGCATCAAGAGACACAGAAATGTGCTTCCGATGGCTGGGTTCTTTGTATTCGATAATGGCAATGAAAAACCGCAATGCGTTTTGTATTGTTCTGTCCTTCGCAACAAAGCAACAAAGCCATCAAAGCTTAAGCGTTACCTGCAGCAGAAGCACCCACAGCATGTAGAAAAAGACTTAGATTTTTTTTCAACGACTAAAATTCTTGTTGAAACGGCAAAAATTGGAAGCTAGTGGATATTTTGAAGAACAGATCACTGCAAGCTGACGGCATCTTTTGAAGTGACATTACATATAGCTAAGCAAAAACAGCTCCATACCATCGGAAAAACCCTTGTAAAACCATGTATGGTAGATATGGTGAAAATGCTTTTAGGAGAAATAAGTGCAAAAAAGATTCAACAAGTGCCTTTATCCAACGACACAATTAAAAGGCGTATTTCGCTTATGTTAACAGACGTCAAACAGCAAGTTATAGAAGAAATCAGATCTTCTCCCATGTTTGCTGTGCAACTCGACGAATCAACAGATGTCGCATCATGCTCGCAGCTTTTGGCATTTGTTCGATACATACGTAAAGAGGATGTTAAAGAAGAGTTTTTGTACTGCAATTTTTTGGAAACTACAGCAACAATTCAAGATGTAATAAACAGCATCTCAAAGTTTTATAAAACGCAAGGTTTGCAGTGGGAAAAGCTTTGTGGCGTATGTATGGATGGAGCCTTGGCAATGCTTGGATGCAAATCTGGTTTCCAAATGAAGGTCAAGGAAAGAAAATGTAATGGTATGGACGTTGGCACTGGGGGAGAGCAACGAGAGGCCTTGGTGCCCATGGATTCTGAATTTTTTATGTAAAATAGAGTTTTTTGATAAGTTTTAACCATCTTGCCTCTTTCTAGATATACTTCACGCCTATCTTGCTCCTCTACAATTGGTTTAGCCGGCACCCATGGTCAAAGGGTCCGCAACTGCTTGTACGATAATTAAAGGGTCCGCGATAATAAAAAGGTTGAGAACCCTGGTCTAGAGTATCACATTATTTTCATTTGAACGTTCATGATCCGCCTTCCTTCACTCAAATTTCGTACATCAGTTCTCTTGTTCATTCAATACGAACTTGACATACATTGCTATGTCAAATCTGCATTTGATCAGTAGGGTGATTAAACACTTGGGCTTTTAATCTCTCAAATAGCTTATTATGTCTTTGCAATATTTGTACCAGTCCCAAATATATAATTTAAGTTCTTTTAAAATAAATAGAAAGAGCAACGAATTTTCGAACGAAAATTCACGAAGCATTGTTAATAAAAAAGACATGGCCATGCCGACGGGTTGGAACTACTTTTTAGGTTTGCACTATCGTTGCTAAGGGCAAAATCTCCTGGAACCCCTCCTCTTGCCTAACTGTATAACTATCATCGTGCCGATAAAGCTATAAACGCGCAGTTTTACGACTGCAGTTATGCTTTTTTAGCCCCCCTGTCCCTCTACTTCCAACGCCCTTGTATTTATCTTAATTATTCGCAAATAATTCGTCAATAGTTTTAAATATATACTTTTTTAATGCTATTGTTTTTGTTATGCGGATTCTGCTTTGCTCTATCTTTTTTTCGTAGTATTGTGACTTTTAGATTGTTTCTTCACCCACCTTCTTGAAAAAACTTGTCAACTAATTTAAACTAGAAATGTTGGCAAACAATTTACGTAATAAGGTCAGTGAACTCTAGTTCAAACAATCCGATCACATTCTTTATTTACTTTATTTATCTGATGAGAGCTGAAAGAGGCAAAAATGTTCATGTGACTTTTTTTCCCAGTTTTAAATAAATTTAAAAAATTATACTCTCCCTAAATAATATTCTTTTATATTCGAAAAAAATTAAATAATCGTTTTGAGATTAAACAAAATGTAAAAAAGCATGTGAAAAATCTGAAATTCAAAAAACTTAGGCAATAATGTAAAAAAATGTTTCAAACAAATATAAGTTTTGGATTAAGTATTTTTCTTTGAGTCACAAATAATAATTATAATTCTAAATGTCGGCAGCGTGGTCGAGTGGTTAAAGCGTCATGATTGTAATCGACATGGTCTAGGTTCTAAACCTACTCGCATCATTCTGTTGTGTCTTGGGAAAGACATTGTTAGTTCGGAAGTAGAAATGAATAGAACTTGGACAGATAATATTATTTTATTCCAGACTTTACAATTATACACCAGATTAGATATAAAACACCAATTCAGATTCACCCAATTAGATTAGGTTTAAACAAATTTGTTCCTTTCCGAACACTTCAGCCAATAGGCTATTAAATTCCAAAGGGAAAGATATAAGCGGCCAGCAGGCTCTACTAAGTAACCTTCTTGTAGCAAGGTCAAACCAAAAAAGGATAGAACTGTCTCGTGCTATCGTTACCATAACAGAGATAGCCAAAGGGAAGACAACTGCAGCGCGCACAATTACCAGGCGCCATGAGCGAACTTTAATTAGCGCGCGAACACGGACCTGGTTCGCGTCTTGGCGACGCTACAGACATTTTATGGAATTTTTCCCTGCTTGGTGGTCTTGGTAACCAGTTTTAAATTTCAGTTAAATCTTTATTAAATTTCAAGCGGACAGCAATATCTTGGCATCTCCGGAAGCAGGTCAGGGTAATTGCTTGCTCCAGGGATGCCCAACCTGCGGTTCACTTAACGTTTTTTGCGGCTTGTGGCTTACTCAAACTTTTTAGTTACATTTTCATTACTGTATAGAATTCAATATCACTACTGTCATAGTAACGTATAGGGAAAAAAAGTGAATACATCACTAGATTGCTGCGTCAAGTGACATCAAATCAACTGATCCATGTATACTTTTGTGGGCGAAGCTTGTCACAAAAAGGCTTGCTCCAAGTATCATTTTCAGTATTCAATTGTTTTGCGATTATATTATATTGATTGTGTTATTTCCAAACAATTTTTACAATATCAAGTGATAGTTAGTGGTATCAAAAATAGTAACTTTGAACCAATGCCGAGTGATTTGGAACCAAATTACAGTAGTAGCAGCGATGCTGCTAATGATAAGAAAGAAAAACGTGTTAATTTATTAGAGGGTGGAAAGACGATCAGACATTTTTAGATATTCTAGGTCCAGTGTTTCATAGTTGGCGAAGCTCAGCTGGCTGGATGCCTGAGAGTATGGGTAAGTGGTCCGTCGGAGTGGGACGTGCGCGAGGCGTCATTCAGGACAGTATCTATGAGGTGAGGATGAACGCTGCGACACCAGACTTTTGGGCAGTACTCAGCTATTGAATAGATTAGGGATAGGGCAGCTCTGCCCAGTTTTTTGCACCAGCATCCCTTCCTGAGACCACAAGTAGCTTCAGCACTGTGACGCGCGAGGATAGTTTTTGCACATTAACACTAAATGGTGACGGAATGCAAGCGATCTGTTCAGTTTTACCAAAATACAAGTAGGAGTTGGACAAAATAGCAAAAGTCTATTGCTGTTGTAAACATTTAGCTAACGTTACTTAGCTGAATGAAACACTGTTACTTAAATGAAACACTGCCATTACCGTCTTAGTATGACTTAGCTTCAGCTTCCAAGTCTGAAGATACGCCAAAAGTCATGCATTGATTTAAAGTCCATTCAAAGACCTTCCAATTTCCAGAGAAGTGCAACAATGCTAGATTGTTTGCGTTGGTAAACTTTTTGAAAATTGTAGAGGGTAGGTCATACATATAAACTTAGAAAAGGAGACCAGGACCGATCCCTAAGATATGCTGTTTTTCAGATGGCAAAGCTTGCTTTGCTTGTTGTCACAGGTAGTAAGGGTAAAACTTTGGTTTTGGACAAGCTCTATGATCATTCTGACCAGGTGCTTAACCGGCAGAATTCTAAAGCAGCTTGCAAGTAAGGCCACAGTGCCAGACAGAGTCATATGCCGCCGTCAGATCAACAAATTGACAAAAAATTCTTGATGTTTTCTGTCGATAAAACGACTTGATCCACGGTTGACTTTCCGCGTTAAAACCCAACTTGCTCTTTAGGGAGCAAAGTATCAATAATTGGTTGGAAGCAGGCCTAGGTAAGACTCGCAAGGATCTTGTTGGGGACACAGAGCAGAGGTAACGGTCGAAAACTTTTTTGGTTTGCTGCGGGCTTCAGCCGCTTAGGATCGCGACCACAAGCCTCCTTTTCCAGATCTTGGGAATTTTGAGTCGATGTAAACAGGTAGAAAAGAAGTGACATAATTGGGACTTTAAAACAGCTTGATCAGAGATATTTTTAATACTAATAACTTAATGATTTTATTAGTTTCACACTTCACTTAGATTCTTAACTAATTAATCAATTTTAAATTATATTTTAATATTCATCATTTGGTCAGGCATCTAATGCCAAAAAAAAAACTCTATATCATGTACTTTGTGGCTCGCCGAATATACTCGAAATTATGATTTGGCCCATCATGAAAAAAGGTTGGACACCCTTGGCTCACCCTATGTATTAGCACCTCCTCGCTTTCCTGCGAGTCAGGAGAATAAATATAGAGATAAAATAAAAAAAATAAAATAAATCACAAATAATTAAAGGAGGCAATTTTTTATAATCTTCAGTCTTCTAAAAGAATTTTCAGATTGCATATCACAAAAATATTGTTGTTTTATAATTAATTTTTATAGAATATTTTTATCTTAAAATTTTTTAGGACTGCAGATTATTATAATTTTCGTTCAACTGTGGCTTCGACAAGGTTCTGGGTGATCTCTGTCATACCAGCTCTAAATCTAAGTTGCATCCGTAAATGAGTGACTAAAAAAATCTATGACTAAAAAATCTATAAAAAATGAATGACTAAAAAATTAAAAAATTCAACGCAAACTTTTATAGAAAGTTAAAACGTCCAATTAACAAAAGCGTGGAAGATAGTGAGGATCCCTTGTTAGAGGAAGCAGCAAGAACGTTGAAAGAAGCCCAACAACAAGTTCAAGAAAAAAAGATAATGGATGCTTTGAGACCCCATCTAGCGACTACTGAAATTATAGACACCAACGCACCAGAGGGAAGTCGTAGGTTTGTTGCATAGTTATTATGTTTTGAAAATTGGTCTAACTTTTTAGAAAATTCTTTTGTATTGTACATGCTAAATGAAAGAAGATCCAAAGTAAATTGTTAAAATTGCTGTAATCGCAAGGAAGGGTAAAACACGAAAATTTATAACAAAAAGTATTAACAAATCAAAACATAAAGTGTTGCAATGGGGTCTTGAGTTGTGCTTATCCAGCAAGCGTTTATGGTTTGGTTTGGTCTGGGGTACTGTAGTTGTTAAGCCAGTGTAATTGATTCGGCAAGCAAACCCACCTACGGGGCGGTCATGTGATTGGATGTTTTGGTCACTTTTCAATTAGCAGTACAACCGCTTGGAAGCGCTGCTCCAACAATACGTGTCAATTTCTTTATATCAACATATCAAGTTGCCTCTAGGTGGTGCGTTTGCGGGGAGTGTTCGTTACGCTTCGGATTGCCATGATAGTGAGCTATGTAGCGACGATGATCAATGCTTAAATTTTGCCCCCGTAAAATGGTAGTGACCTGTGGTTTAGTTGGTGGTGATTGGTGGAGTGGTGGGTAGTGATTTGTGTTATGGACACTTCAGGACGGCTCACTCTACTTAAATGTGTCAATGAGCAAGTAGTCCTGAATCCCGTAGTATCAACGCAATGGTTAAAAAAAAGCACACTTTTAACCGGAAAATAGTATTTCGGTATCTCGAAAAGCAGTTCAAGGTAAACTATTGTTACAGCAGATTTTACTTCTGCTGTTTTGAAAAGTTATGTTTGAAATGGTTTTTGTGGTTGAATTTGAGCAACTTTTGTAATTGGAAGTAGTTATTAAGTAACAATGCAATAATTATTGTCAGCAGTGCGATGGAGTGGTTAAGAGCCCCATAATTGTGTTCGAGATGATCTCGTTTCAAGACCCACTCTCGCTATTTAGCTGTCCTTGGGAAAGGCACGCACTTTCCATGATTGACGTTTTTAGCAAGTAGTTCAAAATTTTAGTCATATTTCTTATAAACTAAAAAAAAGACCAAGTAAAAATTTTTAACTACATAAAAACAAAGTAAAAAATTTCAAATAACCTAGGTATCTCCGGAAGCAGATCTGGATAATTGCATGCCTTATATAACGCATTCATAGTTTTCCTTTGAGTCAGCAGGATAAATACAGAGATGAAATGAAATTAAATAACAAAATTTTTTTGTAGATCGGCAGGTGGTCGACGAACAACTCCAACACCAATTTTGGGAATCGAAACAAGTAAAAACAACGAGGAATTAGAACTGAACTGCTCAGGTAATTAATTTAAAATATTTCGGTTTGTGATTTTATTACAAACCAGTGTAGGCAGCGTCAGTTAACACTTACACTATTGGTAGGTTTTTCCATTCGTCCTTACATAAATGTGATTTTGTCCTTCATTCAATTTCAACCTTGACCCAGACCGAACCACAGACGTCATTTTTTAAGCGTATTCTTTTCTCTCTCTAAGAACAAACGGTTGTATAAATCTCGGCCTCTCTTAACGCGCATTTTGTATTACAACTGCTTAATGATACTGTAACGTTCTTCTAACTGCAACTGCTTAAAACTCTCAACTTGGTTAACAAAGATCAAATGCCATGAAACCAGTAGCTTCTATGCTCGGTATTTAAAACTTGGATCCCACCATACATTATTTTGCAAATAAAATAACAAAATCTTCATTTTGGTGTTTTTTAGGGGGTTATGAAGGACGAATTACTAATTTTTCATTGTTTACCTTTTTGCAATGCTATCTAAAGGTCATTTAATTAAAGGTCAAACCAGATAAAAATAGGACAAAGCTACCTGAAATATTCATATTTACACAAAAAAAACACGTTTAATTCACTTTGACGACAGCATTATGTAAAATCATTACAAAAACTTAAAAAACTTGGTAGTAAAACTATTGGCAGCGCGGCCGAGCGATCTGGAACTTTGATGGAATTAATATATTTGAAGAATTTGTTTTGATATAATTACACAATACAGTATTTCGTGTAGTTTAGGAGAAAACATTTTTTGCTACTAAATTTTCTCTGTTGATAACACAATGCACCACTAACATGCTTGGATTGTCATCCTTTTAATTAATTTTAAGCATCCTGTGTTTTGACCCATCATGGAAATGGAACCATCTGCGGCACATGATACAATGTTGGGTTTAGGAATTTTATGGTTATCGAAATAATTACTGAGTTTGTTGTAGATATCAACTCCACGAGTAGTTGTTTCTAGCGATTGACAAAATAGCAACTCTTCTTGAAACTTTATTTATTTATTTATTTTATCTCTATATTTGTCTATATCTCTATATCTCTATATAACTTTTCTTTGTCGATGCATCTCACTTATGCTAATAACAACGCTTTACTTTTCCATATTGTACATTCATCGATTTGTGATGAGAACTTTTGTGATTTTAACTTTTCGACAAGTTGTTGTTCAACGTCTTGCCCCATCTCGTTGATTCTTCTGCTGACTGAGCTGTTGCTAAGTGTACATTGCTTGTATTGTACATCTTTGTCATCTATTTGCAAAACTTTTTTTTACAAAAACAGGTATTGCTGGTTTTAGAAGCTGTTTCCCAATAGTATGATTCTTTACATTTATCGCTATAAGCGAAGAAATTTTGTAACTTGCTTCAAGAATACGATTTAGGGTTGCCGTTTGAGTAGCAAATAATAAAGTGATTTTTGTCCAGTTCTCAAATTTCTTTTTTAAAGTTTCAAAATATTTAAAATTGAGTTAACATGGTTGGGATGCTTAGCTTTCAAATCCTTTTTTTACACGACCAGATTTCATTGACTCGTTAAAGCTTGTTGCATAGTCAACATAGCAAGTAGAAGGGCATGCGGTCATCGTGCACGGCAGGTATAAAAACAAATTTCAAAAATTCGGTTGAGTATTGACAAACCTTTCTTTTCCTTGCTCACTTGTTTTTAGTTATAAATTTAGGCTAATTTGTTACAATTGGTATAGTAATGCAATAAGTATCATTGATGCAACACTGAAATTTAATTCAAACAACAAAAAGATCAAAATTGTGCAAAAAAAGCAGACAGAATAGTCAGGTTTTGTTTACTAATACTCCACACGATTTTCAGAAGTGCATGAACATTTGGTAACACCGGAAGTTCATAAACACCTATTTTGTCAGCTTAGTTTTGTTTGGGAAACGACGTCTAAGCGGACCTCTTAGACTTTCACTGTTAATCACAACCAAAATCCCAAGGAAATATAAAATCAACTTTAATTAATAAAGAATGCCAAAATGAAAATCACCAAATCAAATCTTAGAACTCCGTGATAACAGCAAAAATTGCTGTTGCTACTTCGCCAAAAACAACTTATTTGTGAACCTTCAACTGAACAAAACGTTACTCAAACTGAAAGGCAAAAACTTGCACAAAAGAAATCAACGAAAAACGCAGAACTAAATAAGCCAGTCACAGACCAGAGACGGTTCGAATCTCGGGCCAGGCTCAAGCAAGATTCTAAACAAGTTTATGGCTTTAAGAAACCCCAGAAGTTTTGTGTCGGGGAAAACAGTATTGTAAATAAGAGCTGAATAGTCATACCACTGACATACTTATTTGTGCACCAAAATTTTCTGAACTGCTTAGCCAATTACAGCATTCGACTAAACTTTGTATGGCTACTCGGCTAAACTTAGTATTTCAGCCTGTCTTTACTGCAACATCATTAAATACCATAATCATTCAGCTTGAATTTGTTTAATTTTGAAAGTAGTAGAGCAAGTCATATTAAGCTAAAACCAACAGCGCAGCCAACAGCAGAAGGTGAAATCAAACTTTGTGTTTCGGAAGACATTAATCTTTAATAATTGGCTTTTGCCCAATAAAATAAAAGCTTAGCATTTTTGTTATCCCACGCCATAAGTTGTGAATTCAAACGTAATAAAACAACAAACATTATGTGAAAAAGTCAATGAGTTAAGAACGGTTTGATATATCTATTAAATCAGTTTGATTGTGAACAAGTGGATTTTTATTTTTAATTTTCCAAACAAAATTGGTTCGTAATGTCTTAAATCTCCATACCCCACCAAAATTTTACCTGGGCCTCAAGTTGAGAAGCACTGCTTTAAACAAACCAATTTTTGAGGATGAACCACTCCTCAAGCGAGTTTGTTTTAGTAACTAGGCGACTTTTCATGTTTCGGGGAAATTAAACAAACGCAATGTGAGAATTTGTGAATCAGAACATCCCCATGTAATCCGAGAGCTTCAGCGGGATAGTCAAATCAATAAGCCAGGATACAAAATGTATGAAGGAAGGGTCTGATACACAAGCAAGGGTCTGAAGAGCCACTGTTTGGCCACCTTGACATAGAGTAAACAATTACCCCGACCATCTTCGGGAGATGCCAAGATATTGCTGTCCCGTTGAAAAAGGTTGAAAAGGAACGCCAAGTACGCTCAAAATCCTGTGAAGCCAAAAAAAGGTTATCACTACAAGTATAATTGTGCTTAATTTCTCCATTTTCCTACCAAAAACCTATTGGTAACTAAAAAAAAGGTCTTCACCTCAAATCTTAATCAGATTTTTTAATTTGGATCATACAACATACATAGTACCGTTTAGGCAGTTATCGATTGCATAAAATTATTTTCTCTTTAATCTATTGTTCTTTTTGCGCAAACGCATAATCAGCCGAAGCTTATGGAACTCTTTAGAAATCTGATTGGAACCCATTTTGGAAATCACTGTTCCAAGCTTAACGCTTACTAAGTTTAACTGAAAGTTAACTGGATAAATAGAGAAGATTGTCGTCGTCGTCATCGTTTGAAGGGCATCCACTCCAGGTCAGACACAAGCAGGACTGGGGCCGAGGGTTTATCCTTTTACTACCCCAGACTGCTGTACTGCCTGAATCAGATGCTAGCAATGATGTTGTTAAGCCAGCATCGAGTTTCGTCATCCAAAACCGTCAGACCTCGTGCTCCATGTGGTGCCCGATGTATAGGGCACGCTGTTAGTACATGGTCTGCGGTTTGCTCAGAGGCGCCACACTCGCAATTCGGTGAAGGAGCGAGACCCCATTTGTGCATGGACGAATGGAATCGCGCAACATCAGTCCGCAGGCGGTTGAGCTTAACCCAAGCTACTCGGGGTAAGCCCATGCCAACAGGCCTGGCACCGATCCTGGGGCACAAAAACTAGGAAAAATAGCCTGGAAGCATTTTCACAGTACTTCGCGTTCCATTTGTGATTTGTTCATTCAGAGGCGCGGATGCCAAGTCTGGAAAGGTTGTCCAAAAGATTCCGCGCAGCTGGCACAAACGGGCGTCCGGATCTTAGTTTCACTTGGCGAGTATCTGAGGACCCACTTAAAAGACCATGCAAGATATGATCAGGGTCCAGAGATCCACGGTAAGCCAAGGAGAGTGTCGCTCCCATTCGGCAAAGCTCAGCTGGCTGGATGCCTGAGAGTACAGGTAGGTGGTCCGTTGGAGTGGGACGCAGGCATCCAGTAACTATGCGCAAGGCGTCATTCAAGACACTGTCAATGAGGCGAGTGTGAGCACTGCAACACCAGACTGGCGCACAATACTCAGCTGTTGAGTAGACTAGAGATAAGGTGGCTATGCGTAGTGTTTTAGCACCAGCACCCCATCCCGAGCCCACGAGTCGCCTCAGCAGTGTGACGCACGAAGATAGTTTTTTTGCGCAATGCCACTAAATGGTGACGAAACGTGAGCGATCTGTCCAGTTTTACCCCAAGATAAGTAGGAGTTGGACAGAACGGTAAAAGTCTACCGTTGTTGTAGACCTTTAACTCACGTTTGGCCTCTCGGTTATTTAAGTGAAAGGCTGCCGTCATCGTCTTAGTGTGACTGAGGCTCAACCTCCAAGTCTGGAGATACACTGAAAGTGTAGACATGTCTTGGCTTAAAGTCCCCTCCAAGTCCTTCCATTTTCCAGAAGAGTGCAACAATGCTAAATCATCAGCATAAGCAAACTTTCTGGAAATCATGGAAGGAAGATCATACGTATAGATGTTAAATAGGAGGGGAGCCAAGACCCTGAGGAACGCCGTTTTTAGGACGGCGTAGCCTGCTTTGCTTGCTGTCACCGGTGGTAAGGGTGAAACTTCAATTTTGGACAAGCTCCATGATTATTTTGACCGTGTGCTTATCCGGAAGTAGTCTCAGCAGCTTGCAGGTAAGGACACGGTGCCAGACAGTGTCATAAGCAGCTGTCAGATTGATAAATACGGCACCGGCCTTCTTTTTAGCCTCGAAAGAACCCTCGATGTTCTGGGTTAGCAAAACAACTTGATCTACGGTTGACTTCTCGCGTCAGAACCCAGCCTGCTCTTTAGGGAGCAGTGGATCAATTAATGGCTCAACGCGGGCGTAGATAAGCCTCTCGAGGATCTTGTAGGGAACACAGAGCAGAGATATCGATCGATAACTCTTTGGGTCCTCTAAGGGCTTTTTTGGTTTTGGGATCGCGACCACAAGTGCTCTTCTCTAGATCTTGGGAATTTTGAGTCGGCGCAAACAGGAAGAAAGGAAGTCACGTAACCAGGACTTCAAGGCCGCTCCAGCATGGAGTATAAGCTCTGAGCAGATGGAATCAGGATCCAGAGCTTCACCTGGTTTTAAGTGTTGAAGGGCAGCAGCAAATTCTCTCTGTGAAAAATTGTCAGAGATATTTACTGCGTCTGGTGTTGTGGCCCTCCAAAGGTCAGACACTTCTTGAGAGACAAGTCGAGATGACTTGCGATCAACAGCCTCGTATTTCCCATTTCTAACCAGCTGAGATGCAATAGCATTGGCTGAAACGGGACAGTGACAAGGAGAGTGTCGTGACCTACCAGTAAGGTTGTTCAAAATACTCCACGCTTTTCGACTAGAGTGTGAGAAGTCGATGCTCCGAACTGCCTCGGACCATCGATCCCTCCGTTTTCTGTCAAGCTTGGCAAGCAGAGCTGTAGCAGCCAAACTTGAGTCGTCTCCCTGAGGAGACTGCAGAAAGGTTTTATAGAGGAATTCACACTCTGCATCCCAACACGGAATATAGTTATTTCGATACCCGCGTGGAATAGTCTTTTTGGCTGCTGTAATGATTTCTAACACGCGTCTAACAAAGCAAGCTGTATTTACAATGATCAGCAAAGCGAACATACAGATAAAACGTGCGAGTAGTGTGACGTCACTATGAAGCTTATGTGCGTAGTTAATCGATATGTTACATCTTTCTTCTTAAAAAATCAAATGACACACTGAAAATAAAATAAAAACAAACATGCTTTTTTAACGCGCACTTATACAATGTAGTCTTTGTATTTTGATGGGCCGCCCGTAACGAGATGTAAGACGTAATTCATGCATAACTGAGCCTGAAGATTGGCCATTAGAAAGTGGCTCAAGTTGTGGTTGGTTTACGTCAGAGTTTTGTTCAAAATTAGCTCTGTGACTTTGAAAATGTCTGTTGTAAGTCGGAAAAGTTAAATTTGCTATGTATAAATAACGGCGATTTCTGTGCAGGAAGCCTTTCTCGCCACGAATTGTGTAAGAGCGTGGTTCAGGGTGCACATCGACAACACATGACTTATTCCATTTTTTGTTCTTATGATAACATACAACACCTCCTTCCTGCAAAGGTTTTAATAGATTTAAACAGCGATCATAATAACGTTTTCGACGAGATTGCGCTTTGGTTAACCCATTATGGCCGAAAGCAAAAAAAAAATGCTAACATTATTAATGCAATTCACTCTATAGTTTAAACAAATATGATTGAACACGTTTCAAACACAGACGGATCAACAATATTGGGGGTTAACAATGACGTAGCTACAGGTATTTTTGTTCTTAGACGTCTGCTCATTAACATCTGAGCCGGAAAATATTTCATGCCCGAAACTGGTATATTACGATATTCTAAAAGAGCTAAATACGGATCTGTGTTTTCTTCGTGAGCTTTTTTCAGAATCTTTTTAAGGGTTTGGACACTGCGTTCAGCTTGACCATTACTTTGACTATATGTCGGGCTTGAAGTGGTAGTTTTGATGCCCCAAGCTTTGGAAAACGCAATAAATTCATTACTTTGAAACGGCATATTATCACTTACAATTTCTACAGGTATACCATGCCGCGCAAAAACGCTTTTACATTGTTCAATAATAGTAGAAGCTGTTTTGTCAGATAAACATTGTAACTCAGGATATTTAGAATAATAATTAACAATCACAAGATAATCTTTGGCTTGAAAAGTCATAATATCAATACCCACTTTAAGAAAGCGCTCATTCAAAATAGTGTGCAATATCATGTGTTCACGTTGTTGATTGTTTTGATACTTAATACACAATTCACAACTTTTGACAATGCGCTCAATATCAGCATTCACACTAGGCCAATAAACCAACTTTCTTGCTCGAGATTTACATTTTTCAATACCAAAATGCGACTCGTGAATTAAATTCAGTGTTTGCGGTTGTAAAGATTTTGGTATACCGATGCGTTGGTCATAAAAAACTACGTCATCTATAACATGCAACATATAAAGTCGTGGAGGAGTTTTGCTTAGTGGTTTTTTCCATATGTATTCTAAGGGCCTGTGATCACTTTCAATTGTCACAGTTCAGTGTCCGTAGACGTATTGGTGGAATTTTTCGCATGCAAACACAATAGACAGTAATTCCTTTTCTATCTGAGCGTAGTTTCTTTCAGCTGGAGATAATGATCTTGAAGCAAATGCAACAGGTTTGCCCTCTTGTATCAAACACGCCCCTAGTCCGTCTTGCGATGCATCGCATTGAACAGTAACTGCCTTGTTAACATCGTAGAAAGCTAGCACAGGTTTACTAATCAAGGCAAGCTTTAACTTTGCTATAGCTTCGTCATGCTCATTATCCCAAGTCCATTCAGAATTTTTTTTTAGAAGTTTACGCAAGGGGGCTGTGATAGAAGATTCATTTGGTATACATTGAGAAAGGTATTTCGTCATTCCTAAAAATCGTTGAAATGAGGGGACATCTATAAGTGGAGGCATATTGACAATTGCATCAATTTTCTGGTTATCTGGCATCAATCCTTCTTTTGTGACAAAATGTCCCATATAACTTACGGAATTCACTTTAAATTGTATCTTTTCTCGGTTAAATCGAACACCACTTTCTCTTGCTCTGGAAAGCAATGCAAGCATTATAGCGTCATGCTCTTTCTCGTCTTCTGCAGCTATTATAATATCATCAGCTATAATATGTACTCCTTTAATATCACCAAATGTGCTCTCATTGCATTTTTGCATGACTTCACTTGCTAAACATAGCCCAAAAAGCATTCGTAAAAATCGCTTTCTCCCCCACGGCGTATGAAATGTTGAGAGGAATGATGACTTTTCTGTGAGGCCAACGTGCCAATAGCCGTCTTTCATGTCAATGACCGAAAAAACACGTTTGCCGCAAAGCTGTGCTTGTACATCAGCTGGAGTTGGAATAACATAACGTTCTCGCATTATTATCGCAGCATTTAAAGGCTTCGGATCCAAGCACAAACTAGGGGGGGGGGCTTAAAATTGAAAATTTGGAAAAGTGGAAATGAGGCCCTCAAAAGTTTATGGTATGATAGTAAAAATGAAAAATAAAAATACTCTTTTTACTGTACTCGCAAAAAACCCCCCATATATACCCCCCTCAAAATTTAGTATACCGCTTTTTTCAAAGTATTGTCAAGATTTTACTGTACTGTAGTTGTATTTATAAAAAAAACAACTTTGAAAGAGTGTCTACATTATATGCAAGTGTATTTACTATTTGATATGGATTTGATGCAACCAGAAACCAAACCAGAGGGGGAGACATTTTAGTATCCCCCAAAATTGAAAATATATAAATGAATAAATAGCTTTAAAAATGCTTAAATACAAAAAAACTTTTAAAGATATTTTTGTAGCCTATTTGATGATATTTTAAAACTTCTTTATTTGTCAACTATACTAAACCCCATTCAGGGGCGCCAGAAACGGGGGAGGGGCAGGGCGCATTTTTTTAGATTGCATTTGCAAATTGTAATTATCTTGAAAAGATTTTTTGATTTTGAAAGTATATTATTAGAGGCAACTTTTATTCTTTCATTCATGTATTTATCATATCTATTTATTCTCTGACTTGCAAGACAACGTCGAAGGTGATAAACTAAGAGAAACCGTCAGGCAATTACCCAGAGCTACTTTCCACAATCCTAAGATATATAGCTGTTCGATAAAAATGTTCAATTAATATTTGCAATAAAATGAATTCAAACAATTGTTTTTAATGAGCGTACTGCAGCATCAAAGTCTTCCCAGGTCACTTCAGCAGAACATTGCAATTTGCTTAAGTAAATTTTTAAATTTTCAGAATATGCTGTCAGAGCCAACTTCTTGTAATTTTTTCTCAGGCGAAACAGCTCACTACTTTTGGGAAGTGACAAGCAAGTATCTCTACAATATCTGACATGATGATATAGAACTTCTTGCTTTGTGCCCAAACTAATTTCAGTTTGATTGAAAAAATGATCCACCTCTTGTGGTGTAGTAAATGGACCACCATATAATTTTATATATTGTAAATCTCTGTTTATACGTTGATCTATTTGTATTTGAATTACTTCTTTGAATGAAAGCTTATTTTTATCCAATTCAATTTGTGTGGTTTTCCACAAGTCTATTATTTTTGACACATCTACACTGGTTTTATAATATTTTTTAAACTCTTCTTTAGGCTTTAGTTCTATCAAATCACGCAATTTAGCTTTTACATAAGAAAACCCCCAAAAAAATTTGCTTTGCTCCACGTATCTTTAACTCATAGTTGATTGATCCAATACTTCGTTCACTATCCAAGTTATTTATAGGGGCTTCATTCAATTTTTCAAAATCTTGTTTGGAGAGTAGTTGTCAGAACAGAACAGATCAGAACTGTTTTTGTCGAAGTCTCCAAATCCAAATATATTACCTCGTTGCTGAAAAAATCCTTGAGCAATTTGAGGAAGAATAAGCCTAAGAATCTCCACTATTCGTGTTTGGTTTGCATTGATAAATAACATAAGCTTTTGCAAAACTTCTTCTGGTCACCTGCAGCAATTGCTAAATCTTTCTTGGCTAATAAATTTTAAACTAGATGAGGAAATATTAAGCATGTTATGTGGATCACATGCAATCAGTTGTTCATATAACAATTGCATTGCTGGTATCAACTCAGAATATTTCATTTGATCATAATATGTTACACTTAAATAAGGCTCAATCAGATGTATTCCAATTAATGCACCAACTGCACAAAATACAGTCAAGTATTCAATTGAGCCAAAAGATCGAACAATGCATGCTAGTGTGTTGTTAATGTGATCATAAGAATTTAAAAACATTTGAACATCTTCTTCAATATAAACAATGACTGCACAAATGTACACAAATCTATTAAATCTTTCCATTTTTAGGCAACTGGCCCAATTTTTTTTGGGAGAAATGAATAAAGAAAACTCTTTAGAATAGTTCCAGGATTTATGATCAAAATCAGGAGAAACAAGTCTAGTTAAACAATCAATATATTGTTTGAAAACAGTTTCATGGCTTGTAGTTGCATTTACAAGAAATTTGAATATATTTTATCAGGTCCTATGCTTACTTCAATGTCTGAAAAAACTTTAAGCACTTTTTTTATAAACATTAAACAAGGGTGAGTTTGACAAAGTAAATGTTTTGGCACATGGTCTACTTCAAAATCAGAAGCAATGATATTGTCAACCTGAAAATTGTAAGCTGCTGCATCTGACATTTGATAAGAAATTTTTTTGAATATGTCTTTTATTGGCACACCACTCACTGCTGATAAAATAGAAAGCACAGTTTTTTTTAGTAAAGCTAGATTGGCTTTACTTTCACTGCTGATTGGCAATGCGGGTAAACTTCGGCATCTACCATTGATAGTAATCCCTTGAACTGTATAACTCCCCACACCTTGTGTTCGAGATCCATCTGTATGGTATGTTATAACTGCACCATCGTCACTTTCCATAATTTCCTCTACAAGAAAACCCAAACTTAAAGCATGAATGGCTTGACCAGCTCTTCTAATATTTTTGTTGTGAGGTGCTGTATCTAAATCAAGACAAGTTGTATCTTCTGTGTGGTATTTCCAATATTTCCTGTTAAACATTAGTTTTCCTGTTTCAATAACTCCAGCAACTGCTTGCATTTTAGAACAGTGGTATTTACTGATTAGCAAATCTACAGTGCTATAAAACTCTGGTCTTACTACATTAATGCTGTTTCTAATGTGTTTAAAGTTCTCTGGCATAGGATCTTCATTATCATGGCTGCATGCAATTACAACACGTTTTCTTTTTCTGAATTGAGTTAGAGATAAAGGCTGATTATCCTCAAATAAATCAGAATCAAATTCATCTTCAGTTATAATTTCCATAATCTTATCAGATTCCAAACTACTTAACATATTTGTCTCTTTCTCTTTCATCATTTCTAAAACCTTTTCTTTTTTTGTTCTTCTTTCCATAGTTTTCCGCCACCTCCTGTCAATAGAATCAGTGCTGTACATTTTTCTTTCATTTCGCTGATCTTTTAGAAATTTAATCTCTGCTTCTTCCATTTTTATTTTATACAACTTTTCAAGACTTTTTCTTCTGTTATAATCTTCACAGTAAATGTCAAAAAGCTTTCCCATGTCATAATTAAAATGATGAAAAAAAATTTTTTTTTCTGGTTTTTGGTAAAATTTTTGTTTGGAATACATCAAATAACATTTGAACTTTTTATACAATTCAAAAATCTGTTTTTTAACATGCTTTACTCCTTTGGTGTAAATATTGCTGTATAACCAATTTTCTATTAAACTTGAGGCAACTATATAGCAAGCATCTTTTGTAGTTCTTTGTGTTTTTTCACTATTTTCACGTCTTAAAAGAAATAACATGCATTGAATGATGTCTTTTTTTGTTGGAAGAACACCAAGGGGCAAAGTTTCTGATTCTTTGTAAATTTCTTTTCCTATTTGCCTTTGAGTTTTTCCTCTTGTAGTGTATGGTGAAGACACACTACTTTTGCAAGCCATGTTTACAATCTAAGATTTATATTACAAATACTGTAGTAAAGCTTTGAAAAGGAAATAAAAACGTTAAAGCAATTATTGGTTATACAAGCAAAGTTTTGTTGCACAAGCACAACTTTACAAATTCAATGGAAAAAGTTTTTTTAATTAATAAATTAGTTTATTTATATGCTCTGTATCATTTAAAAGTACTTTATCATTTTGAATGAAATAAATTTCGCCGTAAATTAAAATTCCTTGTTTTTTTCATATTTTGCACTCTCATTGAAATTTTCTACCCCCATTATATGGGTTTTTTTGGAAAGAAACAATTTTTTTTAATATGAGCATGTTTATTTCTATGAATACCATATTTTTTCAAGGGCCTCATATAAATTTAAATTTTAAGCCCCCCCTACACAAACGTAAACTTTTATCTTTCTTCTCTACCACTACCAGATTGCTCACCCATTCAGTTGGGCAATCCACATCAGCAACCATGCCATCTCTAGTTAAACGTTCCAGAGTTGCTTTTAATTTCGGGCGAAGCGCATAAGCAATATGTCGTGGTTGCTGTATAACCGGTTTTGCGTCATCACGTAATGTAATATCATATTTTTCTATGTATAAACCCGTGCCAGAAAAGACTTCTAAAAAATTGTTTGTAACAACGTCTAAAGTAAGGTTTGAAGATTCCGAAATGTCCTCTATTTTTTTAACTAAATTTAACAGTTCACATGCATGTTCGCCAAGTACTGGCGTATGAATGATATCAGTAACAAAAAAAATCAACGAAAATTTACGACCCGTTCTATCACAAACAATCATATCTACCGTACCTAACGGTTTAATTAACTCATTACCAAAACCACGCAATACCGTAGATGTAGATAAAAAAGGAGCTAAACGCATTTGTTTGTATTAGTTTAAAGGCAGAACATTCACTTCCGCGCCGGTTTAAAAGATAAAGTACTAGTGTTGTTATGGTGATCAAGCACCGTGAGCGTTGATCGCATTTTTGAGCCGGTTGATCTGCTTTGAAGGTTACACATTTGAAAAACCGTCGAGTCAGCTTGAATTTCTGAAGTGATTTTTTTTATGTTTCTCGTATCCGACTTAAAACTTCTGCAAACAACCGCGAAATGGTTATACTTTCCACATTTTCGACAAGTTTTGCCATATGCTGGGCATTGTCTGGGCAAATGCACGAGGTCACAGAATCGACAAGGTTTGTTGGAAACCGAAGTATTAAGGCGCGTTTACAGCCGTTTACAGTACTTTTTTCTTTCAGCGCGATTTTGGTTTGTTTTATTGACGCTCAAATCCACTCATGTTTTCGAAAAAAGATGAGTGGATTTGAGCGTCAATAAAACAAACCAAGATCGCGCTGAAAGAAAAAAGTACTGTAAACAGCTGTAAACGCGCCTTTAGACGCCGAGAAAGTAGGGTAACGATCTTTTTTAATTTCTTTAACTAAGGAAGAATTTATTTTTTCATTCGACATATATTGCATACGAGCTTTTGTGACTTCAATTGATCGGCATATATTTACTGCCTTTTCTAAAGTAAGATCTTCTTCCTCTAACATTCGCTGTCGTGCTGTCTCGTCGTTGGTACCAAATAAAATTTTGTCCCCCAATAGTCTATCCTTAAACGCACCAAAATCACAATTATTTGCTATTAAACGTAATTCAGTTAACCATTTATCAAATGATTCGCCTACTGCTTGTTGACGCTGCCAAAATTTATAAGTTTCGAAAACAGGTGGCCGCCTGGGATTACAAAAAACTTTATAACGATCCAAAACGATGTCAGTCGTGAGATTCTCATCATCTAGTGAAATGCTAAAATTATCAAAAATATCTCGGGCTTCTTCGCCTGTACAATTCAGTAAAATTGCTATCTGAGTAGCTATTGGTTTAGTATGTAATTCAGACGCAGCATAATATATTCTGAAAGATTTTTCCCAACGCCGCCATTCCTCAGCAAGGTTTTCTGCATTAAAATTAACCTCTCTTGGCGTTTTAAACTGACTCATATTTGCTTAGTTCGAATAACTTCTGACACCATGTAATGATCTCTAATACGCGTCTAACTTGAAAGCAAGCTGTATTTACAATGATCAGCAAAACGAACATACAGATAAAACGTGCGAGTAATGTGACGTCACTACGAAGTTTATGTGCGTAGTTAATCGATGTTACAGCTGCTTTCTTAATGGTGTTGCAGAAGTCCTGGCAAGCCGCATCCACATCAAGTGAATCAGGTGGTAACAAAGTCTTTGCGAATTTATTCGTCAAAGCAATGTAGTGACTCCATTTGGCCTTGCGGAAGTTCCATCGCTTAACAGGCATGCTTGGCACTGCCATAGCAAACCTTGGTGGTGTAATAAGCGAAGGTCGATGTTGTGACCTGGGGAACTTGTCAAGGACACGTCTATCCGGTAAGCGACTGTTTGGACCTACGCTAGCGAAAGCTAGATTTGGATTGGTGCCAGTGTTCCAGCGGCCGGAATAAAAACTGGCAGCGTCCTTGGCATTATATAGGAGGGCAAAACAATTAATACTTGCCCAGCTAGCCAAGCACTCACCGTCCGGATTGTTATCATCGTAACCCCAGTCAGCAAGACCACAGTTAAAATCGCCAGCGTAAAGACATGGGTGAGGAAACACTGGGAGATCCAGGGATCGCAATCGCGTTAGCGGTGGTTTGTAGACGTTGACTATTTTATAACCATCAACGTCCACACACAGCCACTCGATCTCCGATGTGGGTGGAGATTGGTCCAAAAGCGTGTATCTCAGTCGCTCGTGGACAAACGTGGCAAGGCCATGCTTCCTGCTTAAAGAAGACCCAGCTAGTTGATAGTTTGTTAGTACCAACTTTTCTGCATCAGTGCAGTGGGTCTCTTGCAATAGGATGACGAGTGCCTCAGACTGCAGAGCGAGATGATGAAGAACGTTCATCTTGCTTGCAGTGAGCCCTTCGATGTTTAGCTGAAGAATAGTGGGTCTTCGAAACTTGTTGGCAATGTGTCCTGAAGAGGGCAGTTTTATCCTGACATTGCCCCGTCCTGAAAAGGACGTTTGCCGATTAGCAGACCCACACTGAACATCGGAATGGGTGGATACCCTTCCGTTTTGGTAGGTTCGGTTTCGGTCTGTCATTTTCTACAGCAATGAACAGACTTACGGCCCAGGCTGCGTGAAAGCACCTACCATCTGGGCCAACAAGATAATGATAAAAAATTGAGAAGATAATGATGAAACAAGACAATGCTATGTTTTCTGCAGTTTTTTAATTAATTTTATCTCATTTTTATAATTATCCTACAGATTTGAAGGAAAGCGACGGAGGCGCTATACATGGGGCAAGCAATTGCCCCCCTGCTTCTGAAGATGCCAAGATTTCCGGTTAAAATTTGTTATTTGGCATTTTATTTTCATAGATATACGACTAAAATTTAGAGGTACTTGCTAAGACCACCAACCAGGAGAAAGTGCCGTAAAATAAGCCTCTGGCGATCACAATCACAATCACATCACAAGCCGTAAAATATCTTTCTTTCCCAAGGACACAACAGAACGGCTCGATAAAGATTTGAATCGAGACTCTGGCGATTACAATCACAGCGCTCTTAACCACTCAACCACGCTGTCGATTAAATGACTTTGTAATTTGGACAAAAGTAAATCAATTAATAATTTATAGAAATGAACCCACCCGCTCGAGAAGAATTGAAATCTGCCGCAATGAAGCGGGAACCCCCGGCCGACATTGAAGGGAAACACGGAAAAACGGAATTAAATGCCCCGAAGGCGTTAAGCGATTTCACTAAACAAAAGCAAGCAGTAAAAGCTCAACAGCTAGAAAAAAAAAATTCCGGAACAGAATATTGGGATGGATTCCATGATTCAAATGAAGCGTCTAATCCAGATATGGCATCGAAATTTTCTCAAAGTATTTCAGGAGAAAAAAATGATGCAAAAGAAGTTTCCCTTATTGAAGAGGATTTCTCGAAGTACAAATCAAATTTTGGTGAAAGGAGATCGATCACGACTCACGAGGAGGTAAATGTTGATGCATGTGGCGGAAGACATTGTTGGTTCTTATGATAATAAACTCGAGGCCTTACTGTAAATTCAGAGCAACCATAAGGTTTCGCCATCCGGGATTTATTTATTTAGATAAAGTTCAATTTGATAATAAAAGTTTCGCAAACAAAAAGTAGATCGCCATTTTGATTTATTTTTCAACATTAATGCCATCAATTGTCTTGTAATAAGCATTCAAAGTCTTCAGAAGATCGGTGTTTTGTTTAGTTGCATCAGTTGACTGCCGCCATGCCCCCAATATAAAAGCCACTATTAGCAGGGACGTGCTGTCAGTGGAAATCGAATAAAGTAGAAACAAAATATTGAAGTCATAATCTTTGCAAAATTCATGCAACTTGCTATTAGTTAAAAAAAATTAGTAAGATTTTTACCGTACTTGTACATGTAGTAGTTAATTAGTTTTGCTTTTTAACCGTAATTTTGGTCGGTTTAATCGTTGTGTTTAATCATTTCGCAAAGCGTTCTTTTCAACAAAATCGCTAATACATGCTAGTGAAGCAGCATCACGATTGCCTCCCTTTAATAAAAAAAAGAAACAAAAGTGAAATAATATAGCGCTTTTTTCTTTTTTGGTGAAAATATCTGTTGAAATCAAAGAGATTTGAGGCATGCCTCAATGGTAACGTCGTAAAGAAAAAAACTTTTTGCTAAAACAAGATCAATTGGTTTGTTCTCAGTAAGCCAGAATACGCGCATTGTGCAACAGCAAAGCAATAAATTTATTTTAAATTTTAGTAATGGAAGATGATTCGTATCTAAGCTAAAAAAATTTTCAATATTAAGCTTTCGATCTAATTTGGGTATATTTATACGAGCCACAATTTTTGGCAGCATTTTTATATTTATAACATACATTTCTAACTAACACAAATTCATGAACTAACCCTTACATTAACTTGTAAAAACTGATTGAAGAATTTCTTACTTCCTTTGTGAAGACAATTGAAACTAATAAAACAATTGTTTTTGTGAACGACAATAGCCCTTCCAACTTTTATTTTAAAAATGTAGAGCGTTTCGCTGTATCTTTAGACGACCGCCGGAAACTAAATTTCGAGTTAAAATAAGACAAGGCACGCCTCTCTTGAAGAGAGTTTAAAAAATTCACGGAGTCAGTTTTAATCACACATTTTTAACAATGCATATATTTTGCCAATTTTTTCAAAAATATTATTTGTTTCCAATCAAGTGTGCATGAAAATAAAAAGTCTTGTCTTTCCATTGCAAAAAAAACAAACTTTTTAGTTCTCTCTCTACGATTTTGATTTCAGTCATATCTCTATAAAACTAAAAAACAAAATAACAAATTTCAACCGCACAACAATATCTTGGCATCTCCGAAAGCAGGTCAGAGTACTTGCTTGCTCTATGTATAGCGCCTCCATCGCTTTCCTGCAAGTCAGCAGGATAAACATAAAGATAAAATGAAAAAAATGTTTTTTAATTCAAAAAGAGTTAGCTAAATGTGAGAGAATGCTATAAATTTCCTTTTTTTTACTTAAGTAGAGCAGTGTTTTGTTTGTTATTAAATAAAGTTAGTGCTAACATTAATTTAAAAAATGAGCGCCTCACCAACCACAAGCTTCACGCACGTCACTGGCTATTAGTAAGCTAAGGAGTAAACAAGTATCGCAAAGTTTCGCTGAACATTGCGGCGCACCAAGGACTAAGCAGCTTTGATGTGGTTTCGCCAACCTTTGCTTTGAGTTCAAAACATGAAAAGTTGGGGGGTACAGCTTTTTTCATTTCTAACTTGCCTATTTTTGAAGGGCACTTCAAGGCTTTTTTTCTATTGGTCACAATTAGGAAACTTCAATCACGTATTTGTTCATGCAATTGTTCATTCAAAGTTATTTATAACTGCAATACCTTATTTTGAAACCAAAAGATTATTTTTAGGATTTGATAAAATTATTTTCTGAGTTGATCCCAATGAAAATTGTCGGCAACTGGCCCAGTAGGAATCGCATTGATGGCGAACGCGATAGACGCAGAAGCGGTTCAAAATCTAGACGCACTATACTGTTGTGTCCTCGAGAAAAACACTTTACTGCACCTTCCTCTGGTTGGCGGTCTCATCAAGATGCACAAATTTTAGTCTTATTTTTAAATAAAAACCTTCAACCGGAAAGCAATATTTTAGCATTTTTTTGTGTAAGTCGGGATAATCGCTTGAAATTTACTCTAAATAGAACGTCACAAACGTTCTGCCAGTCAGGTGTGTAAGAAGATGAAAATAATAAAATCTATTTTTGGTTTAAAGCAAATCTACAAACCGTATTTACATTAAATATATTAAATCTTTTTTCAGGGAGACTTTCAGATGAATGAAAACGAAACGCTTTTATCCATTCCCGATCTCACAGGAGCATTGATGCTAGTGAGGATTTTCAATTTTTTTATTCATTTTTGAAGATGGCACGGTAAAGCGTCGATTTTTAATTCAGCTTTTTACCGGGAAGATCACGGCTCAGCAGTTGAAGCAGCCCTTGATCAATAACGTGGTCAGCGAATGGAAGTTGCTGAGGATCGAGCGAGAACGGAATCAGGAGGAGCTTGTTTTGCAATCAAGAAGAGCAGGAGAATTAAATGAACTAATCAAAACACTTGAAGAAGAAAAAGAATTTTTGAAAATAGAAAAAGACCGGTACAGTTGTGCAGAAAGTTTATCGATTCAAAATCTTTCTTTACTTAAAGGTCTTTGACTTTTCTTTTTGTAGATTTGTCTTTAAAGAATTTGAGTTGCAACAAAAATATCAAGAATTGACGCAAAAACATAAGAATCTACGAGACGATCATGATTCACTGAAGCAGGCCAACTATCAGGTGAACTGCTAGGGGCTAGGGACTTGACTTTGATTCACTCAAATTAATGTGAAATGTATTTGGTTGTTATCATATTTTATCATAATTTTGTAACTGTGCGCAAATACGGTGAGTTGGTCATAATATTATTATGAATCATAATAATAAGAATCAATAAGAATTAAAAATAAGACTATCAATCTTAATTTAAATAATTGATTTTTGTTTTTTTTTCACCAATTGCAATAAAAATTCTAACTATTTTTATTGCAGTTTGTAGGCGATAGCCGTGCTAAGCTTATGACCCGTATTTTGTTTTTTACGTTTTTTATATTATGACGTAACAACGTCAAAACTTTTGTCATTATCTCGTGCGTTTTATTCACAAAAAAGATTAGAGTTTG
Organism: Diplosoma virens; assembly: GCA_963680785.1. Classification (NCBI taxonomy): domain Eukaryota; kingdom Metazoa; phylum Chordata; class Ascidiacea; order Aplousobranchia; family Didemnidae; genus Diplosoma; species Diplosoma virens. The sequence continues at coordinate 39,722,111 of OY796896.1, read as the reverse complement.
ATTTGCTTACTAGTAACAGCAAAAAGATAGCTGATAAGTGCTAGAAGGCTGCATTGTATAGTTGTTTCGTTTATAATTTTCTTACAGTATTGCGCTGTTTTGTTGTTTGTGTTTTTTAGATCACGATCTAGTAGATCGTAGCACCAGTAAAATAGTTGATAGTGAATAAGCTAATTGACTGGTTAAACTCTAAGGTTGTCAACTAGAGCAAGCTACGACTACAGATAAAGAAATAGAATCAGGCAGAAGTGCTGTCTACATTTTTTCGATCTGATTGATCAACACAGTTAATGATTTTGTTTTGATCCTGCAATTTTTTTCAAAATTTTGCAGGTATAAGCAAATTTTTTTATAAATCATGGGAGTTACTAAAAATAATAACTGCTTGTTCGCAGTGGTGGATATTGAGTGAGGCGAATGAGGCAGTTGCTTAGGGCCCCCTCGAAAATAGCACATACAGTTCCATTTCGCTGCAGATGATTTTTAGAGGTTATTATGAAGTCGGGACGAAAAGTGAGAAATGTAAGATGAATTTGAGGTGAAGACCATTTTTTTTTAGAGATCACTATGATTTTGGAAGAAAAAAGTGAAAGACCAGATTAAAGCTCTTTTTCTTTTTTAGAGAACATCAATTTCAATTTTTGGAAATCCTTGCCTCAGGCCCCTGAATTTGAATATCTACCACTGCTTGTTCAGAATCTTAGTGAGATTAAATTGCTGTTCTCCATAAGTAAGACAAAACAACGGATCAGATGCTTATTTAAAAAGCTTGCAATGCATCGTGGACTTGTAATAATTAATCAACTAGGAAGTTATTCTGATAAATAATGCAATAATATCACCCGGAAAACAAATGCTCTAATTGATTTTTAATCTAAAATTTGCTCTGAAGTTACAAAAATTAGCAAGAAAACAAAAAGTTAAACTAACTATGACAAAAGCGCATTGTTACATAATAGCAGGTTATTTAACCAAAGATTGCAGATCCACGGTTTTCAATTGCTGAGCTGCAGCCGAAAGCGATCTGTCGATTGCAACAGTTCACAAGCCTCTTCAATTATTAAGTAGGGTGTTCCGCTCTTTGAATGCAAAGCTGATGGTATGTTACTATTGAATCTCTGCTTCTATTCTATGAAGCTAGGCATAGTTTCATCATTGAATCTATCTGTAACAATGATGACTGCTGATATATTCGCTTCATTAAATGGACAAAGCTTATTTTCACCTTCTAAACAATTGTTTTGATAGGGGAACTATTATAGTATTTTTTATTGATACTTTTTCTGTTCATTGTTGCTTTTCAAATAAAAAAAAGCAACCAAATAAGTTGTTTAGAGGTTTCAATTTGGAGCTTTATTCCAGAATAAAACGATACAAGAAGCTTTTTTAATTTTTTTCCAAAACGGAAGGGTACTCACTCATCCCGATGGCCACGCAAAGTAAACATTACGCGGTGCCGTTCTTTTCAGGGCGAGGAAACGCTTGGAAAAAACTGACCTCTTCAAGGCATATTGTCAATAAGCTCTTATAAAGCCCACCACTATTCTTCTGCTAAACAACAAAGATCTCACTGCAAACAAGATGAAAGTTTTTCATTATCTTGCTGTACAGTTTGAGGCACTTGTCATCCTACTACAGGAGACCCACTGCACTATTACAGAGAAGCTAGTACTTCCAAACTTTGAACTTGCTAACCCTAACCCTAAATCTTTCTTAAGCATTCCTCATGTCATTCTTCATTTCATTGCACCTGACAAAGTGAGCAGTTGATTATAAAAGCTTGTGCTATTAATAAATACTAAGTCAACTTTAGTGAAAATTTTTTGTTCTTTTATTATTGATTTCAATAGTTGACTCGACTTTGCCAATTTTCATTCTTTCTTAAGCATAACCGTAATCACCCTCCCCCCACCGGTCGTGGACGGAAAAGCAGATTATGACATCAATAAACAGCGTCCCACAGTGATCTGTCCTGGCTTCTCTTCAACGTTTACATTCATGAACTTTTCTTTAACAACATCAAAGCTGTATGCCTACGATGATGAATTGGCTATAGTGCATTCCATTGCCAAATGGTCCTCATTGAAAAGGACTCTTACCCAGAACATGGCAACATTGTCAACATACTTATAAAAACGAAGACTAAAGCTCAGCAAATTCAAAACAGTGTCAATAGCGTTCTCTTTCAACAATAAGGAAGCAAAACCTGAGCTAAAGATCATGATTGAAGAAGAAAACGGCTTGATAAATAGCTAAGGAAAATGGCTTGCCTTCGACTCTAATCCTACCTATCTTGTCGTCATTCTAGACAAGACCCTCACGTATGGATACTATTTGGAAACATTGCGCAAGAGGATGATGTCACGCGCTGCCTTGATCCGTCGTCTGGCAAGTACAAGCCGGGGAGCAAGTGCCACAACTTTACGCACCTCAACTCTAGCCCTTGTACACTCCACCGTTGAGTACTGCGCTCCGATCTATCCACTGGTGCCACAGTGCTTATACCCACCTGCTCGACAGGCCTATTAATAAAGCGCTGCGCATTGTGACAGGAACCATGAAATCAACACCGACTGAGTATCTACCAGCATTGTCCGTCATCTCCTCTGCTGAGCTCTGCCGAAAAGCTGTTACACTCAAATTGGTTCGTCAATCCTTGGAGTCAAGTCACGCACTTCATAATTACATTATTAGATCTTTATCCAAAAGATGTCTCAATTCAAGAAAACCATTTGTTGATACAGCACAAACTTTATTGGCTTACAAAACCAATGCTTAAACATGGATTCATGACATATAGAAAGAGAAATGGTCAAAAAACATCTCATGACTCCACTCTTCCATTCCTGAAGTAGGTTCAATCGCAACAGAACACAAACTCGGTTGCTTAGCTTGCGTACGGCAGAATTGCCTCCGCAGTGGCGTCAGACGATTTGGTTCCTTGATGTACAAATAAGGACTGATAACATCCGCAACTCGCAAATGCGGTACAGAATAACGAACCGCGGGACATATTCTATTGATATATTATTGTCCCATCTACGCACTTCCAGGAGCAGTCGTACTGTCATTCGTGAGCCTGGATGACAACGACATTAAATGGCTGTTCAAAGACTGTCAAACATCTGACCCCAAACCAAGAAGCAATATCTTAAACAATAGAAGAAGCGTAATCATGCCATGTTTGTCTTCAAGAGAAACTTTTCTAAACCATTCTCCACTTCTACGAGGGGCATTTAAAAATACGCGAAATTCTCCCGTGACAAGAGTGCCAGCAAGAAAAAACGTATTTTAGCATACTAGCCATAAAAAGCATATTCTTTGTGATCGAATAATTGCTTTCACTCATTTTGCGCTTGTAAACGAAGTTGTCAAGAGCTAGTTCATTTAAGGTAGTTTTTAACCCATGGAGCATAAGGATTTTGAGGTAAGAACCAACATCAAATTTTTGGTAAAGCTTGATTGGAAAGGAACGGAGATCATTCAAGCTCTGCAGACCGTTTATAAAGATGATGCTCCGAAGAAAACTTGTGTTTGCAAGTAGATTGAAAGATTTCGAGATGGCAGAGAAGCTGTTGAAGATGATGAGGGTCGTAGAAGACCAACAACCTCAAAAAACAATGAAAAAATTGATTTTGTTAGGAACCTAGTCAAAAAAGAGATGGACGATTGACGGTTTATCAGATAGCTGAGACAGTGGGCATATCAGTTGGTTCAGCTCATTCGATTCTGCATGACGATTTATGCCTCAGCAAGCTTTCGGCGCAATGGGTGCCAAAAGCGTTGCGCCCAAATCAGCTCAATCTCAGAAGTGAATTGTCAACGGCAATTTTGCTCAAAATTGAAGCAGATGAAAACCGCTTTTTTGATCGAATTATCACAAAAGATGAAACATGGGTCTACCAGTATGATCCTGAAACAAAACAGCAGTTGAAACAGTGGCTCCCAAGTGGATCATCTGGCCCAATCAAATTCAAGTCTGAGAGGTCTGTCAAGAAAGTAATGGCAACTGTTTTCTGGGACTCTGAAGAAGTTGCGCTAGTAGATTTTTTAGAAGATAAAAAACTGTTGCAGACGCCTATTATGTAGAAGTTTTAAGGAAATTGAGAGCAAAATTAGCTGAGAAGCGTCCTGGAAAAATCCATCGTGGAATTCTTTTCCATCACGACAACGCCCCAGCGCATTCTTCTCGGATCGTAAGAGATGTTTTGCGAGAATTTCGGTGGGAATTGCTGCCACATCCACCTTATAGCCCAGACCTTGCCCCATCTGACTTTTTTTTATTTCCAAAACTCGAAGAACACTCGAAAGGCTCAAGAAAACTCAAAGAAACTCAAGAAAAACTCAAAGAAAACTTTATTTTAATGACACTAATGAGGCAAAGCAAGCAGCAAAAACATGGCTCACAAAATAATCAGCAGATTACTTCAAAAATGTGATAAAAGGATGGAAGCACCGTCTGGAAAAGTGCATCGATCTTGATGGAGACTACGTTGAAAAGTAGATTGATTGTATCAATAAATTATAAAAAAATTATAAAATTCCGCGTATTTTTTGAATGCCCCTCGTATTGGAGATTAAGTGTTTCGGTGTGAGTCTATCAAAAACCGTCAAACCACATGCTTCATGTAATGCGCAATGTAAGCTATGAGGTATGCTCTTAAGGTATTGTCTGCTGTTTGTTTAATGGCACGCCACTATTGAAGGAGAGAGACCAATCCTGTGAAGGAGCGAGATTCCATTTGTGTACAAACGAATGGTATTGCCCAACACCAATCCGAAGACAGTTGATCTTAGCTCAGCTGACTGGATGCCTAAAGGTATGGGTAGGTGGTCTGTTGGAGTGGAACGCAAGCATCCAGTGACAATAAGCAAACCGTCATTTGAGACACTGTTTAGAGGGGAGTGTGACCAGTGCAACATTAGACTGGCGCGCAATGTTCGGCTTTCAAGTAGGCCAGAAATACGCAGTTTAACGTAATATTTTAGTACCAGCAACCCATCTTAAGCCCGCAAGCCGCCTCAACAGTAAAACGCGTGAAGATATTTTTTGCGCAATGTCACGCAAGCGTTTAACAAACTTAAACAAAAGGCTGTGGTTGTCGTTTTTGTGTGACTGAGCTGCAACTTTCAAGTCTGCATGGAGATTCACAGAAACTGTAATCTTGTCTCAACTTCCAGGTCCTTCCGATTTTTCCGAAAAGAGCAACAACGCCAGATTGTCTGCAAGCAGACTTTCTGGTGACGGTAAAAGGTAAATCGTGCGAATAAATGTTAAATTGAAGAAAAGCCAAGACCGAATTTTGAAGAACGCCATTTCTCAGACGGCAGAACCGGCTTCGCTTGCTGTCACGGGCAGAAAGAGTTAACCCTAAGATTTGACCCTACCTAGAAGGACTAAGCCGGTCAATTACCGGTAAAATACATCAAAAAAGCGGCCCCCCTACATAAAATATTACTCTATTTCTTCATGGTAACACCAGGACTTCGATGATATGTCTAAAACAAAATAAAAATTTTTTTTAAAGATAATTCTATTTTGAGACCTAAAAAGTGGCCGCTCCTAAAACAATGACTATTTTTTTAAAGACCACACTGATTTGAACACTTAGCAGTGGCCCCCCTAAAATAAAGATCTTTTTTTAGTGATAACTTTGTTTCGAGACACTAAAAAGTGACCCTCCAAATAAAACCACGACTTTTTTCGGAGATCACAATGCTTTGGATCATTTAACAGTGGCCCCCTAAATTGAAGATTTTTTTCAGATCATTTTGTTTTCATATACTAAAAATGGATCCCGCTATGACAATGACCTTTTTTCAGAGATTGCTTTGCTTTTAAACACTAAATAGTGCCCCCTTACTTTTCTTACACCTGGTTCCTCTTTTTGTAAAGCTATCACTGGGGGTAGGCCTATATTTTTTTACTTTTTAAATCTGTATGAATTTTTGAATCATAAAGAAAAAGTTTATTTATAATGACAACCTAACTAATTAAGCTACTTTTTATTATATTATCTCACGCAGCAGTGGACAGCAAATGCAAAACGTAAAAAAATCTGACTTTATGTTTAAATATTTTTCCGCTTTGGAAGTTTTACTCACCGTTGATCAGATAACAGTCAATACACAATTTTGACGCAATTCGGGCGATAAAAAACCAATCTCTATACTTAAATCCTTTATAAAGCTTAAAAAACAGAAGGTGATTACGATAAAAACTTATATTGTAGCCTACTTGTGGTGATATGTTATTGTGTAGAAGTGAATACCTCTAATCACAATTTTTCAAGATGGGGGCTGGCCCTCGGGGTTCTCCCTCCCTGGGTACGCTTATGTCAGCCGCATAACTATTCAATCCTGGTCTGAGGTGGATAGTACTGTATATTCAAATGTTTCAAATTTAGAACGACTGTTGGGTATTGGGCTTTTTAATTTTACTTCTTTTTCGCTGATCTAACATAAATGCTATAGATTGTTGATCTGTAACTAACGTAAAAACTCGTGCATGTAGAAAATGCGCCCATTTTCGTACCACTTCAATTATTGCAGTAGCCTCCTTTTTGATAGCTGAATAGCGTCGTTCGCTTTTAGTACGTGTACGTGACATAAGCACAACTGGGCGGCTGTTTTTTGTTAAGTGTTGCCCCAATTGCTGAATCAGAGGCATCGCATTCGATTGCGAAAGGTTCTTCATCATTGATGCAATACGAACAAGCAGAACGTAACTCATGACGTAACTTTACAAAAGAAAATACCGCTTTATTGGTCAGTGAAAACCTTTCAAATCCTTCAAGCCGTGCAATTTTGTCGGGAAATTTTCGATCCAGCGCGCGTAATACGCAGACATTCCTAAACAACGCTTTAGTTATTTGTTGTTAAAGGAACTGGAAGGTTTATTAGAGGTTGAAATCGCGTAGGATCTGGCTTCATGGTGTTGAGAGAAACTTTGTAACCTAGCAAGTCTAGATCGGCAGCAGAATACACAGATTTTTTTTTAGTTTAACGTGAACCTTTCGCAACTTGCAGCATTTAAAAGCGCTTTTAAATTTTGGTTATATTCATTTTTGTCACGCCCTGTAACTGTAACATTATCTAAATAAGGGTAGTTTTTTAATTTGTATTTTTCGATTAGATCGTCAATAATTCGTTGAAGGTTGATATCCCATTGGTCACTCTAAAAGGCAGGCGACAGCAATGGTAAAGTTTTTCATTAGCTTCGAAAGTATAAATTTTCGGTCTTTTGTTGCCAACGGGACTTGATAGCACGCGAATTTTAAATCGACACCTCTCTAATACTTTAATTTCGCAATTTTGTTTTTTAGTTCATCTATGCTCGGATGTGGATATACATTTAAATCCGTAAAGCGGTTAATTGTTTGAGAATAATCAGTGACCATATGCTTTTTATGATTTTCCTCTTTAGTAATAAGTACCTGTGAGCGCCATGAAGAATGAGATGGTTCGATGATGCCTTCTTCAAGAAGTCTTGAAATTTCTTCTTTGATAAACTTCTTATCAGATTTAATCTACCGTTTACATCTAGTTGCAACGAAAACACAACCAGGAGAGGCAGATCGAAAAATTCTTGATGGTTTGATCCTAGCAGCCATTATGTGGCAAGTCTTATTTAAGGAACTATTAACGAAGAAAGCTTCTTGAAAGCCATGCATTTTAAATTCGATTTCGCTGTGCAGTTTCATTAAATCTATTCTTAAGCGCAGATGTAATCATCTGCGCATAGTTCTTTTATAACACCAAGTTTAAATTTGGTAGAGACATTGTTAAATACTTCAAGGTTCACTATAACTGCTATTTTGACTTGCGCGGAATGTGAAGTAGACCCTATTGTGATACCAGAAGGCTCTTCTTCAAGAGAAAGTTTAAGTCTTTTGAACAACCGTTGATCGATGTAACTTTCAAAAGAAACTCCATCCACAAGTGTTTCGACAGCAACTCCACTAAGAGTTCCTTCGACAACAGAGGCCTTTAGGCACTTGGGAAATGCCGCAAAAATGCTTGAAACGATAGGATCGTACGTTGAGGTGCTAATTTTGATCTTTTATTTGGAGCGACATATTCGTGAAAAGTGCCCTATTTTACCGCACGAAAAACACTGTATACCTTTTGCAGGGCATCTATCTCGATTGTGAAAAAGACCTCCACAAAAGAAACATGTTTTGGGGCAAAATTTTTTTCACTACCACCGAAATAGAAGTAGTCGGGGTTTGGTATTCTTGTTGGGTAGCGTTGTGCCCGATATGTTGTGTGGTCGCTAAGTGTTCGGCACGATCAAATTGTGGGGGCATGTTCTGAGCTTGATTGATGGACAAGGCTAACTATAAAGATTGCTCAAGAATGATACAACGTGATACAGTCAGAAAGTCACTGTGCACCTGTAATCCCAATGCATAAACAACATTCTGTCCTTTAGAAATCGAAAACAACAAGTTTAAAATAACCAGTTTATTGTTTAAAACAACAATCAGTTGATAACACCGTGTAACAAAAAAAAAATTTTTTTGTTTCTTGGAAATAACCTCCAGTTTCTGATTTACTATGCTTGAAAACACCGGAAAATAGCTATTATTGTCTTGAAACTTCGGGTTCGTAAAGAATACATCAATTTGTTGAGTTTCATATATTTATTCATTATTTCAACTGTTTTCGTTACCTAGATTCGTTTAATACAGCTAATAAACTCATATTTTTAGAGTTATAAGTTAAGTTGTTTTCATTTATTGTAACATAATCTTGAAAAACTGTGCAATGACTGCCCGTGGTTGCAAATATCACCGTGTAACACAAAATTTGTTTCCCTGTTAAAACCATATTTTTCTGTTATCTTATGGTATGAATAAATAGAAATGGGCATTCACAGAGTTCAAACTTCGGTTTTGAGTTCAATAGATCACTTTGTTGGATTTTTTGCTAATTTGCATTTATAGTTTAAAAAATTTTTCGCAGTACCTGCATTGAAACGATATAATTTTTGTTTAACAAATAATTAATGTTTATTTTAAAATTCATTTGTTCTTCTGGTAAAATCAGAGGCAAGTAAAACTTCAACAAATATAAAAGGCGTAATATTTATTAAAGAAGAACTCAACGACGTTTCGTCCGTTACATCGGGCGGACTTCATCAGGTAAAAGCAGAACATTGGTTAAGCATTGTTTTAATTGTGAACATAGGATTGATTTTGGTAATTTTGAAATATTGGATTATAACATTGACTATGATAAAAGAAAATTTTTAGAATCGTTTTATATTAATAATACAAAAAATTCAATAAATGATAAAGATCGTAATGTTTTTCCAAAAATATACAGCAATATAAAAAATCTCAACTAATGTGGGTTTTCAACCAGTTAAATTTGTTTCTTTTGCACTAAGTAATTATTAAATTGTTATGTATGTTCGCTTCTCACCTTGTGTTTGTTGGTTTGTGTTTTTAACTTCTTGATTTTTAAATACGGTGCGCGTTGTGTTCTGCTTTTACCTGATGAAGTCCGCCCGATGTAACGGACGAAACGTCGTTGAGTTCTTCTTTAATAAATATTACGCCTTTTATATTTGTTGAAGTTTTACTTGCCTCTGATTTTACCAGAAGAACAAATGAATTTTAAAATAAGTAATATCCCTGGTAACAGTGTTTATATTAAATAATTAATGTTATTGTCGCTTGTGAATGTGTTACAGTAACAATATAAAACATTTCAGAGTTGGCTATAAAAATATAGCTTAATTAAACTGGGAACGATTAAGCAAGAAGGGCGGCGGGGCGGGGGCTGAAAATGCTAAACATGGTAGCCTATGGCAATTCTATCAACGCTGAATGTTGATTAAAGGTATTCCAAGAGAGAATGTTGCAACCTATTACAAAACTAACTGAGGTGATTAAACAATATAAACGAAATTAACTATCATACATCACAACTTTACTAAAAAGAAGTTTTCTTGCTTGACTGCCGATTGTACGTCAGCTCGCTTTCACGCACAAGGTTCCAAATGTAGTCTCCCATCATACTTTCATTATACTGGCCTTTATAGCGTTCCTCAAACGATTTGAGATCTTGATGAAATCTTTCGCCTTGCTCTTCCGAGTAATCACCCATGTTATCCTTGAATTCATCGATATGAGAGGGCAGAACATGGAGCTTTAGCGACATTCTGCAACCCATTTTCTCATATGCATCCACAAGTTCCTCCACAATATTTCTGAAGTTATCTGCCTTGTGATTTCCGAGGAAACCTTCAACCACAGAAACAAAACTTTTCCAAGCTCTCCTCTCAACTGCAGAGAGTTTCTCAGAAAAACTGTTGGACTTCATAAGTCGCTTCACTTGAGGACCCACAAATATTCCAGCTTTGACCTTTGCCTCAGATAACTTCGGTAACAACTCTTGGATGTGCTTAAATGCATCACTTTCTGGGTTCAACTTCTTTACAAACTGCTTGATGAGCCCCAGTTTGATGTGGAGAGGTGGCAGAAGCACTTTTTTTGGTTTCACCAACGGTTTATGTTTTACGTTGTGAGTTTCAATATCATAACTAGACCTGGGAGGCCAATTTCTCTTGTGGTAGTGAAAGTTTGTATTTCTGCTATCCCAGAGACAGAGATAGCAAGGGAACTTAGTAAAAACCTTGTTGAAGCCCATTAAGAAGGCCACCATCTTGAAGTCGCCAATGACCTCCCAATTGTATTGGTCATACCGGAGAGCGCTTAGCAGCATTTTGACGTTCTCGTAATTCTCTTTCATCTGCACTGAATGAGCCAAAGGAATGGAGGGGCACTTGTTTGTTTTGAGAAGTAAAACAGCTTTGAGACTTTTTGATGAGCTGTCGATGAAGAGTCGCCAATCTGAAGTATTGCAGGGAATCCCTATAGTTTCGAAAAGTCCTCTTATATCATAGCAATAGCACAAGCCCTCCCTAAAAGAGAAAAACGTTGAAAAACCACGATGCCTCTTCCTCCGGGAAGTAATGCGGACGCCTTCATCAAGTAAATCCCATTGCTTCAATCTGGATATTAAAAGCTCGGCATTAGACTTTGTCAGTGCCATCTCTCGAATAAGATCATTGATATCTTCTTGATTAGGGTAATAAGGATTTATTTTAATAAGGAAGTAGAGTAATTTCATCCCCAACTCGACGTCGACGACAAACAACAGATGATGATGATGATGGCGCACCTTCCTCCTTTTTGAAATCCTCAGAACTTGTCTCTGCAGGATAAGGTTGATCTCTTGTGGGTGGCTGTGGCACAGGCAAGTCGGTGGTGTTATGAGGAACAGGGGCAATAGATGATGGAATGTTAGGATACTCAATTGGAGGTGCATTTTTTCCCTTTCTTCGTTTTGTTGGACCCACCATGCAGAAGTAACAATCAGTATAATGATTTAAAGGCTCACGCCAGATACGGGGAATAGCAAAACGCATAGCTCTTTTTTCTCCTCTTAGCCAACCTTCAAGAGTGCGACGACAGTAGTCACAGATGACATGTGGTGCCCATCGTTTATCTTGATCACCGACTGGCATTCCGAAATAATGAAGATAGGCTAATTCTGCTGCACGAATGCAGTTGCTCAAACAGTGTTTTTTGCTCTTTTGGCAAAAAATTCACCACATACATAGCAGAAGGAATCGGCTGAATAAATTAATAAAGAATTTATTCGAGATTCACAAAACTGCTAAAAATGTCCACCAAGTTGACCATGCAAAAGTCGATTCGACGCTTCAAATTCTCAAACATTCGATCAATTTTCTCTTGTTTAATGGCTGCAATTTGGTGTCGGATATTGTGAGTTATTGTGAATCTCAAATAAATTCTTTATTAATTACCAACTGATTGTTGTTTTAAACAATAAACTGGTTATTTTAAACTTTTAGTTATCGATTACTAAAGGACAGAATGTTGTTTATGCATTGGGATTACAGGTGCACAGTGACTTTCTGATCACACTGTATGATCTTGTTCAAGCAATCGTTTACGAATACTTGCAGACTCTAAGTCTTTAATAAATGCATCTAGAATCATATTTTGCTGTTGCATCTGGGCGTCCATAGCCTCGAAGTCGCAGTTTTTGGCCCACCGGCGTAGATTGTCGAGAAATTCGTTGATGCTTTCCCCAGGAGTTAGAGTTGCGTTGACAGTAGATACCTGGCCATATGTAGGCTCTTTCTGGCAAGGTTATCGCTTGTCCATGATTCGCAGTTTCTTTAATACAGTTATATACGGATGGGGAAACGTAATTAATTAACAGTCCTATTTATTTATTGTACATCAGGAACATTCACATCGCGGCCATTCTTAACGGCTACGACAAACCTCTGAAACTTTTTTTGCCTACGCTTGAACTCTTGTTTAGAATCAGGAGCATTCGGATCAGCTTCTAATTTTGCTGACCTCAATAGACAATCCATTTTTAAGTTAATTATATTGTCACGAATTTACACAACAACAAGGTTAGCTTCATTTAACTTAAAATCGTAGTATTTTAAATTACGAAATAAATTACTATATCAAGCAAACGCAACACACAGTAGCCTATCTGAGCTGAACTAAAGTGTTAAATAGAAACAGAAACCAACTGAATACGCGCCTTGCGTGATTTAAATGAGAACAGTAAAAGTACAAGATTACTATTATCTTGAAGTGGTTTGTCATGAGTTTGAAACTTACGACAGCCTGCAAAGTAGGACTATGCCTCGACTAAACAAATATAAAATAAAGTAACAAAACGTGTGCAGTTCAATATTGCGGAAGTAATTAAGAAAATTATTTAATTTTTTTCTCTGTTGGTGTTGATGTGTTTTTAGACAAGGCTAGTGATTTCAATTGCAAATAAAGTGCATCACAAATAAACATTCAAACCGTCGTTACTTTAATAGAAATACTTCCCCTGTTTCTGCTCCACTCTCCGCTATTTGTTTTCAGATTCAACAAAATAATAAAAAGAGCAATAAATTGCATCAAGAAATGAAAAAAAAGATTGCAAAACTTGAGTCTAAAATAAAATCGATGGACAAAGTGACCATTCGAAGGGGCACCCAGACGGAAGGTCATCTGGACAAGGTTCCATTTTGCTTTTAACATTTTTATAAAAAAATCGTGAATAAAAATTTAATAAAGCACAGCTGTCATGCGCGATCCTGTGCCTTGCTGTTTAGGGTAAATGTTGCCATTAAAAAATTTTAGTCACATCACGTAAGACTAAATGTTTTACTCATTTTTTTTATTTATTATTACTTATCTGCACAAATGTACAATTAATTTCATTGGTTAATTAATCAATACGTATAAATATAGAATTACTGTAAAAATTAATGAAAATATGAAATACTTAATGTGCTTTTCAAAAGACATTTTCTACTTTCCTTGGGTGAGCTACTTGGATTTACTAAAAATTAGTTTCGGAGTAGGTTCGTTGGCGTGGTGGTCTATTGTTGGTTTAATTTAATCTAAATAAATAAACTTTACTACGTATTTTTTTTTTTTTTTTTTTTTGATACTTCAAACGCCTATATTATTTATTTATTTATGCCAAATGTGGTTATAATTTGTATCTCAAACATTAAAAAATGTTAAAATTATTTCTAGAGATTTAGCTTTAGAACTTTTTTTGTAGTTGGTGTTTGTTCATTTTTTGGTTAATTTTGTGCCGTGAGCATTCGACGAAAAACCAGAAAAATTTTAAAACTTCAGGATCTTCACGAAGCCCTTAGGATGGCTGAGGAGTCTCTATCGGTGACACAGAACGATCTAGCGGTCTCCCTGGCAAAACTAAAGACGGTCCATCAAGAAGTGAGTAACAAGCAATTGATTATTTATGGTGGCCAGGTGTGAATCCAAAGAAATAGCCCAAACCGGCACCTCGCATTCGTCTTTTTTCAAATCAAAAACCTATTTTGCTGGAAAGCTTTGGAGGCCAAATTCATGTTGTACGCATGATGTACTGTGGCTTATATGTTGCTTTAAATTGCATGTTGTAAACGTTTTAGAAAAAAAATAAAATGCATAAATTTGTCATTGAAATTCTAAGCTTAACATAGTAAAAAAGAACAAAAAATGTTGGTTCGAATGAATGTCCGAAAAATAATAAAAAATCAAACTACGTTGATTGGTTTGTCATCAACAAAATCCAGGCGATCCAGGCTCAGACATTGAAAAAATTGAGCAATTTGGTTTCAGCTGGGGGCCTCGACAAACTAAAATATTGCAATCGTTGTCACGAATTTTTAAAGACAATTAAGAAATTTTTCTATTGTAATTTTATATGATAAATTCAATAAGATTACTTCAAAAGTAATAAAAATTTAGAGAAATTTCGATTTCGTAGAGTTCGCGTAATGTTCAAGAAAACGTTGATACTGAGTTATGCCAGTTACGCTGGGAATTGTCGTAAAATATTTTAATCTTTACATGGGGAATTAGGAAAATAAAGAAATTGTTTGTAAAAACTCCTATTCGTAAGATTTGAAAAGAAAAAAACCAAAGAAGTCGTGGAATCTTTCTTTCTTTGGCATTGTCGCTTTCCGGGTCGATTGTTGGCCCAAATTTAAAGTGGTATCCCTAAAAGTGACCCTCTTGTTTGGGCTAAGCTGTGTGTGGAGTTATAAAAGCACTGGGAGGACCAGTTGACCACACGTCAGAGGATCTCTCTTGATGCTCTTTGATGACCCAAAAAAAAGTGACCCAATGCTTCTTTCGGCCAGTTACTCTTAGAATCTGCCGGAAATGGCGCTCAGCATTCATTAACCGCTATGTTCATCTTTTTATTCATTTCATTTCGTCTCTATATTTAACCTCCTGACTCGCAGGAAAGCGACGGAGGTGCTAATACATAGGGTAAGCAATTACCCTAAACTGCTTACGGAGATGCCATATTGCTGTCCGATTGAAATTTAGAACTGCTTTCCAACACCACCAAGCAGGGGAAAGTACCATTAAGTGTTTTTCCCAAGGACATAACAGAACGGCGCGAGTTAGTTTTGAACCGAGATCATGTCGATCACAATCCCGGTGCTCTAACCAATCGACCACCCTACTGTTGTTCTTTTCCAAGGCCATGGCTAACAGCTCCGACCAATTCAGCTGATAATATAATTATGAAAGTACAAATATAATTAATCTCTCAGAAACCTTTATCTTCATCATATTACATCTTTTCCCTCTGACTCGAAGGACATCGTCGGAAGCAACAAACTTTTGACGATCGATGACCTTGACCCACTGTTAAGAAAACAAAGATAGTTTTGTGCAATCAAAAGTTTTTAGTTGTTTTTAAATTGTTTGTAAATAAATTCTAACTGCAATGCAGAGGTTCTTGTGTAGGTCGGAAAATAAATGGAGTGTTGTGAAATGTCTTTCCTGAGAACATTACTAAATGACCAAGATAGAATTCGATCCGATATTCAATCGGACACCGCTTTGCACCACTCCCCCACGGTGCTTGACTCAATCTTCCTGCCACATTCCCCCTTTTTAACAACTTTTATGTTTATTGAGGCCGAAGATTACAAAAAGCAAGTCAATACAAAGGGCCGCGAAATAAACAAGCGCGAAAGAAAAAGTAAAAGGGACGAAGAGACCATCCGAATGGTGTCGCGCGAGAGAGACGCCATGGGTATAAAACTGAAGAAAATGACAGAGCAAATGGAATATTACAAAGGAATGGTTGAAACAAAGTGGGTATTTTTCTTTAAACAGCTGCCGTTAAATAAATAACGCAGTTTAGTAAAATAGTTTTGCATATTTGTTTTGCTAGGTTTCTAACCGTACTACTACTGGTTAGTCTTTCATTTTATTTCTCGTAAGGTCCACCTTGGCAAAAACTATTGTTTTTAAAACAAAGTTTTAAAAAGTCAAGATTGCAATGTTGTTATCTTGCTAAGTATTATAATAAACATTATCCACCTTTCTTCTGTCTCCCACGAATATAGAATCCTCAACAGCTTTTATAAAACGAACATTTTTCTCTTTTCCAACAAACAAAACTGTGTTTTGTTGCATGAGGCTGGAACACGTTTCCTAGTTCTGCAAATAGTCGAGAATTCCGACCAATTGTCAGTCAACAGTAAATTGAAATTTTATTGAACGCTCCGATTCGTTAAAAAAGATTTTTTTTAAAGATTTTTTTTTAATTTCTAGAATAAATTTTTAATCTGTGAGAATTAAACCAAACGTTTCATCCGATCCAATGTTTCCAGCAGGGTTTTGTGAAAGGCTGCAGGGGGTCGGCGTGTGCAATGAAAGTAGGGCAAAATTTTTTAATTTGCAAAATTATTGGTTTGGTCACTCTTAAAAATTTACGAGTTTGCTGTTTGATAATTTTTTGAAAAGGTTGGTGACTAAAAAAATTGGCAACCACTGGTCTTGTCGCTCCGTACGCGAAGCATGTCACGTGCTCGCGGTGTCTTCTTTGCAACATTGCCTCTTACTTCCTGCAGCCGCAAGGCGCATGTTGAGCCATTGAAAACACCAACACGATAGTTCTTGCTGCGTACGTGACCGGAAAAGTCTTTCATTTCTTTCATAATAATGCAATTTTATTAAAATAAATAATTTAAAACTTTGTAATTGTTGCAATACATAAAAAATAAGTTTTTTGAAAAACAAGAAACATCCAAACCAAGCTTCTACAGTATCTACTAATAATTTGTCCGGGCGGACGCGCAGCTTTTATTATATTATTTCACCTCAAACCCACAAAAAATTGTTGTTTGTTCACCAGAAGTAAAATTTGGCTTTATTCACTTTAAAGAAAACAACTAAAATATATAAACAAAAGGTATAATTTAATGTTATAAATACAAATTTAAATGTGCACAACAAAACCTCAACTGAAACCTAAACTGCTCAAATAAAATACAAGAGCTTTCGTAAACTCAAAGTTATAACGAACTAAACAAGCACGCAGTGATCAAGCAAATACAAAAGCATTGATGAAAAGTGTTTAGATAAACGGGTTCGATTCATCACACTGTTTTAAAACTTTTAAATTAAAATTTTTAGTAACCAAGTGTAGTTTGACTGAAAAAAAATAGCATAAGGGCTGGTAAAGAAAAAAAAATGTTTGTAATACAGCAAATCCTTATTTTTTGTTTGTGGGCGAGGTTCACAAGAGCTTTCAAACAAATTATCATTGATTTTTTAACCTTGAAACTTAAGGACAATATTTTTTATATAATTTTTTTATTTCAGTATTTAGTTTTTATTTTCAAGCAGATGGAAAATTTCAATTCTTTGATACAAAATTTTTTATATAATTTTTTTATTTCAGTATTTAGTTTTTATTTTCAAGCAGATGGAAAATTTCAATTCTTTGATACAAAAGAATAATAGTTTTGTTGTTTAGAGGGAAGGGCGGTCCGAAAAAATTAAATTCTGATAAGAAAGAGGTAAAGGTTCAACGGTGCGCTAGTGGGAGGCACGTTCTTGTAAAAGCTGTTGTTTCTACCCAACAGCAGTACAATCCAGAAGGGAGCGAAGATAATGGCCGCCCACAATGCCGTTCAAACCGCCCAACAGGAACAATAAAACAATCAAGCAAATCAAAGCAAAACATTCTTGACAAGTCAGCGACTTTATACAAAAAACCTCTCGCTCCTCCTTCACCTGAAAAAACTTCCAGAACATTCGCTTCCATCGAAGCAGTGAAGCAATCGACAAACAGTTGTGTGAACAAAACTAATCAATCATCTGCAGCAAACAATGAAAAAACGTCACATATTTTAGTCTCTAAACAAGCACCGAAGTTTGTAATCGGAAATGTGGACACTAATTCGATTTCTTCTCAACAACATCTTGAAGTTCACGACTATAAATCGAAAAAATCTGGTCAACAAGGTCAAAAAATTTCCAAAAAGTTTCAACAACCCAACAATATATAAACTCATACGAAAAAAAATTGGTTTGGGATTTAGTGAAAATTTATGCTATAAATTGTTTTGAGAGAACGTTTCATTTCACTGCCAGTCAATCGACATGACATAAACATTGTACCATTTTAAGCAGTTTATTAGAATTAGGCTCTCAAGCACGAGCATTGACTCAAATTGTATGAATTCATGTAAACAATATTTGCCTGTTTACAGCTTTTTTATTCATTTGATCTTTACGCCACATGTTGTTTATCGTGGACTAATTGCTAAGTGCATAAAGTGCTTTAAATTTCGTAAATTGACGATATTTTTTTCTTTATTCAATAAGTAGCTTTGATGATTAAACGAAACGAAAAATGGTTTTCGTGCAATGGCAGTTCATCCGACTTTTGTATGAATTGCAATGACCATTTCCTCAACGTTACAAAGACCATTTTAAAATGTCGTATAGAGACCAGTAGCGACTTCGGCACTCGGGCTACTCGGGCTCAGCCCGAGTGATAAAATGAAAGTTACTGTCGAACCACACACTTAACTTTTATGTTCAACTCGGGATGTAAAGAATTAGCAGGAGACTAAAGTAAGAAAAATTGTCTTGCATTGTGACTATTGTGACTATTCATTAGTGGTTGGCTAATCGCAGGCAGGGAGCCTTAGCAGAACTTTGTTTTCTGGAAGGTATAATAGATAATTAACAATTTATAGTTTCAGGCACCATACACTCTATTTTAATTTATGACAAACTTTTAGCCACTTTCTTTAGCCTACAGTAATAATCTGCTTTGTAGTTGTAGTGTATGTTTGCATCTTTGCAGCTTTGCATCAATATCAAACACGAACCCGACTGGCCCCAAAGTCCTGTAGTCGCCCCTGATAAAGAATAAAAGTTTTTTTATTTTATTTATTTATCTTCCTGACTCGCAGGAAAGTAACGGAGGCGCTAATACATAGAGTAAGCAAATACTCCGACTTGCTTCTGCAGATACCTGGATATTGCTGTCCGGTAGAAATTAAATAAAGATATGACTGAAATTTAGAACTGGTTTTCAAATCCACCACGCAGGGAAAAGTGCTGTAAAGTGTTCCCAAGGATACAACAGAATGGCGCCAGTATAGGTTTGAACCGAGATCATGTCGATTACAATCCCGGCCCTTTAACCACTCAACCACGCTACCGATAAAGATTTCTTTTGAACTACGACTATTTCTTTTGAAGCTAATGGAAAAAACATGTTATTATTATTTTTTATATTTTATTATCTCCATTTATCCTCCTGACTCGCAGGAGAACGTTGATGGCTTTGAATAAAGTTATAATAAGGCAACCATCAAGCAATTACCTGACCTGCTTTCGGAGATGACAAGATATTGCTGTCTGGTAAATTCTTTGTTTTATTTAGAGATACCGATATATAAAAAATTCAAAAGTGCTAGCTAAGTCCACCAAGCAGAAGAAAGTGCCGTAAAGAGTCTTTTTCGAGAATAAAACAAAGTGACACGAGTAGATTTTGAACCGTGACCATTTCAATCACGTTCGCAATCAGCATGGCGCTCTCTCATACTCGCCCATGCTTTTGTTTTAAACTTTAGCTGAATACTTTCCCGATTTAAAGACAGATGTTACAAAACAATTGCTCAGAGTTGATATAAAAAGCGAGCATCCCTACTTTCCAAAAGCTAGCACCCTAGCCCCCTTCAAAAAGATGGCACATTCATCCCTTTCGGTGCGCTCATCACTGCAGCCACACTACTCTGCCGATGAGATTGAAACGAAAAGGAGAAAATTATTTATTTAAAGCAATTCGATCTTTACCTTTTAATTGTAAAACTACAATATGTGACCAAGAAGTTTGTGCTGTCTTTCAACATATAAAGAGAAGTCTCTGCATCCTATGTTGATGCTTTTTTCAATATTCAACAAGGCGTGCTGGCAAAGGAGTTTGTATTATGTTTCTAAAGGTCAATTTTGTTGGTTTCTTTCATCTTTATATTTACTTTTTTGACTTGCAGGAAAGCGTCGGAGGCGCTATACATAGAGCCAGTAATTACTCTTACCTGCTTCCGGAGATGCCAACATAGCAGTCTGGTTGAAACTTTTTTTTGGTCTTTTAGTTTTATAGAGATATAACTAAAATTGAGAGATCGCGACTACAACCAACCGCTCTTCTCCAGATCTTGGGAATTTTGAGTTGGGGCAGGAAGAAAGGAAGTCACGTAATCAGGATTTCAAAGCAACTCCTCGTTTATCCATTGCTTCCTAAAGAGCAGGCTGGGTTTTGATGCGGGAAGTCAACTACGGATCAAGTCGTTAGGCTGACCCAGGACATCGAGGATTCTTTTGAGGCTAAGAAGAAGGCCGGTGCCGTACTTGTCAATCTGACGGCGGCATATGACACTGTCTGGCATCGTGGCCTTACTTGCAAGCTGCTGAGACTACTGCCGGATAAGTACAGGGTCTGAATGATTATGGAACTTGTCCGAAACCAAAGTTTTACCCATTCTACCAGTGACAGCAAGCAAAGAAGGCTACGCCGTTCCTCAGGGATCGGTCTTGGCTCTCAACATCCACACGTACAACCTGCTCTCCACGATTTTTAGAAAGTTTGCTTATGCTGATGATTTAGCATTGTTGCACTCTTCTGGAAAATGGAAGGACTTGAAGGGGACTTTAACTCAAGACATGGCTATACTTTTAGCGTATCTCCAGACTTGGAGGTTGAAGCTCAGTCACACTAAGACGGTGACGGCAACCTTTCACTACAACAACAATAGACTTTTACCGTCTGCCCAACTCTACTTATCTTAGGGTAAATTGGACAGATTGTTCCATTCGTCACCATCTAGTGGCATAGCCCAAAAACTATCTTCGCCTGTGACACTGCTGAGGCGACTTGTAGGCTGAAGGTAGGGTGCTGGTGTTAAAAAACACAGCGACACATAGCCGCCTAATTTCTAGTCTACTCAACAGCTGAGTACTGCGCACCAGTCTGGTGTCGCAGCGCTTACATAGACAGTGTCCTCAATGACGCCTTGCGCATTGTCACTGGATGCCTGCGTCCCTATTCCTATTTGTGACTGACCTGGAGTGGATGCCTTTCCAAACGACGACGACTACGACAGAAATTTAGATCTGCTTTCCTAGACTGCCAAGCAGGAGAAAATATCTTTCTCAAAGACGCAAAAGAATGGTCCGAGTAGGTTTTAAAACGAGACCATGTCGATCACAATCACGGTGTTCTCAACCACTCGACCACGCTGCAAGTAGTTTATCTTATCCTTTGACAGTCAATGCATGGTTGCTGTTTTTGTCGTAATACCAATGTCAATAACCATGAAGAAAGGAATACACTTGGACAGATTTTATATTCAGAACTGCCAAATATCTTGCTGCTTCTTCTTTTTCTTCTCTTTTCGGTCTTTCCCTTCAATCAGGGGTAGCCACAGCGTATCATCTTTCTCCAAACCGTCCTATCTTCAACGTCCGTCTCCTTCGCACCAATTTTCCCCATATCTTCTTTCACTACATCTAAAAATCTTCTCTTTGGTCTCCCTCTTTTTCTCTTTCCCGGTAACTCCATTTCCATTATCTTTCTCCTACATACTCTTAGTCTCTCCTCATGACATGTCCATAACACCTCAGCCTGCCCTCCCTCATCTTCATTCCTAACTGTTCTACCTTAACTGTACTCCTGATGTCGTTTCTAATCTTGTCTTTTCTCGTCACTCCCATAGCAAACCTCAACATTTTCATCTCTGCAACTTCCATCTCTTCCGCTTGTTTCTTTGTGACCGCCACCGTTTCAAGTCCATACACCATTGCCGGTCTTACCACTGAGCTGTACACTTTTGCTTTTACTCTAGCTGGTAACCTCCTGTCGCAGATTACTCCCGATACTTTTCTTCATCCGTTCCATCCTGCCTGCACTCTCTTTACCTCTCTCTCACAACTACCATTTTCTTGCACCGTTGATCCCAAATACTTAAATTCCTTTACTCTTGGCACTTTTGTATCTTCCATCTTTACTGTTTCATCGTCATTTCCTCCATTTATGCACAGATATTCGGTCTTTGACCTACATACTTTCATCCCTCTTCTTTTCAATGCATACTTCCAGCATTCTAGTCTCCGCTCCACTTCTTCCTTGGTTTCTTCGCAAATCACAATATTATCAGCAAACAGCATGGTCCATGGTGGTTTTCTCCTTACTTCATCCGTTAGCCTGTCCATTATCACTGCAAACAGGAACGGACTTAACGCTGATCCCTGGTGCAGTCCAACCTTGACCTTGAAACTTTCTGTAGTTCCTACTGCACATCTCGCCACTGTTTCGCTTCCTTCATGCATATCCTGTAGAAGTCGCACATACTTTTCCACTATTCCTGATTTTTTCATACAGTACCACAGCTCTTCCCGCGAAACCCTGTCGTAAGCTTTCTATACACAATGTAGCTCTGTTTGACCTTCCCTGTACTTTTCCATCAACATTCTTAAAGCAAACATAGCATCGGTGATTCCTTTTCCTAGCATAAATCAATATTGCTGTTTGTTGACCTCTACTCTATCCCTTAGCCTGGCTTCAATAATTCTTTCCCATAATTTCATTGTGTGGCTCATTAACTTTATTCCTCTGTAGTTTCCACAGCACTGTGTGTCCCCTTTGTTTTTATAGATTGGATTTCCTTTGTTTTATAGATCCTCTAACCAACCCTAACTCTAACCCTAACTCTAACCCTAACTCTAACCCTAACTCTAACCCTAATCCTAACCTAACCTAACCCTAACCGTACCTCACTCCTTCTCCATTCTTCTGGTATCCGTTCACCCACTAATAGTCTGTAGAATAGTCTGGTCAAAAACTTTATCCCCATCTCTACCATGCACTTCCAAACTTCTACTGGCAACTCATCTGGCCCAATCGCTTTACCTTTTTTCATCTTTCTTAATGCGTTCTTTACTTCTTGTCTACCAACGCCATTCACCTCTTTGTTAACCACTTCTGCTTCCTCTGTCCTAGGGTCTCTGTTATTTTCCTCATTCATCAGTTTCTCAAAACATTCCTTTCATCTTTTTAACACTGCTTCCGAATTTACCGTGACATTTCCGTTTTCATCCTTTATAACCCTCACATGCTGTATGTCTTTTCCTGCTCTGTCTCTCTGCCTAGCCAATCTGTACAACTCCTTTTCACCTTCTTTTGTTTCCAATCTAGTATACAAATTGTCATACGCACGTCCCTTTGCCATTGCAACTGCCTTCTTTGCCTTACTCTTCTTTTTTTTGTCCATCTTTTTACTCTTTTTGTCTGTTACTTTGTCCCATGTTTTCTTTGTCTCTTTCTTTTTTTTATGCTCTCCTGTACTTCTTCATTCCACCACCATGTCTCCCTGTCTCCTTTTCATTTCCCAAATGTCACAGTTGTTGTTTTTCTTTTCAGATTCAGCTGTTTTTCTTAGCATTTCCGCTGTTTTGTCCCGCTCATCAGGTAACCCATCTTCGCCTCCCAAAATCCTGGTCACCTCTTATCTAAACGCTTCTTGACAGCTTGCCTCCTTCAGTTTCCACCATCTTATCTTTGGCTTTACTTTCTCTGCCTTTTTCTTTTTCACCATAAGAGCCATTTTGCATACCACCATACGGTGCTGCTTTGCGACGCACTCATTCAGCACACCTTACAATCGCACATTTCCTTCAAGTTCCTCCCTCTGCACATCACATAATCTACTTGAGTACTTTTTCTGCCACTTGTATACGTCACCCTGTGTTCATCTTTCTTCTTGAAATAAGTGTTGACAATTGCCAAATCCATCCTCTTCGTAAAATCCACGACCATTGATCCTTTCTTACTTTTCGTTCCAGCACCGTACCTCCCCATTATCTCTTCATCCCCTATGTTTCCTTCACCCACATGTCCATTAAGGTCCGGACCTAAAACTATCTTGCAATAGAAAAAATTTCAATTTTTTGTTTTTTGTCACTTTTTTCATTTTTTTTATTTTGTTTCACGTACTTTTTTTGCTGTTTATTCTTATCTTCAAATATCGATTTATAAAGGAAGAGCGTTTTTATATGCTTTCATCCGGGTAGGGGTTTCCACTCCCGGTATTATTGGTCACCGATGAACGGACGCCATATTTATCTAGTTGTTAGAGCCAATACACTTGCCTTAATCCCTAAAGCTTGTTTAGGTCTGTTTAGGCCAGCCTACATTTTTCACGTTTTTTATTTAGTCTTTTTTCGAATTTCACTAAAAAAGCAAACGTAGGTCAAACCTATACACCAGATGCATAGCCGTTCTATTTCTATTACTTTTTATAAAGGGGCAGAACAAATTTGTCCAAATTTTATTCGATAATTGCCCAAATTATGATTTAGTACGATCACACAAAGGAGCCAAATTATAAAAATCTTAGCTTTTTTTATGAGCCTAAAAATATTTTTGTTGTTTAAAAAATAAATTAGCAAGTAAGATTTATGCATTGAAATAATTATGTATGCCTTGAAAAAGACAATTTTACTGTTATATCTAGCGCACAGCACAATCAAATCAACAATTCGGGCACGTAATAACTTTCTTCGGTCAAAAAAAGCATTTTTACCTGCGCAATTTATGGCTAAAAAAAATCAGTTTCCAAAAAGTTAATGGTGCCTGAATGGTTTTGGCCTGGTGGAAGATTACCCCTTTCTCCTCGCTTGGTATGGCTATGGCAAGACATAGGTTGCTTCGATTTTTTTAGTGCTCGCAATTTATTGCTACCTTTTTATTATATTTTCTTCCGCTAAGCATATTTTTAAAACGGAATGTTTGGCGGAGATGATAAAGTTTTTGTCGCCCCTCAGCGATCTATTGTTGCAGAATTATTAAAAGATTTTGAGTGAGTAATGTCGAAATAACAGCCGCCAATATTTGTGGTTGTTCTGCATAAGTTTTACAAAAACTGGAATTTCATTGTCATGCATGATTGATTGGTTGATGCCTTGGGCCTGAACACTTGGTTGAACATCGAGCTGCGCGAAACCAAAACAACCGCAAACCTCTGTCTCGATCAACTCGAAGATAGAATATGACGAGAAAATAATAGTTTTCGAGTTGAACGACGAACGAATCTGAGCACGCGATGAGACCTGCTTTAGAGAGGGAATGTGTTGAGTTGCAACAGCAAAAAAGTTGGTTGCGCCGCATAATTAGGAGTAGCAATGTGCGTTTATACCAGAATAAGAAACTATTCCTATCGATCGCAACACCGCAGTGTTTCGGGCGTGTGCATGATGATGACAATGCATCGTATTTTAAGTATATTCTATTCATGTTAATGCACGAAAATAGTGAAAAATTTTTGAGGAACATTTTTTTAGATTTAGCAATTTTAAATATTTTTTGTGAAATAGCGCATAAACCGTATTTGATTTGCTGGATAAAGATTTTAAGCTTTTTTTTACAAAGCATCAGCGTTTTGCGACAAATCAAAAATTTTTAGTCTTGTAGCAAGAAAAAATTATTATAAAAAAATGAGTAGGGAATCACTCCTAACTCTGCCAATGCTTTAATAAAAATGACCAAAGTCATTTTTGGTCTCAAATCCATCGCTGCCAGCATGTGATTCGGGCAACACACCAGCCTGGGGTGGAGATATATTTTTGGCCCCAGTCTCTGTCTATGTCATTTTGTGCAGATGCCTTTCCATCCGAGGACGACAACTTTTGGTCTTTAATATAATTAACCGATTGAGCTTGGAAGTACTAGCTTCTCTGCATTAGTGCAGTGGGTCTCCTGTAGTAGGATGAGCTGTAGCCTCAAACTTTAGAGCAAAATAATGAAGAGCGTTCATCTTGCTTGCAGTGAAGTCTTTAGTGTTTAGCTGGGGAATAGTAAGCCTTTAGAATTTGTGGGCAATGTGCCCTTGAAAGGGCATTTCTTTCCAGACATTTCCCAGTCTTGAGAAGAACGTTTTCCGATTAATAAAACCTCGCTGGACATCGGAACGAGTAGATGCTATTAGATTTTATCAGTTTCGGTTTCGGTCTGTCATAAGTAAATAACAAGAGCAAACTTTCTCACGGCCCAGGCTGGGAGAAAGCAACTGCCATCTGGGTCCTTCACCGAATTGCAAGTGCAGCGCCATTGAACAAACCGCAGACAACGTTTTAATACAGTGGTTCCCAATTGGGGATGCATGGATCCCCACGGGTCCAAAGAGGGATTTTCGGGGATCCATGAGCTTTTCATGCAAAAAATGAAAGCAGTATGTTATAGTGAAAGGAAAGAAATTGCCAGTTGATTTAGCTTGCAAAAAATATTAGCCTGCGCAACGCCGGGAACCAAACTTTACAAATTCAATGGGACATTTTAACATTGTTTGTTTTTGTGTAGTTTGTACTGCATATTCATGGAAAATTTTTTGAAAGAAATCTGATTTTATTCTCCAATTTAAGACAATTTCTTTGCGTAATTTTGATAAAAATGCCTTGTTGAGAAGCCGGACTGGGTATTATAGTTGAGTATTGTTCGAGAGTAATAAAGCAGCTATTTTTTTTATTTTTTTTTATTTTCTATATTTATCTTCTTAACTCACTAAGGAAAGCATCGTAACACTATACTAAGGGCAACTGTTCCATTAATTTGATCTGCTTTTGGAAAGCGAAGATATTGTTGTCTGGTCGAAATTTTTGTTTTTTTTGTTTTCAGTTTTTATTAGAGATATGACCAAAATTTTAGAGCAGCTTGCTAGGACTGCCAAGCAGAAGAAATTACCATCAAGCGTCTTTCTCAAGAACACAACAAATGGCGTGAACAGATTTTGAACAATGACCGTTTCGATGAAGCTCGCCATTAAATGAAAGCGCTTTTAATCGCTCGACTATGTTGCCGACTGTTTTCTTGATAACTTCCTTTCCAGTCACAATTTCGGCACTTTTTTTGCACACGGCTTTATCAGCGTCTTACGAGGATTTTTTCTTGCGCTATAGCATGAAATGGAAACTACAAGAAGTTTTGCATCAGCATCATTTAAACTTCTATTAGAATTTCGGGAATTCATTAAATTCAGAATGCTTTTCGGAAAACGTTTGTGTCTTGAAAACTTTCGGTCTTTTGAGTATTTTGAGTGATGAGAAATACAATTTTAATTTTGAGAGCCTCGTAACCAATTAAAGAGAACATACCTGTACTCAATATAGCTTATAAATCATTTTACTTCTGTTTCTTCTTGCAGCTCATTCATAAATTGAATTAAAATGCACAGATGTGTTTATTGGAAACTTTGTTCAATCTGTCAAATTCAATCAACAGTGCAAATTAATAGAGATGATGTTAGCCTACTTCACTTTTGTACAGTTATTTGGACTATAGCAATACGAGCTACTTTCAGTATTATAATTTTTCCTGTTGTAATTGTGACAATTCTAATCTGCTGTTACGCTTCCACAAAACATTAATTGACTCATACACACTAGTTTTCCATATTTCGCTTTTCCCAAGTTACCTATCAGTTTATAGGAATATGAAGCAATTCCCGTTCGCTTTCGCTTAACTTCTCTCATCTTGTTCATTGCACAGTATACTCTGTGTTACTGGTGATTTTGGCGCTTAAGCTATTAATTAAATGATGCGTAAATAATTCTGAATTATGATGCGAAAATATGTATTAATAATTAAAATAAATGAAACAACGATACAAGGACCCAAAAATAAATAAAGACAGAAATACAGTACAATTGAATATAATAATTATATGATTGACGGTTGACTATTAACTGTTTACGATTTACGATACGATACGATACGTTTACGATTCACAATATTTAATTGATTTAGATTCCACGCCAAACCTGGCCAAAACACAAGAAACAATACACAAATACAATGACAATTTTAAACAGTATTCTTTCGACGTTCTTATCGACGTTCAAACAGTAGTCAATAAGTTCCAAAACCTTTACGGGGTTAACAATTCCACTTTATAAACTAACAAATGCAATCGCTCTCTGTCTCTGTTATGTCTGTCTTTCAATAATTAAATTTAAATTTATAAGAAACAAAAATACGTCAGGCGCAGTAAAAAAGGCAAATCAAGCTTACAATAACCAAGACGAGAAATTAATTGAAACGAAACTAAATCGGGTTCGAAACTTGCTGTAACACTCTGTTCAAACTGTTACTATTTCATTGCAAACGTAGATTACTAAACTTTTCCATGAGGTATTTCGTATGCTTTTCAATAATATTTTAAATTTTATTTCCTTTTCCAGTGGAGACCACATACACGTAACAATATTAACAGGTTTTAATAAAGGGGTCCGCAAGTTTCAGCCAAATCACGAAAAGGGTCCATGACAATGAAAAGGTTGGGAACCACTGTTCTAATAGCGTGCCCCATACATTGGGCACCACTTGGAGCACAAGGTCTGACAATTTTGAATGACGAAACCTGATGCTGGTTCAACAACATCACTGCCAGCATCTGATCCGGGTAATACTACAGCTGGGGTAGTAAAAGGGCACCTTTAAAAATATGCCTTCGACCTTAGTCCTGTTCGCGTCTGACCCGGGGTGGGTGCCTTTCTAAACGACGACGATAAACCGATCGAACAAATGCACCAACAGAAGAAATTAGACCTCTTATTATCGAGGCACCAAATTCAAAGCGGGATTGCGGGCATAATCAAATCGCAATTAACCTTGATTTCTTGATACTTTAGAATAATTGCAAAACGGCGGTTGGCGTTTGCAACAATGAATCGAGTTAGTTATAACCTATTAAAGCATGATGGGTATGACGTAGAAGCAAAATGCATGAATTGAAGTGAGTCAACTCAAATTAACTAAATAATATCGAACTAAATTTTGCAAAGCAATGACCGGACAACAATTAAGACCCAAAATGTGAAAAACCAAATTGGTGCATCTAAAACCAGAAAATGAGGTTAATCTCCGAAGTTACAAAATGTAATACGCCACTAAGACTTTATAGATAGATATACTGTACAGCTATGCACAAAAAGTAAAGAATAAAATGCACAGAACAAAGGACAGTATGCCAGTAGGACTTATTGGCTAGGAGGTAGATAAATTTGGGGGGGTTTCCTACATCTCCTGGCCGAACAATCACTCGAGACTTCACCTGAAAAAGTTTACTACCCTTCAGCCTCTTAACTTTGGGAAAGCACCGGACCCTGATTTCATTTGGCTGGGGTTGATAATCTATGTCAGGCCTGTGCTCCAATCCTGGTTAAACAATTTTTTTGGATTTGCACACTTAAGCTTCTGAAAAGAAGAGCATGGTGGGTTGCCATCCGAAAGCCGATGAAGCCACCAGAGCATCCAAAGATTTATAGATATCTCTCTCTTTTGCACATTCCTTTCAAGATCTGGGAGAGATCAATTTATTTCTATGTCGAACGGGAACAAGTTGGGTTATGACGTGGGTGATCAACCATAGACTAAGTTATTTTCCTCACTTAAAAAATTTGGAACAACTTCTCATCCAATAAAACAAGGTTTCTAAACTGGGGATCCATAGCGAACTATCCAAGGAGTTCACAAGATTTTGCTATAAAATGATAATTCACTATCTACATTCCACCTTATCCAAAAGTATCTCTAATCATAAAAACTTAGCGATGATATGTGCATTACTCAAAAAATCTTAAGTTTGTGTTGAAGCATTAAAATTTGAGTTTTCACTTGACTTTCGGAAAAAAATTTAGACTTGGACATAAATTTTCATTTAGAAACCAAGCCGCTTAAAATATGAGGAGCACCAGACTCAAGTTTCGGTCTTGTTTGGGCTGCTGCGCGGTGGACCACAGGGAGTCGGTTCGATTCGCAGTGAGATAAGCATCACTGACCAGCTCAAACAAGAGCGAAACTCGAGTCTGGTGCTTCTCAAATTTTAAGCGGTTTGGTTTCTAAGTAATTATCTAAATCCTTATGTAAACTATAAAATAAATTTTTGTAAAATTAGACCAGGGGTCCACGAGTTTCACCAAGTTGATTGATTTAAAAACTAAGGGTCAGCAACCATGCATTTTTAAATTATTATTTTTGTAACCTTTTTCTTTGCGCATGTTTCAACGTATATCGTTTTGTGGCTGATTTCTTTTTTTCAACCACATATGTGAGTATGTGAGTTTTGATATGAATATCTGCTGTGTACTGGATGAAAAAATTAAAATCTTGATAGATTGATTGAAGTTTAGAAACCCAGCTAAAAAACAGCTGTTTATTTGTTGATCGCACACTAGTCTACGATACCGTGCGACCCATTGGCCTGCCTTGCACCTTCTGCCAGACAGTCACATGGTGGCTTTGATCAGGGAGCTTGTTCAAAAACGCGGTTTTATTCTCACCATGGGAAAAAATGAAAGAGCAACATTTGATAAACGGTGTCCTTCCGGAATCAATTCTTGGTATTTAACATCTACACATAGACGTTCCTAAAACAAATGTCAAAAAGTTTGCATATACTAATGATTTTACACTCGACAAAATAGCGGAAGTTACTGGAGGGGTTACTCAACCGGGACGTAAAATTCTATCCTCTTACCTCCTAAATCGGAAGCTGAAGCTCTGTGCAACCAAGATGTTGTCGGCGGCCTTCCATCTGTGTTCTCAACGTTGCTGTTAATGGTATGCAAGAGGTAGAAATTATTGGTATGCCAGAGATATGCAAGAGGCAGGAGACCAGACTTCATTTTTTTTGCTGACCCCAGCAATCCACCATCGGCCATGCGCTTTCTCAGGTCAGGCTAAGTCAGGCCTAACCACCCCGTTCAACCACACATAGCTCTTACTGCAAACTTGGAGTGTGGAACAAACAGCGGAACATGCGCTAGTTTCACGTTCTATTTTCGTAATCGTGATTTAAACTCCAATAGTGCTAACGCTAAGTTCAGAACAACATTCGAAAAACAGAGTACGATATAAAAAGAAGTTTTTTTTGTGTGTTTATGTATTCGACATATTAACAAGCGCCTACCACATGATGTCCCCCAAACATCTGAGCAGCAAGGGCTAGCAGCAACTTCCTTGCTTTCACAGAACACAGTGAATAGTCTACCAGAAGTCCAAAGAATTTTTAGAAAATAGCTACGCGGCGTCGGTCCGACAAATCGACGCCGTCGGCCCGACTCCTCCCGACCATAACTTATTACGTAAATGACGTCATAATAAAACATGCAAAATTATTCGCGTTTTAGAAAAACCAGATAGCTTCCACAGCTAGCGTCAATTTTAACAGATAATAAAATTTAAACAAAATAAAGTAGCAGCTTTTTGCATCAATCAAATGGAATTTGCTCAGTAAAAGAGCACGGCCCGCACGAAAGAGCTTTGCGGACAACCGGCTGAGAACTGTTGTTTTAACTGTTAAAATTGACTTAATGCCAATGGATATTGGTCAAAATCAAATAAATCTTTGCACTTTTGCACAGTAATGTGTCATTTGCCTCGATGCTAAGAGATCAAATTACCCATGTGTGTGCATTTTCTCGATGTGTTGAATATCTTGCAGACCAAAAGTGATTTTGGTCATATTCGTTAAAGCAGTGGCAGAGTTAAGGACGATTGCCCACCCATTTCCCTACAATAAATCAAAAATCGCACGGGTTGTATTTAAATCCTAAATTCGATAGGTTTAGTTGCTGCTGTATTGTCGTAATTATATTAATCAACAATATATGATTATCTACGTAACTGCTGCCTATTCTTTACAATAGCAGAAGTTATTAGAAATAATAGCATGTTCACATTTTCTCTGAAATTTAATTTGCGTAGCGAGGAAATTAGATTCAAGTTCTCAAAAAAAATTAGTTCCGCCTGTTTCGAAAATTCAACTATAAAACAAGTTTAAAATATCAAATAATTATTAGTACTTAAATTTTAGTTTAGTTCAAGTTCAGTTTACGGTAATTCAAGTTCAAAGGTGAATAAAGCATAAACACAAAAAGCAATATGAAAAATGCAATAAGGTTTTACAGTAGATCACAGTTTATCAACATTGCTTAGTGTAACAAATATATTAATAAAAAGATGAAAAGAAGAACGACACAACTGAAATATACCAAAACCTAACAACTATCAGCCAAAACCAGCACTGTAAAAAACTCTTCTCTCTCAGCACAATGCCGCAAAATTGTGTTAACTTTATCGATTCGTAAAAAGTAGTGATTACGTCACATAGGAGAATAGTCTCGCAAACATGAAAAGCATTTACAAACAAACTTTTAACCTTTAATTACACCCCCCCCGTGATTTCAGAATCATCGTTAACGAAAAAGTCTTTAAGACGCGCCAGCAATCGTCTCGCACGTGACCCCCGCCGGGGTAGAAGAAGTGATTCGTTTTCTTCATCATTGCCATTTTCCAGAGTGGCATTACGCCTTTCAGCGTCTCTTTCAAAGTTGGATTCAGAACTAGAAGACACAAAATTTGGACCGACTGTTGGTAAATTCTCCGAAATAAGACTTTCATCATCTCGCTCGCCCTCATCCGCCCATCTTCTCATGTCACACACATGTCTCGGCACCCCATCAACTTCCACATTGTGTTCAGAGTTAACTTTTGTCACTATTCCGGGATTCCATAGGGAAGTGCAACGGGCTTTGTGAGGCTTTACCCAAACTTTATCAACCACGGAGTACGCACGTTTATCGCTTTCCTGACCATCATCAATTTCAGAATTAACTTCTACCTCTAAAAACGGATTTCGCCATTTGTAAGAGATAAGCTTACTTGACGGAATTATGCCTTTACTGCCATGTGGGGTGATATTGTACCAGAAAAAGCAGTAATCAATGCTTTTCCCGCAACGAGCAGACATTCGCTTAATTGTCCTGTGATTGCGTTCCACTGTCCCGTTCCTGGAAGGTTTGTAAGCGCATCTAAAAGTTAAACTTATTTTCCAAAGCTTACAAAATTCCTGCATCAAATTGGATCTGAACGATTTAGCGTTATCACACAAAATTTCAATTGGTGGACCAAACTGAGAAAATATCTGTCTTAACACAGACACGACGTGACCTTCTGATTCATTTTGAATGTTTCTCCAAATGGCAAATCGACTTGGGCCGCAATCAACTATTGTCAAGTACTTCTGACAACAATGGTGTGTTACGTCTAGCGCGAGACGTTTCCAATCTTCCTCTACACTCAACTCTCCTCCATTAATTCTTACTGCGCTCGGATCAATTGACTGGCACTCGCGACAATTTTTTACAACAAATTCCGTATCACTTTTACTGTAGCTGGGGTCTAATTTTCTTGCAAAATGCAGTGTCGTTTCAACACCACAATAATTGCTCTGCAAGACCACAATTGTTAGGAAACTTTTCATGGAGGGCAATTGCAAAATTCGAACTTGAGGAAGGTATGATTAACCAATGCTTTGGAACGCGCGTAAGTCCATCAGCCTTATTTTTAGTTGTAGAAACAAGGGACACGCTCCACTCGACTTTGTATGCTTCTAGTGTTTCCGAAAATATTAAAAGTCTTCTTTTTACTAACATTTCGGATAGTCCAGATACTCTACTGCATTTATCTTTTTTCAACAATGATGACAACCATGAGTAAACGGCGGCTGAGTCTGTAAAAATTGTAATATCTCCGGCTCCCCATTTCATTGCTAAATTGACTCCTCTAATCACTGCATTCAACTCAGCCAAGTTTATGTAAGTTCCATCATCGGCTTTTCGCAACCAAGCCCCATCTTCAATGATCTGGATTTTTCTTTCCAAAGGAATGCCATATGCTATTTGACTAGCGTCACACCAAACATTTAACTTTTCGGAAGAAGCCGACCAAATTCCTTTAACTGGTCATCAACGTCCAAACGACTTAAAACTTCTCTTAATCTTTGAATAGCAACGACCCAGCAAAACTATCCCATGCGTTACTCTCACAGCTCCTTTTTATAAAACTACACGCTACTCGCAATCATCTGGCAACTGGGTAATGACCAACCAATTTTCCGCAAGGAAAACACTTGCCACTTTGTCATAGAATTCAGATTTAATGGATTTATCTCTTTCTTTAGCTCAGTTCGTCTCCAATAAACTACACCTTTCTTTTTATAAGTTTGCAAGCCAAGGACTTTTGCAGAATTTAAATTTTCAGAAGGTTTGGTTATCAGTCCAAATTTTAATAAATGGTCTTTTACTACTTGGGCACTTACCACGTTGAGGTCAATGATAATGTCATCATAATAATGGTCAATTGCTTTAGAAATCTTCTCATCTAACGACAAAACTTTAGAAACGACGGCTTTCACTATTTCAGGGGCGCAGTTGAAACCAAACCCAAGCCTGATCAGTTTATAGAAATTGCCCTCAAATTTAACAGTTTGATACTTGCTGCATTCATCAGCAACACTTATCTGCATGTAGGCATCGCGTAAGTCTAACAACGCACAGTTGGCCGATTTCTGCCTCCACGACCTCAGTTTCTCGTCACAA
This sequence comes from Diplosoma virens, assembly GCA_963680785.1. Classification (NCBI taxonomy): domain Eukaryota; kingdom Metazoa; phylum Chordata; class Ascidiacea; order Aplousobranchia; family Didemnidae; genus Diplosoma; species Diplosoma virens. The sequence goes on along the minus strand of OY796896.1, from coordinate 39,687,780 downwards.
GCATCTGCGTCTGCCCCGCTGCATTCAACAAATTCATTTAATTCTCGAAAATCAAGCACTGGTCGCACTTTGTCTTTCCTTTCTTGAACAACAGCCATTAAGGGTATCACACCCTCTTCATTGCATTTAGTTTTTACTAACCAACCGTTATCGATCCATCTATTTACCTCTGATTTGAATCTTGGATAAACAACTTCGTCCATCTTATAAAAATTTACACAATTGTGTAGCACTGGTTCTTTTATCCAGTTCCACCTTGTAACCCATTTCTCTCCATCAACATTGACTTTAAAGTAGTTTTTAGTGATTGTTAGGTTATCAACAGGCATTTCATTTGAAACCGCAGCGGCTGCAATTAAAAATTTTCCATAATCTAGACAGAATTTGAAGTGCTTTAACACGTCGGTTCCGATTACAACGTCAACACCCGGCAACATTCTCTGGATTGCAACACATGGTACTTTAATCGTTTTACCCGCTATTGACAAAGTGACATAAGTTTCTCCCTAACAATCTATCACTCTCCCATCGGCAGTGATAATTTGTTTACGCCCACTTTCTTGAGTTGTTCGTATTGTAGGTCCCACTAAAGTTTGAGTACATCTGGTGTCAACTAAAGCACAAGCTGACTGTTCATTAATTTTAACATTCATTCTTGGGACGATTGCGCTTTTGCTATAATTGGGGCCATTGCTGGCCCACTTTCGTTTCCCGCAGAGCTATAATTTCGTACCGCACAAAGTTGTGCAATATGCCCACGCTTTCCGCAGGCATAACAAATTATCTCTTTTGCCTTTATACAGTCTTTTCGGTAGTGCGGACCTACACAATTAAAACATCTGAGAGTAGTCGCACTCGTATTGCTTTCACAACTGCGCCAACTTCAATCAAATCGCTTTTAAATATTTCAGTCATTAAAGATCTAAAAATTTGTAATATTGCAGTCAAATCAAGCGTGTCAATTTTCGGCGTTGCTCTTAACTGGGCTAAAACTTTATAAGGTAACCCCCAAACAAAAGTTTAATAATTTCTTCATTTTCACCCTCGATGTTTGCCAAATGGGCCAACCGCTTAAGATCAACTAAATACACATCTACCGACTCACCATTCTTTGATTGTCTATTTCGAAATTTATCGTAAGCTAAAAATTTATCACAAGCCAAAGCAGTTCTCAGTGCGAACTCAATTTTATCAGCATCTTGCTTTTCCTCTTCTTTTAATTGATCATACACTGCGAATGCGGGGCCATCAAACAACAGGGGAATCACAACTGCTAAATCTTTCAATTTAAGCAGACTTTTCGCTAAGTGCGCTTGCTTTAGTCAAACTGATACGTCACCGTCGCCATTAAATCGGTTCAAAACGTCCGTAACTTCTAAACTCATCTTTTCTTAATTATATTTGCAACTTGAGCCGCGATAGCTTGTAACGAATGTATTAATGAAAAGATAAAAAGAAAAACGACACAACTGCAATATACCAAAACCTAACAACAAACTATCAGCCAAAACCAGCACTGTAAACAATCCTTCTGTAACGGTAAACGGCGCTGAAGTTGCCGATTGCCGCAAAGTGAAATGTCGATTAACGCGCTTCCGGCTTCGACAAAATAAAAGGACAATAATAACCAAGGAATATTTTAATGGAAAATAAGTAATAAATGAAACGTTGAAACGTGAAAATGAAAGCGAAAACGAAAGCGGAAACGGTAATCTGTAAATAATAAAAACAAACTAAAAATTAAACACAAAAAGAAAACGCATAGATGTCTTACCGAGCAGTTCACGTTGGTGCTGAACTCACGGGAAACGGGAATTACCTTAAACTCACTAAGTCTACTCAGACTTCAACCAGCCGCCCAAAAACACTGCAGCTGGTTGCCTCACAAATTGAGAAGTGACAAAACAAACACGGTACTTCAAATAACACTAAGCCCACTCAGACTTCGGCCAGCCGCCACCAATTGCTGCTGGTCGCCTCACAAATTGAGAAGTGTCACAGAACTCACAAAGCCAGCTCTGAAATGAACGCGCTGCAAACAAATTATGCTCCGGGATGAAATTAACTAAAAATAAAGCGTAAAACAAAAAAGGCGCTGGCAGCGAGTGCACGTGCAAATTATGAACAGAAACTCAAGGGAAATAAAGCAAACACGTGCGTTGGTAATTTTCTACACCTTCTCTCTCAGTACAATGCTGCAAAATTGTGTTAACTTTATCGATTCGTAAAAAGTAGTTATCACGTCACATAGGAGAATAGTCTCGCAAACATGAAAAGCATTTACAAACAAACTTTTAACCTTTAATTACAGTAAGATAGTAGCAGAAGACCAGAAGATCACCAGAGTCAGCAACTATCCTTTTTTTTTTATTACATTAGCTGGTCCAAAAAATATATTTTATTTTCTGTATTTAATTTTTCCCTCGTTGCTTTTAAGCTAATTTATTTATTTTGCTTGTTAGATTTTTAAATCCATGAATAAAAAAATAGATTTTACGATACGATACTCAAAGTCTTATTGTTTAAATTTTATTATGGAATCCTGAATAAATTATTTTAAAAATTTATAGTTGCCACAGACCAAATCGTATTTTGCGCCACTGAAGAAAATAATAGCTTTTAGATCTATACTCTGTGAATCTAAAAGCATTAAACAAAAATAACAAAAACAACAATGTTTGAAAAAAAAAGCAAAATACTGTTAAACTACGTTGAATATGTTCCAAGTAAGATATGAAGATAAAAGTCCGAAAATATTTTCTGAGGTTCGGAGAAGCATTAGCGAGTCTTATTGTTGGTGCTTTTGTTTTTTGGGTTTGGGACCAGCAGTATTGCCAAATGGTCAGAAACGACCGACTGAGCAGAATATTTGCTGTAAATCAAATAAATCACAATCGCTCCTGTCAGCTAGAGCCGCATCATCCTCTGCTTCAGCAGCATCTTCTGAACATCAACCACAAAAAATTTTTATTACCCCTCCTTGTTAACGGGCCGAACAACCAGTTGATCGGCTTCAGGGATGCTGTCTTCCTGAGCATCATCTTGAATCGAACGCTTGTCGTCCCGAGATTTTACGAACATAAAACTGACCAGCCAGTTGAAGCAGATTTAAGAGTTGATTTGCAAGTTCTATCCAAATTGATTCCTCTCGAATCTGCATCTCGAATCAACGAGTTGTGCCGCGGCGGGATCGGCGCACTTTTTCTCACAAACAAATCATCGTGGATCAGGAAGAAAGAGCAACCTTATCATCGATTAGCAGATTTAACAGGCGTTTCTAGTTTACACAGGGTTTCCAGAAACAATATATCCTTCTACCCCGTGAATGATTCCATGTTGTTCAACGTCCATAGCAGTATCCAAATGAAACAACTTTATTCTTCTGAGGAGGAATGCGCTCTTTATATCCATCCTTTCCGAAGTGTTGGAGTACGGGAGAGTGCTTCGGGAATTCGAAAAGCAAGAAAGCTGTTGGAGTCGGGGTCAGTTCCCCCTCTTGATGAACCAACGCTGCTATACTCCCTCGGTTACGTCACAACCCCTATGCCTGCTTTCCTGTTTAAAATAGCCGAGGACTTTCGCAAAAATGTTTTTCGTCATCAAAATCTAATCGCTGTCCACTGGAGGTATGATCGACAGGACTGGATGGTTCGATGCTCGAAGCAGACAAGAGGACACGGCGGCCGGGAGATGTACGAAATGTGCGGCAAGCTGAGGTTGGTGGGACCCGAAGATATCGCTGAGGGGATTAGTCAATTCCGACGTGGCTTGGCCGAAAGTGGCGTCAGTGTTGAGAAAGTTTACATTGCAGCTCCTCAGACGTTACGTTGGTTCGTTAAGGTTATTAAATATCATCTGGTCGCGTCAGACATGCAGGTGTACACACACTCAGATGCACGCGCGCACTTGGAGCAATACAGTGATTGTTCGTTTATTTCGAGACACTTCTATGACCTTCTCTCCCTCCTGGAGATGAACATCTGCCTCCATTCCTGCTGCTTTCTGAGCTCTGGCGCATCATCGTGGTCGTCAAATGTCAATCGCGATCGGATCGCGAATAAATGGAACGCACACGATGACGTCATACTCGATATCGCATGGCGTGCGCATCAATTAAAAACGATTCGGATATTCAGCAATTAATTTTAAAAATTTAATTTGCTTACTTAAAACCTGATGGAGCGGCCGATAATATTAGTTTGTCTTTTTCTTTTTTAATAGTTTAAAATTTTTGTCTGAAAGTGAGATTTTTCTAATTAGGTTCTTCTTCTTCTTCTCCTTTCGGTCTTTCCCTTCAATCAGGGGTAGCCACAGCGTATCATCTTTCTCCAAACCGTCCTATCTTCAACGTCCGTCTCCTTCGTACCAAATTTTCCCCATATCTTTTTTCACTACATCTAAAAATCTTCTCTTTGGTCTCCCTCTTTTTCTCTTTCCCGGTAACTCCATTTCCATTATCTTTCTCCTACATACTCTTAGTCTCTCCTCATGACATGTCCATAACACCTCAGCCTGCCCTCCCTCATCTTCATTCCTAACTGTTCTACCTTAACTGTACTCCTGATGTCGTTTCTAATCTTGTCTTTTCTCGTCACTCCCATAGCAAACCTCAACATTTTCATCTCTGCAACTTCCATCTCTTCCACTTGTTTCTTTGTGACCGCCACCGTTTCAAGTCCATACACCATTGCTGGTCTTATCACTGAGCTGTACACTTTTGCTTTTACTCTAGCTGGTAACCTCCTGTCGCAGATTACTCCCGATACTTTTCTCCATCCGTTCCATCCTGCCTGCACTCTCTTTACCTCTCTCTCACAACTACCATTTTCTTGCACCGTTGATCCCAAATACTTAAATTCCTTTACTTTTGGCACTTTTGTATCCTCCATCTTTACTGTTTCATCGTCATTTCCTCCATTTATGCACAGATATTCGGTCTTTGACCTACATACTTTCATCCCTCTTCTTTTCAATGCATACCTCCAGCATTCTAGTCTCCGCTCCACTTCTTCCTTGGTTTCTTCGCAAATCACAATATTATCAGCAAACAGCATGGTCCATGGTGGTTTTCTCCTTACTTCATCCGTTAGCCTGTCCATTATCACTGCAAACAGGAACGGACTTAACGCTGATCCCTGGTGCAGTCCAACCTTAACTTTGAAACTTTCTGTAGTTCCTACTGCACATCTTACCACTGTTTCGCTTCCTTCATGCATATCCTGTAGAAGTCGCACATACTTTTCCACTATTCCTGATTTTTTCATACAGTACCACAGCTCTTCCCGCGGAACCCTGTCGTAAGCTTTCTCTAGGTCTACAAATACACAATGTAGCTCTGTTTGACCTTCCCTGTACTTTTCCATCAACATTCTTAAAGTAAACATAGCATCGGTGGTTTCCTTTCCTGGCATAAAGCTATATTGCTGTTTGTTGACCTCTACTCTATCCCTTAGCCTGGCTTCAATAATTCTTTCCCATACCAAGATCCTTTTTATTAGCAAAGCTGCGTTAATCATGATGGAGCAATTAAATTGATATGCCTTATATTGTTTTTCGAGGATGCGTAGGAGCACCAAAGAGGGGTCGGGTTTCGAGGGTCGAAACCCCTTGAAAAAAGGTGATAAGAGATAAACACTTATACGTAAATAAAATATCAGCGACAAATAGACTACAATAGTATGGTACAAGTTTTTATCATTTTTACACTTTGTTCTTTTTAAACTTCATTAGTAATTTTATCAAAGATCATTTTTTTTATCAATTCAATTGCATCTCAGTTTGTTTTTCTGAGTAAAAGTTTCAAAACTGAAAATTATTTTAACATAAATTCAGGTCTTCTATGCTTTTGATGTTTATTGTTTTATCGCAATGTTTTCGCATGAGTGCGAGTTCAGGTACATTGCTATGAAAAGCGAAATAAGTGCTAAGCATGTAAAGAAGATTTCTAGAAGAAACTCGATGATATTCTGTAAAGCACGGTAAAAAATTGAAAATATACAGAAATACAACGAAAATGATTCTGTATGTTTACAGAAATTATTTCAATATGCCGGTAGATCAATGGATCTCAAAGTCATATCAAAGGTTCCTCGAGATAAGAAAATATTCGTTCCCGAGTGGCTTTCGTACCATGAGCCGCGTTTTACACGTAAATTGCCTAATTCGTTCCAGCCCTACGAAAACACCACATTAAATTTATTATATTTGTTTTATTTTCAGTTTCTAAATTTGATCAATTAACATTAAATTTAACAAACGCTTAAAATTAATTTTTCTTTTTTTAGTTCAGTTCAGTTCAGTTTCTTTTATTTCTGCTCCGCCACATGAACAAAATAACAAAATGTTGAAAAGTCTGTGAGTTGTTGAAAGACGGGGTTAGAAAAAGGAAGAAGCAATAAAACGAGTTAACGTTGTGACCTGCTAATTAGCGATGAAAAGTGTGACCTATTGTATCATATAGAAGCAAGGTTGCTTGACCTCATTATAAATTTGTGTAAAAAAATAGAAAGAAAAAAGAGAGAAAATAAAATATATTACTTAATAAAACGCTGCTATGGGGGCGGTGCATTGGTGGGACCATAGCAGAGTTTGGCTCGAAGAATATAATCTGTCCTTAAAATACATGTAAAAGTATGAACACATTTCACCAGCACAACAAGCAAACAAACCCACGGAAAGAAATCCGGTGGTGGATCAAAAGATCATTTTTCGAACAAAAACCTCAGTAAAGAAAAATACAAAAACAAAAAAATTACAGCCTTGGTAAATAAAACAAAAAAAAAAAAAAACACAGAAACAACATAAGAAAACATACTTAGAAAAAAAATCAACAAAAACCGATGCAAAGTAGTAACAATAAATAGTAAAATAAAATTTATGTAATAGCTAAAAAAATTGTTCATGTAGAATAAAGAGTGATTAGTGAATAAGCTTGTTTAAAAAATAAAACTATGTAAATCCTTGAGTTCATTTGCTAAAAAATCTAAAGCATTCTTCCTTGAACAACAATCAAACTCTTACGTAGGTCATCATTTAATATCTTTTGCTGATCTTCTTTTTCTTATGTTGCAGGAAAACAACTGAACAATTTAAAAATCTTCAACTTTACGATGGTCAAGAAAAGACTCAAGGAAAGTTCGGCAGGATCCGGACAACAGATGGACTCAAAGCAGCTGTTATAAGTTATTCCCGGATTTACTGAACAAGAAATACATAGAATCCACTATGTTGTAATTCCAAAGATCTATAGTCTAGTGGTATAGTAACCTGCGTGGAAGACTACAGGTCCTAGGTTTGATTCGCGGTGAGATAAGCATCACTGATGAGCTCTAATGAGGGCAAAACTCGAGTCTGGTGTTTCTCATTTTTATGCAGCTTGTTTAAAAATTAATTCCAAATCCTCTTAATTCTTCAAATAGTTTTATTTCTACAGTTTCTAAATTTTCATCAGATTCTTCTTCTCTTCTCTGTTTTTTTGAATGACTTTGACCTTCACCTTGACTTACTAATAGTCTCTTTGAAAAATAACGTTCTAAAAAACTTTTTTCTGCCTACTTTTTAATATGTTTCTTAAATGACTCAGGCAAATGTCATCAAACTGCCCATGAAGACGACCTGTGTGAACCTTTTCGGAGTGTTTCTTTTTTATAAATTCTGCAACTTTATGATACGAAGATAGCATTTCTTTAATTTCTGCCGTTGTCGTAGTCGTATCTCGATCCTCCTTCTCCTCATCGGAAAAGGACTGTTCTTGAACGATATTCACTTTTATGGCCGAATTATAACATTTTTTTCAGGTGGAAATTTTGAGTTTTGTTTCGTATCTTTTGTTTGCCGAGTGATTTTTTGCAATATAAAGCGAAAAAACCTTTGCATATCATTTCGTAAAATAAAATTTTCGTTTACAGAAATTTTCATATCTCGCGATAGCACTATAATTCTCTTTCAAGGCTTTGGATTCCCCAAAGGTATATGAAAAATTTTTGTGAGAAAAATTCCTTTTTGTTATTAATTAAAAAACTCTTTTTGGTTTTTGTTTTAATGTAAAGCACCGTCGTCTTACCCGCTGGATGCTAAAATTTCTGTCAGATAAGCACATGATTAATATGATCATGGAACTTTTCCAAAACAAAAGTTTTACTCTTACTACTTGACAGCAAGCAAAGCAAGCTCCGCTGTTACGAAATGGCGTTTTTCGGAAATCGGTATTGGCTTCTCTTCTTCTTAATAGTATCAATATCTTATTAATATTTTTTTTAGATTTATCCAAAGCTTTCGACACAGTTGATCACCACATTTTGCTTTGCAAACTAAAAAATTATTTTGGTTGTTGTATCTTTGCACGAATACACAGGTTTATAAAAAAACAATAATAAATATTCACAAAAATCACTTAGCCAAAAAACAACCGTATTGAAAGAGAATGCTTTTAGTTCGTTTGCTGTAGTAGCTTGATAACTTTGAACTGACTGAAGAACCGAAATAAAGGCGCATATTTAACTTGTAACAATTATGCTTGGAGATGCACGTGTCCAATAATTGTTCGAGCAGAAGGCGCTGATTAGGATTAGAAGCGTTTCAGAAAACACTACGTCATCTATTGCACAATATCACAACATTGGTATACGAAGAAAATCTCTTAATCTGATTAAAAGTTATTTGACTAATAGAAGGCAATATACAAAAATTTTAAATAATTTCTCTGATAAACTAGAAATTAATTGTGGAGTACCACAAGGATCCTGTCTAGGTTCATTATTATTTCTTTTATATATAAACGATTTACCACTTGTTTCTCAAATGATTACAATCTTGTACGCTGATGATATTTATTTAATGATGTCCAACTTGAATTTAACGTCATTGCAAAATCAAATTAATATCGAATTAAAAAATATCAATTTTTGGTTGAGAAAAAACAAATTATCTTTAAACTTTTCAAAATCAATTTTTCTATTAATACACAAACTACCTTCCAGAACAATCAAAAGTACTTTTAAAATTAAAACTAATGATATTATGCTAACAAGATCTCCAATAGTCAAATATTTGGGACTTTTTATTGATCAAAATCTAAACAGAATACTACACATTAAAAGTCTTTCCACCTAGCTTGTTACACAGGACTATTTTATAAATTAAGATTATATACCAACATGAACACTATGAAATTACTGTATCATAGGGCGTAAAAGTGCTTGATTCCATAACTGAATTGATTCAAACAGGATTTTTAGCGGATTTTTATACAGATAAAAATGCTAAAAAATCCAGTGTGAATTGTGCTGCTACTTGAAAAACTAAGAGGCATTGTCAACTTTCTACATGTGTCATTGACGGTTTAATGCAGGGGTAGGAAACCTGACATGATTCTCAGGTCTCATGAAACTTTTGGTAGGCAATACAGCTTTGCTTAAATCTTATTGACGGTTTCCCGAAGTCTGATCATGCTGCGTTGCTGAAGTTATGACATTAAGCGACACATTTTCGTCCCAAAAAAACAGTGATGACTAAAAAAAACGATTCTAAATTTACCGTTTTTTTAAAAAACAGTGATGACAAAAAAAACTCAAAGCAGGTGTATCGGTACCGGAGCACTGGTTTTTTCTTAAGCATTTTTCTATATGCTTCATCTCAACCACACGCGGGCTACATTCTAATATCTTGCTGGCCACGGGTTTCCTATTCATGATTTAGTGTTTTCAAGTTTGCAATATGCCGAAAGTACGGTAAGATAAGTCAACAATTTTGTTTACATTGGCACAGTGGTAAAAGTGTTTAGGAGCTTTTTTAAAAAAAACAATTATTGCTAAAAACTCATTCAAGTAAATGCCTCTAATTACGGCATTTGGGCAAGTTAAAACCATTCTTTTTTTGTCTTCACTTTTGTTCTTTCATTGAAAAAGACGCTTTATGGCACTTTCCGCTGCTTTTCGGTCTTGACAAATAGCACTAAATTACAGTTAATCATCTAATTTGTGAGTAAACTGAAAAACTGACTTTCTCGAGAAGCCAGAGACGAGTCTTTTTTCACCTTCCAATCTTTCACCAGAAAAAGCAACAGTTTCTCCCAATACAGAAAGCAGAAATGAGCCAATTTGTAGTGGTTGAAAATCAACCACCAGTGTCCAAACCTGGACAAAGCTCACTTATTTGGAAAAGAACTTTTCGAACAGATATGTCTGCGAAGTACCGAACAATTCAAGTATCCGCTCTGTGGAAACCTCGATTCCATACTTTATTTTAAATTCCATTCTCTCTTATTTTCTAATTTTTCTGACATTTTACTCTCGTTTTTTTTCAAAATATTTTGTTTCATTTTGCCATAGTTTGCCAAAATTATATCAGTTTCAAGACAGCAATCGGATGTTAACAAAGAAATGTCATTTTTGGGAAGATTCCTTAAAGTCTTAGATTGATGTAAATTGTCGCTCATAAAACAACATTAAAATTCAAAAAAAAAAGAAAAAAGATTCAAAACAAAATTCCGAAAGATTGGTCATATCGCAAAATCGCAGCTATTCGTAGGGTTACAGGGTTAGTAAAAAGGTTTATTTATTATTACTATCATCATTATCATTTCCATTAATTCTCCTGGCTTGCAGGAAAACTAAAGAAAAATATCTAGGGATTACAGTAATCTTATTTCAGAAATGTAAAGATATTGCTGTTCAGCAGCTAAATTTTAATTTAGTTTTTTAAGATAATGTTTAAAATTTAAAGCTGCTTTGCTAAGATCGCCAAGTAGAAGGAAGTAACATAAAGTATATTTGGAGAATGCAAGAGAATGATATGAAAGGGTTTTGCACCACAACAATATCAATTACATATACAATAATTAAAGTGGTTGTAACAGTGTAAGCAATTGGCCACAATATCAGCTTTTAATCAACCTATTTTAAACACAATGGCCACTTAAAAAATATAACTGTAGAGGCTGTAGAAAGTGGTTACTTGAAATCAAATTGAAAAGTCAAGGCCAGCCATTTTATTTGAATAAAGTTTGTTTTTATTTAAGTAAAAAAATATTTTAATTAGTGATTATGCTTGGTTCCAAATGTGGTATGTCTTCAAACATTGCAAGCAAACTGACAATGCTATTTAATGTAGGTACCACGATGACCATGCACAATTGATGTTGTGCGTGTAATAACATATATCGTTTAGCCACTGTTTCTTATTTTGCAATCACTTTTTCAATAAGAACTTCTAAATGTAATACCTTGATTGCAAATAAAATTGAATTGAATTGAAAAAAAAAATGGGATGAATGCTCCAAGTAGTATCATGCAAAATGTATTAACATGTTAACAGATTAATATAACACTTTGAATTCTTGTCTCAATATGAATATACAAGGTTTAAAATGGCTTTGTTGTTCCTGCCATAAATCAAGTAATGCTAAAATTATTGCTGAACAGGTAAATGAAGAACTAAAAAAGACATTACTTGCTATAATAAAAAAACATTAACTGAATTTAAAGGTCAGCAAATAAAACAGTCTTTTGCTGAAATGATTAACCAACAAAAAAATGTGTTAAGATGAGCATGTCCAAGATTGTGAGTTCATTGTCAAACTTAAGCCAAAAATTAGACCAAACTTTCTCATTGATTGACAACTCTGGACTCATTTTCGTCGTCATCTTTGTTTGAGTGGGCTTTCACTCCAGGTCTGATACAAACAAGATTGGGGTTGAAGGTTTATTTTTTTACTAGAAACGAAACTGCTTAAAATGAGAAGCATTTATAATATTATTTTATTTTTTTATTACCCCAGGTTGCTTTACTGTCTGGATCAAATGATGGCAGTGATAGTGTTGAGCCAGCATTGAGTATCATCATTCAAAATTGTCAGACCTTGTGCTCCATGTGATGCCCAATGAATGGGTCATGTTATTAGGGCATGGTTTGCAGTTTATTTAATGGTGCTAGACTCGCAATTTGATGAAGGAACAAGACTTGATTTGTGCATGGACAAGTGGAATTGCCCAACACCAGTCCACAGGTGATTCAGCTTAACCCAAGTTGTTCCAGGCAACTTCATTTCAACAGGCCTGGCACTGGTCCTGAGTATGAAAACATGAAGCCTGTATTTATTTTCATAGTATTCCACATTCCATTCATAATTCATTCACTGAAAACACAAATGCCAAATCTGGCAAGATTGTTTAATAGATTCCACACAGCTGGCATAAATGGGCATCTAGATCTTATTCTCTCTTGAGGTGTCTATGAGGCAAGTGTGAGCACTGTGTGACTGAGACAGTGTCTATGAGTGAGACGCTTAATTTTTACATAGTCCAAAGTAAGACACACAATTTTTACATCGTCCAAATGTAAAAATTGCCAAACAAAAAAGTCCTAAATATAGTTCAAACATTATAGAATTAAACAAGGGAAACAAGGACAATATTTTCATTGAAGTTGTTCTTATAATTGCATTTGATATCAATAGATATTTAAATAATAGTTGGGTTGATTCACTAATCTGTCTGTTTCCCATTTATTATGCTTAGAAAAGTGACAGTTTAAAACTATTGTTCATGAAACATTGGAGATAATTTCTAAAACAGAATAATTCAAAAATAGTTTGGAATGTGAAGCTTAACAAAACTGGAAAACTGGCACACTGCGTTGAAAAGGTTGCCGAACCCTGTTGTAGACTTTTGGCTCAATTGGTCATATTTGGCCTCAGTTATTTAAATAAAATGCTATCATCACTGTCTTATTGAATTGAGCTTCAACCTCCAATTCTGAAGATATGCTGAAAGTTTAGTCATGTCTTGAGTTAAAGTCCTCTCCAAATCCTTTTATAGGGTGGGGCATAAGTTTGGAAGCAATTTTTTTAAACTAAATTATTTTGTTACTATAGAATAGTTCCTAAGTAGGAAATGTGTTTTATTGTAGCTGAGACATCACTCTATCAAAATATCAAATAATATTTTGCTAAATTTTAAACGATTCGAAATGTCAGACAAGAGAGAAGCTATTGTTGCATTACATCGTGCTGGAAAGTCAGATTCTGCTATTGCAAAGACACTTTCAATTGCGAGATCAACTGTCTGGAAGACATTGACATATATCAATGAAAAAGGGGATTTATCTGATTGTCCAAAAAGTGGTAGGCCACGCACCCAAACATAGGGGTAAACCATGCACTGGTTTAAATCAATAATTAAGTGCATTTGAGAGAGAATTAAGAGAAGCCCAAGAAGATCCATGAAACAAATGGCAAAGTCTACTGACATGAGTCCCAGAACCATGAGATGACTGGTCCACAAAGACCTGAAAATGTCCTTTTTGACCATCCAAAAGAGTTTTTCACCCTCCACTTTGTATAGACTTTTTTAAATACATATCTGTAAATTGTTAAATATATTTTTCATTACTTTGTATAGACTTTTTTACATACATATCTGTAAATTGTTAAATAAATTTTGTGTTACATTATAATATTGATTTTAATTTGCTTCCATATTTATGCCCCACCCTTTAGTTTCCAGACGAGTGTAACTATGCTAGATCATTTGCATAAACCAACTTTCTGTAAATCGTGGAGGCAGGTCATATGTATAAATTTGAAAAAGAGGGGAGCCAATATTGATCCTTGAAGAAGGTTTCAGACAAGCTGCATGATCATTCTGACCATGTGCTCATCTGGCAGAAACCTCAGCAGCTTGCAGGTAAGACCATGGTGCCAGACAGTGTCATATGCTGCTGTCATATTGACAAATACAGCACCAGTCTTCCTAGCCTCAAAAGAATTCTCGATGTTCTGGATCAGCAAACCAACTTGATTCACAGTTGACTTCCTGTGTTGAAACCCAGCCTGCTCTTTTGAAGGAAGTGGATCAATAATTGGCTCAATATGGGCATAGATAAACCTCTCAAGGATCTGGTAGGGGACATAGAGCAGAGATATTGGTCACTAACTCTTTGGGTCCTCAACGAGTTTTATCAGTTTTGGGATCACGGCTACTAGTGCTTTTCTCAAGATCTTGGGAATTATGAATCATGTAAGCAAGAAGAAAGGAAGTCATGTAACCATAATTTTTAAAGCAGCTCCAGTATGGATTATAAGCTCTGACATTAGGGCAGATGGAATCAGGGCCCAGGGCTTTACCTGGTTATAAGTGTTGAAGGGCAGAGTGAATTCTTTTTGTGAGAAAGTGTCAGAAATATTCAATGGGTCTGGTATTGTGGTCTCCAAAGGTTAGACATTATGACTTGCAGTCAACAGCCTTGTATCTCCCATCTGACTGGCTGAGATGAAATAGTATCAGCCAAAACAGGACAATGACAAGGAGAGTGTCATGACTTACCAGTAAGGATGTTCAAAACACTCCATGCTTTTCCACTAGAATGTAAAAAGTTGATGCTCCAAACTGGTTCAGACAATTGATTCCTTTGCTTCCTGTCAAGTTTGGCAAGTAAAGCTGTAGCAGCCAAACATAAGTCGTCTCCCTGAAGAGATTGCAGGAAAGTTCTGTGAAGGGATTCACACTTTGCATCCCAACATGGAATATAGTTGTTTCATTAACTGTGTGGGATGGTCCTTTTGGCTGCTTTCTTGATCATCATCATCATCAATCCAATTTTACTCTGGTTTAAATATATCCAGTAAATGTAGGTGGCTAGATACATTCCACTATTTTTGGAACACTTTTTGCACCTTTTCTCCACCTACATCAATCTGCTGTGACTTCTTTCCTCAAACCAATCCTTCTCATGCTTCCTTTAATTTGTTCTCTCCATTTTATCCTTGGTTGACTCTGTTTATGTTTTCAATCCACTTTTGCATCACTTTGAAGAGTTTACAAAAGTCTTGGTAAGCCACATCCACACCAAGTGAATCAGGCAGCAACAAAGTCTCAGCAAATTTATTTTTCAAAGCAATGTAGTGACTCCATTTGATCTTGTGGAAGTTCCATCACTTAACAAGCAGGTTTGGCACTGATAAAGCAAACCTTGGTGGTGTGATAAGCAATGGTTAATATTGTGACCTGGAAAACTTTTCAAGAACATGACTGTTTGGTAAGCAATTGTGAGGATCTACCTTAGCAAAAGTTAGATCTGGATTGGTGCCAGTGTTTTTGTGGCCAGAAGAAAAGCTGGCAGCATCCTTGGCATTATATAAGAGGGCAACATTATTAATACTTGCCCAGCCAGCCAACACTCACTGTCCAGGCTGTTATTATTGTAACCCCAATCAACGTGGCAACAATTGAAAGTATGAAAGAATATGAAATGTGGAACAATCTGCATGAAAGTAATTTGAATGTTACCAGTATTATCCAGTTGAAATGCAAATTAAAAAAGTTTAACTTACACAAGATTTCTTCCCTAGTGTTTGCACATGATTAAGTAGCTACTTGTTATTTTTATTTTTTATGTATGTATGTTTTTTGTTTTGTTTTCCTATTGCTATTTTTTTATTAGCTATGTATAATTATTTTAAGCATATACTGTAGCATTTTCTTGCTGTATATTTTGTCTTTCCTTGCTTGTTAAAGTGCTTGGATGTTGATGCAAGTACCATAGTATTGTATATTAAATAAATAAATGAAATAAAGACATAAGAAACCTTTTTTAAAAATTAAGTAAAAGTGAAAAAACAATTAAAATTTTACAAGACTTTACATATGAAAAGTAACAGCTAAAAGAAAATCAAAGTTTACAGAAAGTGGCAAAAAGTAGCTTGCAGGCTGCAAATTTGCCATACTTCTAGATTAGCTCAATTATATGTTGATTAGATTTTGTCAAGAACTTTTTAACTGTTTGGTGCATGGTCCATCTGAAAGTTGTGTCTACATTAAAACTTATAGCATAGTTAATTTAAGTGTGTTAAAATTAAGTATTTTAATAATGGATTATAATTGTTTTGATAAAGTTGGTTTGAAAAAACGTGCCAGCAATTATTGTTCTTTAGCATCTCATGTAACAGTATTTTGGCAGTAGGTATTGACTATTCTTACCCAACAGTAACAGATTTTTATTGGCCATTTTTTAATTTTCGGAAATCCCCAAAGCCTTCAAAGTTAATAATGACAAACAGTGAACGAGACCCAAATATTTAAAATCTACAAAATTAAAAAAATGAATAACTTAGGCAAGGATTGAACCTTGTGTTGCTTTTTTGGGTCTCTTCAAAAAGTCACTGTAAGCAATTTTTTTTTGGTGAAACTAATCTAAAATCCCCTTTTCAACACCAGAATAGAACAAAGAAGAAACCAAGAGAAAAAGAATCTCTCAAGAAGCAATAGTAATCGCAAGGGGATCCAAGGTAGTTTTTACAAACAAAAATTGCTTATGGTGACTTTTTAAAAAAGGCCTGCTTTTTCTTGGTCCAATAATTAGAACTATTATGTTATGAAAATGGTAATAAATTGCAGCAAATCTGTTTAATTGTCAAATACAAATAATTTTAAAAAATTAAATATAAATAATATTATACTCATCTTTTTTGAAAACGTGATGCTGGATTTTAAGTTTTTGCTGCAACTGTCATGGATATCTTTTTCATTTTTAGTTTTCAAGATTTAAGTTTAATTTTGATATAAGGTTAAGTGGTTGTTACTAGAATATTGCCTGTACAGTTATGGAGAGTGATGGTGATGATTGCATTTATGTCAGTGAAGATATAGACATGAGAGTGGTATGTAAATCTATTTTCAGTATATTTTTTATATTATACTTTTACGTATTATTTTACTTAAGTTTGATATGAAACTGAAAATTTTTTTCTTTTTGAATTTATGATAATATCAACTAAAACATGCAAGAACCTTGTAATGTTTGTTTTTGGTCTTGATTGTCGGTAGTCTAACTGGTAAATGCACAGATCTGGAAAGAAAAAGTAATGGTTGGATGTCTTGAGTGGTCATCCAAAGAATAATATTGGTGTAATATGGCTGTAAACAGAGAAGTATTAATGTGATATTTGTCAAAATTAAATGGGTATTATTTTACACTTTTGTTTCATAACATGTCATATGCCTCAATAAAAGGTTAAATTGACCCTGTGTGTGCATTTTCTGTATTATTTTAACATACTAAAGCCCAAAAGTCATTTTGGTTATATTCATTTAAGCATGGTAGAGTTAGAAGTGATTCCATACTCAACTTTCTATAGTATTTTTGCTTTAAAATTCATATGTTCTGGTATCAATCAGAGTTATGTATATATATTTTAAAATGAATACAAAACATTTCATCTGTCTTTTTTCAGTAAACTATTTTTGGTAGAAACAAGATACAATGCACAATTTATTTAAAAAGCAAAAACTACAAAAACCAGTCAATAAAATGGTTATTGGCATTTAGATTAACATAAAAACCAGTCAATAATTCTGTGAGATACTTGTAAAATTACTGTATTCTGTTGCAATTGAACCTACTTCAGAAATGGAAGAGTGGAGTAATGAGATGTTTTTTGACCATTTTTTATTCCATGTGTCATGAATCCATGTTGGAGCATCAGTGTTGTAAGCCAATAAAGTTTGTGCTTTATTAACAAATGTTTTTTTTGACTTGAGATCTCTTTTGGCCATAGGTGTAGTAATGTAATTATTGAGTGTGTGAAGTGAAATGAAGGTCCTGTTTAGAGTGATGTCTAGATAGGTAGTGTTAGAATTGAAGGGCAAGCAATTTTCTTCAATCATAATCTTCAGCTTACATTTAGATTCCCTGCAATTTTCAATATTTTAGCTCGTACAAGTGATCTGTTCTAGAATAGACCAGCCATGTCAAAAGCTTACTTATTCAGATGGAAGGTGGGTATCAATGTAACATTGGTTTGGGTTAAATAGCCTTCTTCAGTATGGTTAAAAAACATATTAAAAAACAAAAATATTAGCAAATTGTTTTTATTTAAATCTGATAGTTAAACAACTTAATAAAACAAGTAGTGAAAAATTTCAAAACTGTAACACTTTTAATAAAACGTTTATTTAAATATGACCAAAACTGCAGTCATATATTGTAGTAGCTAGTAAAAGTATCAATTTAGAAAAGAAGTAGTTTTTAAAATGGAATGTCAAATAAAAGCTGGCAACAACAGATGTGTAACAAATCCAATTAAAAAAAACATAGTTTTGGAACAAAAAAGAAACAAAAACAATTTTATGAAGTAAAATTTTTTTTAAATTAAACTATTAACTATATCACAACTCTAGGCTAGGCAATCTGAAAATTTAGTCAAGTTATTTGATCATTGGAAAGATTATTAAAAGCAGCTTAAAATTTAAAAATTGACTTGCTATACAAAAATTTCATTATAAGTAATTATACAAAAATCTCATTATAAGAGAATGACGTTGTTGCTAATTGGATAAATCTTAAATTCTTGCTTTTATTTTATAGTGAAAAATTAGGTTCTTAATTAATTTATTATATTTTTGTGTAATTTCAAAAGCATGAAATGTTCAAAAGTTATTATTGTATTTGGAAGTTAGTTTTTACTGTAGAAATTTGAATTGGTTATACTTTTTTACATACTTATTAGACTTCTTTACCTATAAAAAGAATGTGTTTGCATGTTGTGACAATATGTTGTATGAAGCAACATGACTGTATTCAATCTAATTTTTTATTACATATTCTAAATCATCAATAAAATTTAAATTTACAAAATAATAGTTAAGTTTATCAATTACTTTTTTACATTTTATAATTAAATAATTCAATTTGTTTAAAACTAAAAAACTTACAACATCTTATATTATGTGTTTTTGCTGAGTCCTTTCTTTTAAAATATTTTATTAAGTTTCATATATTTTGATGTTGATTAAGGCATATTGACATTTAAAAGTCAAAAGATGCTCTGAGGATACTCAAGTTTTATGTTTTATAAAAAATATTTTTTAACTTTAGATGCTATGTATATCATTAGCAAAAACTGGTATATTCTAATAGCTAGGTAGTGGTATCTGAAGTTAAACTTGAATTATGTTGTATAACTAGTTTAAGAATTTACTTATGTAAAAATTTTTCAGTTAAGAATAATGAGTAATAAACTGCTTTGAATACATCTAGGCAACAGAAAATGTTTTGGTGCATTATTCAACTTTTTTCATTTTTTAAATTTCATAAAAAAAAATAATAATAATAAAGCTTTTAAAAATTTCACTATACAGGAAACCCTCAATTAACACAATTAATTCATCTCTTAAACAGTGCGCACTAATTAAAATCACGTTAATCAAACTTATAAGTCAATGGAAAAAAATATAATAAGTTTCACAGCTTAAATTATTTGAAAAGCTCATAGCAAAAACAAGACACCTTAGAATTTTGTTTTGTACATATTTACATATGTAATTTTAAAAGTGTTATCTAAGCAAAAGAAAAAATATGTAAATAGAAATTATATATAAAATTTAAAAATTATGTTGCCACAGTTGATAAATTCAAGTCTTTTTCCTAAAATACTTTGAGAATTGTCTGGATAGTATTTTCGTGTTTCTTGTAAATTTGAAGATAAGATGCCAAGGCTAAATCTGAATCTCTACTGATTTGTGCTCTATGGTTTAGATCTGAATCTGCATTAATGCATTGCTGCTTTAAATTTTCTAGAGTTCGAAAAATTTTGGCAAACTCCTTCTGAGTGATTTTTCTGCTCAAAGATGATGTGGGTTTGTCATTGTCAGATTCTTCATATGCTCTCTTTGAATTGATGTTAAGAAGATCAATATTAATGCATGATCAAATTTAAAGCCAGTTTTTGTCAGCATGTTAATTAAAATCCAAGTTTGTGCTAATTGGTATTCAAGTACAAAAAAATAATAACATGTTAATCGAATTCACATTAATTGGAGGTTTCCTTTAAACATTCCAGTTATCTCACATTAACATGGATTCAAGCATAAACACTCAACATACACTGCTTTGCATGGCTTCTGCCACCAAATCACAAGAGGTTTCTACAATCCAAGGCCTCCATAATGCACTGTTTTAAAAACTGAAAAATCAAAATTCACACAATAAAGCTTTCTGAAATCTCTTAAAATCTATACTCTGTGTTTATCATCTTATATATGATAATCATAATATCAATGCAGTATGATTGTCTTAACTTTTTGGCCTTGAGTATGATTTAAAATACATCCAGTAGGAAGGCTCTAGTTTGGGAGTCCTAAACTTCTGGGGGAAGTGGAATTACTTCTTAATTTCCATTGCTCCCAGGTCCACTCTGACCCAGATTGATATTACTGTTGGGATCCTATTTATGGGTTAAATAATATAGAGGGAAGAATTTTGTTTAAAACATTTTAGAACTCCAAACTATCTTTAGGCAGCAGTGTATTATTTATACCAATAGCATGTTTGGTTGGCATCAGGAAAGACATTTGATTGTAAAACTTTTGCTACCAAGTAATGATATCCCACAATGAAATATATTTACTTTGATCGTTTCCAACTGGTGGGCCTTCTCAATTAATTGTAGATGATAACATTATAGGAAAGAAGGTGTCTGGCAATGGCTCATGAGAGAGACTAATGATGGATCCTGGAAAAAACTCTAGGGAGACCAGTAGTCTTGACCCAGCTCTTCAAAATCCTATGCTAACTCTTAGATTTGCATCAGCAAAGTGGGATCATTGGTGGGACAGAGTGCAGAAGTAGTGGAAATATTTTTCAGAAGAAAGGTTGATGTTATGGGATTGCAATAAATAAGTAAGCTATAAAAATCATGACACAAGGACTGTTAAAGGAGGTGAAGGAAGTTACAAATTGTTTTGGAGTGGTAATTTTATGGCACTAGGTGGTGTTGGGATCATGGTCAGCTCAGATTTGGGTAAAAAATGTGATCAAAGTCAAGTTTATACCTAACTTCATAAGTGGAATATCTAAGGTAACAATCATAAAGAATTTGCTGGCGGAACAATGATGATGGGAAAAAGATTTTGAAAGAGGAAAAGAAGTATGAAAAATGGAAAAGTGAGATGAATAAAGAAACAAAAACAGTGTATATAAAATGTAAAAATAAGGCTAAAAAGTGGATTGCAAAGGCAATAAAAACAGTCAAAGCAGCTAAACCAAATGGTGTACCAATAAAAGTGGTTTGATTGTGTAGTGTTGAGATCATTTTGGGAAAGATTGGTAATGACATGATGAATGGGGAGAGAATGCTCACAAGTCGGAGAAAGGGTATGTTAATGCCACTGAGAAGATTAGAAGGAATGTGCCAACTACAGAAGCTTGAAAATGCTTGAACATGCAAGAAAGTTATTAAAAGAGTCTTTTGAGCAGCAAATCTGAAAGAACGTAGAAATCTGTGAGATTCAACTGAAATTCATTCCAGAAAAAGGCTAGATTTTTGGGGGCTAAAAAATTTCAATATTTTCCAAAATGACTAAAAAAATTTCAGACATTTCAAAAAATTTTAAGCAACTTTGCAGAAACAGAATTTTTTCAGGTTTCGAGTTTCTTTTTAAATGTGGTAAAGTTTAAATAAAGGTTTTTGCAATTATTCTGGCAATTAAAACTCATCTGCCATGTTTGATAGGTGCATCAGACATAGAGTAAATGATATTTAGTGCATAGTAATGCATCACACAAAATTTTTTTTGAACGTAGTACTTACTACAAACAGCAAACACAGTTATTGATCAAACTTTTGTACAAACCATTTAAATTTTTTTATGACATCTTGTCTGAAATTGCTAAAAATTTTTCAGAAATTTTGCTAGAAATTTAGACGAAGTCTGAAAAAACACAGAAGGGAAAGGAACAGTTGATGCCATATTTGATGTAAGACAGATGATAGAGAAATACCAAAAAGTTGGAAAGGAATTGCATTTTGTCTTCATTAATTTAGAGCAATGGTTTTCAGCATGCAAGTTGTGATCCCTGCAAAGGTTGTTTGGTTACTTTCCACAGCAGTGTTTGATGAACAGAATTTTTGATTTAAAGTGAAAATTTTTTTGAGAGCACAAATACAAGAAACCAGAGACAAGCTCCAAGTGAAGAATTTTTTTTAGTGATCAATCACCAAAATTTCATGACAAAAATTGATAAATCACAGACAGATCCCAAATGAAGACTTTTTTTATAGAACATTACTTTAGCAACAAAAATAAAGAAATTTGAGACAGATTCAAAGTCAAGATCTTTTTTGTTTGAAAGATCACTAGAATTTTGTGACAAAAATTAAATTTCATAAAGTTACTTTGGGTTGGAAATTGGGTTGCAAAATAAAAAAAGTTGAAAGCCGCTGATGTAGAGAAAGCCTTCAATCATGTTCTGTGAAAGTGATTTGGTGAGCACATAAAAAGAAGGGCGTGTTGGAACCAGAAGTGAGAGCAAGGGAAAATGTCAAAATGTTTTGATGTAAAAGTGATGCTACATCAAAGCTCAGTGCTTGATCCACTGTTTTTGCAATTGTATTTGGTGCTTTGTCAGATGGCTCAGAAAAGACAATGAAGGAATTTTTGTATGCTGACAATTTAGTAATCATGGCAGATGTTGGAAGAGGTGAAAGAAAATTTATTGGATGAAAAATGCATTGAAAAGCAAGAGGCTAAAGGTAAACATTAAGAAAACTAAGGCAATAAAACTTGGAAGAGAATCATCAAAGAAAGTAATCAATGCATTTAATTTATGTGCGATATGTTTTTTGCTGATAATATTTGTGCAACCCTATGATTAATATAATTTAATCATAATAAATAATAAAAATTTAATTAATAAATATTTAAAAACTAAATTTTGCAGAACACATCATCACCACAACACATGGATGTGGCTGGCAATGCTCTACCTTTGCATGATGATTCATCCAATGATGAAATCATGGATGAACAAGATTCTCCATACTTAAATAGACAAACTTCCTCAGCAAATGATAGTGTAAGTGAAAATTTGTTCAACACATATTAAAGTTGTTTTAATTTAATCTTGCAGTTAATTATCTCTCTTTTAATTGCCATCTTGTTTGGCAGAAAGTTTGACTTTTTTAATGAATTAATTTTTTTGATTATTTACCATATGTTTCAAAATTGTAAGTGCTTAATTGAACTAATATTTCTTTGTTCTAAATTGGATTACTACTATCCCATTGAATTGACCCTGCCAAATAGGCTCACCAATGAATTGCCTTGCAGACAAATTTGTCCCATTGAATTGTCCCCTGCCCAATAGTCTTGCTTTGGCTTGCTAAGACTGCCAAGTAGAGGAAAGTTCTGTAAAGTGCCTTTCTTATTAACACTATAGAATGGTAAAAGTGGGAGTTGAACAGAGAGTCTATTGATTGTGGATGTCATCAGTACAATCCTCTCATTTACTCTCTCAATGATCATGTTACTGTCCCATTGTCCTTGATATCTTCCTTTAATCTATTTAATAACATGGCTGTTTGCCTTTTCAATCATATCACCAAAATTTTTGATTAATTTTTTCAAATGGCTATCTAAGTTACAATGCATTTGAAACTCATTTTAAATGCCAAAGCTTGCAAGTTTCTTAGCATCACTTGAACTAGCTCTTTATATTGGTTACTTTCATTTAAGAACTTATTTTCCCTTCTGCATAATAATTAAAAATTTTTTAAATGCACTTAAACAACCACACTTATCTGAAATTTTTAAAATTTTATCATCTAACAAAGCTTGACATACAGTGATAGAAGAATGATATAATTATCATAAAGCAATGGCTAATTGTGACTTTTTTCCCACTACAAGCACATCTAGTGCACATGTTACTTTTCAGTAGTGATGGGACAATTCAATTTTTTTTTGATTCCAATGCCAATTCCAACAAATATTTTCAATTCCAATTTTTATTTAAAATGCACTGTGTTTTTTATAAGAGACTAACAAAAAAAATTTTTTTAAAGCACCTTGTTTAATCAGTTGGATAAATCAGTTGGATAATTGATGTATAGTGCCTCTCCCTTAATTGTTTTAAATTGTTCACCATTAGCCATTGTAAATTGAAGATTGCAAATTATATATTATACATATTAAATTACAAAAGCCACAAAAGAGATTTTATTAAAACCTCAACAGTCTGTTTCGCCTTTTTGGCTCATCAGGAGGTGATTCTAAATGCAGACGAAAAGTTAAGAAAAAATGCACGAAGAAGCTAATTATTATAGTTAAGAGCCAAAAGTAATAATATTACAGAAAAGTAAATATAAGTTAATTAAAATAAAATAAAATTGAAAAAGACAAAGCAAACGCCACTGAACTCTCCAAAACATTATGAAAATATAAAGACAAAGGAATCAAACCATGAATAACTTGGTCAATTGTTTGCTAATCATTTGCATACACCAGCGGGGCCAAACGCTGCAATCTCTGCTTAGCAGAAAAACTTGCCATCTTGCAAGCTGACCAGCGCATGCTCTTGAACAAGCGATCCGAGTTTGTTTCCAAATGCCGACACCAGAACAAATTCAAATTAAAGAAAGCCTAGCCTGATTTAATATTTTTCAAATTTTATTTAATTTTAATTTTAATTCGATTTTCCGATGTTTAAACTTTTAATTTTGCAATCATTTACCCCTGTTTACGCCGTGTTTACTCATTATTGTCATGTTCCCACTCATTGTTGTCATGTTCCCACTATATCTATTCCTGCACCCCCTGATCTCCTCTATAGCCATTTTCTCGCTGTTCGTTCACGCCTTGCTACTTCCTTCCTTTACAATGTTCTTTCTCTCCCACTATCTACTGCACATTTGTAATTTGATCGCCAGTCAGTTTTTTGCAGCATCAGATACGTAAATGTTTAGTTTGATTCTAAATTCTAAATTTTGAGCCTTACAACTAGCTTGCTTACTCAAATATTTTAAATTTTTAAATTTTTAAACTTTAAATTTTCAATTTTATTTTATTTTATTTTAATTAACTTATATTTACTTTTCCATAATATTATTACTTTTGGCTCTTAACTACAATAATTAGCTTTTTTGTGCATTTTTTCTTAACTTTTCGTCTGCATTTAGAATCACCTCCTGATGAGCCCAAAAGGCGAAACAGACTGTTGAGGTTTTAATAAAATCTCTTTTGTGGCTTTTGTAATTTAATTTAATGCTCTGAGTTTTCATTGAGCTCTTTACTGACAGTCTTGCCACTTTTATTATGAGGGTCAGTCAAAAAATAATGAGCCCAAGTCTCTCCTGGCCATATTTGTTGCAATAAAATCAAAAGTCATACATCAAAAGAAAGCCCAGGGATAGGAGATCTCAGTTCTACTTTTCAATGTAATCTCCGCACTTTTCAATTCCAACTGTCCATCGATGAACAAGGGACACTATGCCAGCCTTGTAAAAGTCAGCAGGCTGCATTTTTAACCAGTTTCTTACAGCGTGCTTGACTTCTTGATCACTAGTGAAGTGCTGCCCCCTAACTCCTTCTTTCAATGGTCCAAAAAGATGATAGTCGGATGGTGCCAGGTCGGGTGAGTATGGGGGATGGGTTACTGTCGTCCATCCAAAAGAAGCAATCACTTCACGAGTTTTGAGACTGGTATGGGGCTTGGCGTTATCGTGTTGCAGCAAGACCTTAGACATGTCCAGGTGAGGTCGTACTCTTCTCAGTTTCGCTTTCAGTTTGCGTAAAGTGTCAATGTAAGCATCTGAGTTGATGGTAGTACCTTTAGGCATAAAATCTACCAATATCACTCCTTCAATGTCCCAAAACACAGTCGCCATAATTTTTCCAGCTGAACGTTGACTTTTGAATTTCTTGGCTCTTGGGGACGTGGGGTGACGCCATTCCATGGATGATCTTTTTGACAGAGGTTCATAGTGATGAACCCAGGTTTCATCTCCTGTCACTATACGGCTGAGAAAAGTTTTGTCACTTCTGTGACACTCAATAAGCTCCGAACAAGCTTCAAAACGGGCTTGCTTGTGAAAATCCAAAAGTTGCCTCGGAACCCATCTGGCGCAAACCTTTGCAAAGCCTAGCTCATTAACAATATTCACAGCACTTCCATGGCTAACTCCAACACGTTCAGCAATGTCATCAATAGTGATTCTGCGATCATCTCTAATCAATTTCTCAACCTTATCATTGTTTCCAGGATTGACTGCAGAAGATGGTCTTCCACTTCTTGGTCTGTCCTGGAGGCTACTCAAACTTGGATCATCTTCTTCGTGTTTAATCCTGGATACCCACTTTTTCACAGTGCTGTAGGCTAATGAAGCATCTCCATAAACATTTACCAATCTTTCGAAAATTTGTTTTGGTGGCTCCCCTTCCGAAACAAGAAATTCAATCACAGCTCTCTGCTTCTGACGGACATCCAGTGATGACGTCATTTCCAAAACACAATACCAAAAGTGGACACGTTGAAACAATTTTTTTTTACAATTTATCTTTAAAGCAGTAAATTTACTAAACACCCTTAAAATTTCTAGAAAAAATATGAAGGTTAAAGCAGTTAAAGTTAACAGGGCTCATTACTTTTTGACTGACCCTCGTATTATTATACATATATTGTAAATTATATTGAAAAAGTGAATCAATTGGTCTTCCTTGCAGAGTGCCCAATTTTAGAATAAGAGAGCAATATTTTAATACAAAATTTGTTTAATCACTGTTTTAAAAACTACAGTGTTGCATCTTTATTTAAATAGATTCTTTATTCTTATGCAATTAGTAAGATTCTATTCAAAAAAGATATTTGAATATATCAAACAAAATTTATTTAACTACTTTTTAAAAAACCACAACTGTCTGTTTCATTTTATGGAATTATCTGGTGGTTACTGGAAAAATGAAGAATATAATCATTAGTAATGAAAACATAGTACAGGGAGTCCTCGGGTTACAATGGTCCCGACTTACGCTGTTTCAAGGTTATGAACGCGACCCATAAAAATATAAAAAATAATATTAAGCAATGTAAACAATTGCGAACTAGTTTCTATCGCGTGGCAGATGAATATGCTTTGTGTTTGTGTCACTAAGTTTCAGTAATATGCCATTTTGGTTGTGTATGCCGGTTCTCTCTACTATAGTATTTATATTATAGTACACTACAGTATAATATGTATAGTATATCATAGTACATAGCTGGCTATAGTACAATACTTTACAGTACAGTACGTATAGAGTAAATTATTTATGATGTTCCAACTTACACTGAAATTCAGGTTACACCGCGTCTTAAGAACGGATCAACGTCATAAGTCAAGGACCCCCTGTACATTAAGTCAATCACACTTTATAAATAATTTGCAGTTCTCTGAAACATAATTTATAAGAGGTTGTTTCAAATTTTTAAATCATTTCTGAAACTAAAAATATTATTTAAGCTTTTTAAATTTTATGCTTCAAAATATGCAGTTTGTTGAACTAATCAAGCAAATAATGCAATTCCTGTGATATCATATAGGAGAAAAAAATGATTCAAAATGTAATAAATGCAAGTGCAGAGGTTATGCATTCATATTAAGGTAACCTGAATCCCCTTCTCTTACCTTAATATGAAGAAACAGACTGATTTTATTGGATAAAACAGACTGTTGTTTTTTAATAAATTTTGTATGGAATTGCTCTGATCCTTTTGTTTTTTTATAAGAACTTTTAGACTGTTTTAAAGATAAATATGAATAAGCTGATTACTTAATATGCATCTTGATAAGAGGTGCACATATAAAATAGCATATCTTTGGGATTTATGTCCAACACTGCATTTTATGTAAATATTATCATTGAGGAGGTCTTAATAGGGGCGACATGATTAAGGTCAAAAATGTTTCAAGTTGTATTGAGACAAACTATTTCAATGAGCTATAAGATATGGTAAATAAATTGCTATATTTTGAAACTAATAGTTCTTCTAAAATTAAGCTGATGGTATTGATTATCTTATTAAAAAAATTTGAAACCTTTAGTTTTTGTTATTGTAAGTGGTGAAAAAATTTTTCATTTTTGAAACATAAAAAAATTAGATATAAATATGAAACTAAAAAGGTTTTTATGCAAAAAATTGGTTTAGATTAAACATTTTGCTAATAGTATTTGACAATGATTCTTTTTACATAAACATTCTTTTATTTTTGTTCATAGAGATTATTAACCTCTGATCACCGTTTGTCTGCTCCTCCTTCAACATACCAACCTGTCACTGTCTCCATAGTTCCTCCAATAACATTTCATTTGTATGATAATCATTCAACATCAAATCAAAATCCTTCAAAGACAATATTATCCAATTTTATCAGCAAAAGTAGCCAATATAAATTAACCGATGTTTATAAAGTAGAAAGAGATAGCTGTACAAAGCACTTTGATAATTGGACTGAACATGAACAAGTGAGTATATTGGCTCCAATCTTATTTAAACTTTTTAAAACTAATAAGAATTTTTTTTGTGTGTATATTTCATTATGATCTTTTCCTTTCTATTTTTTGTAAAAAAAAATGTTTAACAAGTAGAAGTATTAATGATTTAAAATTTTTTTAACTTAAAAATGATATGCCGAAAATAAATAAAAAAAAAGTTGTTTATTTCACATCTGCAAACATTTCAACAATTTAATTGTTTTTTAATGTTTTTTCTATCATTGAGGAACTCCAACAGTCTCACTTTATATTTGTGACCAGAGGCAAAACTAGTCAGCTGATTTCAAAGTTATGCCAGCACCCGCCCCCCCCTTTTAAAATTTTTGTTGGTTTTTTTGCATGCTTATATGTAACAAACTTGCATGTTGATATGCACCAAGATTAAACTTATCAGCTGATACATTACATAACCTCTCATAGCAACTCAATTAGAAGGATGTGTTTCTGTTTTTCCCATATAAAGGATTGCAACAAACATATTTATGCCATGCTTAGTCAAGTTTTAACTTTTGTCAAACCCATTTTAAGTCATTTTTCATTTAAATATTTTCTCATCTTGGTGACAGAGAGCTGTGGTTGGGCATCACTGGTCTACACACTAGATCAGTGGTTCCCAACCTTTTCCATCTGTTAGAGGCACATTATTGTCCCATGGCACAAGTAGTGTGCCTCTAATGAATTGCCTCTAATGAAGAAACACTGCACTAGATGATCCCCGGTGATCATGGTTTGAATCCTGTTATGTAACAATTGTAATTTCGACACTGACAAGCTTTGGTTAGGTTGTTGTTCCTTAATGCCATTCCTGTCTTGATGATCTTGTAAAATTAAGCAACATAACTTATGAAGGAAAACAATACAAAATGTTTTACTTTTGATCCAATGCTTGAAGGGTTTGTTGCACAGCATATAAATATTAAGTTTCACTTGTGGACAACATGCCCAATGCCTTTGTGCAACAAAGAAAAGCTCAACCAATAGGGATGCACTATTATGGAAGTTGGTCGATAATAATCAATATGTTTCAAAAAAGTGCTGATCTCAAAAAAAAGGTCTTCACTTTAAATCTATCTCTGATTTTTCAGTTTTCATCCCATCTATAATAGTGATTCCTACATCAATATTGGCAAAATATGTTTGATATCATTACCTTACCAATAATATCAGTGCATCTCTAGAATGCTTAAGTTAGTTGAAAATGTTTGTTTTTATTTTGTTTTTTGTTTTAATAATGTTGATAAATAAATTCAGAAATGCTAAATCCAATGTGACTACTTTCAGTAACAGTTTTATAGTACAAGTAACCTATTGTTTAGAAAAGACTTATAAAATTGTAAATAAAAAATTTTATAGTGAATTTTTGTGAAATACAAACATGCCATCTTGCATTCCCTTTTTTATGGCTTATAATATTAAGCACATTGTGTATTTCAAATGATAACACTGTTCAACAAAAAAAATTTAGTAGCTCAGAATTTTTTGCTGGTCTTGACTATATTTTGGGTGCTGAATTCAAATCTGTATTTAGTTTTTCTCTATGATGTCAAGTTTTTGAGATACAATGATAAGAGTTGTGACATAAACATTGTTTTTGCTTATCAGTTCAGTTAAAGTTGAATGATTAAATTGGATAAGTATGTGTAATAACATAAGTTAAAAGTTCACTGCCACTCACAAAGCAATACATGTTTTGCACTGTTTCTGCAAAAACGAAAAGTTATCTACCATCATACTAGCATTACGTTTTCTTTCACAGCATTTTTTCACAACTGCAGTTTCCTGTTAAAATCTTTTCATCATGTTTATCATTCACAGCACCCAAATTCTCTGGAAAGAATACAAAAAGTCCAACTTTAAATTTATTCTACTACAAACACATCTGAAAGCTTTTATTTTTCCAACAATTTTGATTTAATTTTCAGCTCTACAGTTTTCAAGAAACCTGTCTGCAACAAACTTAAATGTGTTTCAAGTTTTCAATTCTTCTGCATTAAGATGTTTGAAAAAATTTTTACTGGCAAAAAATTTTTAATTTCGTTATCAATAAAATCCAAGCACTCAATTAAGCATCATTTTTGTAAGACCAAAGTTTTTCTGAAATAAGAGATATAACTTTTGAATTTCCATAAATCATTCAAATTTAAGAGTAGGCCTACAAAAGAGCATTAAATGACAGCTTCGTTGTCTCATAAGGTTCTTTTAGTTGTACTGGATTTACTATAGGTATGGACGGGTGCATAATATGATTATACAAAATCACTGCTTTTAGACTTGCTTTGCTTAAATCAATAAATAATCTCCAATCATATCACACTAACTCTACATATCACACTAACATACCCTAACTCTACCATTAAGCCATCAACATCTTTACGGAAGCCCAAACTATTATAGGAGTCAAAGAATGAACTGAGTTATTTATTGAGATGATGAAGCCATAAAATTTTACTTCCTTTAATTAAGTTTTATTGTTTTAGACATGACCCCAAAATTTCTGCTTTGTATTTTGGCAATGCCAGGTCTCTAACAAGATTGTTCAAGATAATTTGATTTATGAAAACTGCAATGTTTGAACTAATTGCAACATGTTCCAAACCACTTGACATAGTCTTGCTCGAACTATCAGGTTCAGATGAAGACTCTGATTGCTCAAAAACTTCTGGAGTGGGAGCTTTAAAAATTGGAATGTCAGTGTCCCTGATATAAAAATAGGGCTAACAAAAAAACAAAAACTTAAGTTTTTACTTGCCTTTTTTCAACAATGTTTGAAAATTGGTAGCACCTTTTGGCTTTTAGATATTGAGCTTTAGGCTCATTTCCACTACGAGTGTGAAATCAGGGCTGCGAACTCGAACTCAAACTCAAAAAACTCGGCAATTTTGGCCAAACTCGAACTCAAAAAATAAAAATTTCTGAACTCGAACTTGAACTCGAACTCGAAAAAAGTTTGTGGAGTTTGAGTTCATTTAATGAGTAAATTTGACTATAATATTTCTCAGTGATGGTGCCCAATTATAATTTGCTCCTCTTTTATTTTGTTTAATAATAGATTAAAATTGGTAACATTGCTCATTTTTTTGCGGTTGAATTATCGTCTTAATTTTATTCTGACTGTATTTTTTCAACTCTATTTTGTGAACTCGAACTCGAACTCAAAAAATTGAAATTTAAAGAACTCGAACTCGGACTTGCAATTTTTTTGTGAACTCGAACTCAAACTTGAACTCGATTAAAAATGCTTCAAGTTTGCAGCCCTGCATGAAATGGAGCATTATTTGTTTGTTTTATTGATTTTTATGCTTCTTTCCTTGCTTAAAATGGCAAAAAGTACTAAGCAAAGCAAAAAAATCAATTAAGAAACAAAGAACACTCCATTTCACGCTTGCAGTGGAAATAAACTTCAAACCTGCAGAAAAAATGCCACCAACGAGATACATGACGCCATGTTGAAAAACACAATGGTGCAAAGCATAGCTCACAGAGCTTACTAAACTAGGTGGTTGTTTTAAAAAAAAGCAAGGGGGTGTGGGGGGCTTTGCCTCCCATTTTTGAAAATATATTGAAATTGTGTCAGCCCCTTTTTTTGAGTCTGGTTGCACCCCTGTATCCAATAACGCACACAAGGAGCATTTTAAATTAACAAAGTGCTGAGTTGGAATTTTAAGGTTAATCTTTTTTTGGCCTTTCCCTTTCATCAGGGGTTGCCACAGCATATGATATTTCTCTACGGTGTTCTGTTTTCAATGTCCTTCTCCCTCACACCAACTTCTCCCATATTCTCCTTCACTACATCCAAAAATCTTCTTTTTAGCCTCCCCTTTTTCCTCTTTGTAACTTCATTTCCATCACTCTTCTTCATACATACTCTTACATACTGGTCTCTCCTCATGACATGTCCATACCACCTCAGCCTGCCCTCCCTCATCTTCATTCCTAACCATTCTACCTTAACTGTATCCCTGATGTACTCATTTCTAATCTTATCTTTTCTCATCACTTCCATAGCATTCTAGTCTCCACTCTACTTCTTCCGCCACCATCTCAAGTCCATACACCACTGCTGGTCTCTTTACAAATCACAATATCATCAGCAAACAGCATCTTCTATGGTAGTTCTCTCCTTACTTCGTTTGTTAGCCTGTCCGTAATCACAGCAAACAGAAACACTTAATGCTGATCCCTGGTGCAGTCTGACCTTGACCTTGAAACTTTCTGTAGTTCCTACTGCACACTTCACCACTGTTTCGCTTCCCTCGTACATATCCTGTACAAGTCGCACATACTTTTCCACTATTCCTGATTTTCTCATACAGTACCACAGCTCTTCCCACGGAATTCTGTCATAAGCTTTCTCTAGGTCCGCAAATACACAATGTAGCTCTGTTTAACCTTTACTGTACTTTTCCATCAACATTCTCAAGGCAAACATGGCATCGGTGGTTCCCATTCCTGGCATAAATCCATACTTACTGATCTCTGCACTATCCCTTAGCCTGGCTTCAATAATTTTTGTAATTAAGGTTAATAATGACTGACATAAAAATTTAGGATTTCACAAACAGGTATCTCAATTTTTACCTACTATAATCATAACTCAAAAACTAGGAGTGATGGAAAAAAACTTGTGAATATGGATTCAACACTCCAAAATTATCCAAAACCATTCTTAATTTATCAGCTATAAAAATTTTGTTGAACATTGTAATTCAGCCTGCTAGGTGCACCCAAATTTGGAAAAAAAGATACACTCAAATCCAGTTTATTGCATATTGGATAATTACATAATCCATTTTATCGCATAAGAATCCTAAATCTAAACCACAGCTAATCATTTATTAAAAAAATATTTCAGATAATCGCATAGCAGTTTATTGAATAATCCACTTAATTGAATATAATTGTAAACAATTATTCAATTATCTAACAAAAGGTTGCAAAATTTCAGCAACAAAAACATGATTGTTTCAAAGTTTTAACAGCAACAAACTGTTCCAATGTACAAAACAAAATCGCTGATTGCCCATGGCTGTCATTTCGTACAAAAACATTGGCTATCATTTTACAATTAACTCTTTGAGACCAAGAAACACAATACATAATGTAACAATGTGATATCATTAAAAATGTAATGATTTTGCTCACCAGGCATTAATATAGCTAAAAAATTCTAAATGTTCTTCTGGTGATAACACTGCACCAAAAATTAGTAAGGGATTTTTATTTAAACTGATGTTTCATCGGTCCGAAATCAACTGACATCTTCAGAAATAAAATGTTTATAGTAATAACTGCTAAAAGCTCATCTTCACTAACCATAGAAATGTGCCCAACGTCAAACAGCAGGTGGTTCACTTCAATGATTGCTACAGCAAAAGAGTAATAAACAACAAAGCATAATGATCACTGAAGAAACCAATCAACCCCAAGCTGTTGCACCCAGAAATAGTATAAATGAGCCAAGAACATTTTAATTTAAACAATTCGCACTGTTTTTGCTTTATTTAAGTTTTATACAGTTCACAAGACAGTGCAAATTTTAAAATTTAAAATGAATGAAGCAGGAACAAGCAAGCAAGTAAATAAGATTTATCATTAACTAACAAAATTCTTGTCATTGATGTACTTGACAAAAAAACATCGCAAAGTGCAGTCACAAAAAAATTTGGAATATTGCAATCACAGGTGTTGCGAATTCTAAAATCAAAAGAAAAACTTTTGTCTGCTCATCGTAGCAACATAAATCCAACTCATAAAAGGACAAGAAAAAGCACCCAAAAAGAAGTTAAGGATGCCTTATCACAATGGTTTAAACAAGCAAAAAGTAGGAGTCTTGTAGTCACTGGCCCAATGTTACATGAAAAAACAAAAGATTTGGGAAAAATAATGAAGGTAGATTTTGATCCATCACTGAGCTGGGTCACTTGGTGATAAGAGAGAAATTTAATCATTTTTAAGCATAAGCATGGTAAGAAACAAGACCATAATTCTGAAGCGGCTGAAAATTGAATTGTGTCAGTGTGGCCAAAAATACAAGAGCGTTATTCTGCCTCAAAAATTTACAACTGTGATGAGATGGGGCTTTACTTTTGTGCTCTACCAGAGGGAACTTTGTGCTTTAAAATAAAAAACTCTTTGGTAGCAAGAAATCAAAAGAGCAATTTACCATCTTACTTACTGCCAACATGGATGATTCAGACAAGCTACAGCTGTTTGTCATTGAAAAATCTGCTAATCCATGCTGCTTTAGAAGAATTAAGAAACTCATGATAACTTACAAATCCAATAAAAATTCTTGGATGACTGCAACACTCTTTCAAGAGCGGTTACAATAGTTTAATGCTTGATTGCAGAAACAAAGAAAAAAATTTTGTTTACTATTGGACAATTGTTCTGCCCACAAAATTGAAGGTAATAAGTTTTAGTGCATTGAACTCATATTTTTGCCACTGAATGCAACATCGTCTATTCAACTACTTGATCAGGGGATCATTAAAAACTTCAAACACTACTACTGCAGTCGAATGTTACTGAAAATTGTGTTGACAATTGATGCAGATGAAAACAGCATGGCAACAGAAGTGGCTCATTCTATTTCTGCATTAGATGCAGAGTGCTGCATGCATGCATGCATGCAAGCATTGTTCCATGCAGAGTGCTGCATGGAAAGATGTGTCTGCTGACACTATTCGAAACTGCTTTTTCCGTAGTCTGACACCAACTGTACCTGATAGCCTTTTCTTGGATTTCCCTTGGATGAAGTTCCTGCCTCATTTAGCCAAGAAATATGTGCACAATATGTTGACCTTGATGATGTTCTTGAAATAACAGGACTTCAAGATGATGCTGAGATTTGCAAAGAAGTTTTACAAAACAAACAAGCTGTAAATGACACTACTAATAAAGAAAACTCTGCTGACGCAACTACTGTGATTCTGCCAAAAAATAAAGAAGTGCTACACACACTTGAAATAATTAGGCAACGACTGCAATTTGAAGGGGAGAATATGGACACATTTCTATGACTAGAAAGACAAATGCAAGATAGCATGCATAATTAAATTAAATAAACAACAATCGCGCAGTATTTTGCTTGAAAACCTTTATTTGTGTCTTTTTGTTTACTTTTTGAGCAAAATGTACAGCAGCAAGCAAATTAGTTTAGACACTTTTTAAATTTTTTAAAAATTAATATTTAATTAAAGAAATTTTAATATAAATTTTGACTATTTATATTTTTATAAATACTTTTTTACACTCTTTCATTTTATGCAAGTTTTAATAGACAACTCTCAATATTAAAACTTATTTTTAACTTCAAAATTTTTTTTAAATATTTAGTGCAAGCAAATTAGTTCAGACAGTTTAATTTTATTGCAAAAATAAGTCAAAATTAATAGCTAGATGGATATCCGAATCTATTAATCACTTTCATTCTTTTTGGCATTGAAATGATGAGATTATCACAAATTTCTTGAAAAAGTCCATTCCATTTTTGAGCAAAATTTTTGTACAATTGATTGGTGTTGGTGCACTTTTTCTTGGCTAATCTTTGTTTTACTATGGCCCAAATATTTTCAATGGGGTTCAAGTCTGGGGATTGTGCCGGCCAATCAATAGTCTTGAACCTGTTTTTCTTGAGCCACATTTTGACCTTTTTGGCTGTATGCACCAGGCTATTGTCCTGCTGGAAATAAAAATTGCGTGGCATATTTTCTTTGACAAATGGCTTGACTCTCTTCCAGCATGCTGATGTACTTGTCTGAGTTGAAAGTGTTTTTTACTTGCACAATCGGACCAGTGCCATTATGTCTGAAGGAACCCCAGACGAGGATCGAACCACCTCCTGCTTGCAACTGGCCCTTGATGAATTGAGGGTTGAATCTTTCATTCTTGAAGCACCTTATATACAGTTTGCCATCAGATCCAACCAAATTTACTTTAGTTTCATCTGTAAAAAGCACTTTTTTCCAATCTTCAACACCCCAATGCTCATGATCTGTTGCAAAAGACAATCGTTTTTTTCAATTTTTGAGAGAGACTAATGGCTTTTTGTAAGCCAGTCTTGCTTTGAGCCCAAATTCTATGAAGCGTTTTCTGACTGTCCAAACTGACACCATGGTGCCTCTCCACTGGTTTATGTCTCTGCATATATCCACAGCAGTTCTTCGATCTGATGAAGATTGGCACCTTAAGTATCTATTCAATCTTTCATCAGTTTTGCACTTTCTGCCTGGCCTGTTTCTTTCTCTGACGTCTCCTGTTTGTTTGAACAATTTCCAAGTATCAAAAATAGTAGATTTGGCCACATTTAATTGTTGTGCAATCTTTCTAATTGACCAATTTTGTTGGTGAAACTTGATAATTTTAAGATGCGTATTTGGGCTCAAACTGCGTCCTTGAGGCATCAAATTTAATCAAAAACTAATAAAAATAAGCAAATGTTAATCTTTTTGGAAGTTAATTGCAAAAAAAATTTGAAAGATTAAATTAACTCTTTTACAGCGGGAGTCACAATATGTGACAAGTCACGTGACCTCAGGTGAGCAGAAAAACTAATTAGGCAAACTTTTCTAGGTCAAAACTTTCTGAAAAACCTTTGAAGTTAATTGTTTACGTCATTCTTCTTGAATAAACCCTTATTTGGTACTGCTAGTGGACAAAAGCCCCATTGTGAAAAAGTTTAAATGTTGTGAAATGAAAAATGACAAGTTGTCCAAACTATTATGCCCCAGTCAATTATTGCATATGAGTAGTCTACACAGTGCATCATTCTTTGTCTCCTTTGTCACCTTTATTGACACACATCAAAAGAATGAGCGTGAAAAACTCTACATGATTATATAGTGTCATTGTTTGAAACCGATTCATATTTTTATAATACCCAATTAAAGATTATTTAATCAAGTGTCCGAACTAATATGCTTGCTACTGTATGACTTTTAGACATTATTATGCGTGATAACCATGATGATTCAGTTCGATTTCACACTTTCGCATAAACACATAATTTGATTAATCACGTAAAAAGGCTTGGAAAATTGACTATGCAATTAAAACCATGACGATTCAGTTCGATTTCACACTTTCGCATAAACACATAATTTGATTAATCACGTAAAAAGGCTTGGAAAATTGACTATGCAATTAACCGGATTTGACTATATTATACTATTGTAGTTTAGCCTGAAAAAAATTATATTTGTTGTAGTTCATCCTAAACAAGTTTTAATTTTTTTAAAGTCAATATTTTATTTAAAAGGAAAGAGTTGTTAGCCCTGAATTGATAATGTTGTGTTGATTTAGCTTTTGTACATGCAGTAGTTGGATATCATTTGCAGTTGAAACTTTTTGTTTATCAGTAAAAACAAAAATCAATAATGAGGATCAATGTTATTTGGTTTGTTATGTATTTTGTTTTTTATCTCTTATATAATTATACAAATTTATTTACTTGCTGCAAAACATTTACAAAATAAACACCTAATATATAATTTAGATTAAATGTAGCAACAAGGTGACTGTAGGTTGACTGCAAGCCCTTCAATTCAAGCAGCCACCTTAAAAAATATCTGGTTTGCCTAATTTTTTAGAAAAAATTGATTATGATAAAATGATTTTAGAACCTTTAATTAAAATAGATTAACCATTGTTATTGTTTAAAATTGCCAAAAAGTAACTGAACTGAATTTTTTACTGCTTTATTTAAGGTGACTTTTTTTGGTCTTAATCTCAAAAATTTATGTTAAACAGTCTACATTGTAAAGTAACAAACAAATAATAGTTTGCCACAATAAATAGATAATTTTTTCTTGATATTTCATAAAATTAGATAGTTGAAAAAAAGTTAGATTTATAAAAACAACTTCTAAAAACTAATAAATCCAAAATAAGCACAAAATGGTTACTCTAAATTCAGAATTTTTGTTTATATTTTAAATAAGCTAATTTTCATCATCTTCCATTCATCTGTTAAAAACTGGACTTCATCCTGAAATACCAGGGTGGTCCAGTTGTCTGCAGCAGCGCTGCCACTTAGTCATAAGCTTCTTTTCATGTTTTCCACTATTTTCTTTTCGCAAAGTTTTCTTGTTAAACTTTCCACATTCATTCTCTCAAGATGTCCCAACCATCTTAGATGATGCCCTCTTAAATGTTCTTCAATATGCTCAACATTGGTCTCCCTTTTTAACACACTGGTTGAGATCTAATTTTTATATCTGATTTATTGCACCTCAAATTTTTAATCACCAATATTTTAAAAGTTCTACTGAAACAAAAAAGGGATTTGTCTAAAATTCAGCAAAGCATCAAAGAAAAAAAATTACGGCAATTTGTCAACAATATCAATGACATTATTCAGATGTGCATATTCTAAAAGCCAAATCCTTTTTAACCCATTTCTAAACAATTAATTCAGTTGATTTAACAGTTAAACTGTTTTATATGGAAGAATCAACAAAAAATTTAATATGCTAGGCCAGTGGTGTACTTGCAAATATCAAAATATTTTTACATTTGTTAAGACTCCTATTGGCAAAAAATTAACGGAAATAAAAAATTTATTTGCTTTAAAATGTATTTTGATTATATATTAACAAGACTAAAATCATTATTTAAGAGGTTTACAAGAAGGAAAATGATTTTCACAACTTAACATGGTTTTGTTTTAGGTTGATTTTGTGCAGCATTTGATTTCACGTATGTGTCATCACCAACATGGACAAGTCAATTCTTTTCTTAAACCAATGTTGCAACGCGACTTTATCACTGCACTACCAGGTTGTGATAATTTAAGAGCTATCCTGCTTCATTTTTTCTTTTATGTGATATGAATGTAGTTGTTTGTGTTTTGGCTTAAAAAAAGATTGTCAAATGCATATTACATCTGGATGTATTAGTTTATTTGCTGTTTTTAAGCTTAGCAAGATTAATAAAATTGTGGTAAATTTGATATTATTGTAAAACAATTTTTAGTTAAAAACTATTAATATGGATATAAATGTGTAAGTTTATTACATATCTAGTTTGTCAGTTTGCGCTTGCATAATAGTTTAAGCTTAATTTGTTAAAAAACCCAGTGGATCTGTTCAACCCTATTGGATGAAGATTTTAGGACGATTCTTGTGAAACGCATCTCAATTAAAATTTTTTTTTTTTCAATAAGGGAGACAAGAATCAGTCCAAATTTATTAAAAACTTATTTATTTAAAATTTAAAATCGATTTCAATCAAAAGATCATCATCAGTTAACGATTCTATTAAGTCTGTGAAATTTTAAGAATAAAAATTAATAGAAAATTATTGAAAATTATTGATTAATGATTAAATTTAGTAAATGTCATAGAATAAAATAAAATGTACTCACTTAACAAAACAATTCTTTTCAAATAGTAAAGTAAAAACTTACTGTCAAAATTGTAAACTGCTAGTGCCAATTAAATTAAATGAATTATACAATAGTAAACATTAAGAAAAACAGCTGATTGCATATTAATAAAGGCGATTGTGACGTGTGAAGAGTCAAAAGTTGAAATACAAAATTTCGTAACAAAATTTTGTATTTCAACTTTTGACTCTTCACACGTCACAATCGCCTTTATTAATATGCAATCAGCTGTTTTTCTTAATGTTTACTATTGTATAATTCATTTAATTTAATTGGCACTAGCAGTTT
The DNA here is from genome assembly GCA_963680785.1 of Diplosoma virens. NCBI lineage: Eukaryota > Metazoa > Chordata > Ascidiacea > Aplousobranchia > Didemnidae > Diplosoma > Diplosoma virens. The sequence goes on along the minus strand of OY796896.1, from coordinate 39,647,805 downwards.
ACAATTTTGACAGTAAGTTTTTACTTTACTATTTGAAAAGAATTGTTTTGTTAAGTGAGTACATTTTATTTTATTCTATGACATTTACTAAATTTAATCATTAATCAATAATTTTCAATAATTTTCTATTAATTTTTATTCTTAAAATTTCACAGACTTAATAGAATCGTTAACTGATGATGATCTTTTGATCGAAATCGATTTTAAATTTTAAATAAATAAGTTTTTAATAAATTTGGACTGATTCTTGTCTCCCTTATTGAAAAAAAAAAAAATTTTAATTGCATAATAGTTTATTTTAAATAATTTTATTTTGTACTTATGGTTCTTACTGTTCCCCCAATCCATTATTACAAAAATGGTAAAATCTGAACCCACTTTGTTATTAAATCTTAGAATGGCAACCAAAGTGGAAACACTCATCTTCTAATTTTTAAACTGTAGACTTCTTTTTTTATTATGTCTTGGAATAATTGACATCGAATATAAAGTACCTTGAAGTATTTAGTAGATAAAAGGTAAAAGTATGTTGTTTGCAAGAATGCTGGTGGAAGAGTTAAAAAGTGGTTAAATTTGTCAGATTTAATTTTCTGGCTGGACTTTTTTTTGTACAGCTATATTGGCCTCTGTGCTAACAAAGCTGCCATTGCAGGTAAGAAGTGTTATCTCATTGAGAGATTTGTTGTGTAGTGCCTTGTCATCGTCATTTGGAAGGGTATTCACTCCAGGTCAGACACAAACAGGACTAAGGCTGAAGGTTTATCCTTTTACTACCCCTGGCTGCTCTACTGCCAGGATCAGATTCTGGCATTGATGTTGTTGAGCCAGCATTAAGTTTCATCATCTAAAACCATCAGACCTCATGCTCCATGTGATCCCCAATGCATTGGGTATGCTATTAGGATGTGGTCAGCAGTTTGTTCAATAACACCACACTTGCAATGTGGTGAAGGAGCGAGACTCCATTTGTGCATTAAGCAATGGAATTGCCCAACACAGACAATTAAGCTTGACTGAAGTTGTTTGGGGCAACCTCATCCCAACAGGCCTGGCACTGGTCCTGGGTATGAAAACATGGAGTCTGTGTGTATTCTCACAGTACTCCACATTCCATTTATAATTTGTCCCCTGAAAAGCCCAGATGCCAAGTCCAGCAAGGTTGTTTAATATATTCCATGGAGATGGCACAAATGGGCATCTAGATCTGAGTCTTTCTTGCCATGCATCTGAGAATCCACTTAAAAGACCATACAAGATATGATCAGGGTCCAAAGATCCATGGTAAGCCAAGGAGAGTGTCACTCATAGTTGGCAAAGCTTAGCTGAATGGATGCCTGAAAGTATGGGTAAGTGGTCTGTTGGAGTGGGACACAGACATCCAATAACTATGTGAAAAGCTTATTCAAGATACTGTCAATGAGGTGAGTGTGAGTGCTTCAACACCAGACTGGTGTGCAATACTCAGCTGTTGACTAGACCAGAGATAGGACAGCTGTGCACAGTGCTTTCGCACCAGCACCCATCCTGAGTCTATAAGTCACCTCAGCAGTGTGACACACAAAGATAGTTTTTTATGTTATACCACTAGATGGTGATAAAGTGTGAGCAATCTGTGCATTTTTACTCCAAAATAAGAAGAGGTTGGACAGAACAGTAAAAGTCCATTGTTGTTGTACACTTTAAGCTCATGTTTGGCCTCAGTTATTTAAATGAAAGGCACCATCTTAGTGTGACTAAGCTTCAACTGTCAATTCTGAAAATATGCTAAAACTGAATGTCTTGACTTAAGTCCCTCCAAGTCCTTCCAGTTCCAAAAGAGTGTAACAATGCTAGATTATTTGCATAAACAAACTTTTTGTAAATCATGGAGGGCAGATCATAATGTTGAAAAGGAAGAGAGCCAATATTGATCTCTGAGGAACACTGGATGTAGCCTCCTTCGCTTGCTGTCACAGGTAGTAAGGGTGAACCTTTGGTTTTTTAAAGCTCAAGAATCATTCTGACCATGTGCTCACCCAGCAGAAGCCTCTGCAGCTTGCAGGTAAGACCATGGTGCTAGACACCAGCCTGTTTAGCTTTAAAAAGAATCCTTGATATTTTGCATTCACAGAATGACTTGATCCACAGTTGACTTCTTGTGTCAAAACCCAGCCTGCTCTTTGGAGAGCAGTGGATCAATAATTGGCTTGACATGGGCATAAATAAGCCTCTCAAGGATCTTGTAGGGGACACAGAGCAGAGATATTGGTTGATAATTCTTTTGGTCCCCAACAAGCTTCATCGGTTTTGGGATCATAAGTACAAGTGCTTTTCTCCAGATCTTGGAAATTATGAGTTAGTGCAAGCAAGAAGAAAGGAAGTCACATAACCAAAACTTCAAAGCAGCTCCAGCATGGATTATAAGCTCTGGACAGATGGAATCAGGGCCCAGGTTTTTATCTGGTTTTAAGTGTTGGAGGGCAGCAATGAATTTTCTTTGTTAGGAAGTGTCAGAAATATTCACTAGTGTTGTGGCTCTCCAAAGGTCAGACACTTCTTGAGAAACAAGTCAAGATGACTTGCAGTCAACAGCTTTTTATCTCTTATATCTGACTAGCTGAGATGCAATAGCTTCAGCCAAAACAGGACAATGACAAGGAGAGTGTTGTGACCAATCTGTAAGGTTGTTCAAAATACTCCATGCTTTACCACTAGAGTGTGAAAAGTTGATGCTCCAAACTGCTTCAGACAATCAATCCCTCTGCTTCTTGTCAAGTTTGGCAAGTAAAGCTGTAGCAGCCAAACATAAGTCATCTCCCTGAGGAGATTGCAGAAAAGTTCTATAGAGGGTGTAACGGTAAACAGCACTGAAGTTGCCAATTGCCGCAAAGTGAAATGTCGATTAACACGCTTCTGGCTTCGATAAATAAAAGGACAATAATAACCAAGAAATATTTTAATAGAAAATAAGTAATTAACTGAAGCATTGAAAACGAAAGTGAAAGTGGTAATCGAGCAGTTCACGTCAGTGCTGACTCACGGGGAAACGAGAATTACCCAAAACTGCACTAAGTCTAATCAGACTTCAACCAGACAAACACTGCAGCTGGTCACCTCACAAATTGAGAAGTGTAACTAGAACTCACAAAACCAGCTCTAAAATGAACGCACTGCAGACACAAATTATGCTCCAAGATGAGATTAACTAAAAATAAAGCATAAAACGAAAAAGGCGCTGGCAGCAAGTGCATGCGCCAATTATGAACAGAAACTCAGGAGAAATACAGGGTGATTCAGCAAATTGTGCACAAATAAAAACTCATCTTTCAGACTTATAATTAGGTCAAATGAAACTGTGAAGATAGTAAATTTAATAAGCTTTCAGAAAATATACAAGTTATTCAATATAACCCCCTTTGTTTTTGATTACTTTCCGAAGTCGTGGCAGAACCTGGGCACATGTGGCACGTACCACTTCTGGGTCAATTTCGTCCCATGCCAATGTCAATTTTCGCTTTAGAGAGTCCAGATTTGGATGAGAAGTACGGCAGGCTTTTGTCTCTAAAATAGACCATAACCCAAAATCCGTAGGGTTCAAGTCTGGTGAAGACGGCGGCCAAAGCTATTTCTCCCAAAAATCTTTGAAATTGCATCGACAAGAAGCTTGAACTGAGTTGGCCGTGTGGGAGGTTGCACCGTCCTGTTGAAGAGTAACTCCTTGTTCTCCGACTACTTCTTGGACTCAGGGAAGGACTTTCTCCTCCAGCATTCGCCTATAGACGGTCTGGTTTATCTTGACCCCTTCTTCAATGAATATGAGAGGAGTTTTCAGCCCTTTTGATTTTGCACCTGCCCATACCATTATGGAGGTGGGTTTTTGTCTTCTGAAAGAGCTGTGACACTCAACTGGGACCATGTTTATGTCTGGAAGCCAAATCCTGTCATTTTGATGGTTATGGACAGCTTGAACAGTGAAAAGTTTTTTGTCTGTCCATAAAACTTGAGGCTGCGTGCCATCGACAAGTTTCTTGACCAAAACCTTTGCTCTATCGAGCCTTTTCTTCTTAGTGGCCTCCGACAAGAGATGTCTTTTGGTGAACTTGTATGGGTAGATTTTAAATTTTAACTCTTAAATAATAAGAAACTGAAATGTTAATAATTGAAAGTTAATAATGGACGAAATACATGTACATAAAACTAAAAAAAGTATTTGTGCACACTTCGCTGAATCACCCTGTAAAGTAAACACATGCGTTGGTAATTTTCTACAGAGGGATTTACACTTTGCATCCCAACACAAAATATAATTGTTTCAATAACTGTACAGGGTGGTCTTTTTGGCTGCTTTCTTGATGAGATTACAAAAGTCCTGGTAAGATGCATCCACATCAAGTGAATCAGGTGGTAAGAAAGTCTTTGCAAATTTATTTGTCCAAGCAATGTAGTGACTCCATTTGACCTTGTGGAAGTTCCATCACTAAACAGGCATGTTTGGCACTTATAAAACAAACCTTAGTGGTGTGATAAGCAAAGTTAATGTTGTGACCTGGGAAACTTTTCAAAAACATGTCCATCAGCTAAGCAACTGTAAGGTGGGATGGGACGATTTGGCCCAGCTGTTTTGGTGCCAGCCATTGTGGCAGTGTGTTGTTTTCTTATTCGTAAAATCTTGAAAAGGTTTAGGGGTTAGGTTAGGGTTAGGGTGATTGATTATACTGTTTTATTCAAACCTTCCTGCTAGTTTCAAATAGACTGGCACCAAAACGGCCCTTCCAAAACAGCAGCACCAAAACAGCTTCGCCAAATAGTCCCCTACCCACTGTAAGGATCTATGCCAGCAAAAGCTTGATCTGGATGGTGCCAGTGTTCCAGTGTCCAAAGTAAAAGCTGACAGCATCCATGGCATTGTAAAAGAGAGCAAAACTATTAATATTTGCCCAGCCAGCCAAGCACTCACCATTCATCATAACCCCAATCAATGTGGCGACTGTTGAAATCACTGGCCTAAAGACATGGGTAAGGAAACAGTGGGAGTTGAGGGATTGCAGTTGCATTGGTGGAGGTTGGTAGACGTTGACTATTTTATAACCATCAACCTCCATGCACAGCTATTCAATCTCTGATGTTGGTGAAGATTGGTCCAAAACCATATACCTTAGTCACTTGTGGACAAACGTGGCAAGTGCCAGACAAGCTTTCCTATTGTCGTAGGTGTATTATGCAAAAAAGGTTTGTCAATAAAGTTACAAGTGCTTGTATATAAAAGGTATATCAGAAGTTATGGAGCAGAGTGGTGGCCAATAAAGGTAAACAATATGAGGAGAATGGAGTCCATCCAAATAAGAATGCTTTAAATGATATGTGACAAGACACTGAAAGATGGTGAAAAGCAAGTTATACTAATGTTGACTTTGCTGAAACAATGAAGTAATTTTTTTTTAATTCGAAAATTGAGGTGGTTTGGGATGTTAAAAGTATGACAAAGAAAAGCTCCAGTGATGTCTATAAGAATTACAATTAAAGTTAAGAAGAAAGGAAGATGATGGATGAAGGTTGTTGAAGAAAATGCCTGTTCTTGTCACTATTCTTTCTCATGTATTCATCCATAACCTCCATACATTGTTTCTTAGGGTTATATTAACATAAATCAACTAAAAAAACAAGGTTTTACAATCCTCGCAATATATTTTTTAATAAGCATTAATTTTTTTATTTAGTTTGCATTATAAAAAGTATTTGAATCTATTATGCACCTAATTTGATCAGCTGGTCTCAAATTCAAACTGCATTGAAAACTTTTAGTTTTTTATCATCATCATCATTTTTGGGTAAAACATTGTATTTCCTTTTGCCAGTTTGTCCATTTTGGTTTGCAGAGGCAGCAGCTTGAGTTGAAATCCAAGTATCCCGATTTCCTGCAACTAGTGGTGATTTTGCTGGTGAAATTCCAAGATATGACCAGGCCAAGTCTTCAACATAATTTACCAGTGTGATGGATCACCCTCTAGGCGTTTTGCAACTCAGAAGAGCATTCATTAGTTGCTTTGGTGCTTGTTTGTGGGACATTTGTATCACATAGCCATATCAGCAGAGTTGTAATCGCTCCATGCCAAGTAGCAGCAGTTTAATGTTGAGAGATTGACAAATGTCAGTGCTTTTAACTTTGTCAAGTGGGAATAAACCTGTGACTTTTTGCAAGAAACCCATTTCAGCTGCCTCTACTCGGGATCTCACTCTTTCAGTCATTACCCAACACTCACAACCACAGGTGAGGATATCAACAAAAACTGATCTGAAAACAAAAAGCTTTGCTCTTGCACACAGCTCTCGTTTCAGTACAACTGATCATTAAAGCTAGTGCATTAGTGCACTTGCTTTTCAAATACATGTGTCCAGTTTGTTGTCCTGTCTATCATCACTCACGAATGTGACTCCAAGATATTTAAAGTTTTCTGTCTGCTGGAAAGTGACTTCCATTATATTTGAAAAGAACAATGAACAAGGTGCCTGGCATGCACATAATCTCAGTTTTAGCCATACTAATTTTTATCCCAGGATCCAAGCATGCATCAGAAAACCAATCAAGTGCATATTGGAGATTACTTTACATTCCCCCAAGGCGACAACACAACTGAAGGAACTGTCTCTGTCTATCTTGTCCATGTATATAATGAACACAGCCCTGTCATAGTCCAACACTGACATTAAAAGGCTTTGTTTTCATGCCATTGACATGAACACAAGTTCTGACTGTTTGTACAATGATTTGATAGCAGCTAATAGCTGACCTCTCATGTCATACTCCAGCAGTACTGCCCACAGCTTGTCTCTTGGAACATGGTCATATGCTTTTTTAAGGTCAACAAAGCATTTATACACCTCTTTGGTATATTCCCATGATTTCTCAAAAACTTGCTTGATCTGCCAAGATGAAATCTGCATTGTCTAGTCTGAAGTTGAGATTCAACTATTTCATGGCATCTCTTTTAAGGCACTTTGCATAGACTTTTCTAAAAAGACTTAACAAAGAAAGGCCATTATAGTTAGTGCACTTTTTCTTATCTCTTTTTTTGTGAATAGATATCAACACACTGGTCTGCCATTGCTTCAGTGCCTAACCAGTTTTCCAAGCTACTTGGAACACTCAAGTAAGCCAACAAACCCCAAAGTTGTTCATTGCTTTTAACATTTAAAGTCGAATATCATCTTCACCAGAGGTCTTGCCTGCTTTCAAGAATTTGATTGCTGTGCTCATCTCTGCTTTGGTTAGATGAATTTTTTACCAATTTGTTTCTCAGATATTTCCAAATATTGCACTGTTAAATTATTTAAAAGCTTAGAAAAGTATTTTCTCCAATGATTTAGGATGCTTTTTTATGTTTCAGAAGCACTATTAGCATCTTCAATGAAGGTGGAAACTGGTGTTTGTTTGCTGCACAAACAATATATGGTTTGCCAAAATACTTTGTTTGCCAATCTGTAGTCTGTATCCAATTTTTGTCCAAATTCTTCCCATGACTTTTCTTAAGACTGATTGATTAGATCTCATGATTTATATGGTTATTTTCAAGGCAGATTGAGTTAATTGCTTAATCTAATCTTTACACTACCAAGTTATAGAGTAAATATGATGATTATTATTATTCAGACTTTTCATTATAAGGTTTGCCAATAAAAGTTTTGTGCATATTTACTATGTTCAGTTTTATTTGTCATTAGTGATTTTTATCTTTGCTACTTTTTTAAACTTTAATAATATTGATTAGCTTTTTTAATTATGTTTTGGTGATGGTGATAAAATTATTTGTGAGCTGTTATTTTATGTAAAACAGGTCGTGGATTATCACATATTGCTGAAAATATTTTATCTTACTTGGATGCTCAGTCATTGAAATCAGCTGAACTGGTTTGTCGTGAGTGGTATAGAGTGGTTCAAGATGGTCATCTTTGGAAAAGACTGATTGAAAGAATGGTCATTACTGATTCATTGTGGAAAGGCCTATCTGAGCGAATGGGCTGGTTAGTAACAAATTTAATATTAAATTTATACATTCATTTCATTTGTTGATATATTCAGGGGGCAATATTTGTTTCGTGGAGCTACTATGGAGCCTGTATCTGATTCTTTTTTTAGATCTCTTTACCCAACAATTATATCAGATATTGAGGTGAGAACAAGTATTTTTATCAAAATTTAAGTGATTTTTAATTGCTTGATTGTAGATTGATACTCATGATTTTCAGCCTGCAAGGAAAACTTGACAAACAAAAATTAGGGTGCTTTTATGTTTGATTTTTACTTGAACAAATAGATAATTTGTTAGCTTTTATTGGTTTGTAGGAATGACAGATAATCAAGCAGCAGCATCTGTTTTTTGCAGCGTTTTAATTTGTATTTAAATAAGAAATGGCCAACAAAGCCAGAATTTGGAAAGAAAAAAACCCAAAATTTAAAAGACCAAAAATGCAAAATTGTGGAAACTTGGCATAATATTTGAAAAAATCTCTCATTTAAACTTATTCACTTCATGTCAATTTCACTCAAAAAAGTCAATAAAAATAACGGATATGCAATAGATCAGGGTTTCCCAAACTTTTTGAAAAAACCCTCAACTACAATAACATTCGCACAATGTATTTATGACATGTTTGTTTAATGAAAGAAAAAAGGCAATTTATTAAATTATCATTTCCATTTCATATTCAATGAGATGGATGTGCTTGCTTCTGCACAACAAGCTCATCAATGCTAATGTGAATTTTTGTCAGATTGAGACGAAGATTTGGCTCCAGTTCCAAACGGCTTCTGTATTTAGATTTGATGGCAAGCATTGCTGAGAAACCACATTCACACAAATAAGACGTGCAGAAAGGCAAAAGAAACTTTGTGGCTCGAGTAGAAATTTTTGGGAAGTCACTTTGGCAGTGAAGCCAGAAACTGGACAGGGTTGATGTTTCAAATTTATTTTTCAATCTACCATCACAAGAAAGATCAGAAAAAGAATTCTTTTCATGAGTGGAAAAATCATCAGGAAGATTGACAGTAGTTGAAAATGGAAAACGAATCCAATCAATTTTTCATAATTTTTTGGAAAATACAAATGAAATTTTTCTGTTAACTGCTGACAATGCTGAGCAATATCCGACTTCAATTGACTGTTGATATGCAAATCATTTTCTGAAATAAATTCGCACAGAAGTGGAAATGCAGCCAGATTATTTTTTTCAATATCTCCGAGTCTTAGCTGTAGTTTTCTAACAGTGCTATTAATTTTGTCACTGACTTGAAATATATCAACTGTTGCTCCTTGAAGGCTTATATTCAGCTCATTTAGAAATCTGAAAACATCTGCCAGATAAGCTAGTTTCGATAGCCACACATTATCACAGAACAAGTTTTGAAAAGGAGAATTGATATCAATCAAGAAAAGACGAACTTCAGCACGGAGTTCAAACAACCGGAAAAGTACTTTCCCCCTTGATAACCATTGCACTTCTGTGTGTAGAAGAAGTTTATCATGCTTAGCACCCATATCGTTGTACATAATTGTAAACATGTGGGAGTTTAATGCTCTTCCTTTAATCAAATTCACAACTTTGATGGCATTATTCAACACGTTTTTAAATGAAGATTGTAGTGTTTTTGCAGCTAAAGCTTCTCTGTGGATGCTGCAGTGTGTAAAGACTGCATTTGGAGCAACAGATTGTATTCGCGTAACTACACCACTGTGTCTCCCTGTCATTGCACGAGCACCGTCTGAACAAACCTCAACACATTTTTCCCATGAAATTCCATTTTGTTCAATAAAATCATTTAATACTTTGAATATTTCAACACTCGTAGTTCACCCTTCAAGAGATTTGCAAAACAAGAAGTCTTCAATCATTTCAAAATCATATACATATCGAACATATACTAGTAATTGAGGAAAATTTGTCACATCTGTGCTTTCATCGAGCTGAATTGCAGAAAACGGACTTTCTGCTACTCATCTCACAAGCTGCGATTTCGAATAATCTGCCATGTCCTGAATACGCCTGCAAACTGTATTGTTAGAAACTGGAACTTCATCTAATTTTCAAGCTTGTGCTTCTCCAATAAGATTCTCAACTAAGTCCTTGGCTGTGGGAAGAATTAATCTTTCTGCAATTGTGTGAGGTTGAGCAGTTTTTGCTATTCGTAAACTAACAAGATATGAGGCTTTTAAAGATTTTTCATTCGAAGTGGTAAATTTTCTGATGTGCTTACGTGACTGTTGCATATTTGCAAGAATTTCTTCAAAGTAAGTTACAGGTTTGTCTTTCAAAGAGTTGTGCTTACCTAAAAAATGGCGCTTCAACAAAGAAGGTTTCATCGAATGGTTTGTCAGAACCTCATTGCAAACTAAACATTGTGGCTTAGCCTCTGTGTTTTCGTCCATAGTAAAGGTAAACCCATATTGAAGGTACTCTTTACTATATTTTCAAATGGGCTGTAACTTACGCTTTTTGCAAATTTCCTGTTCATTTGAACTGGTGCTTACAGCTGATGAAGAAGATAGTCCCAACCACTTATCCATACTTACTCATACCGTATGTCAAGCACCCACATGCTGCGTGGACACAAAGGACATTGTGTCATAACAGCATAAAAACAAACATAATAAATCAAAATTGTTACGCAAAATTTTTATTTTTATGAAAAATTTAATGGAAATGACTTTACATTTTACATTCATCTATATTGACAAAAAAATAAATCAATTTCTGAATGTTAGGCATACCACAGTTTGGGAAACGTTGCAATAGATTATTGGATAAAATCAAAATAGAAATATAATTGTGTGCTTTAACAATTTTTTTTAAAAAGTTATATTTTTTTGCTTGAACATATTTTCTTGTCTCTGAACAAAATAATTTTTACAAAAACTAAAATACTCCCAAAAAATTAATTATTATTCACCATGGCCCTCTGTAAAACAGGCCATGACAAAGGCGAGCACTTCTCTCTAGCTAAAGGCTGACCAAAGGTCATTCACAATAGCAAAAAATGCCACATTTCTTAAGTGATACTAAGTCACTTTCTTTATTTAGTTTAAGTCGAAATTGAGAAAGTTAAGCACAGCTAATAAATTGAATGGTTAGAAATAGGTTATATAATATATAATGTATTATCAGGTTAAGGAAATATAAATTAAATACAGGATTAGTCACTATATTTGCAAATTACTTGTTATACACTTATCTTGATAAAAACTTTTCATTTAAAAAATTTACATGCAAGACATTTGTGGATAGTTTTCAAAATGATTCTATGGAAATCTGCAGTTGTATTCTCACTGTTGATGTATATTGTGACTACATGCAGTTATGGAGGTAGCATAAAATTCAAAACACAATTCGTTGGGTATCCTAAATAAAAATTTTAAAAATTAGCACTGATTTTATTGCTAAAAAAATTAACAAAGTTATTCAATGTTCTAAAGGTCAATAACCTACAAATACCCAAACCATGTTGAATTTGTAAAATATATAAAATAAAATTTTTAAAAAAGTTTTGACTAAATTACAGCATGCTTTGCTGTAATACTAACTAACTATGGCTCCAACACCAAAATAGTAACAGTTTTTAAATTGTCAATAAACGAAAATGAAAAGGCAGCTTGGATTAAAGTAACTTTGATAAACTAAGTTTTCATGCTTTGCTTAATGTACATTGCATATACTTAAATATTGTTACTAAGCGTGAATAAAATATCATCATCATCATCATCATCATCATCATCATCAACTTCACAGCAAAATTTGTGTCTATTTATGTCCTGCAGAGCTGCTTTTGGTTTTACAACATACCTAATCATTGCTTTTTTAAAGCTTCCAATAAACGTCATAAAACTTTTTAAGTCTTTAACATCTTTACAAAGTGTGCAAAAAGATGAGATTAAAAATTTACAGCGATTGACAAGCTTTAAATAGGTGATATAACAGCTGAATACAACATGCTTATCCATCAGATTCATTGGGTCATTATTTTTGTTAGGTTACATTGAATAATGCAAGAATGTTGTTTAATAATTATAAGTCTATTGTATTTAACAGTTAAAAGATTTTTAGATCACCTTTGGACAACCAATATATTTGTTTTACACGTATTTTTGTCATAACCGGAACGTTCTATGAGACAACAATGATTCCTTTGTTAACTGGCTCAATATCGACGAATCAGTAACATGGGGTATGATCATGAGATAGTTAATCACAAAGTGCATTTTGTGGACCCTATCACTGGAACTCACACCGACCATATTGAAAGCTATTAGAATAAATTGAAAGTTTGCTGTAAAAGAATATCTACATTTTGTTTATTGAAAAAATTTTCAGGGTTCCTTTTTTTACTTGTTCAAATTAGGGTTATTTTTTAATTTGATCCAAAAAGCTTTATTAAAAGTATATGTTACAAATAACTACTACTTCACATGATCCATCAATGTCTCTACAGAGCTCAAACCGATAGAATGCTATCCAAAACATCCTTTCCAGCTTTTAAATTGCATCAGTAATAAGATTTCTAAGTTCAGCTACATCATTAATTATCCTAACAGTGTAATGACTGAATAAAACCCCAAGCAAAAAAGTCCAAGAGTAGTTATATCGGCCATGCATGCTGCCTATAATTGTGGTGTGTCATGACCAATCCAGCAATTAAGAAATCTTCTGTTCAAATAATCATGTACAATCACTGCAGAGTCAACAGCGATATTTCAAACCTTGTTACTAATTATTAAAATATGTAAACCTTTTTCTCATAATCCAATTAGTTAAATAGTGACTTCTGGATCACTCTGTGCATTGTTCAACGATTTTATGAAGAGTTTAGCTGTAATTAGCTCTCCTAAAACCTAAAAGTAATCATCATCTAAAGTTCTAAATTGATGTAAGAAGCTATGTATAAAAATATGTAACATAATAAGTCGCTCGGTGTTCAGCCAAAAATTGCATTATTTTCAATATGGCCGCAATTGGTCATTTTCTGTTCTAATTTCAATAGTTGCAACATTTAATATTTACCTTAAAATGTAAATTAACGCGCTTTGTTGTTCTATATTACTACTTTAATGCCTTTTATTCATAAGAGAAATTGATTAAGTGCTATTTTGTTGTATTGTCTTTTAAACTTTCGCTTTTTGAACGCCAATTGCATTTGGGGCGTTTGATGCCTTCAAGTAGGAAGTACAAGGTAACCCCTGTTATACTGTAACGTGGTGTAAAAAAGTAAAGCTTGTTTGAAAATATATTCTTAAGTCGCAAGCTAGTTAACCTTTAAAGCTCAATAAATCAATTTCTATTTTTTTAAGCTATCATCTCTTCTTTTTCTCGCAGAAGGATGCATTATAATCGGGTAACCGCCGAACAATCACCTCGATCTGCTACTGGAGATGCCAAGATATTGCTGTCCGGTTATAAATTTTTTTTTTGTGTGTGTGTGTGTGTGTTTTAGTTTTTTTATTTAGAAATATGATTAAATTTACAGCTGCTTGCTAAAACCTCTCAGCACAGGAAAGTGCCGCAAGGTGTCGTTTTCCAGAACACAAGCGAATGGCGCGAGTAGGATTTGAACCGCGACCATGTTCGCCATCAACATGCTGCCTGACATTTCATTCCTGTTCCTCTAATGATTACTCTTCTTTTCAAGTTACGAATTCCTCCACCAAGTAACTCTCTGAGAAATAATTGCTGTAGATTACTTTTGCTTCTGGCATATTCTATATATGTCAATTGCCTTTAAAGTGATTTTAGGACGATTCGGACAACTTTAGTTTATTGGGCATTTTTTGACTTTTTGATGTTAGACTTTTGAAATGCAATCGTATTTGCGTATATCTTCCACGCTGATGAAAGTCGTGTTGTTGTTAGAAAATTGAATCGAATTGGCGGTGTGGCCGCCATGACCTCAAGCGCATCATGTGTAGAAGCGACAACAGCAAAGGAGTGTATTGCCTTCAGTACGACGACGAGAAGATAGTGTCTGGGCTTCGGGACAATACAATCAAATTGTGGGATAAAAAGACGCTTGAAAATACGAAAGTAAGAAAACGATTTCATCCAATAGCTTTCATGTGATGTTTGAATCTTGGGCAGGTGCTGACCGGCCACACAGGCTCCGTCCTTTGCTTACAGTATGATGATAAAGTGATCATAACTGGCTCATCAGACGCAACAGTTAGGTGAGGTTAAACTTATTTATGAATTTTTATACTCTTTGTACATTTTCAAACAGTTTATTTTACACACCAAGTTATTCGTTAAATACTAATATGGAATAAAATAGCCATCTTGATGTAGTATAAATAGAAATATGCTGCTTTGTTTTTACCTGGTGATCGACTGTAAATGCCGAACCGATTGTAGATCGTATTTGACATTGTTGAAATTCATCATCCAAAACTTTGACGATAGCGTGATGGCTTGTCACGCCTCGACTTGATTTTGACCAATGGCAGTGCAGTCGCCAGCACTGACCACATCAACTCCGCTTCGGTTTGCGGGCAGCAAACTTTTCAATTTGTAGCGCTCTATTTATTTACCACTATAAAAATCCCCTGGGTCGCGTTTAAGTTTTTATTCCGAATTCTCGAGCTTGAACCTTACACCCGAAACAAATTTGCAAGTGGACAGTGCTGATCTGTCCGGTTCATATTGAATATTTGAGTTTAATGTAGAGTATGGGATGTCCATACCGGGGAGATGGTCAACACCCTTGTCCACCACTGCGAGGCGGTTCTGCACCTACGCTTTGATGCCGGCCTCATGGTCACGTGTTCAAAGGTAAGTCCGATCAAGTTGCGGGGCCCGTGTGGCTTCTGAACCGGTCATTGTCAGGACCGCTCCATCGCTGTTTGGGACATGGTTTCTCCGAAAGAGATTAACATGCGCAGAGTGTTGGTGGGGCACCGGGCCGCAGTGAACGTGGTGGATTTTGACGACAAGTACATCGTGTCCGCTTCCGGGGACCGCACCATCAAGGTTTGTGTTCGAATCCGGTGTCGTCCCTGCTTGCTCAGGCTTCTCTCTCTTCAGGTTTGGAACACTTCGACGTGCGAATTCGTGAGAACGTTGAACGGCCACAAGCGAGGGATTGCGTGTCTGCAATATCGCGACCGACTCGTCGTCAGCGGATCCTCCGACAACACGATTAGGTGAGAGCGCGAGCGCTTCGTTTGCACCATCGGCTACTTGCGCTGTTTCCACCAGGCTCTGGGATATCGAGTTCGGGGCCTGCCTTCGTGTTTTAGAAGGGCACGAGGAGCTGGTTCGATGCATTCGCTTCGACAACAAACGCATCGTCAGCGGTGCTTATGACGGGTGGGCTGCCGTGGATAACTTGCGCTTCGAACCTTTGTTTACCTTGTACCTTTTTAGAAAAATCAAGGTTTGGGATCTTCAAGCGGCCCTGGATCCCCGCTCCCCTGCCAATAGTTTATGTTTGCGCACTCTAGTGGTATGTAGCAACACGAAACTTGGTTTCCCGATTGTTTTGTGACGCGAGTTTTCAGGAGCATACCGGTCGGGTATTCCGCCTCCAGTTCGACGAGTTCCAGATCATCAGCAGCTCGCACGATGACTCCATCCTCATCTGGGATTTCCTCAATGTGGCTGCAGATGAGGCCAAGTGAGTTGCTTGTTAGTTGGTTGCCGTGCCCTTGCGCGAATGACCTCGTCAATTCCTTCAGGTCGCCCATCCGAACTTATACGTATGTATCGAAGTGACGTCATCAGCTCGCATATTTCATTCTATCCTTGTTGAAGCGGCGCGCCCCGTCGATGAAATCTATGTTGTGGGTCGCGCCGGTCCGTTATTGTTGTTTCATTATTGTTATATTGTGATAAATAAAACCTATCCAAACATCTGATCGCGGCCTTCGTGGCTCGAACCAGATAAAAGTTCAAACATCGAGCTGCTGTCAGGAGAGAATCAGCCTTAAAAGATGCTCGTTAGTTGGTTGTTTACATGTCAAATGGCGGCGCAATGTCTTGTGTCAGCAGCATCCTAACAAACCTCTGTACTCGGATGTTTTTTTTTGATAGCTTTTTCTTTCATGTTGTACTTACCATTCCGCAGTTGATCTTGCAGAAGCCATTCCTTAAGCCCTGAAAGAAGCAAATTTAAACTCAAATAAAATCGGTTTAGATTAATAGCGGGCGCGGAAGAAGCAAGCGTAAAGACCCGTTCCCGCTACAAGCCTGGAATGGAGTGTTCTTTGATTTAATTGATGTTGCGCGGAAAGAAATAAAAAAATCAAAACAAACAAAGAATGCTCCATCCACACGCATATTATTAATAGAAACGGGTCTTGGAAGCGTTGTGGACAATTTTGCTTTTCTGCGACCGCTTTTTATATAAACTGAGCTAAGAAGTTGATAATGATAATAATAAACTTACCATCCTGCTCGAGCAATAATTGCGTCAAGGATGTGGTTGCATGGAGCGCGGTGGTAAAAATAAAAGTGTCAAATAAAATTATAGTAGCTTTTTGATTGTGTAGATAAAAATAAAAACCTGTAGCCTCTTCGGGGCTATATCATTAATAACCGTGCAGATAAGGTAATTTTTTAACCTGAAAGAAGCTAAACAGTAGAAATACCTTGTTTAATAGATCTAGGCTCTACAACTTGAATGAAAGTTCAACTCAAAGTGTTCAAAAGTCATACAATGTTATTACAAGTGCAAAAAGAGAAACATTGGTGACTATGTGTTATATAACTAATGCTTTGGGCCATTTTCTCCCTCCTGTGATGATTTTTTCTAGAACAAATTTAAGCAAAACATGATAAATAGAGCTTCCCAGATGTTTTAGGATTAGCACAATTAACAACTTGGATAACCTGTATAACTAGATTATTTCGCGATGTACTGAAACACTTTGTAAAGTAGTCCAATGCTTCAAGTCCTGCCTTGTTGATACTAGATAAATATGAGTCGCACTTAACAATCTCTGACTTTAAAATTATAAAAAGAACATAGAGTAACATTGTTAATCATTCACTTTCCCTCAAACCATTGATGTTTCTATATTAAACCTTTCAAATCTTACTGTGAAGTCTAAAAATAAATCTAAATATGTAAAATAAATTTTCCATCGTTTTAACGTTTGCCAGTAGGGGTTTACTGACGAACACTAAGCTTTAAACTCATTTTTAGCGGTGTTTATGAAAAAAAACTTCGCCAGAAAAGATCGCTTAAACAATATTTAGTTGTTGAACGTATTGTGAAAGCATCAGGATGATTATAACCGACATCCCGCAGATACGGTGAACGTCTTAGAGATAACAAAGTATTCTGATGTCGCAAGTCCGTTTTTTAGTAAATTTATCCATGCGTACTCAGCGATATCTGGATGGATAGTAGGTGGAATGTGTTTTATAGGCCACCAATATACTACCTTTTAATTTAGAATAGAGTAGCTTTAACTCAAGTAAATTGCTGCAAGCCTTTCTTAAAGGCAGAAATCGGGACGCGTAACTTCGCAAATTGAGGAAGTTATGCTTTTATTTTTTTTTAGGCAGCGTTGCGCAATGCAATGCCATATTCTCCCAAAGGCAAATAGACTACTTACATGTTGTGTGGTTGCAACTTTCACAATTGCGGAAGTGCCCACCTCTGCCTAAAGGTGAGGGTTTTTTTGAATTATTTGCTGCCTGTGTTAATTCAGGGATACATTAACTACCGGGATGCGAAACTTGAAAAAATGCGTGCACAAAGTAGCTGTTTAATTTTTTGCTTTTAAAGCTGCAATTTCGAGTTCTACAAAATAAGCAATATTTTTCCAACTAGGATATAGATTAATCATGTTGTAACTTGTGACATCACATCTAGAGCGTACTGTATAGTTTATTCTTGGCAATTTTTTGAAAAGCAATACAAATTGTACTAAAAGCAAAATAACTGCAAATTTACACAACACGAAAATAAAAAAGTTGAATTACTACAAGTTCTACATTTATACTACAATATAAACGCTAGCAAGAAAAGAACAACTATGAAACAATTGAACAACAATCACAAAAATACATACCATAAAATGGGGTGAAAAAAACTACTTTTGAGGCTATTTCAGTTCATAGTTTCTTTAACTTTGCGTAAATTGTATTGTTATTAGTTTTAGATTAGGGGGAAGGATGAATGTCGTCGAATCAAAAAATAATTTTTAAATTTGTGATTGCATTTTTATGACATTCTGGGTCATCAACCGTGGTGGCTTTTTTCACTCCGCCATGGGGTGACCAAAACCAGTCAATGTTTTCAACTATTTTTGGTATTTGTAAACCTCGCTATAGGGTGATAAAAACCTTAGAAAATCTCTTGCCTTGACCTAAGTTAAGCTCTTATAATTTTAAGTTCTTCGAATGCTTTTTGCAGGTTATTAGGCAGGGTTGTGGAGTTGGTAAAATAATTTCCCTCTCCAACTCCAAGCAAATAAAACTTAAAATTATAATAAAAAAAAAATATTGTGCCACCTTCAGATTTGATATTATATAATATAAAATACCGATAGATATAAAAAAATTATATGCCGACTCAATAGTTTCGTAAAATTGACGGGTGTCAGTCACGGCTTCCATGGTATCTTTTAACATCAAATTTAAATTGCGCGAAGCACAATGCACGTAGTAAGCATGTGGAGCCACATCTTGGATTTTCTTATGCAAGCCGGAGTACTTCCCGCTCATCACTGCAGCGCCCTCATATCCTTGTCCGCGGCAGTTTTTATGTCAAGCCCCTTCTGCTAAATGGAATTCGTTATCAGTTTGTGCAATCCAATAGCAGATGAATCCTCAACTTCGATAAATGAGGTAAACGCTTCAACAACTTTCAATTCTGATAGCGTTCTATCATCTATCACCATAGTAATCTATTTTGATGTAACGAAATACTTCACTTAACAAAAAACCCAGCCATCGGGGGCACATTCCAGTGTTTCCTGATGCCGGTCGCAACCTCGGATAAATGGGGAGGTTGCGGCAGGAAAGCCATCCGGCGAAAAACTTTTTGTCAGATTATACAAATGCGTTATGTTGATAAATCCATACGGGATCGGTCGTGGTCCGGGTTACCAACAACCGCCTCAGACGTCGCACGGCATGTACAACCAGAATAATTTAACTATTAATCAGCGATTATTAGGTAGCTGCACTACAACTGTCTTACCATTCAAGGACTTTAAAAGTGGGTTTACACCATTGGCTCAACGTGGGGTGTGCACTTCACCAGTGGGGCCTGGAAAAAATCTTTGTGGGACATAGAGATTTAAGATATTACGAACTACTTTTAGTGGGAAAATACGAAAAATGCACTTCTTTACAATCAAACTGATTGGGTAGATAGCTGGACCAAGCTCGTTCACTTTCTTCAGGTTTCTCAAATAGGCTCTTCAGTTCCCCAAAGTTTCAAAGTGATGACTTTTTTTAAGTTTTCACCTGTTTTTTGGGATAATGGCTATGTATTATCATATGAAGGACATCAGAATTTTAGAAGTGATTATATGGTACATGGCCAAAAAAGGGTTGGAAAGCACTGGTCTACACTCTACAGTCTACACTGTATGTTTTGGCTTGCGCCAGAGAAAAACAAAAGTGAAGTGTAGAGCCACCTAATACAAGCAAAAATACTATTTGCATTGACTTGGGTTTTTATCAAAAAAACGAAACACTTATAGTAAAACGTACTTCAATATTCAGTCGCCAAATATGCATATTAAATTAACTTTAAGCTTTTCTCATTGTCACCAAAAAAATCAAGACGCATAAGATTAACAAAGACATTTTTCACATGTTGAAAATGTGGAAAATGTGGCTACAGAAACAGCTACAACAAGAAAAATTTCATTGAGGTTTTCTTACACTTTATCAAACCAGTAATGTAACAAGCCAGTATTTAGTTTTTCTACTGGCACCAGACAGAAAAGTTACTTTTAATTTCTGCAAATTGACTGCACCATAAGGGTCAAAACTATTCTTGCACATGCACCATCTTCTGTCAAACCAAAAAAAAGTTCCATTTTGGTATTCTACGCAATTGGCTAAATACACTTCATCTATGAGTAAATGCTTTTTCAGTTTAGAGAAGTTAAGTGTTCTTTGTTAGAGATATTGCATTTGTATGGAGCAACTTTCAATATTGTCAGCACATGGAAGTTGTTGCAATCTTCTTATTGAGGAAAGCACAAAAAATTGCAAAATTTTTTTATACAAAGATGTACTGGTTAATTTCCACAAAAAATGCAACAGTCACCAAGTCAGATAAATATCTACAAGCACTTTTATTAATATGTATTAATATTAGCTTTGTGATAAATCGAACCTATTCGATTGAACCCTGCTTAATCAACACCTTTTGTATTTTGCCTTATTACTGCATGCCCTTTTTAGTTGGTTGTAACTTTGCGTTAAGAAAATTTTTTTGTTGCATTCTATTTGAGCAGTGTTAGTTTTAGTTCAAGGTTTCGTTCTGTGTGTTTAAATTCGCCTTTATAATAATAACTTGTATCTTTTGTTTATAGATTTTAGTTGTATTATTTATGTGAATAAAGCCAATTTTACTTCTGGTTCACAAGCTTTTCTCAAAAAAACTAAACTAAACCAAAAAAATTATTCTCATCTTCAATTCAATATCAGAATTAATGAATTTTTCAAGAACATTAACAGCAATTTCTACTAGTACAGTTTTGTTGACACAATCTTTCAAGTATTCACTAAATACATTCTTGCAAAAAGTAAGAATGCTACAAACTTCTGTTTGATTGCCCACAGAAAAACAGCTTAATAAATGCTTATACATTTTCTTTAGAAAATGCACAGAATCCACAAAAGCATTTTGGTATCAAGTTTTCTGTGATAATAATTGATGCAATAAGTTTTGTAGCAGAGTTGACATCAGTACAATTTTTTGAAAGCAATTCACAGCATTAGCTTTGAATAATTTAAAATAATCAGGAGAGAGCACTGCATTATTAATTTTAATTTTAAAAATTCCAGGTCTCAAAATGAATTTTGTTCAATACACTGTTTTTTGTTCCTGCAGCAAAAGTTCTTTTTTTGGATTGGTGTAAAACAGTGCTTGGATTAAAACATATAAGCAATGGTTTTTTTGACAAATATTTGGAAAGATCGGAAAAAATTAAAGGAGTTACAAATAACATTAATCAAACTCTTAAACAAGTTCATTTCCACTTTTTCTTATTTTCGGAGAATTGTTAGTGATAGTTTGAATATATAACAACAAATGTTTGGCACAAATTCTGTATGAATCATTAATTTTTAAGTTTTTTTGTGGAATAGCTTTAATTCATTTTTAACATGGAACTAGGTCTGAAGACAATCTAAACAAGGGGATTGATGATTTAGATTCTATTTTTTTTTGTTGCTATAATAACCAGTTTTGCATTTGGGAACAAAGCAAGTAGGCTATATCCGATATTAAAAGCTAATCAAATGTAAGAGCAATTCGGGATCTCACTTTACGGTGTAAATTTAAGAACACGCCGTTTAAATCTTTCTTCTGCCTGGGGGTTGTATAAATCCAGATTACACAAATTAAAACCAATGTTCCAATTTTAACCAGTTTACTAAAAGAAAAAACACAAATTAAAACAATAAAAAACTTTGATTTAAGCGAATACTTACGATTTTGTTCGAACACCAGACAAAAGACAAGATTTTCTGATTTATTATTATTTTACAGTGTTTTTCGATCTACTTTAGTCCTCTACCGATCAATTTTAATCATGTGTCGATCAATTTTAGTCACTACCGATCAAATTTAGTTCTGTGTCGACCAATTTTAATTATGTGCCGATCAAATTTAATCTTGTGTCGATAAATTTTAATCGTGTACCGACCAAAAATAGTTATGTCGACAAACTTTATTTTTATTAGTGAATACATGTAAGCAATTTTGAGATATAATTTTTATTATAAGTTTTTTTGTTAATTAAAGTTTTACAACTACTGCATTTTCAAAAACAAAAAATACTGTAAGAATATCATAATTTTGTAGAATACCTCAAAGAATTTATGGGTTTTTTTGATCTAATTCTTTGTTTTTGCAATCAAATTCGTTCTTTTTGCAATCAACTTCGTTTTTTTTTGCAATCAATTTCGTTTTGCAAAAACTTTTATATATATATACAGTATCTTTGTATAGGGTCTTCCGATAGGGTCTATATACATATATAAATAATATTGAGTCTCTGTATTAGGTCTCCATAATCTATAGTCTCTATGATTATGTTTTTATAATATAGTCTCCATAATGTATATATAGATAGGTGTATATACCAATCGGAGATTCTGTATGGAGACCCAATATTATGGGGACTATATTATGAAGACTATATTATGGAGACCTAATACTGTATCTATTTAGGGTTGCCAACCGTCCCGGAATGGCCGGGACAGTCCTGGAATTGATTTCTGGCGTCCCTTGTCCCGGGCTGGGTCACTTTTGTCCCGGAATTTACTGACAGCTCTTTGGATTGTTTTGGGGCAACTTTTTGGGGCTCTGTCCTGCCTATTTTGGCAAAAATTTCGCAGGAAATCGAAGACAGATTTTATGTAAAAACTTCTTTTTCTCTTGTTTTTTCCGACATCACTAGTTTTCAGAGAAAAATAATGAAATCCGAGACTGATTTCAAGTGAGGACTTTTTTTTTTGAGAGATCACTATGAGTTTGGGACAAAAATTGAGGTGTTTCATTTGTTTGGCCTGCCAATATTTTTGATGAGCCAAAATAGCCCTCGGCTTAAAAAGGTTTGACGCCCCTGTATTAAGGTGTCCCGGAATGGCGAAGCAAAAAGTTGGTAACCCTATATCTATTATAGAGACTAAATAATAAAGATCCAATTTTGGAGACCTAATATTATGGAAACTATATTATAGAAACCTAATTGTGGAGACTATATACATCGTGGAGACCTAATTATGGAGACCTAATATTGTGGTGACTTAATACAAAGGTCCTATATTATATGTCTATATATTTGATAATATAGAGTCAATATATTTGATAATATAGGGTCTCTGTATTAGGTCACCACAATATTAGGTCTGCATGATTAGGTCTCCACGATGTATATAGTCTCCATAATTAGGTTTCTATAATATAGTTTCAATAATATTAGGTCTCTAAAATTGGGTCTCCATAATTTAGTCTCTACAATAGATACAGTATTAGGTCTCCATAATATGGTCTTTATAATATAGTCCCCATAATATTGGGTCTCCATATAGATTCTCCTATAGGTATATATATAATCTATTTATATATAAATTATGGAGACTATATTATAAAAATATAATTATAGAGACTATAGATTATGGAGACCTAATACAGAGACTCAATATTATTTATATATGTAGGTGGATAGACCCTATCGGAAGACCCTATACAAAGATACTGTATATATATATAAAAGTTTTTGCAAAACGAAATTGATTGCAAAAAAAAAACGAAGTTGATTGCAAAAACAAAGAATTAGATCAAAAAAACCCATAAATTCTTTGAGGTATTCTATAAAATTATGATATTCTTACAGTATTTTTTGTTTTTGAAAATGCAATAGTTGTAAAACTTTAATGAACAAAAAAACTTATAATAAAAATTATATCTCAAAATTGCTTACATGTATTCACTAATAAAAATAAAGTTTGTCGACATAACTGTTTTTGGTCGGTACACGATTAAAATTGATCGACACAAGATTAAATTTGATCGGTAGTGATGAAAATTGATCAACACATGATTAAAATTGATCGGTAGAGGACTAAAGTAGATCGAAAAACACTGTATTAACTACACGTTTCTATTTTATTTTATTTTCTGATCTCTTCACGCGTGAAAATTTCACATTGATTTAAGTAAATTAAATTAATTTTTTATAACGAGGAGCGCGCTTACATCAAATAATGATTAAAAATATTTACTAGTACTAATCAGTAATTATATCTGTGTAATTTTTTTAAGATTTAAATTCATCATAAAAATAAAAAAGTATTAGGTAAATAAGAAAGCATAGAAAGCAAAGACAAATTTATATCAAGATAACTAAATTCAACATATCTATAAAACCAAGACCAAAGTTTTTTCACTGGTTGTAGTAAAGTACTTTGTCTGGAAATGGCCTGTGACTGAACAATCGTCGTCGTCGTCGTCGTCGTCGTTTGAAAGGCATCCACTTCAGGCCAGACACAAACAGGACTGGGGCCGAGGGTTTATCCTTTTACTACCCCAGACTGCTGTACTGCCTGGATCAGATGCTGGCAGTGATGTCATTAAGCCAGCATCGAGTTTCGTCATCCAAAACTGTCAGACCTCGTGCTCCATGTGGTGCCCGATGTATAGGGCACGCTGTTAGTACATGGTCTGCGGTTTGCTCAGAGGTGACACACTCGCAATTCGGTGAAGGA
This sequence comes from Diplosoma virens, assembly GCA_963680785.1. Lineage (NCBI taxonomy): Eukaryota > Metazoa > Chordata > Ascidiacea > Aplousobranchia > Didemnidae > Diplosoma > Diplosoma virens. The sequence continues at coordinate 39,623,385 of OY796896.1, read as the reverse complement.
GCGAGACCCCATTTGTGCATGGATGAATGGAATCGCCCAACACCAGTCCGCAGGCCGCTGAGCTTAACCCAAGCTGCTCGGGGTAAACCCATCCCAACAGGCCTGGCACCGGTCTCGAGCACAAAAGCACGGAGCCTGGAAGCATTTTCACAGTACTCCGCGTTCCATTGGTGATTTGTCCATTCAGAGGCGCGGATGCCAAGTCTGGCAAGGTTGTCCAAGGGATTCCGCGCAGCTGGCACAAACGGGCGTCCGGATCTTAGTTTCACTTGGCGAGTATCTGAGGACCCACTTAAAAGACCATGCAAGATATGATCAGGGTCCAGAGATCCACGGTAAGCCAAGGAGAGTGTCGCTTCTATTCGGCGAAGCTCAGCTGGCTGGATGCCTGAGAGTACAGGTAGGTGGTCCGTTGCGCAATGCCACTAAATGGTGACGAAACGTGAGCGATCTGTCCAGTTTTACCCCAAGATAAGTAGGGGTTGGACAGAACGGTAAAAGTCTACCGTTGTTGTAGACCTTTAGCTCACGTTTGGCCTCTTGGTTATTTAAGTGAAAGGCTGTCGTCACCGTCTTAGTGTGACTGAGCTTCAACCTCCAAGTCTGGAGATACGCTGACAGCGTGGACATGTCTTGGCTTAAGGTCCCCATCCAAGTCCTTCCAGTTTCCAGAAGAGTGCAACAATGCTAAATCATCAATATAAGCAAAATTTCTGGAAATCATGGAAGGAAGATCGTACGTATAGATGTTAAATAGGAGGGGAGCCAAGACCGATCTTTGAGGAACGCCGTTTTTAAGACGGCGTAGCCTGCTTTGCTTGTTGCCATTGGTGGTAAGGGTGAAACTTCGATTTCGGACAAGCTCCATGATCATTTTGACCATGTGCTTATCCGAAAGTAGTCTCAGCAGCTTGCAGGTAAGGCCACGGTGCCAGACAGTGTCATAAGCAGCTGTCAGATCGATAAATACGGCACCGGCCTTCTTTTTAGCCTCGAAAGAATCCTCGATGTTCTGGGTTAGCAGAACAACTTGATCTACGGTTGACTTCCCGCGTCGGAACCCAGCCTGCTCTTTAGGGAGCAGTGGATCGATTAATGGCTCAACGCCGGCGTAGATAAGCCTCTCGAGGATCTTGTAGGGGACACAGAGCAGAGATATCGATCGATAACTCTTTGGGTCCCCCACGGGCTTTGTTAATTTTGGGATCGCGACCACAAGCGCTCTTCTCCAGATCTTGGGAATTTTGAGTCGGCGCAAACAGGAAGAAAGGAAGTCACGTAACCAGGACTTCAAAGCAGCTCCGGCATGGAGTATAAGCTCGGGGCAGATGGAATCAGGTCCCTGAGCTTCACCTGGTTTTAAGTGTTGAAGGGCAGCAGCAAATTCTCTCTGTGAAAAATTGTCAGAGATATTTACTGCGTCTGGTGTTGTGGCCCTCCAAAGGTCAGACACTTCTTGAAAGACAAGTCGAGATGACTTGCGGTTAACAGCCTCGTATTTTCCATTTCTAACCAGCTGAGATGCAATAGCATCGGCTGAAACGGGACAGTGACGAGGAGAGTGTCGTGATCTACCAGTAAGGTTGTTCAAAATACTCCATGTTTTTCGATTAGAGTGTGAGAAGTCAATGCTCCGAACTGTCTCGGACCATCGATCCCTCCGCTTTCTGTCAAGCTTGGCAAGCAGAGCTGTAGCAGCCAAACTTGAGTCGTCTCCCTGAGGAGACTGCAGAAAGGTTTTATAGAGGGATTCACACTCTGCATCCCAACACGGAATATAGTTATTTCGATACCCGCGTGGGATAGTTTTTTTGGCTGCTTTCTTAATTGGCTGCTTTCTTAATCTTAATGCTGCTTTCTTACTGCTTTCTTTACAGAAGTCCTGGTAAGCCGCATCCACATCAAGTGAATCAGGCGGCAACAAAGTCTTTGCGAATTTATTCGTCAAAGCAATGTAGTGACTCCATTTGGCCTTGCGGAAGTTCCATCGCTTAACAGGCATGCTTGGCACTGCCATAGCAAACCTTGGTGGTGTAATAAGCGAAGGTCGATGTTGTGACCTGGGGAACTTGTCAAGGACACGTCTATCCGGTAAGCGACTGTTTGGACCTACGCTAGCGAAAGCTAGATCCGGATTGGTGCCAGTGTTCCAGCGGCCGGAATAAAAACTGGCAGCGTCCTTGGCATTATATAGCAGGGCAAGACAATTAATACTTGCCCAGCCAGCCAAGCACTCACCGTCCGGACTGTTGTCGTCACAACCCCAGTCAGCATGACGACAGTTAAAATCGCCAGCGTAAAGACAGGGGTGAGGAAACACTGGGAGATCCAGGGTTCGCAATTGCGTTGGCGGTGGTTTGTAGACGTTAACTATTTTATAGCCATCAACGTCCATACACAACCACTCGATCTCCGATGTCGGTGGAGATTGGTCCAAAAACGTGTATCTCAGTCGCTCGTGGACAAACGTGGCAAGGCCATGCTTCCTGCTTAAAGAAGACCCAGCTAGTTGGTAGTTGCAAACCCAGTTGTAAACCCACTGCACTGATGCAGAGAAGTTGGTGCTACCAAACTACCAGCAAGTTGGTAGTTTGGTAGCACCAACTTCTCTGCATCAGTGCAGTGGGTCTCCTGCAGTAGGATGACGAGTGCCTCAGACTGCATAGCGAGGTGATGAAGAACGTTCATCTTGCTTGTAGTGAGGCCTTCGATGTTCATCTGAAGAATAGTGGGTCTTCGGAACTTTTTGGCAATGTGCCCTGAAAAGGGCAGTTTTATCCTGTCTTTGCCCCGTCCTGAAAAGGACGTTTGCCGATTAGCAGACCCACACTGAACATCGGAATGGGTGGATACCCTTCCGTTTTAGTACAGTAGGTTCGGTTTCGGTGTGTCATTTTAAAATCAATTAACAGACTTACTCACGGCCCAGGCTGCGTGAAAGCACCTACCATCTGGGACTGAACAATCAATAGATTACATATATCACAATAAATTTATTGCATAAAGTAACAATTAAGTAAACTTTTGAGTTTTAGAATTTACAAAAATATTTTTGATCACTAGACATAAGGCTGTACAAAACTACAAATATAAATTATAATTTTTTTACATTGTAAGCGTACCAATAATTTTTTTAATTTTTAAACTTTTTTAGAACATAACATCTAAATTATAACCTAAAAATTAAAAAACTATAAAAAAATGTTTTATAGATGTTAAAAAAATGTAGTAAAAAGATTATAATTGGTTGAAAAAAATCTGCAAGATTGTTTTTAATACAACATGACACATTACACATTTGAATTAAAAAAGTGTGTCATTTAGTTAAAAACAATTCATAACTATTTTAAATATAAATTGAACTATTATAGCTAAAATAATGTTAAATAACCTTTTAAAAAAATTGTTAAGTTAAAAAGTTAAGATAAATTAAACTATTTAAATTAAAAAATCGTAATATTATGTTAATTATATTACGTAGACTAATCGTTGCAAAAAATTGGTAAAAATCTATGATATATATTATATAATAAATTACAAAATAAAAACTATTTATATCAAAAAAACTATGATCAATTAAAGAAATTAAAAAACTAATTTAACATCAATTTAATTGTCGGCAGCATGGTCGAGTGGTTAGAGCGCTGGGCTCGTAATCAACACGATCTCGGTTCAAAACCTACTCGTGCCATTCTGTTGTGTCCTTGGGAAAGACATTTTACGGAACATTCCCCTGCTTGGTGGTCTTGGCAAGCAGTTTTAAATTACATTCATATCTCTATTAAATTTTGCGGGCTCCACAAAAGCCAATCCTTCTTCCGAAGTTACGGATCTGTCTTGCCGACTTCCCTTGTCTGCATTGTTCGTTATCGGTCAGAGGCTTCTCGCCTCGGAGACCTGATGCGGTTAATCGGTACGCACTCGATGCACTCGGATTGTCAAAGACCGGCTCGGATTTTTAAGGGACGACCCGACGCTCGCCGGACGCGACCCGAACAGGTCGCGCTTTTCGGCCGCCCCGCCAACTGCTTCTCCGAACAACTTGCTTCCGCAGTCGGCTTCTTTTTCGACCATACAAAGAAAAGAGAACTCTTCCAGGGGCCCGGGTCGTCGTCTCCGAACTCGGCAACGCGTCGCCGCTTCGACCCCGACCACGAGACACGGGGTCCAATCTCACGAGTCGAGGCTCGGAAATCGGTACTCGATTCCCTTTCGGGTCGGCGCTTGTCAAAACAGCGCGTTTTGCGGCTTTCGCCGGTCGCCCTCAGGCGCGGCAGCGTGGTCGAGTGGTTAAAGCACTGGACTGATGATCAACATGGTCTCGGTTCAAAACCCACTTGCGCCATTCTGTTGTGTCCTTGGAAAAGACACTTTACCGCATTTTCCTCTGCTTGATGGTCTTGGCAAGCAGTTCTAAATTACAATAATATCTCTACCAAATTACTAGCGGACAGCAATATCTTGGCATCTCCGGAAGCAGGTCGGGGTAATTGCTTACCCTATGTATAGCGCCTCCGTCGCTTTCCTGCGAGTCAGGAGGATAAATATAGTGATAAAAATAAAAAATAAAATAAAAATAAAAAAAATTACAAGCGGACAGCAATATCTTGGCATCTCCGGAAGCAGGTCGGGGTAATTGCTTGCCCTATGTATAGCGCCTCTGTCGCTTTCCTGCGAGTCAGGAGGATAAATATAGTGATAAAAATAAAAAATAAAATAAAATAAAAAAAATTACAAGCGGACAGCAATATCTTGGCATCTCCGGAAGCAGGTCGGGGTAATTGCTTACCCTATGTATAGCGCCTCCGTCGCTTTCCTGCGAGTCAGGAGGATAAATATAGTGATAAAAATAAAAAATAAAATAAAAATAAAAAAAATTACAAGCGGACAGCAATATCTTGGCATCTCCGGAAGCAGGTCGGGGTAATTGCTTTCCCTATGTATTAGCGCCTCAGTCGCTTTCCTGCGAGTCAGGAGGATAAATATAGAGATAAAATAAAAATAAAATAAAATAAAATAAAAATAAATTTAAAATTTATACTGTTATAACTGTAATTAGTGTAAAGCAGCAAATGCATGCAAATTGCACTAGCCCTACAGTGTATACGAAGTCACCCGGAAAAAAGCGGAGTTTCGCACAATAGGAAAAAGAGAGCAGGAAGGCGAGTGAAGAGGCAGCGGGAAATGTGGGAGGGGAGACGCACACTCATAAGGGTTGGTACCTTAAATATAGGAACAATGACTGGAAGGGGGATAGAGCTGGCAGACATGATGGAGCGAAGAAATGTTGATGTACTGAGCCTGCAGGAAACAAAGTGGAAAGGGAGTAAAGCGAGGAACATTGGAGGTGGCTGCTAAAATATTCTACAATGGAGCTTATGGAAGAAGAAATGGGATAGTGGTGAGGGAGGAGCTAGTTGAAAGTGTCTTGGAGATGAAGAGGGTGTCAGATAGACTAATGGCCATGAAACTGAAGGTAAAAGGATCGATACTAAACAGAGTAAGCGCGTATGCTCCACATGTTAACAACAGCATAGGGGAGAAAATAATTTTTGGCAAGACCTGGATGATAGAAAGTGCATCAAAACAGGAAAGGATAGTTCTGGGTACGGACTTGGACATGTGGGCAAAGGAAACATAGGGAATGAGAAAATAATGGGGAGGTACGGTGCTGGAACGAGAAATAAGGAAGGATCAATGGTTGTGGATTTTTGCGAAGAGGATGGATTTGGCGATTGTCACATAATCGTTTTCATTTTTCATAACCTTCACGTGCTTTCAAAAGCTTTCAACGAAAGAATTTTATTAAAAAAAATCTCAAATCTGATCACTGACTTCTAGAATTATGTCATTATTAGAACAAATAGAACAATTAGAAATAAGAATGTCTAGCACCCAGATGGCTAAACTAAATCTACGTAGCTTATTCAAATAAAATAATCACTATTCTCACAAACTAAAGCGTTCAATTTCACTAACCCTTAAAGCTCTAACTCCTATCACACAGGCAAAACAGTAACACAACAAAACGCTGACTTTCACAGCACGTATTACGAATTTATCTATTTATATGCAGCGGGCAAAATTTACCAGAAAAAATTAGCAACTTCGAGAAGATACTTTTTCTTAATTAATTATTTTACGACGATACAAGCCAGCCAGACAGTTACTGTTACGTCACAAAGCACCAAGTTAAAAGGCTGGTAAACAAGTTATGTAACATGTGATAATAAGTTACTGGACTATGGTGGAAAATTGTAGAATTACGTTACGTATTGACATTACGTATGACATTACGTCATAAAGAAAAACTTATTAACAATTACAAGGTAAAACAAAAACGGATAAATATGATGCTATATGATCATTATAGCTTAAATTTATTTTACTAAACAGACTTGAGTGGGGGTAGCGTACCGATTATGTCATGACTACGTCACAATCGGAACTTTAAACATATTAAGAAATACTTCAAATAAGTTAAATGGTTAAATATGAATTAAAATTATTGATGAAGTGTGACATTTAATAATAATAAGTTTATTTGAGCTTTTAACAAAAATATTTTACAATAAATGTAGCAATGCGGGGTCCCCTCGTGCTGGGGTTCCCGGTGCACCGGTGATAGTTACGGCTCTGGGAGTAACTGCATCAACGTTTGTGTTAATGGTGTTTCAGCGATGACGGGCGCAGATAAAGATTTTGTTTCATGGGTAAAACGTCAAAATCCAGCACTACAAATTACGCATTGTTGCATACGTTCAAGAAGCTCTGATAATCAAACTTTTAACACAGGAACTTTCTGAAACGATGAGCGATTGCATCGAAATTGTTAACCTCATCAAAGCAAAAGCCTTAAATTCTCGAATTTTTTTCATAGTATGCGATGAAATGGGATCAGAACATCAATCATTGCTATTTTACACTTATGTGCGTTGGCTTTCATGAGGAAAAGTTCTCGCATTTGAGCTCCAGAGCGAAGTAAAGCAGTACTTCTTAAACCAAAATAAACGCGAATTGTATAAACTTTGAAGGATCATTGCATTGCTAAACTTGCTTACATGGCTGACGTATTTGAATAGATGAATGCGCTCAATATAAAAATGCAACGAATAAACGAAAACATATTGACATGTTCTGACAAGTTACAGGGGTTCCAACAGAACTACTTTGGAAAAATGAGTTAAGACTAGGATCTCTGAAAATGTTTTTAAGAAGCTATAAAAATCAAGAAAATGTTGAAAAGGGTTTCGTTTTAAATTTAGCCAAAGAATACTTTACTTTAAGACAGTAAAAATATGACTAGTACTTTTTCGCAACTAACACTGAACAATATTATCTAGATCCGAAATCCTTTCTCAGCTAATGCTGAAATATTAACGAAGGAATTACCCCTGCGTATTCGAGAAAATTCCTTTACAGTAAGAAACGACAGAACATTAAGACTGAAATTCAACGAAGTTCAACTTGATATGTTTTGGATTTCAATCAAAAAAGAATATAAGCAAATTTCCAAAGCGGCTATTGAAATTTTGCTCCAATTTTGCACAACTTATATGTGCGAACAAAGCTTTTCATCTTTATTATTAATCAAAAACGATAAACGATCTTGCATAAAAAATGTTGACAACGAACTTGGAGTTGCTCTCTTAAGTATCGAGCCAAATATAGAGCGATTGTGCTCATTAAACAAGTACAAATATCTCATTGATGTAGGAGTATAAATCATATCGTTTTTTGCATCGCCAAATTTTGCAAGTTTTACAAGTCTGCGGCGATTTAAAAAAGGTTGCGAAGCACTGCCTTTCATAAAAACATTTCTTTTTCGTTTAATTTTTTCAAATGTAGCTTAATAATATACTCGTAAATAAATTCATAAGATGTTGAATTTAATATGGCTGCTTTCAGTTTTAAATGCGTAAAATATTTGAAATATTGTGGCCGTGGTTTTACATAAGAGCAATCACTGCACACCTCACAATAAACACTTCCTTTAACTGTCTTTGAAACCGTTTTAAAGCGGCGCTACTTATACGAACAAACTGCGTTTACGTCAAAAAGACGCATTTTATTGTGACGTCATCGAAGCGTTTCCTGTTCTCGATCTTCGTAGATAACATAGAGCAAGTAAATTGTTATCGCCAAATAGCTAGTTGATCAGCAAAATGCCAAACGAAGGAAAGTTAAAATTTGCTCAAGTCACCGACGTGGAGAAAAGAAAGCGACCCTTCAAGCATTATGTAAGTTGTTTATAAAGGAACAGACTTTATGAGCCGGTGCTTTTCAAAAATATAAACTAAATTACCCTTTTTTTTAGTCATTCTGATATAAAATATTCCCAAATTTTATTGCAAAATGAGAGTTTTACTACTTCACCCGCAATTATTTTTAAAAAAACTACCATATTTTTGCGAAATCAAAAAAATAGTTTTATATTTTTCGAAGTGTTTTGTTATCAGAGATGGGCTTTAAAAGAAAGAATTCAGAAAAAGTTGAATCAATCAAGTTTGCAGCGGTGGTGTCAATTTTTTTAGAATATTTTGCAAGTATCGAACCAACAAAAGAGCTCATTAGAAGTAAAAGAGTTTTGAGTAACAAATGTCAAGATAATAAAATAAAGAATTTTGCCCTAAAAATTAAAAACCTTAAAATATGCGACTATGCTGTGGTGTTCCAAACCTTCTTCAAATAGTATGTTGTTGAAACACTTAGTCAAAAATGTACACCGCAAAGGAGCAGAATGGCACATAATTTTTTTTTAGTTTGACAAACAATTTTCTTGAACATTGCACAAACTTTTGCGTTCAAACATGGCTCACTTACAGTTGCAGCGACCCACCAGCCGCAGCCGGCCTGCACGTAGGAAAGACTTTTTTCCAATATTTTATTGAAAATGTAGTGAAATAGCCTTCAAGACGCGACTTAAATGGTTTTAATTATTCTGAATGCTTTTGCATTGTTCCAATATTGCCGTGCTTTATGATGAGATTATTTTCGGGTTTGATTAGACCACGGCTACCCAACCAGCGGCAAAGAAATAGATATTTTACCAGATGTTTAATCGACTTGTTGCGCCGCCGCTGGACAAAATTTGGGATACAAAAATATTAGGTCCCAAATGAAGTTTTTAAACACGCGAGAATTTTTTTACAGAAACCAAAGTGTAAACCTGTTTGTTTTGAAATAAATTTGCGGTACAAACTTTAGTTATTAGGGTCGTAAATTAGAAAAATATCGCGTTGAAATTAAAGTAAAGAGCAAAAAAATTCTTCCCTTTGATTTGAACGGAGATTGCGGCCTACAATAATTGGGCTTCCATAGATTAGATTCTATGTTATAACTGGACTTCTACGTCATAACCAGCCTAAGGTAAAGGGTACGGTTAAAAATAAAAATTACGACAAATTTTAAAACCCCCGCTCTCGTACTTTAGCAATCTTTGATATGAAAAATAGCAAAAAAATCAAAAGCACTCATATTGGTGGGAATTTTTATCTGAAAAGCAAAGTTTAAATAGGAATCACACGTGATGCCCGGCGCTCCTCGAAACGTTGTGAGCCTAATATTTGAAGATTTTTTTCATTTTTAAAGTTTCTTCTTTTGCTAATGCTTATTTGTAAAAAGTTCCAAAAATTTTCCATTTTTCCATTTATTGCGCTCCCTTTTTTCCGTCCATGTTATAAGTCAAGTTAGGCGATTATTCAATTGCTTTTAAGATTTTTCAAACTTCCAGTTCAGCATTACTTAAATTCGCCCAAATGACACTGCCATAAGTTTTTGCAACGTTTGATAAACTCTTTTTTCTGTTTTTTGAAATCGCGTTTAAACTTTGATTTTCGAGCAACCTTTTTTTGCCTAAGTGGCTGTGCACAATGTTGTGGCGCCAGCACCCCAGATTGAACCCCCCAAACGCTTTAAAATCCCAACGCTTGTTGTTAATTTTTTGCGCAGTGACTCAAGGTGTTGGCGAAGCGTGAGAGCCTATACAATTTTATGCCAAGGTACGTAGGTTCGGCACAGTAAGATAAAGCTCGTCCTTCGATACTGATGGAAAGCTCGCGTCGTGCTTCTTTGTTATTAAGGTGGAAGGCAGCCGACACGGTTTTAGCTGTACTGAACTTCAACTTCAATTTCTGGAGGCACGAGGATATAGTTTCCATGTCTTGACTTAAAGTCTCCTTTAATGCCTTCCAGTTAGATGTTGCATGCATGATTGCTGAGTCATTAACGTAAGCGAATTTCCTGGAAGTTATTACTGGCTGATCATCAATGTAAATATTAAACAAGAGGGGAGCTAGGACTGATCCCTGTGGACGCCATTGTTGAGGTGTCGTTACCTGCTTTGCGATCCAGTACCACTGGTAAGGGTGAGACTGCAATTTGTGCAAATTCCATGATCAGCGAGACCATGTGCCTGTTTGGCAAAAAACACGCAACAGCTTGCAGGTAAGGGCGCGATGCCACACGGTATTGTAGGCTGCTGCGAGGTCAATAAACACATTACCAGCCTTCTTTTTAGCCGAGTAGCTATCCTCAATTTCTTGAGTTAGGAAAGTGACTTGATCTACGGTCGACCTTCCGCATCAAAACCCAGTCTGCTCTCTTAGTAGCAATGGGTCTATAGTTGGTTCGATGCGAGTGTAAGTCTGTCTCTCTAAGATCTTAAATACACTGTAGATATACAGGAAGGATATATTGGTCTATAACTCCTTGGATCCCCTAATGGATTCATCGGCTTGCAACCACTGTCGCACGTCTTCAGATTTTTGGAAGCTTGGGTTGGCGCATGCAGGAAGATAGGAACTTATTTAACCAGGACTTCAGGGCAGCACCAGCATGGATTATTAGCTCTGGGCAAATGGAGTCAGGTTCCAGAGCTTTTCCTGCTATAATTGCTGGAGGACACTTGGTAAATTCCTTTAAAGTGAAATCTCCAGAGATGCTTTTGTTAATAGGTGTTGGTATCCTCCAAAGGTCAAAGACTTCCTTGGCCATGAGTCGGGCTGATTTATAATCCTTTATCTGAAACACCCCATTCTTCACTAGCTGTAATGCAATTAAGTTTGATGAAATGGGGCAAGGACGGCGGGTGTTTCTAGACCTTCCAGTTAATTGGTTAATGGTATTCCATGCTAGCCGACTGGAGTGGGTGAAGTCGATAGTATTGACAACCTCTGACCAGCGTTCTCTACGCTTTTCATCAATTTGGGGAAGCAAATCCGATGCAGTCTTGTTTGATTCTTCATCTAGGGTGCCTAGAGAAAATCCTGGTAGAGGTTATCACACTCCGCCTCTCAACATGGTCTTTAGTTGTTTCTGTGGCCACGCGTAATATATCTTTTTGCTGCTTAGAGGATGGAGTAGCAAAAATACTGATATGCTTCATCCACACATCTGGAGTGTAAAGATGGTACGTTTTTAGCCAGTATATCAGTGATGAGGATATACAGTTCCCAGTTGGCCTTGCGGAAGTTCCATTGCTTGTGTGGTGCACTTGTAACAGAAGTTACAAGTTTAGCTGCCGTAATCAGTGAAGGTAGGTGTTGTGACCTAGGGAATTTCTCAAGAATATGTCTATCCAGAGACCAACTCTCATGACCAACACACAAAGGCCAGATTAGGAGTGTGCCAACAACCAGAAAAGAAGCTACGGGCATTCTTAGGATTGTGCAAAAGTACAAGGTTGCCCTGAGCTGTCCAGTTAGCCACACGTACTCCCTCTAGACTGGTGGTATAGTTAGCCACACATTCTCCATCTGGACTGGTGGTATAGCATCCCCAGTCCGTATTCCAGTAGTTGAAGTCACGAGAATAGAGACAGGTATGTTGAAACACTGGAATGGTTGTTGGTTTTAATTTGTAGATGTTGACGATTTTGCAGCCATCGATATCCACGAACAGCCATTCAATTGCCGATTCTTAAAGAGATTGATCAGCAAAGGTCCATTTAAGTTGCTCATGGAAAAACGTAACAATGCCGTGTTTCCTGCTTGAGACCCAAACAGCCAAGGTTTAATTTGCATTGGTGCAGTGAATCTCTTGAAGGAGGATAACGAGGGCGTTGTACCTGTTGGCCAGATGGCTAACAATGCAGATCGTATTTTCTCTCAAGCCTTTTATATTAAGCTGTAGTGCATTAGGTAAGAGTAGTCGTTTGCCATTTGGCCTGCAATTGACGTCAGGTATTTGTTTTTGCTTTGGGACCAAGGGTCTATTTTTTTACCACCTCGAAAGGTCTCCGATATCGTCATTGCTCGCCTGAAGAATTTAATCACTTCAGTTACCAGGACTCACCGCAAGGAGGTAAATGACACGAGCCCCTCTTGATACACTGACTCGGTCCCAACTACTGGTAGTAGTTATGAGCTTACCCAATCCATTCCTAGGAATGAGGGAGCGGATCAACTCTGTGGAACCCCAATAATCGAGCAACTCCCCAAGGAAGAGCTGAAGCAAGGATAGTGAAGGAATGGCCAAAGATGGCCAGGTGTAGATCATTATTATTCATTCAGATGTATGATTATTATTATCAAGAGGTTCTTCAATTTGGGTGTTAAAAAAATTCAAAGCTAAGAGAAAATAAGTTAAACGTAAATTTTTGGTGTTGAATTTGACTTTAGGAATTTATGTTGAAACTGCAGCCGGGGGCAAAAGTTTAAGACCGCCTTACATAAAATGAGCTTTTTACAGTAATTATGCGTTATAATTTAAAATAATGCAATAAGTCGCACGTTTTTTTATTGATGTGACTATAAAATTGCAATAACAGTATTTTTCTGTGAACTCATGTATTGTAATACACATAAGTGATTTAATATTTTGTGTGTCGACCCTTATTATCAATCATCATATGCAGGCGTCTTTTCATACTTTCAATGGGTATGCAACAATACTCAGAAGTAATGTCACATGTTCAAACAGTTTTTATAACATTTTCGAGTTGCTTGAGATTGCTTGGTTGTTTTTCAGACAATTTGCTTTTTACAACTATTCAAAGGTTTTTGTAGAAATGTGATTGTTCATTTCGTACTATTACGTCCTCCTAATATATCTTTTGCCAGTATAATTTATTTTCTGCTTCAGTTTTAGTTCAGTAAGCGTGTAAGCTTTAGTTTAGCAGCATGTTGAGTTTTAAGTCGTTTTTGTTATTTAGTCTTTTATGTTGCAGTTAAAACGATTTCGTCGTTTTCGTTATGTTTATAAAAAAATATATCGTTTCGAAAATGAGTCACATTTTTTCATGACGAAATCGTTTAGGCTAGTTAAGTTTTTGCTATAAAATGGTTATTACAGATTGTGCGTACCTGGGTCGCGCTTTTCAACCCAAAGATGCACCAGAACCCGTGGTTTGTGCAATTTTACAGAGCCACGCATTTACTCATGCTGCTCATGGGCCCAATTTCAATTGCGCTCCCTCAGAGGGACCAAAGCTAACAAGACCCAGCATCGACGTAGGCGTGTCTTTAAAAGCGTAGAATGTATCTACTCGCCGCTGGCAAATGTTTAGGCAAGGATCAGGCATAAACGAAGCTTCAGCCACCGCGCAACTCTTTCAGTGTGCCAGTCAGAGCTTAGGAGATAGTTTGTTAAAATCAGATGCGGAGATTGTCTCTAAGCCTTTGCAGGAGTTACTTTCCGCCATGCGTCGACTCGCAGTTATCCCAGTAGCTACTGGCGTCTTACGATCAGATCTCATGCGAATGCGCCAAGTTAGAGACGAACCCTTTTGCGCCTTTGCAGCGAGAGTGCGTGGCAAAGCGGACACATGTGCGTTTACAATTGATTGTACATGTGGCTTAAAAGTCAACTATACTGATCACATGATTCGTGATACCCTGCCAAATGGCATTGCCGACGATGAGATTTGCCCAGAAATTCTTGAGAGCGCAGATGTGCTCACACGCGCCGTCAACGAGATCGTTGCTCTAGTATAGTGATTCTCAACCTTTTCACTACCGCGTACCACCTGGCGATTTTTTGTTACACCTGCGTACCACTGAGTTCAATAAGAAATATATTTATTTAAATGAACTTAAATAAAAATGACAGTATTGTTTAACTTTAATGTGATGATTGCATCTATTTTTGCACAAGCTGATTTATGCGGGGAGCCACCGTGCTTACTGCACATTGGACGTCGCCAGAGGTCAAAGTAAGATGATTCCTGCTTTTACTTTTAGTACTCATCATGGCAGAGAAGCCCTGCTCACATTCCCATGTACTGGGGAATACTAGCAATTGAGGAATAGCTTTTTGAGCCAGAGTAGGGTATGTAGAGGACATCGTTAGCCAGAAATTTATAAGAAAACATTCTTTATCCTTTATTTTAGCTGCCTCGTCAGACTGGATGTCCTCTTGTTCTCCTGTTCCAACAGATACAACGGATGGATACACAAAGAACGGATTTAAAACATACGGACGATTTTCACAAAATTAAAGATTTTTTTTGATATGCTGTAAGCATGAAAGTAGTTCAGGAGGTAACACCTTGGCACAAAGTGCAAATCTGTGAATGAAACAGTGAGTAAAAACGATCTCGGGTGAATCAGCTTTTACGTAAGACTGAAATCCTGATTTTCTCCCAAGCATAGCTGGAGCACTATCGGTTGTACAGCCTACCAATTTTGACCATTCTAAATCATTTTTCTTAAAGAATTCATCCACGATGTTAAAAATATCTTTGCCCTTTGTTGTACCAGACACCTCCTTACTCATAAGCAGTTCAGTTTTAACTGTGTCATTTTCTGTGAACCTGACATAGACAGGCAATTGACCGCAGTTGGTGACATCGGTCGACTCATCGAGTTGCATGGCGAACCCATATTTTGAAGCTCTTACCGCGGTAGTCACTTCATCAGAAATGTCGTCGGACATGTCATGGATCCAACATTTCACCGTATCATTAGAAAGCGACACAAAATTCAACTTTTCAGGCCCTTTTCTCCAATTAAGTTTCGAACAAGTATTTTTGCTACTGGTAGAACAAGATTTTCGGTTTATGGAGAATCCCAGCACTCTTCTAGTAGCTCTGGCCCGTCTGGTCCAAACGCTTTCTCTTCACGTTTTCACCTAATCTTTGAAAGTAATTTTTATCTCGATCTTTCTTGTCTGAGTGGTTTGACTCAAGGTGACGCTTGAGAAGACTGGGTTTCATTGCTGAATTAGACAGAGTTTGCATGCTAATCACACACTAAGGAAGGCATTCTCCTCTGTGTTGTACAGAAACGAAACCATATTTATTTATTCCTTATTATAGTTTCTCTTCGACATGTTTGCACAACTAAAATTTATAAAAAATGCTTTTTGGAAAATAGTAAAATACATTTTAAAAATTACAACTTAGGTAGAGAAGTAACTTTTTTTATCCATATTATAATTAAGCTTAGCAGCACAACTGCATTCATTTAGCAAAAATTTTTTATTAACAAAAAAATCATTAAAGTGAACGTTTTCGGCTAACATAAGCTTTACATAACAAAATGCATGACAAGCAACAACTAACTTTTCATTATTACAGGGTAGGCTAGGCAGGCTAACAAATTTTTCAAAATTACAAGGAAATATATGCCCTGATTATGACGTAATAAGTTAATGGGAATACTGTAATTACACTCTAATTTTAAAATTAAATTTTTAAATAATATACCAATTTTAAAATTAAGTTTTTGTTAAATGAATGCAGTTGTGCAGCTAAGCTTAATTATAATTTTTAAAAATGAACAGTTGGACAAATGTGTCGCGTACCACCAAAAATAGCTTCGCGTACCACAGGTTGAGAACCACTGCTCTAGTAGAAAGCAAGGAGATGGCTTGCAACGCTGTTCCCCTCACCGAGGTCACATCTGTGTCAGCCGTTCAGCGCCTACATGACGCAGACCACAGAGCACGTCGTAATGCAATCTCACGCAGGGAATTCAACAATTCACCTGCTAGGTCAAAACAATCGCGTTGTCCTCTCTGCCAGCGACTTTATCAGCTCTACAAAAAAGGCCTCGTGGTTGGAATACCAAACTTTATACCTTGTGTATTGAATGCTACCGGACACAGAAACACCGAAGACGCCACCTCGCTCCAAAAATGGATTCTTCACCACCTGAACCAGGCCTCCAAACTCTTGAAGTCACGTTGTGTACGGACCCTCAGTTGAGTTTGATAAGAACAAACCACTGGCCAGTCTTGAGGCACAGGCCAAACAAGTGCAACATGCCTCTGTCTGCAGTACATAGAAATGCCACCATGTAAGGCCCCCATTATATATTTAAAGACGGAAAGTGGGCAACAGCACATATGAGAGAGCACCCTAAGGTCCAAGTAACGATTTTAGTCGATCGCGCTCAGGCTCATGGCGAATCCACGTCAGTCCGTGCTACAAATGTCGCTGCTATCGCTGACACAGGCGCCCAAATGAAAATATGGTCTCTGGACGAATTTGTAAAGTATCGCTTCTCACGTGACATGCTGACCCCTGCATCCAACCTGGTGGCCGCCAATCATTCCTCCATATCAATTGTGGGGACGTTCTTCGCCATCATTGAAGGATTGTCGTGTCACGGTCATGTTGTGCAATGCCGGGCCATAGTCTACGTTAGCGCCGACATTCAGACCCTTTTCTTATCGCAAGGCACACTGGCGACGCTGGGGGTCCTGTCCCTCAGTTTCTCATCATTGGGCGAACATGCTAATGCTAAGACGCAGGAATGCGCTGGTGAACCTACTGCTATTACTAATGCGCACCTCACGCGCACTGTTACTGGTGGCTGCGCCTCACCAGGCGATCAAAATCATTCTTGCACTTGCCCTCAACCTACTGCCGTGCCACCACCCCCAAATTCGCTACCATTTCGCTGTATTCCCAAAAATAATGACCGAATGAAAACTTGGCTATTGGAACGATACGCTTCCTCCACATTTAACACATGTCCGCATCATCCTCTTCATTGCATGGCGGGACCACCCATTGAAATCCATGTCAGCCCCTCAGCGAAACCAAGAGCGTTCCATACCCCGGCTTCTATTCCTCTACATTGGCAACAACAGGTCCATGCAGACCTCCTTCGGGATGAAGCCTTAGGAATTCTCGAAAAAGTCCCGCACGGAAAGCCTACTCAATGGTGCCATCGCATGGTGATTACAAGAAAACATGACGATACACCCCGACGGACTGTAGACTTATCGCCGCTAAACAAATTCTGTCGTCGGGAACACCCTTCACGACGATGGCGATATACAAGGGCATCACAAGGTTTCCTCTCTTCGGGAGATGGCTATAATCATTGCTTCGCTGCCATTTTGTCTGATTTTATGCGAAAGGAGCGATGTGTGGATGACACTGTGTCTTTTGACGAGAACCTAGAGGAACATTGGTGGAGCACCATCCAATTTCTTACTCTCGTGGGCCTCTCTGGTATTGTTCTCAACCCCAGCAAATTTCAATTTGCCTAGCGGTCAGTTGACTTTGCAGGATTCCGCATTTCCAAATCATGTGTAGAACCCCTTCTCAAGTATTTGAACGCTATTTTAGAAGTTTTTTTTTAATTTCAAATTTTTTTTTCACTCCACCCCAATGGTAGCCCAGGGTCCGGCGGACAAAGTGGCGGGAGTCAAAGAAGTGAAACATTTAGAACAAGTAATGTGAATTCCTCCTCCTTTCTTCATCAGGCCGTCAGGAACCGATCCATGGGTCCAGTAAATAGCCTGGAAAAACATAGGATAGAATGGGGAGAATTGAGCCTTTTAGGGCCCCAGGAAGCTAAGCAATATAACGGAAAAGAACAAAATCGATTGAGAAACTTTTTCTGTGGTAATAGAACATCATGCTTAAAGGAGGGGGTTTGATACAAAGTTACACTGAAAAAGGTCGAAGTTAGATTTAAGCTTAATTGGTGTCGAGAACCGATGGAGTAGGTTTAAGAGCAGATCTATAGGGGTCTGGGATTAAGAAAGATTACTTGCATTTAAAAGAGTTAGGCGGTAAATGTCACTGAGAGGATTACTCCGCCAGTTTGCTGAGAGCAGAGTTACTCGGTCGATTTTTAGAGAGAAGATTTAGACTTTTAGGCCCAAATTGCAAGATTATTTGTATGAGAAGAGACTTGTTCAATTGAAGGAGAGAGATAGATATATCGTTAATAAAAAAGAAAAAAAACTGGTCTAAGAACCAAGCCCTGATAGACGAAAAGTATGCCTGAGAGAATTACAGATACGAATTTTAAGCGGCGATCTGAAAAATAAGATCGTATCTATTCGATAAAACAAAGCGGAAGATCAATAAAAAGAAGCTTAGAAAGAAGGGCAGAACTTTAGACTCAATCAAACACTATTTCCAAATCAACAGTGGCAAGGACCATACGTGAGCCTGGTTTAGTTTGGTAGAAGGAGTCTGCAACTGATTGTGAGAGAATGAGAACCTGGTCTACATTCGATTTATCAGGTCTAAAAGCAACTTCACAGGTGTGAAAGTGAAAAGGACCTGGGAAGGTAGTGGGAAGAGAGTGGTTCCTCTTATCTTTACTGTAATAGCCAGGTAATCGGAACAGGGGAGTGAGGAAAGGTGTTGGGTAGAGAGAAGATTTTTTAGCCTTTATAGAAAACTTAAATCACAAATTTTTTAGCCATGATTCTCAACCTAAGTGCCGCGTCACCGTAGTGTGCCCTTTTCAATCGCTAGAAGAGCTATAAATTGTTATTATTTTATTTTAAAGTTCAAAAGCTTGTTTAGTTTCAAGTTCTTATTCGAAAGTAAAAATATCTGAAAAACTATTTTGGGGTGCTTCGAAATATTTGTCTTATTTAAAGGGTGTCGAAAAAGAAAATGATTGAGAACAATTAGGTAAATGCAGTTTTTTTGTCGAGCAGGATTGTTCTCGAAATACTTTGCCGTTACTTACTTAATCTTATAAAAGTATTTGAGGTAACTGTTTTTACATAAAAGTGCAGTTGCATTTAATTGTGTTTTTAACTTCATTTTGTCAATCCAATAAGTAATATCAAGAGCAATTTTTTTAATCTATAAAACTCCAATAAATCGATTCCCAAAAGTCAGAACCAAAGTTTAAATTTTTTGAAAGCCCATTTTTAGTAGCTAATTTAGATTATAATAAATCAAAAAATATAATTTTTAATCCGTGCACAAATTTTGTGTTACATAGTGTAATTCCATATGAAGCGTATTTTTTAAATTCTTTGCAACAATCTAATCATACATTTTCTGTTTTAACAATTTGGTTTAAGTTAGTTTAATGTTTTTTCCAGGTTTACGTAATCATGGTGCAGTGGGAGGATGGCAGCTCATGCAAGATTGGCAGAAAGTTCAGCGCTTTTTTCGACATGCATGTACGTTGTTTAAATGATGAGGTCGGCAGCGTGCTTAACAGCGCCGTGATTGCGATCGACATGGTCAAAGTTAAAAACTTACTCAAATCAGTTTGTTGCATCCTTGGGAAAACTCTTTACAACACTTTTTCCATCTTGGCGGTCTTGGCAAGCAATTCTGAATTTCATTCATATTTCTTTAAAACTAAAAAAACAAAAATAAACAATTTTAACCGGATAGCAATATCTTGGCCTCTCCGGAAGCAGGCGGAGTAATTGCTTGCTCTATGTATAGCGTCTCCATCGCTTACGTGCAAGTCAGAAGAATAAATATAGAGATAAAATGAAATGAATAAATTATAATTCATTGCAAAAACGCAATCAAATCGGTCCAACCCTTATTAGGAAGGAATAAATTTTCAACAAATTTGAAATTGAGTAACATTTTTGCTAAGTATTTCAAGCTGGGAGTTTGGTATGCCTAAGTATTAAACGTTTTTAAAGTCGATTGGCGATACAAAACTTTAAGATAGCTTTAAAAAACGTATTCAATCTTCGAAAACTTTTCATCTAACATTTGTTGGGAAAAATTGTCAGAATGAACTAAGAGCAAGCCGATTGTGCTTATATAAAAAAATTGTGTCACTGCAACAATCGATACGTAGGAACTACATCGATACAACAATCGATACGTAGGAACTACATCGCAAGATTGCAGGAACGCTTGGTCGCTTTCTTGTCCAATCAGACGCGCTCTCATTTTCTATATAGACACGATCGGATTGCTCTTAGTTCATTCTGACGATTTCTCCCACTGAGTGTCAGATAAAAAATCTTTGAGAAATAAACACTCTTTCTATATTAATAGTTTATATTTTCCTTTGATAAATCAACAATCGCTATATATGTCAAATTACAAATGGACTATAATGTCGTAAATGGATATGATTGCAACAAAAAATACAAAAATATTTTGCTAACTTGAAAGTTCCAGAATAATTCAAATGGTTCCGCAAACCAAAATATTAATTACACTGTTAACGTAAAATTTACTGCTTTTTATGAACAATTCGTTATTACAATTATACAATTATAGTGTAACGACTAGTCTACGATATTGATTTATTTATCCTCCTGACTTGCAGGACAATATTGGAGGCGTTATGCTCGGGGAAAATGTCAAGCAATTTTCCCAAACTGCATAAAGAGATGTTTTTGTTTGTTTTAAGTTTTTTGTTTGAATTTTTAGTTTATGTAGTTATACAGGGTGTTTCAAAAAATTTGACATGTAAATATTAGAGAAGCAAATGAAATTTTGAATCTACATGATCGAATAAAATGAAATTCAACAGGGTTAACGTTGAGCTGAACAAGATTTATTCCTGTAAATTTGAATAAGAAATTCAAAGGCACCTGAATTTCATGAAAGGTTTTACAAATGTTCAATATGGCACCGCCTGTAACGCGGCACACGTAAAGTCGGTACTCTAATTCCTCCTAAACATGCTGCAGCATGTCTTGGGTAACAATCTCCAGTTTAACTTTTGTGCAAGACAGGTAGTTCAAAAAGAAAAACCACCGCACTGGAGATTGCTACCCAAGACATACTGCAGCATGTTAGGAGGAACCAGAGTACCGACTTTACGTGTGCCGCGTTACAGGCGGTGCCATATTGAACATTTGTAAAACCTTTCATGAAATTCAGGTGCCTTTGAATTTCTTATTCAAATTTACAGGAATAAATCTTGTTCAGCTCAACGTTAACCCTGTTGAATTTCATTTTATTCGATCATGTAGATTCAAAATTTCATTTGCTTCTCTAATATTTACATGTCAAATGATGTCAAATTTTTTGAAACACCCTGTATAATAAAAATTTAGAGGTACTAGTATGACCGCCAAACGAAAAAGAAAGATTTATAAAATGTTTTCTTTAAATAACAAAATGACAAGAAAAGTTTAAACATCCTCTGTGTTGATTGTGTCGTCATCAACGTGGCGTCCATGCCCTGTCGATCGCGTTTGTTTTTGGTTCACAAAGATTATAGCGGAATGCGTTAATTCTTTTGTTACCACACCGGACGACAATAATAGAAATTATGCAAACAAATAGGAAAAATTAACTTTGCTAATTTTAAGTTTCTTATTTCAATTTCTCTTCACAATCCAATTTTTTGATCGAGATTTGACAAGTTATTTAGCAACATATATTTGTGATTGTTTTGATGATTATTTGTAATTGTTTTGTTGTTGATCAAGATTTGACCATTATTTTGGGCCACTTTAGGATTTTTCTTTATCCTAATGGTGCATAGATTTACGACCAACTACAGAAACTTTATAAGTTATAAGTCTGTGATGAGACGCAGATATTAAAACTATCGGCAAACGCACCAAGTACAAAAACTTTTGAAAATCGGCTTTTCAATTTTCTTCATTTATAAATTCATGGAATTAATTTTGTTGCAGATGAGCTTATTGGAAAACTTTCCATCCGAAGGAGGCCAAAAAGATCCAACTAAACGAATAATTCCTTTTCTACCAGGAAAGAATTTTTTTGCTCGCAATCACAGTCGCGACGTGACGCTGAAGCGCCTTCAAAACATCACCGAGTATTGTGAGGTGAATCCCTGATAAGGGTGTGCTCAATTCCAAGTTTTTGCCGATACCAATTTCACCTTATATTAGTTTTCAATGCATAAAAATGATTTTATTATTTTCACTGGCTTTATTAGTGTAAACAAACCTTCCAAAACAAAGAGCCACAGCTCGGAGCATCGACTTTTTACACTCTAATCGTCAAGCATGGAGTATATTAAATAACTTTACTGGCAGGACACGAAACTCTCCTTGAACTGTCCCGTTTCAGCTTGTGCTTTGCATCTTAGCTGTTCAAAAATGAAAGATACGAGGCTGCTGATTGCAAGTCATCTTGACTCGTTTTTAAGCTTACTAAATTTTGGAAGGACACAACACCAGACCCAGAAATATTTTTAAGAATTTCTGATAGAAAAATTTTAGCACTGCCCTCCAACACTTAAAACCAGATAAAGCTCTGGGTCTCGATTCCATCTACTAAGAGCTTATAATCCATGCTGGAGTTGCTTTGAAGTCCTAATTAGGTGAATTACAGTATTTTCTTCCTGCTTGCGTCGACTCAAAATTTCCAAGATCAGGAGAAAAGCGCTTGTAGTGGCAATTCCACTTTGGTAGTATTGGGGCTATCCCACCCTCCCACATTGCCTTTGAATAATTATTCCAATTTTAAACAAATACTATTATTCGAAAGCACTGCTTTTGAATAATAAACTTATAGAACAACTAAGAAAAACTAAGAAAAACTTATAGAACTATTAATATAAAGCTGTTGTTTAACGCTCTTTAGTATCCTAAATTTTTCTTAAAGATTTGTGGAAGTTTTAAAGTTATATGCTTTACTTTAGGAAAAGTTTGGATCTGACAAAAATGATGCTTAACTGAGTGCTTACATTTATATTGGTAAAGAAATTCGAAACTTTTTTGCGGCTGAAAAATTTCCCAAGCATCTTAAGGCAAGAGAATGAGAATTTTGAAACACATTTAAGTGTGTTGCAGAAAGGTCTTTTGGAAATCATAGAGCAAAAATTAAATCGAAATTGAGGGGAGTATAATAAATGCTTTCAAATGTGTTTAAAGTTGCTTTTCGTTGTAGAATGAGTTTAAAGTTGCATTTCTTGCATTTACAGCTCGCATTCTTTCCAGAGAATTTAGGTGCTATGAATAATGAACACGGTGAAAGATTTTAACAGGACATTGCAGTTGTGGAAAAACGCTGCTAAAGAAAAAGTAATGCTAATATGCGGAAAAACTTTTGTTGGTTTCTACAGAAACAAAGTTAAACAAAATATCATCGCAGTGCGAAGTGGGTATTGTTTTGCAAGTGGCAGTGAACATTTTACTTGCGTTATCGTATTTTTCCAATTTAATGATTCAACTTTAACTGAATTGATAAAAAAAACA
Source organism: Diplosoma virens (assembly GCA_963680785.1). Classification (NCBI taxonomy): domain Eukaryota; kingdom Metazoa; phylum Chordata; class Ascidiacea; order Aplousobranchia; family Didemnidae; genus Diplosoma; species Diplosoma virens. Next base: position 39,600,075 of record OY796896.1, on the reverse strand, counting down.
GTGCCTATGTCACAACTCGTATTGTTGTATCTCAAAAACCTGACGTGATAGGGAAAAACTAAATACAGATTTGAATTCAGCGTTCAAACTATAGTCAAGACTAGCAAAAAACCCTGAGCAACAAAAAAAAAGTTTTTTTTGTTAATTAGTGTTATTTATTGCAAATAACAATAACCTTCTTCATAATTTTTCTAAACTGTGATTTGATGAATTTATTAAAAACTTTGAACCTCAATGAAGAAATTTTTCGCTATAGGTACTTACAAGTCTACCAGACTACATACTCCAGTGCGACATATTGCGGACTTTTTTTCGGTCTAATGAAGACGACATTTCGCGTTACATCAGGTGAATGTTTTTAAGGAGTCCGCAACAATGCATAAAATACCGATGTTTAACGACAATAAGCAAAAAACTGATTTTTAAAGCCGTTACGGTTAATATGGTGGTTTTCAACCTGAGGGTTGTTTGGATTTTTTGGGGGCCGTGACAGCTTTAAAAAACTATGTAAAAGTAAAATATTAAAAAAACGAAAAACAAATTGGTGGTCAATTGGATACCCAAAAACCAAATAGCCAATAAGCAACAATAACTAAATTGGTATCGTGATTTGGTAAAGAAAAAGTATGAAAATAAATCAAAAATCAACCGCTGATTATTCAGAGGAATGGTGCTAGACCAGCGGTGGCTAATCACTTTGAGACGAAGAACCACACTTACTGTGTTACAGCAAAGAGCCATACCATATACAAGGGCATACAAGAAAATCAACTACCTCTTACTTACTCACGCATACCTTTGCTCAGCTGCACTTATTGTAAATGTCACACACCAACATGATAATAACAAAATTGTTCTGAGAAGTTTACCAGCCATTTATTGTGTGGGACTTCTGGCATTCCTAATATTGAGCAATCTTCTTCAAATCGGGCTTGTATTCCGTTGTTGCCACTCAAAGCAATTCTTTTACATGGGTGTCAGTCAGTACAGATCTATGCTTTGATTTTATTTGTTTTAGGGTTGAAAACACAGACTCACAGACGTATGTTGACCCAAACATTGACGGTTCTTAAGCGCAGCCCGCTTAACATTGGGGTAATTTTTCATTGGCACACTTTTCTATAACGCAATAATTCCTTCTCTAAAAGCAGGCTTCAGTTTGTCCTCCTCACAAAGATCGATCCTCATCAGAGACAAGAGGGCTTTCAAACTAAATTGGTCGACGAGGAACGTAATCAGAGGCCTTTTCAGTTGAAGAGATCACGGAACCGCGACAAAAAGCTTTCTCTCAGGGTTTCAAAAAGTGTTGCATATATGGCTTTTTGCTTATTCAGGATGGCGATAGTGACTTGCCCACTGGCTTTAAGCAAAGTGGGAAAATGCGTTAAATCTTCCCTTTGAATATGCGCCTTAAACAGCTTAAGTTGACAGACATTCGCAGACGTTCGTTGACAAACGCAGACACACTTTGCACCAGGTCGGGCAGTATTTTCAATTTACCCTGCAAATTCAGGTTTAATCTGTTCAAATGACACAGCATGTCGATCAAAAAGTCTAGATCCATAATCCACTTGAGGTCCTAGAGCTCGAGATAGTTTTGATTCTTCTCTTCCATGAACAGTTTCACGGCATCTAAAAGCTGAAAAAACCGAGAAAGCACCTGGCTTTTTGACGTAGCCGCAGCGGCAGGTCACCTTGAAGCCCTTGGTCCAGCTCAGCGATGAGATCCTTGAATTACCGGTGGTTAAGCGCATGTGTGCGGATGTAGTTGACGATTTCCATTACAGTCTTCATGACGTTGTCCGACTTCAATGATTTAGACACGAGTTGCTCCCTGTGAATGATGCAGTGAAAATTTCAAAACTCGGGAAATGTTTGGTCAGCTTTGCACAGCCCCACAAGTCCGTTCACAGATCCGATCACGGCTGGCGCTTCATCCATGATTATTGCAGTTAGTTTTGCTATGGGCAGATTTTATTTCGCGATTGCAGCCATCATTGCTTCTTTCACATCTATGCCACGGGTTCTGCTTTTAATGGCACAATATTAAGCAGTTCTTCTTTGGTCAAACAATCGTTTGAAATAAACCGTGCAAATATTGCCAATTGAGACTTGTCTTGTATGTCACAACTCTCGTCTAATGCGATACTGAAATACTCGCAGGCTTGAAAGTCAGAGTGCAACTGTGATTCAATGGCCATGTTAATGTCCGATATTCTGCGTTTAACAGTGTGGCGCGACAGTTGGATATCTGATATCGTTCTTTTCAGTTTGTTGTTTTCTGGAGACATGATTTCAACAACGTCACAGAGGCATTTTTTAACGAATTCCCCGTCATTGTATGGCTTTTTGACCCGTGCAATGTTTCAAGCCATTTGACACGATGCAGGCGTTACAGTCTCTGAGTGCTGCATAAATTTTTGAAAAAACTGTTTCTTCTTTTCTGCCTCATTTTTCAAAGTGATCAATATATTTTTGCAAAACTCTGTCCTTTTCGGAAATTCACGGTTGATGTTAGCATGGAGTGAGCTAAAGTGGTACTAAAGATTTGAACTTTAAAATGCCCTAATGACGCTTGACATATAAGGCAAAATGGCTTACCATTACGTTCAACAAAAAAATATAAGCTCTCCCACTCTGTCAAAAACGTTTTGTGTTCATTCTCATATTTTTGCTTTGCTGTGCATTTGTTTTTGCCATTTTGAGAGCAAACATGACACAAATTGTTATTTAAATATACTAATACAATTAAAAATTGTACCAATACACTTAAATATACTAATGCAACCTAAAAATATACTAATGCACTTAAATATACTAATACAATCTAAAAATATACTAACAAACTTAACACTGTAGGAAAATCAGTTCTTCTAAAGTGCTCGATAACAAAGTTAGAGCTTGAATTAAAATTAGCAATAGCAAAATCATGGAAATAAAAACAAAGCTAAAACCCAACAGACTGTTTCACCCATAAAAGGGATCATCAGGGGTATCTAAAAAGTAAAATAAAATAAAATAAAGTTAAGATAAAACTGCCAGAAAGAATTGAAAACAATTGAAAAAACTGAAAAAAACTTAAAAAACTTAAAAACTGTAAACGCTTATTAGATCGGAACATCCCATCACGGACTCTGCTAAACTAAACTGATTAAGATCGGCGAGAAAACACGAGAAAAAGGAAAAGCGTGCGAAAGAATTACAAATACAAATATTATTTCAAAATTTAAAATTTTAAAAAGGGTTCAAGTATCGACTAAGGTAGAACGTTGTACACGGCGCAAAAAAAAAGGAAAAATGAAAGAAAATCACAGTTTAAGTTTGGCGTTAATCAATTTATATTTATTTTTATGCCGACACTTATTGATCAATTCGGTTCGTTTGTTCAGCAGAGCGTCATCATTTGCAGTTAAGATTGCATATTTTTCTGCCAGACAGAGGTTGCATACTTTGCCCCCGTGTTGGTAAGGTGTTGCGTGGCAAACTATTTTCCAAGACATAGCAGGATTTATACCAGAATCTTTGCAGGACCAAATGAATTTCGAAAGTTTGGTTGCATTTCTTTTGGAATCCGAATTGAAGGAATGGTTGTGGTTGTAGAATCTTGCTTTAAATTCAGTTTCGCACAGTCTGATATAGTTCTTGGATTGATCTTTGGCTTATACAGTTGCTTGATAAACGATTGCTTTGTCTCGGCAGTTGCCATTCAATGGGCATGACGGCTTATATCTGCAATCACAGGGTTTAAATTCTGGTTTGCCATTGTGGGACTTAAGGAGCTTGTTGTTGTGAGCTGAAAGGATGTTTGCCATATTGGGGGTACAGCTGTAGCTGAGTTTGACGACATTCTTGTTGCAGATTTTATGCAGCCTGTTTGATGGAGGGAAGTGTTTCCGCAGGAGGTGGAAGAAGGCTTTCCCGATGTTGGTGGAAACCCGGTTGTTATATGGGGAATTGAACCATATAACTTTTCTTCTTCTCTGTCGAAGTTTTTTTCCTCTGCACCAACGACAAGCCACCTCAACGTGGTGGTGCAGTTCCCTTCCCTGCACTGGAGAGGGTCGAAATGGCTTGTCGATTCCCCGAGGGTCTCGTCCTCGGGCGATTCTCTTTCGGACAACTCTTCTCATTTTTTATCCCTGCTGTCCAATGCGCGGTCACATATGGACAGCACTCTTAAACCCAATTGACCGCCCTCCTAACCCTTCTATTTTCTTTCGGACATCTCTTCTTCGTCCCTCCTTCCACCCCAAACCTCTTCATTACTTATCCCACTCACCGCTGATTCTTATCTCTATGCTTCTTTTTATCAGTGATGATATTTACCCCAACCCTGGCCCTATAGACCCCTGCTCTGTCTGCTCCCGTAGAGTCACCTGGGGAAACAGATCAATACAATGTACCAACTGTTCTCTCTGGGTACACCTCTTCTGCTCTGGTCTTTCTCCCGCTGACTTCCGTAAAATCTCCCGGGACACTCTTGGACTTGCCCAATGTGCTCATCCTCTTCTCAACCCCTCCCCTCCATCTCACACTCTAATCCTATATCTTCATCCTTTTTTGTATCTCCATCCTCTCACACTCCAAATCCCCCACCTCCACTCACCAACAACCACAAAACCATATCTTCAAAAACTAACCCCTCCCCAAAACAACCTCGAATAACCCCACCTATCCTCCTAATCACCCCCAACTAATTTATACTTACCCTCCCTCTGCATCATCTACTCCTCCTCCTCAAACCCAATATACCACCTCTCCTCTCACACAATCCTCTTTCCATCCTTCCTCTCCCTCTCGAAACAACCTCCGAATCCTACAGTGGAATGCTAATGGGATTCGCCCACGTCGTACTGAACTCATACAATTTCTCTCTTATAATCAGTACGATCTCATCTTCATACAAGAGTCACACCTCTCCTCTGACTCCACCTTCCGTATACCCGGCTACAAAACCCTCCAGAAGAACCGTTCTATGACAAGGAGAGGAACCACCAACTCTACGGGAAACCTAGGAGAAGGTGTATTCATACTTGTCAAAACGGGTCTATCTTACACTTTACTCTCCACACAATCCCTCTCCTCCCTCGACCCCAGCTCCGATTATTTAGCTATCGCAGTTAAAATAAAAGGAGCCCCTCCCATACATCTTTTCAACGTCTATGTCCCTCCTATCCGCCCCTCTTCCTCCGACTCTCGCCCAAAATCCTTCTCACCCTTTCTCTTACCATCATCTCCTACCACTTACATCTTTGGCGACTTTAACAGCCATCATTCATCCTGGGACTCCCACTCACCGGAAGACCAATCATATCTATTTGATTGTTGGCAAATATCTGTTTGATTGGCTCCTCTCTTCTGATCTTTTACCTCTTAATAACCCCGAACACCACACCCTACTACACCGTGCCACCGGAAACCGCTCTTCCCCTGATCTTTCCCTAGTTCCTGCCCGAATGCCTCTAAATGCACATGGCAGACCCTTCCGGACCTCGGCTCAGATCATCTTTCTATCTCCATCACTATTCCCACTTCCCCCTTAATTAACTCTTTCCACCGCCCCCGCTCTTTTAACTATAATAAAGCTCGCTGGAACGATTACCTTATTTATATTGATACCCACTGCCCCACTCCCTCTAACTTTACAACACTTTCTCTTTCTGAAGCCACCCACACCTTTACCAAACTCCTCAATGATGCTGCCACCTCTGCCATTCCTTTCGGCAGCATCAACCGCCCTGCTAAAGCCTGGTGGTCTCCTGAAGTCGCAGATGCCGTCGCAAAACACCGAAAGGCATTTGCAAAGGCACACTGTTCCGAAGAAGACCGCCAGCACTATATCGCCACTTCCAGATATACCTCCACTGTGATTTCTAAGGCTAAAGCTAAGTCTTGGCAGAACACTTGCTCTAGCCTATCTCCTAAAACCCGTCCCAGTGAAGTCTTTTCTCTACTTCGCTCCATCTCTGGCTCCCCCTCCCCAACTACTTCTGACCTTCCCAATTTCCCAAATTGCCATACCCCTGTCGATTGTGCCAACCATCTCTCTTCACATCTACAGTCCCATTTTTCTACCCAAACCCCAAAACCTTTTCGAAGCACCGAGAAAGCTCAGATGAATCATATCAGAACTGCACATTGCAACACCCTTCATTCCACTTTCTGTTCACCATTCTCCTCAATTGAACTCTCTACAGCTATCTCTCAACTCTCAACCTCAACCTCCTCAGGCCCTGATCAAATTACCTACCCTCTTTTAACCCACCTCCCACAATCTGCGTTACATTTTCTCCTATATATCTTCAACCTTTCTTGGTCAACACACACCTTTCCGTCTGCCTGGAAGCAATCAACAATCATCCCCATTCTCAAATCCGGAAAACCCTCTCACTCACCTTCTTCTCTCACTTCCATTTCTCCCATTTCTCTCACTTCATGTACCTCCAAACTCTTAGAAAGAATGGTTTTAGGACGACTAACCTATTTTCTCGAACAACAAGACATTCTCTCACCCGTGCAAGCTGGTTTTAGACCTGGTAGATCGACTATAGATCAGGTTCTCCTTCTCTCACAGTCAATCGCAGATTCCTTCCACCAATCTAAGCCGGGCACACGTACAGTCCTTGCCACTGTGGATTTTGCAAAAACTTTTGACTAGTTTGGCATTCTGCCCTTCTCTCTAAACTTCTTTCATTAAATCTTCCTCTTTGCTTTGTCGAATGGATACGATCCTACCTCTCAGATCGCGTTCGAAAGTCCGTATCTGTAATTCATACAGTCGTCCTTTCCGTCTCCGAAGAGGAGTTCTCCAAGGTTCGGTTCTAGGACCAGTTCTCTTCTCTTTATACATCAATGACCTTCCCACTTTCCTTCCTGCATCTGTTAAGACCTCTCTCTATGCAGATGACTTAGCCATCTGGGCCTCCTCCCCCAGTGTTGAGTGTGCAACCTCCGTAGTACAAGCTGCCCTTAACAGACTGGTGGAATGGTCCTCAAAATGGCGCTTTCCTCTCAACCCTCTCAAATGTGAAACATCCTTCTTCAGCTTAGACCCCTACCAATCACGCATAAAACCCTCTCTGCACATTCTTAACACCCCACTCAAATTCAACCCTCATCCAACCTTTCTCGGTGTAACCTTCGACCGCACTCTCTCTTTCAAACATCATGTCTTATCCTTACGGAAAAAGTTTCACAGCCGATTCCGTGCTTTCCGCTCCATTGCCTCTGCTTCCTGGGGTCCATCAAAAGAATCCTTTTGTACCCTATACAAAGCCTTCATTCGCCCCATCCTCACCTATGCTTCCCCAGGCTGGTTTCCCTTCTCATCTCCTACTCACATCACCTCCGTGGAGAGGATGCATAGATCTTCCTGTAGAGTAATCACAGGTTGTCTATCGTCCACTCCCATTCCTCTACTTCATATAGAAGCACTTCTACCTCCACTACGAGTCACCCTCACCCACCAATCCCTCTCCTTCTTTGAACGAGCCCTCCGTCTACCTCCCACCTTTCCCATAGCCTCTCTTGCGAACTCTAACCCCCGTACACGTCTCAAGAAGAGCTCATGGAGATCCTTCTCCAGATCACATAACCTTACCCCTAACCTACATCTTGCTCGTGAACCTCTAATCCTCTTCCCTCCTAAACCCCCCTGGTCTGCCCCATCTAATTACACAATCTCACTCCACCTCTCATCCCCATGCTCTCGCAAAGACCCCCCTCCCTCCGCAACACTGCAGCTACCTCCCACCTTTCCACTCTATCTCACAGCGATATCTCTGCCTGGACTGACGGTTCGGTACCGGGCGGGCTGGGGCAGAGTGGTGCAGGGATACACATCAAGTGTACAAAGTGTGTCACTGCTACCTCGCTCACCTTCTCGACTGGTCTCTGGGCTACCAATTATAGTGCGGAAACCTTCGCTATCCTACATGCTCTTGAGTGGTGTATCTCTCACTCCAAGACATGTAATTTTAAATCTATCACCTTCTTTTCCGATTCTTTATCTGTCCTATCAACTCTCTCTGCCCCCTACCATATTTAACCCCCAAATCTCTATCCCATACACAATCTCTTCTCAATTCTCCATCCCTATCCAAGGTGCAATGGATATCTGGTCACTCTTCTCTCCCAGGTAACGACTTAGCTGACTCTCTAGCTAAAGCCGGTGCCTCTCTCCATCCCTCCAGTATATCAGTGTCCCCTCGCACCCCTTATTTCCTCCCAACAACTATCCCTCTACACCAGTTGGAGACGCAGTGTCCAATCTGGTCTCTTTCAACACCAAATTTCTTCAGTATCTCCCGAAGAGCTTACTCTCCCTCGCTCCGCTCGCTGTGCTCTCTCCCGTTTACGCTGCAACGGGCACAGCACTCTTCTTAACTCTTATCTCCACAGGGTTGGTCGAGCCGAGACTCCTTCATGCAGCAACTGTGGTTCTGAACCACAGGATCTCTCACATCTCGTGCCCTGTACTAGACCCTCTGCGTCGGGCCATATTTGGCCACACCCTTTCTCTTTTGGACCTCTGGTCCCGTACGTGGGGAGTCGCCCGATTATTGGGACTCCGCGGAGTTGATCCGCGCCCCTATCCCCAGGAATGGGTCGGGTAAAACCACCACCACCACCAAGTTTTTTCCTTCCTGCTGCACGTTCAAAAGGGAGCGGCTCGATCTTGTGTCCGCTTTGCTGGAGCGCCTCTTCATACACAGGTAGCGAACGGTTAAAGGCGTCGACGTCGCATGAAATATCAGAAATGCGTTTGACGATCATATAAGGCAGCTTCTTAGTAATCAATGGTGAATGATTGGACTGCACATTGATGTAAAGGGGCTGGTCGTTTGGTTTTCGATACGGCCAGTATCTGCCTGTGCTAAGGTTTCTTTTAATAGTTTTTTGTAGCTATCCACGCTAAGTTTGTACAAATTATTCGTTTTGTCGGCTAGTACAAACAGATTAGGAGATTTATTAATTTTGGTTACATCGTTAGTTAAGCGAGACTGAAAGTTACTACGAACGTTTTTAAACTTAATATTCTTAACCATATTATACAGGTCCTCTTCAAATGCAGATAAGCCGTCATGTTGCGGGGGTATTCTATCTGACTTGAATTCGTATAAAATCTCTTTATAGTTTATATCACATTCTGCTTTGTGATCGTGAAAGAAGGCTCTGCACCTCAAACGCTTAAGAAAAGGCTCGAGTTTGCTGATCATAGATTTTAAATATACTCGTTTACTGGGCGTTGGAATGTTTTTAAGCGCCTCTACTCTTAGTTGGTTCAACGCTACTTCAGATAAAGCCAATTGCAAATTTCTTAAGTTTGACGTTGTGGAATTTTACCCTTCGATTACCGAAAAGCTTCTTACCGATGCCATCAACTTTGCTAACGATTATGCTAACATTAATGATGAAGTCATAAGCACCATCATGCACACTCGTAAATTACTTCTTTTCTGCGACGGCGATTTATGTGTGAAAAATCGGGAGCCGAGTTTGATGTTACAATGGGATCGTTTGACGGTGCAGAGGTTTGCGAGCTGGTCGGCCTGTATCTTTTACAGCACCTTGCTAAGATTTTTGGTAAAGAGGCTGTTGGCCTGTATCGAGATGACGGCCTTGCCATTCTTCGTAACGCTTCGGGCCCAGACGCCGAAAGAGTGAGGAAAAAAGTGACACAATTTTTTCAATATTATCAGCTTAAAGTCACTGTTGATACCAACCTTATACAACAGACTTCCTCGACGTTACCCTGAACCTTAGCACAGGCAGATACTGGCCGTATCGAAAACCAAACGACCAGCCCCTTTACATCAATGTGCAGTCCAATCATTCACCATTGATTACTAAGAAGCTGCCTTATATGATCGTCAAACGCATTTCTGATATTTCATGCGACGTCGACGCCTTTAACCGTTCGCTACCTGTGTATGAAGAGGCGCTCCAGCAAAGCGGACCCAAGATCCAGCCGCTCCCTTTTGAACGTGCAGCAGGAAGGAAAAAACTTCGACAGAGAAGAAGAAAAGTTATATGGTTCAATTCCCCATATAACAACCGGGTTTCCACCAACATCGGGAAAGCCTTCTTCCACCTCCTGCGGAAACACTTCCCTCCATCAAACAGGCTGCATAAAATCTGCAACAAGAATGTCGTCAAACTCAGCTACAGCTGTACCCCCAATATGGCAAACATCCTTTCAGCTCACAACAACAAGCTCCTTAAGTCCCACAATGGCAAACCAGAATTTAAACCCTGTGATTGCAGATATAAGCCGTCATGCCCATTGAATGGCAACTGCCGAGACAAAGCAATCGTTTATCAAGCAACTGTATAAGCCAAAGATCAATCCAAGAACTATATCAGACTGTGCGAAACTGAATTTAAAGCAAGATTCTACAACCACAACCATTCCTTCAATTCGGATTCCAAAAGAAATGCAACCAAACTTTCGAAATTCATTTGGTCCTGCAAAGATTCTGGTATAAATCCTGCTATGTCTTGGAAAATAGTTTGCCACGCAACACCTTACCAACACGGGGGCAAAGTATGCAACCTCTGTCTGGCAGAAAAATATGCAATCTTAACTGCAAATGATGACGCTCTGCTGAACAAACGAACCGAATTGATCAATAAGTGTCGGCATAAAAATAAATATAAATTGATTAACGCCAAACTTAAACTGTGATTTTCTTTCATTTTTCCTTTTTTTTTGCGCCGTGTACAACGTTCTACCTTAGTCGATACTTGAACCCTTTTTAAAATTTTAAATTTTGAAATAATATTTGTATTTGTAATTCTTTCGCACGCTTTTCCTTTTTCTCGTGTTTTCTCGCCGATCTTAATCAGTTTAGTTTAGCAGAGTCCGTGATGGGATGTTCCGATCTAATAAGCGTTTACAGTTTTTAAGTTTTTTAAGTTTTTTTCAGTTTTTTCAATTGTTTTCAATTCTTTCTGGCAGTTTTATCTTAACTTTATTTTATTTTATTTTACTTTTTAGATACCCCTGATGATCCCTTTTATGGGTGAAACAGTCTGTTGGGTTTTAGCTTTGTTTTTATTTCCGTGATTTCGCTGTCGTTAATTTTACTAATAAACTTAAATATACCAATAAAACCTAATACAACTTAAATATACTAATACAGAATTAGGCTACTGATTTTCTCGAGAAAGAGAAAAAAGAAATGCTCGTCTAGGAGTTTTATTGAAGCCATTTTTATGTAACAATGCACTTTGTGCGTTGCCAAACTCAACATGACTAGATAATTTGGCTACTAGTACACGAACCAGGACCTGTAAAAAGAGCCGCATGAAACTGGGCAAAGAGCCGCGGGTTGGCCACCCCTGTGCTAGACTATCCTTCGACTGTATTAATACAGTCATCGGAAAAGACCAGCAGAGAGAGACAAGAATTCTATAAAGTAACTCTTTCGAAAAATTTGGAATTTGTTTTTCATTCTTTCTTGATATGATGACCTGATTTGAGTCCCCTACAATGAACTTTTGGCTTTCTTTTGCTCTCTTTTTAATCTTTTTTGCTTGTAAACTCTTTTTTTCTTTTTTTTGCTAGATCAAACTGTCACTGATGAGATTTTATTGATCAAAACAATTGTCTGGTAGAGGATTTTGCACCCCTTGTAGATATTTTTTCTCTACACACTTTTATTTTTATAACTTTTTAACTAAAATTTTTATTTTCCATGTTAAAGTTTTTCAATTTTTACATTTGTCTTGTTTAATCCGAATTTCATTTTTTATCAACTCTTCTCTGATTTGTTCTTTTTCGATGTGCTTTTCGATCGATGTTGCCTCAAGGTATTTTTGATGTAATTTATTTCATTTAATTCAATGAAGTCCCAAATTCAAATTTTATTAAATCTTTTCGATGTTGCTTCAAGGTTTTTTTCGATGTAAATTAATCTATTTAGTTTAATAAAGTTCGAAATTCAAGTTTAAGTTTATTAAAATCTCATTAGTGACAGTTTGATCTAGCAAAAAAAAAGAGTTTACAAGTTTAAAGTTCAAAATTCAAACTTTTTACAACTGTTTTTTGATTGGTTTTTTGTTGATGTTCACTATTTCTATTTAAGTTTGGAATAGTAGATTCTTGGTTCGAATTGAAAATTTTCGAAAAGAGTTATTTTATGGCAATGGTTCCAAAACTTTTTGGCTCGCGAACTCCTTTTGCTTGCTTGAAATAATGATGGACACCTTGATGTTTAAAACAGAAAAATCCACAAAACTCAAAAAAAGTTAAACAATATTGTCAATAATGAATGGTTTGCTATATTTTTAACTTGGCAGGTTTCTAAATTGATAAATTTGTGACAAAAACAACAAATTATCTTATAATTTAAAAACCAGAAGACTTTGCGCGGCCCCCAAAAAAGGCTGCTCACCGACTCTCAGGGGTCTGCGGACCCCAGTTTGGGAATTGCTGCTGTATGGAATTCTTGTCTCTCCCTGCTTGGCCTTTCCCGATGACTGTCTTGATACAGTTGAAGAATAGTCTGGCACCATTTCTCTGAATAATTAGCGGATGATTTCTTGATTTATTTTTATATTTTTTCTTTGCCAAGTAAAATATTAAAGCAGAATAATATTTATAATTATTGTTTTAAAGCTTAACCAACTTAAATTTATTTATTGATGCTTGATTTATGCCCAAGGTATTAGAATGACAAGATAAAAATTCTACTTTAAATGTATTTTGAATTCAGTTAAAAATATTAAAATTCAATAGACATGGTTTACTACGTCATTATAAGCAGAGAATAGGCTTAAAAGAACTTTATACTGAGCGGTGCAGATAAACAAACGTCAAAAGAAGAGCAGAACTGCTGGGTGCGCACAGGCAAAAACAAGCAATAAAAAAATTACAACAAATCCTGGACGGCCTAGAGAACTGTGCGGGTGCAAGAAATCTGTCGATTCGTACCAGGCTTTGACTGTCGACTTGTCGATTCATCCACGAGATGGATGGATGGAGAGGTTAAATCAATTTTGAAAAGAAAAGTGCAAGTTCTTAATCTTGAGCTCAGCAAATATTTGTGTTTTTATGTTTTTAGATTTTTGAAAACTTTTAATGGTGATACTCACACATGAAATAGTTAGGGTCAAGGAGGGGCTGACTTTCGTAAAGAAACCGTTTAAGGGCGGGTTAGGCCAATACAAAAATATTTACGGGTACCGGTCACAAAAATCGGCCTGTGTTGGTCTCTAAAAGCAGCCTATTGTTACATTTGATAAAGCAGAGTAAGTTATCAAATAAAAGAAAATAAGATAATTTCAAAAATATTAAATGTGCTACGTTGTAAAGGCATGGCTAGATAATGTGGAATTGCTTGTTACGTCAAGCGTGCCAGCGCAGAAGTGCAGATTTACAAATTGATATAAAAAAAGATTGCTAAAGCAGGCTACCCAGATAGCTTGAACATATTTCCTTTTCTAAAAGTCTGACCGTAATCCAGTGATGGGTAATGTAGTAACTCAATGTCGTCGTCCTTTGGAAGGGCATCCACTCCGGGCCAGACACCAAGAGGGCCGGTGCGGAAAATTTATCTTTTTACCACTCCAGGATGCTGTAGGCACTGCCTAGATCAGATCCCGGCAGTGATGATGTCGAGCCAGCTTTAATTTTTGTCATCCAGAACGGTCAGACCTTCTTTCCCCCATATGGCCCCCCCTTATGGTGTATGGAGCACGTTGATAAGCACGGTCGGCGCTTTGTTCAACGGCGCCCACTTGCGATTCAGTCATTCATTTAGAAACTGTATATTTTTTGTACTTTTCAAGCAGTGTGTTCGACTGCTTGTAAAAAATTTACCTTAATTGTCATAGGTTATGACGTATAGTACGGTGGGGTGGAGTTTACTAAAAATTTATAACCTACCGTAAGGAAAAAGGATAATAAAATTGCTAAAATAGCATCGCATATGTGATCGTCTTCTTATTTGCCTATATCGCTATTGCTGCTTGCACATGTTAGCTATATTCGTATAGCTACCTGTAATTCTTAGTTAAAATCATTATTGTTATTTATCTTATCAAATTGCTGGAAACGTCGAAAACCTTAAAATTAGTGCGAGTGTTAAATCTGACAAGCTTTTTATGACATGAAATTTAATGTTGGTTACTTGTGCCGCCAAACAGAAAAAAATCCGGTTACCTGTCTCTGCCAACGACACCAGACACTGACGAGAGACCACAGAATGCAAGACTTGAACTCGGACCTCATCAAATGCGTTCCTATCAATACGACGTTGCTATACAATGTAACGCAGCACATAAAAGACAACGTGGCGTGGTTGCGTAGGTAAACAGCGTGGCTGAGTAGGTAAAAAAACTCGTAATGATGGAAAACCCGACCACAAACTTTGTTAGCATGTTCAATAATGACGGTAGTCAACAGCTTTAAAAATATCTTAGCAAAGCATGGTGCCTTTGAAGAGAAGGGTTTGTCTGCATATTAGTCAGTCATGGTTCTTAATATTCCAAAGATGTAAGTGCAGTGATTCGATTTTTGATACCTTTTCTCCAATTAGTTTCTGCAATAAAATACGCGCGGTACTTCTACTTAAAGACAATGATGTTTATCATACAATTGTTAGTAGGCATCCTGTTCATGATTTCAACCTGAAAGCGTTTAAATCTGCAAAAAAACTTGCTTAACCCCAGCCATGAAAGCGAAAAGGTTGGTCTTTGTCAAGTAATATGAAAATTGGGAAGAAGCAAGGTGGAGTCAAGTCCTTTTCTCGGATGAATCCACAATCCAGCAGCTTGCATAGAGAAAATGTACGCCTGTTGGAGCACAATTTAATGACTGCTATATACAAGCTACGGTAAACATCTGGGGGCTATGACCAGTAATGGTACGGTTGGCCTTTTTTTTTTCACCAATCGAAACAAAAATAAACGGCATCAAATACCGCAAAATATTGGAGGAAAATCTTAAAATTCACATGCTATTTATGAATGCATGATGTTCATGCGAAACGGGGATCCCTGTCACCGTTCAAAGTTAGTGAGTGATTTCCCTAAAAAGAAAAATATTAAAACGTTGGATTAGCCTGGTAACGGTGTCCAGATCTCAATTCAATTGAGAATTTGTGGGCAATACTGTAAGACAAAGTGGCAGATAAAAATCTCAAAAGTGCCAAAGACCTGGAAATGGCAATAAAGCACAAATGGACGCAAAAGATTACAGATGAATACTGCCAACACATGTTGCATAGCATGCCTTGTTGTCTGCCAGCTGTTATCTAGAATAAAGGTGGATATACCAAATACTAAATTTGTACGCAAAAACTGGCTAATGTAACTCACGTTTAAGTTGATGAGCTTACTTTTTGAAAATCAATGTTATTTTCAATGTATCAATATAGAATAAACCAATTTTATTACATTATTTTGAATAAACAAACAGTAAAATAAATAGAATAAAATTGGTTTATTCTATTTATTGGTTGGGAAGGTTACTATTTTAGATAAAAAATTTTAGGTGGTCTTAAACTTTTACACACCACTGTAGATAGGCCGAATTCGCCTAAATGAGCTATAAAGGCTTGTTGGCCGAAAGCTGACCAATCAGAAGAGAGATAGCTGGAAAAGTTTAAGCGATGGAGAACTTCTTTATATTTCCAAAGAATAAGGTTAAGAGATTTATTGAAAGTAGCTTCTAAAGCGGAAAGGTAAAAGGTGAAATGACTTTGAGAAAGAATAGAGAATCCTTTTCGCTGTAGCAAAAAGCACTTGTACAAACGATGTTGGCCAATGGCAGACTTGTACATAAGACTGTTGGGAGGTATTGCACGTGCACCAATCTTGCCTGAAGTCGACGGACAAGTCTGTCACTAACCTTCCATCCCCCAGTTAGCTATAATTTCTTTTGTGCAAAGTGGAAATCAAAAAAAGGACTTGCATTAAAAACATTCAACCTTTTTGAGCCAAAGGCAGTTTTCGCTTATCAAAAGTATTTCAAACCTTGCCCACAAATTTTACATATGCAAACCTAGTTTTGTTTCCATTTCTCTATTGCCTTTGTTGAAAGTGTCTTTTTTCTAAGTTTGGCCCCTCCCCCATCTGAAAACAGAGAAACACAGACAGACAAATTGAAAGATATGAGACACAGAAACTCGCTAGATCTTTCTCTCTCTCTCTCTCTCTCTGGTCCTATTTGACAACCGACCGTGAGGGTATGGAGCCAGCTAAACTTCTCTCGCACAGAAGAGGTTACCCGACACAGTTTATATCAATATTGTAATTTAATAATGTTATCGTAACTGTTCCGGCGGTTTTAGACTAATACTTCACAGTCTGA
Source organism: Diplosoma virens (assembly GCA_963680785.1). Classification (NCBI taxonomy): domain Eukaryota; kingdom Metazoa; phylum Chordata; class Ascidiacea; order Aplousobranchia; family Didemnidae; genus Diplosoma; species Diplosoma virens. The sequence goes on along the minus strand of OY796896.1, from coordinate 39,583,757 downwards.
AACAAGTACAATATAAGATTAAAATATAAAGTTAACTTAGCAAATAAAACATCGGTTACTATCTTCCAAATTAATAGATTAGAATTGATACGTAAAGAACATCAAACATAACTCAGCTAGCACCTCGCCATGTGCTTAATTAAGACAAAGAAGAATTACGCCACAACCTGTTGCCAAATAAAATTGGTGACAATTAAAAGTTTAAGGGGGAGATAACACGTATATCGACAACACCACCAAAAAAATTTCCGGCCCCCCTGGCTTTTGCAAAGAACAAAAAAAATTTTTCAAACAGCACTTTGCAATAAGTAAGATTTTATGTATAATTGCACTGATCTGAGGTAAAATTGCGGTAAGACAAATTGCGTGGTGAAAACTAATCTTAGAAGTTATTTAAACTATTTGCAGACAGCTTATGTTTAATAATTAATTGCTCAAATGTTTGTTCAAATCATATTTATTCTAACATTTACTTAAGGGGAGAAAGTCGAAGCCCAGGTTTGCTTTCTTTTTTATCATTTTTTATGCGCTTGTAATTCAATTCATGTTGTGCATGTGCATGCTTCTTAATACATGTTATGTAGTGATTTTAAACGTTTCATTGCCTATAAAGTTAAATCGTGTTTCTTCATAAGAGCTTGTCATAAAAAGCCTAGCCACAAAAAAATTAGTTTAAAAGAGCTAAAGCACAAAGAACTAGTATCAAAAAAGGGTTAAGTTTAGGGTTATGGTTAGGATTAGCTCTTAGAGTCAGCAGCTCTATTGTGGAACTAGCTCTTTTGTTGTAGCAGCTGTTTTGTGTCTAGCTGTTTTGTGATATAATTACGTTTAGTAACATATTTAAGAGGGGGTATTGTGCCATGCTCCCCTCCCTGGAGATCACTAATACGAGAAATCAGAGAAAGATTGAAGTGAAGACGTTTAAGATTTTTTTTTAATCACTATGTTTTTGGGACGAAAAATCGACAAAACCGAGACAGATTGAAAGTAAAAACTTTTTCTTTTTTTTTTAGCTAGCACTTGAAAAAAATTTTCCACTAAGCACATTTGATTGTGGTTTTATGCCTCGCCCCCTTTTCAAAAATCCTCGGTACGACACTGATCACGTTAAATAGTAAAGAGTAATATAAGTGAACAAATAAAATGTTTTGGTCAAAAGATAATTTTATGTATAATTATTGTATACTATAATTTTAATTTACCAAATTTTTCTTGCTAAGATTGGTGAGGGGATGCTTAAGGTTGCTAAAGAGATTTTTAAGGTTGCTGAAGGGCTGCTAGAGGTTGGTGAGGGGATACTTACGGTTGGTGAGGGGTTATTTAGGGTTCGTAAAGGGATGGTTAAGGTTGGTGCAGGGGTATTTAAAGTTGGTGAGGGGATGTCGAAGGTTGGTGAGGGAGCACTAAAGGTTTTTGAAGGGAAGTTTAAGATTGGTGGGAGGTAGCTAAGGTTAATGAAGGAGTGTTTAAGACTGTGGTGAGGGAATGCTTAAGGTTGGTGGGAAGGTTACCAAACATAGATAAGGTTGTCGTTGTCATTGTTTGAAAGAGCATCCGCTCCGGGTCACTCACAAACAGGACTCGAACCGAGGGTTTATCTTTTTGCTACCCCAGGATGCTGTACTACCCGGATCAAATGCTGGCAGTGATGGTGTTATTGGGTTTTGTCATTCAAAATCGTCAAACCTCGTGTTGCATGTGGTGCCCGATGTATGGGGCACGCTGTTAGGACGTGGTTTGCGGTTCGTTCAGAGGTGCCGCACGCGCAATTTGATGAAGGAGCGAGACCCAATTTGTGCATGGGCGAACGGAATTGCCCAACACCGGTCCACAGGCAATTGAGCCTACAAGCTAAAAACAGGCCTGCACTGGTCCTGGATGTAGCCTACTCTCACAATACTCCGTGTTCCAACTGTAAATTTATCCACTAAGAAATGCGGATGCTTAGTCCGGCAAGACTGTTTAAAAGATTCCGCGCAGCTGGCATAAATAGGCATCTAAATCTTAGTATCTCTTGGCGAGCATCTAAGGACCCACTTAAAAGACCATGCAGCATATGGTCAGGGTCAAGAGGTACACGGTAAATCAAGGAGAATGTTGGTCCTAGTCGGCAAAGCTCAGCTAGCTCGATGCCTGAAAGTATGGGTAGGTGGTCCGTTGGATTGAAATACAGGAATCCAGTGACTGTGCCCAAGGCGTCATTCAGGACACTGTCTATGAGGTGTGTGTGAGCTCTGCAACACCAGACTGGTGCACAGTATACTCAGTTGTTGAATAAAGCAGAGATAAAATAAAGCATCCTTTAGGGTTGATCTTTGCTCAAACAAAATGTGCGCATTTAAAATTTCTTAAAGAAAAAATTTTTTGCTCAAAAAAGGTGTCAGAAAATAAAGACTATACTCAAAGATTTTATAAAGTTTTTAATCAAAAGGAAACAGAAAGCCTTTTTTTATGCAAAGAAAGTGTCACTGTAACCATTTATATTGCAAAAAGAATTATGAAACGTTTGCAATGCAACTTGAACAAGTAAATTTAAACTGGTCAATACACAGACGCCGCGTACTTACATTTGCTTTCTCGTGGTAATTTGATTATGCTATCCAACGCAATAGTAGAATTCACCTGTTCTTCATTTACTTTACTTTAACATTTATTTTATTACGATCAGTTCATTGCTCAACAAAAAGATGTTACTGTTCGAGATCCGGCCTCATACCTTTTTGCACAAACACTTCAAAGATTGCTTTTTTTCTGCCAAGCATATCAAAATAAAAGAATATTTGCTTGAAACGCCATCGTAAACATTTTTTAAGACTCTTAGTGCAAATTACCGTATCGGGATTTTAAAAATAACGAACAAAATCACCTAATTGCACCCTATGCTGTTCCTTTCTTGTTTTATTATTACATTATTTCCGTAGTATTTGATTACGTTTTGGCAAAATGGATTGCAATTGTTTTCGGTTTTATGCTAAAGGTATTAAATTTTCTTTACATATACATATACAGTATATATATTTCTTGCAATGCTAAGTGCTTTATCTTGTTAGCTTGAATTATTCTTATTCAAACTGACTCAAATGAGAGCCATGTATAAAAAATTCTTACAATAACAACCTTACTAGTTATTTGTCCTGCCTAATATTGTAAAACGATGATCAAAACGTATATTCAACAGGAAAATGCATTACCAATTTTTCAAAATATTTCACCGCAACGGCCTGGTCATTTTTTGGCGTCATTGTAACATGTCCAGCCGTATTCTTTAGTTGACCGTGTTTGACGATTAAGAATTTCTTCCAGGACATCTAAAATCCTATTTAATTCTACTTCCAGGGCTGAATTAGGATCCGCTCTGGAAATCCATGGAGTATCACTGCTACTCTTTAAGGTTATTTCAATGAATTTGTTTAACTTTTCCTATCGAATATTTGTACATCAAATAGTATTGTTTCAACTTTTTTTCGTAAGTATCTGGCGGAAGAAAACAATAGTTTTATTTACAACATTACAATGCTTTTGAGCCTACATCAGTTTTCATTGCATCAATTCCTGCTAAGTTAAGGCTATGATTGCTACCGGTAATAAAAACGGTTTTTTAGTTTTCTTTTTTTTTTGATTTTTTGGTTAATAAAAACGGTCTAACCGACACTAAACTCCTGTATTTTATTCCTGACATAAAATTGGCATTGTCAAAATATATAACTCTGCAGTGGTTGAAGTCTCGTTTTACAGCTTTCAATAAATTAAGAATTTCTTTACTGATGCACTCTGCACCTTTTCTTCAAAACATCATAAAACTAAAAAATGTTTTTTAACTAGTCTATCATTTTGCTGCATTAGGTAATGACAGACAACTAAAAGATGCTGGTCCTGATGTAAAACGTCTAGTATTTGCTTTCTATCACCTCTGCGACAAGTTTTTCCTGAATGGTTTTAGCTAACAGGTTTATGTGTAAGTGTAACCACGTAAGGTATTAAGTCCAGATCTATTAATATTGTTGGGATAGCGACAGCAATTAGAATTTTAAAATTATTCAAAAAAAATTGATTTGTTTTAATTGTATGTATGCTGAGTATAACGCAATATTGTTTCAGCTTTGTTTCAATATAGGCTATTATTTTCGCTTGGCTTGGGTAGCCTACCTATGTAAACATGTCGGCTACGTTCCTATGACTATTATATAGTACCAACTGTAAACTTAATAACAATATCCATGAAAAACACGAGAACGTCATGGCAAAGCATGATCATGGCATAGCGTGGCATAGCATGTTCATGGTGTAGCACGGTCATGATATAGGCGTGGTGTAATAGCCCATCGGCCCCGAAGCGATCCCATATACAATATTATTTAAACAATAAGCCTATTTTAACAAAGATTTTCTTTAATTAATAAATTTTGTTTAAAATTTAAGTTATAATGTTATTTAAGTCATTCAATAATAATTGCCCCCCCCATTTTTGAAATCCACGTTTCAAGTTTAAATTTTGCCGCTCCGGGGATGTCCCTTCTTCTGCTCCTTATGTGCAGGCTTTGCCCTAGAAACCTTGTATTAGTGATTTATTGTTACAGTTAATTGCATTGAGTTTAATTTTATGACGTATTTCATAACGTTTTAAAAAAGACTCTTAAATTGCTGCTTCATTTTTAAAAATTTGTTTTTTGCTTTATTATCACAAAATCCAGATAAATTTTGTTCACCATTAAGTGTGAAGAAGTTTGAGAAAAATTTGGCGCATAGGCTAATTTATGTTGGAGCTGTAGATTCTTTGCTTAATTTAAAACAAATCCAGAACAAACTTAGATAATCTTAGCAACTTCAGTCCTTTGAGTTGCATTATTCTCACAAACACTATCGACGAGCAAAATATTGGTTAACCAAATTTCCAAATAGTGGGTCAAGAGATCAATACATTGATTTGCATAAAAATTTAAAGGTTGCGCATTTGTTCAATAAAAATGATGGCAGATTGTGTTTTTTCCTGCACAATTAAATTAACAATTCTTATTTTGTTGTTACTTCACTTTTGGAAAAAAAGGATATAAATGGTGGCAAGAACTTTAAAAGTAGTTTTTGGAAGGAACCGCGGATCCCTGGGTCTACCACCATATTTATTTACAAAACTTAAAGTTCAAAAGTTGTTTTGAAGCAGGATCGTACATTATACGTCGCTACATTTCTATGAAATCACTGGTCTAATTAACAATTGTTAAACTAGAAAAGCGTCTAATATAATTTGTTCGTCACCAATTGTTTTTTGTACCTGATACGTAATAGTGAAAACTGTTTATTCTAACAGTATACATGAGTTGCCAATGATTAATTTTCTGAATAAACATTTGGTGGTACAGAATTTGAAGATTGCTTGAAGTAAAAGATTTTTCTTCCCAAAGCTTTTCATCTGACACTCTTCAGGGGAAATCGTCAGAATGAAGTAGAATTGAAACCGAACTAATTTATAAAGGAAGAAAGTAGAGTTCTCATTGGCTGAAAGAGTCAACCAATGAGAGAAAAGATTAAGAAAATTTCTTAATCTTTTCTCTCATTGGTTGACTCTTTCAGCCAATGAGAACTCTACTTTCTTCCTTTATAGATTAATTTTCTCTCTGAATAAGATAATTTGAATTTGTTAGTGAATAGTTTTTGTTGATGGTTCTTGCAACGTCTTGAGTTGCCCTCAGAGCCCCTAATCATAAAGCATAAAAGATATTGTTGCTATCAACCCTGCAGGCGGGTGGGCTTTAAGGTGATGAAAAGGAACTTAAGGCATATGATCGGTAACCAACCCTCAGCAGCCTCTAGCATCGATATTGTCAGTTTGGTGCCGCCCGCTTAATGGAAGCGCCCCTCCTCGGTGTAGCAGCACCACCAGAAGACCTCTCTATCTGTTTAAACAGTGACCAATTGGTTAAGCTCAACCGCCTGCGGACTGGTGTTGGGCGATTCCATTCGTCCATGCACAAATGGGGTCTCGCTCCTTCACCGAATTGCGAGTGTGGCCCCTCTGAGCAAACTGCAGACCATGTACTAACAGCGTGCCCTATACATCGGGCACCACATGGAGCACGAGGTCTGATAGTTTTGGATGACGAAACTCGATGCTGACTTAATAACATCACTGCCAGCATCTGATCCAGGCAGTGCAGCAGTCTGGGGTAGTAAAAAGATAAACCCTCGGCCCCAGTCCTGTTTGTTTCTGACCTGGAGTGGATGCCCTTCAAACGACGACGACGACAACAATGACCTGTTAGTTGGTCGAACAACAGTCGTAGCACCTGTTCAAACACGTAACAATGCAGCTTAGAAGCAGACTGGAGCTGGTTTGGTACTGTATAAAAAAGAACTTGCCTCCAGATCCAGCTCCTCTGTGTTATTGCAATCTAACAAAATTTAAAAGATTTTCACTAGGTTTTGAAGAGCAAGAAGTTGCACACTTTAGCTGAGGCGAATCTAAGCAAGTTTAGAAGGCCAAAAAAACCTTTAAGTTAAGTAATTTACAGCAGTACCTGCAATGGTTGGCAACTTGTTGTGAGTTTAGGCTACCCACGACTAAGTGTAATTCTATCTTCATTTTTTTGTGAATATGAATCAAACAAAGCAACTAATTAAACAGTCTTCAGTCTTACTGCATATGAACTTAACAATCGATAACCTGTTTTTGCTTCTCTAATTAGCCTCTGATCAGCCTGGATTCAAACGCGCTGCTTGATAATGTCACGAACAAATTTTTGAAGCGACCGCAAGAAGCGCTAACTATCAACTTTTTACGACTCAAAGCTCACTTGGTGGCGCCATGTCTATACAAACTTTTCAGATGTGCAATGTTTAAACCCAATGATTTGCAATCTTATTGTCGCGGCCCATCAGCATACTTTAAAGCAAGGGTGGCCAACAGGTCGATCGCAATCAACCAGTAAATTCCCACATCCCCTCTAGTCGATCGCGTCTGATTTTTGTGCTTCCTGTCTTTCGTGAGTAAAAATTTGTCGTTTTGTAGGATATTGTAATTTTTAAACAATTTTATGTAAGATAAGTAATAACTGATACATCACCGAAACTTTCATATAATTTACCTCCGTACACAGTAAATGTGCTAACAAACTGTCACTACTGCCGTAGCATTTCCGTGGCGTTTGATCACAACTTTCCAAAAACATATAAAATCGATCTTACCACCAGACAAGTCGGCCCTTCTGCTTTAAAGCAACCATCATTCCGGAGGAAATTTTAAGGGGATTTTCTCTTTTTTAAACACGGTTGATGGAAAAGCGTTTTATTTTATTCATTATCCTGACTCATAAAAAAGCGACGGAGGCGCTATACATAGGGTAAGTAATTACCCCGACTTGCTTACGGAGATGCCAAGATATTGCTGTCCGGTTGTAATTTTTGTTTTAGTTTTTTAGTTTTTAGAGATATGACTAAAATTTAAAACTGCTTGCCAAGACCACAATGCAGAGGAAAGTGCGTAAAGTGTTTTTCCCAAAGACACAAAAGAATAGTTTTAAACCAAAGAAAGAATAGTTTAACATCACAAAAGAATAGTTTAATAGGTTTTAAACCGAGACCATGCTGGTTACAATCGGGGCGCTCAAACCATTCGACCATGCTGCATTTCCAATATTTTTTTATTTTAATAACTATGTTTAACGTTTTCAGTTCAGTTTAGTTTTCTCTTATTCTGCCCCGCCACGTAGTAAAAGCACAACTATATTTATTTGATTATAAACATAATTAAGATTGCGGATTAGAAAAAGGAAGAAGCAACAAAGCGAGTGTACGTTATAGCTTGCAAAGATAGATGTGAATTATTTATAAAAGGTTGTATTACCAAAAGCAAGGTTGCTTCACCTCAACATGAATTTGTTTTTATAAAAAGGAAATAAAGGCACAATAAAAATAAATAAAAAAGTTACATTGAGGTCATTTGATAAAAACTATGACATGGGGGTGGTGCATTAATGGGACCATAGTGTTTATGTTATAACTCTCACACCATTGATATGACCAAATATGATTAGATGTACTTTTTTATGAATAGTTACCCAACGACATGTTTTAGCGCAGTAAAATTAACAAATATCTTACACAAATTTTTAAAATTTTATATAAATCTCATCTCTTGAAAGAAAATTAATAAATTATTATAAGTTTTTTTAATGTCATGAAATTTTATTTCAAAATTGATTGATTGTCTTGGAATCCGCACGCTTTGCAGCGCAAATTAATTAATTGAAGTCTTTTGTTTGTCGTTTTATTTTCAGTTCATTATGAATTGTGTTTATTTTCAGCTCGCTGCATTTTAGTTAACCTGATTTCTTGTTTAATTATTTGTTTTGTTTCAGATTTTTAAGTAAATTAAAACCGTCAGTTTGGTTTTCTTTTTTGTAAGCTTTACGACATTTAACTCATCAGCACATTGTCACCAAATACTTTTCTGTCTTCTCTTAGTTGTAAGAAAAAATAGAATGAAAATCACTGTTTCAACGACTTCTGGCTCTTGTAGCAACGCTGCAACGCAGGCTTAAGTTTTCTGACCTACGCGCTAGCAAGGCTAAGAAATTGCAGTAATAAATAGAATGTTTTTTTTATTTGAATTGAAGTCATAGCTTCATTGCGCCATAGGCTTAAAATAAGGACTTGGCTTTTTTGTTTTGGCTTTGCCATAAAATTTTATGTTTTACACACAACGAACAAAATTTTAGAAAATATCTTCAGATTTGATTTTTTACCCTTTATAAACCTAAGCTTATAGTCCTTAAAAAAGAGTGTTAGCAGTTTTGCGGAATGTTAAGCGACACAATAAGCCCCATCTGTGGGGGGTCAATATCTCTTAACTTTTGTCTGCGGGCAACAATTCAGCACCATTGTCCCAATCAACAATTGGCTGTTAAATGGGTCCGACCTTGCGGAGTTTAGGAACAAATGGAAATGGAGGTGGATAAGTTATTATATTGAAAGCAAGAACGTAGGAGTAAAAAGTTTAACTTCTAAGCTGTAGACCAAGTAAATATTTAATAACAATCAAATTGCAGATACGTCTCAAAAAATTCAGATTATTTCCGGTCCGGTGGAGTATGAAGTATACGTGGCTATATCAGATTACAAAGCAGAGGAGAAGACACAAATCAATTTGAATGTTGGTGAAACCGTGGAAGTGGCTGAAAAAAATGAAAATGGTGGGTCAATATTCTCCAGGTTTTGCAGTATGTACTGTACTTGAAATTTTTTTATAATAATTTGAAAATTTAGATTATATCAGAAACTAAAGCCACTTAAAACGAGAAGCACCAGACTCTAGCTTCGCTCTTTTAGAGCTTGTCACCGATGCATATCTCTCTGGGATTCAAACTAACTTAATGTTCTCCTACATACAGTACACAACACCACTTGACAACACAGCCAAAAAATAACTCGACTTCAAGTTACCTAAAAGTTTTTCATCTTTTTCGCTCAAGGAATTTATAAAGTTGATAAGATCAAGGCTCCACCTCATAACTGGGATTTTCGGGCGACAAAGCCGGCAAAATTTCTAGGTTACATGAAGTCGAGTTTTGGTGGTGGTGGAGGTGGTGGTAGGCTTACCCAACGCATTCCAAAGGGTGGGGGCGCGGATCAACTCCGCGGAGTCTCAATAATAGGGAAACCCTTCAGGGAAGAGATCAGAGGTTCAGAATAAAGAGGGAGTGACCGAAGATGGCCAGACGTATAGAGTCAAATGCATGGTAGTCTAGCACGAGATGAAAGATGTCCTGTGATTTAGAACCACAGTTGCTGCACGAAGGAGTCTCGACTCGACCAACCTTGTGGAGGTATGTAGTAAGAAGAGTGTTGTGCCTGTTGCAGCGTAAACGAGAGAGAGCACAGCGAGCGGAGCGAGGATGAGTAAGTTTTTCAGAATTTACGGGAGGGACTTGATGTTGGAAGAGACCAGATTAGACACCGCGTCTCCAACTGGTGTTGAGGGATAAACGTTGGGAGAAAATAAGAAATGAGAGGGGATGTATTGATGGATGGGTCCAGTGTGGCACCAACTTTTGCAAGACAAGCAACTAAGTTGTCTCCTGGGAGAGAAAAAATGACCAGGTATCCATTGAAGATGGACTACCTTAGAGTCGGAAAAAGAATCGAGAAGAGATTGGGTGTCAGTGAGGGACTTGAGTAATAGGTATGCAAGGGGGCAGAGAGGGTTTTCAAAACAGACTAAGGGTCAAAGAATGAGGTGACGGATTTAAAGGCACATGACGAGGAGTGAGAAATACACCATTCGAGAGCGTGAAGAATGGCATAAGTCTCAGCACTTAGCTAGTGGCTCGACATTCACCCGAAAAGGAGAGAGAGGGGCAGCAGTGAGACACTTTGTACGCTTAATGTGGATCCTTGGACCACTCTCTCCCAGCCCGCCAGGAACCGAGCCATTAGTCCAGGAAGTGATGTAGCTGTGAAAGAGGGAGGATAGATGGGAAACAGCGGCGGCATTGCGGAGGGAGGAGGCTTGTTACTGGAGCACGGAGAAGAAAGTTGATATAAGATAGAGTAAGAAGAAGGAATAGATCAGGGAGGTTTAGAAGGACATAGGATTAGAGGCTCGCGAGGTATTTGTATATTAGGTAAGGCAGTGGGAGCTAGAGAAGAATCTCCAAAATCTTTTCTTAGGACGTCTGTGAGGGTTATGATGGGCGAGAGAGGTTAAGGAAAAGATGGAGGTAGCCTGAGAGTTTGTTCAAAGTAAGAGAGAGATTGATGAGTAGTGAGAATGACACGAAGTGGGGGAAGAAGTGCTTCTAGATGAAGAAGGAAAATAGAAGTTAACAATAGACAGCCTGTGATAACTCTTCAGGAGGACCTACGCATTTCCTCTAATAAAATGATATAGGTGGGGGTGAGAAACAAAACCAGTCTGGGGAAGCATAGGTGAGAATGAGGCGAATAAAGGCTTTATATTTTGTACATAAAGACTTTTTACAGGGTTACCAGGAGACAGAAGCGATAAAGCGGAAGGCACGCACGAAAAGCATAAAAATTCTTCCATAAAGATAAAACATGATGTATACGTAAAAGAAAGGGTGCGGTCGAAGGTTACGCCGAGAAAGGTCGTATTTGGATTGAAGTTAAGTGGGGTGTTGAGAATTGAAAGAGAGGTCCTAAGACAAGGTTGGTAGGGATCTATACTGAAGAAAGATGACTTAAATTTGAGAGGGTTAAGAGGTGGACGCCACTTAGAGGACCATTCCATCATTCTCTTAAGGGCAGCCTGGAGAGTTATGGTTGCACGCTCAATGTTTGGGGAAAAGACCCAAATAGCAAGATGGTCGGCATAGAAGGACACATTTAACGGGTGACGGAAGAATGGCAGGGAGATCATTGATAAAAAGAGAGAAAAGGACTGGTCCAAGAACCTTGTGGGACTTGTGGAGCACAACTTGTAGAACTCAACCTTGTGAGACATCCTCTGCGAAGACGGAAAAGAGGACTACGAGAATTATAAGTTAAGTTTTTGTTCAGTTGTTTGGTCAAGTGATATTGTCAATCGAACGTTGAACAAAATATCGTTGCTTCGAATCCCAAGGAGATTTGAATGACTGACGACCTCTAAAAAGAGCAAAACTCGAGTCTGATGCTTCTCGTTTTAAGTTTCTGATCAAAAATTCTTATTTTCAGACATAAAGTTTTTTAAATAAAATAAGAATATTAAAAAAATTTAGCTAAAAATTTGCATCCTCAACATAGGGTTGAGTGAAGGAGCCGCCGTGTTGATGACGACGCGGTTCAATTTTCATTCTTTTCTTATTGTGTTCCTGACACAAGGTCGTAAATCTTTCTTTGCTTTACAGTCTTATCAGGCAACTTGCAGTAATATTTTCGCTAACTTTATTGGGTCAATCGAATGGTTAGGAAATCCTATCTGGAGTCTCTTTAAATCTTAAGTGTGTCGTGTGTCGTGTCACGAATATTTGCTGACTTCCGAAGGATTTATTCTTTTGATAAATAACAAAGAGCTGAACACAAATAGTCATTGCTGGAGCACAACGCTTTTAACTTTTCAATTCAGACGGTCAAGCGATCAGGAAGAGCTGAATTTTATAACCCGTTGTTTTAATATGTCCTCAATTGTCAATGCGTTTTCGTCGTCGTCGTCGTTTGGAAGAGCATCCACTCCAGGTCAGACACAAACAGGACTGGAGCCGAGGGTTTATCCTTTTACTACCCCAGACTGCTGCATTGCCTGGATCAGATGCTGGCAGTGATGTTATTAAAACAGTATCGGGTTTCGTCATCCAAAATGTCAGACTTCCTGCTCCATATGGTGCCCGATGTATGGGGCCCGATGTATGGTGCCCGATGTATGGGGCCCGATGTATGGGGCACGCTATCAGAATGTGATCTTCGGTTTGCTCAGGGGCGCCGCACTTGCAATTCGATGAAAGAGCGAAACCCCATTTGTGCATGGACAAATAGAATCACCCAACACCAGTCCGCAGGCGATTGAGTTTGACCCTAGCTATTTCAAGCAAGCCCATTCTAACAGGCCTGGCACTGGTCCTGGGTATGAAAACACGAAGCCGTGGATGTATTTTGGTAGTACTCCGCGTTCGATCAATAATTCTTCCAGTGAAAAGCGCGGATGCCGATTCCGGCAAGGTTGTTTAAAAGATTCCGCGCTGCCGGTACATACGGGCTTCTGAATCTTAGTATCTCTTGGCGAGTATCTGAGGACCCACTTAAAAAACCATGTAGCATATGGTCAAGTTCCAGGAATCCCCGGTAAGCCAAGGAGAGTGTCGCTCCTAATTGAAGAATCTCAGTTGGATGAATGTATGGGATTTTTGAGTGGGACACAAATATCCAGTGACTATGCGCGAGACATCATTCATCGTCATCGTTTGAAGGGCATCCACTCCAGGCCAGACACAAACAGAACTGGGGCCGAGGGTTTATCCTTTTACTACCCCAGACTGCTGCACTACCTGGATCAGATGCTGGCAGTGATGTTATTAAGCCAGCATCGAGTTTCGTCATCCAAAACCGTCAGACCGCGTGCTCCATGTGGTGCCCGATGTATGGGGCACATTGTTAGTACATGGTCTGCGGTTTGCTCTGAGGCGCCACACTCGCAATTCGGTGAAGGAGCGAGACCCCATTTGTGCATGGACGAATGGAATCGCCCAACACCAGTCCGCAGGCGGTTGAGCTTAACCCAAGCTGCTCGGGGTAAGCCCATCCCAACAGGCCTGACACTGGTCCCGGGCACAAAAGCACGGAGCCTGGAAGCATTTTCACAGTACTCCGCGTTCCATTTGTGATTCGTCCATTCAGAGGCGCGGATGCCAAGTCTGGCAAGATTGTCCAAGAGATTCCGCGCACCTGGCACAAACGGGCGTCTGGATCTTAGTCTCATTTGGCCAGTATCTGAGGACCCATTTAACAGACCATGCAAAATATGATCGGGGTCCAGAGATCCACGGTAAGCCAAGGAGAGTGTCGCTCCCATTCGGCGAAGCTCAGCTGGCTGGATGCCTGAAAGTACAGGTAGGTGGTCCGTTGGAGTGGGACGCAGGCATCCAGTAACTATGCGCAAGGCGTCATTCAAGACACTGTCAATGAGGCGAGTGTGAGCACTGCGACACCAGACTGGCGCACAGTACTCAGCTGTTCAGTAGACTAGAGACAAGGTGGCTATGCGTAGTGTTTTAGCACCAGCACCCCATCCCGAGCCCACGAGTCGCCTCAACAGTGTGACGCGCGATGATAGTTTTTTGCGCAATGCCACTAAATGGTGACGAAACGTGAGCGATCTGTCCAGTTTTACCCCAAGGTATGTAGGGGTTGGACAGAACGGTAAAAGTCTACTATTGTTGTAGACCTTTAGCTCACGTTTTGCCTCTCGGTTGTTTAAGTGAAAGGCTATCGTCACCGTCTTAGTGTGACTGAGCTTCAACCTCCAAGTCTGGAGATACGCTGACAGTGTGGACATGTCTTGGCTTAATGTCCCCTCCAAGTCCTTCCAGTTTCCAGAAGAGTGCAACAATGCTAAATCATCAGCATAAGCAAACTTTCTGGAAATCATGGAAGGAAGATCGTACGTATAGATGTTAAATAGGAGGGGAGTCAAGACCGATCCCTGAGGAACGCCGTTTTTAAGACGGCGTAGCCTGCTTTGCTTGCTGTCACCGGTGGTAAGGGTGAAACTTCGATTTTGGACAAGCTCCATGATCATTTTGACCATGTGCTTATCCGGAAGTAGTCTCAACAGCTTGCAGGTAAGGCCACGGTGCCAGACAGTGTCATAAGCAGCTGTCAGATCGATAAATACGGCACCGGCCTTCTTTTTAGCCTCGAAAGAATCCTCGATGTTCTGGGTTAGCAGAACAACTTGATCTACGGTTGACTTCCCGCGTCGGAACCCAGCCTGCTCTTTAGGGAGCAGTGGATCGATTAATGGTTCAACGCGGGCGTAGATAAGCCTCTCGAGGATCTTGTAGGGGACACAGAGCAGAGATATCGGTCGATAACTCTTTGGGTCCCCCACGGGCTTTGCTGGTTTTGGGATCGCGACCACAAGCGCTCTTCTCCAGATCTTGGGAATTTTGAGTCGGCGCAAACAGGAAGAAAGGAAGTCACGTAACCAGGACTTCAAAGCAGCTCCAGCATGGAGTATAAGCTCGGGGCAGATGGAATCAGGACCCGGAGCTTTACCTGGTTTTAAATGTTGAAGGGCAGCAGCAAATTCTCTCTGTGAAAAATTGTCAGAGATATTTACTGCGTCTGGTGTTGTGGCCCTCCAAAGGTCAGACACTTCTTGAAAGACAAGTCGAGATGACTTGCGTTCAACAGCCTCGTATTTCCCATTTCTAACCAGCTGAGATGCAATAGCATCGGCTGAAACGGGACAATGACGAGGAGAGTGTCGTGACCTACCAGTAAGGTTGTTCAAAATACTCCACGCTTTTCGACTAGAGTGTGAGAAGTCAATGCTCCGAACTGCTTCGGACCATCGATCCCTCCGTTTTCTGTCAAGCTTGGCAAGCAGAGTTGTAGCAGCCAAACTTGAGTCGTCTCCCTGAGGAGACTGCAAAAAGGTTTTATAGAGGGATTCACACTCTGCATCCCAACACGGAATATAGTTGTTTCGATACCCGCGTGAGATAGTCTTCTTGGCTGCTTTCTTAATGATGTTACAGAAGTCCTGGTAAGCCGCATCCACATCAAGTGTATCAGGCGGCAACAAAGTCTTTGCGAATTTATTCATCAAAGCAATGTAGTGACTCCAATTGGCCTTGCGGAAGTTCCATCGCTTAACAGGCATGCTTGGCACTGCCATAGCAAACCTTGGTGGTGTAATAAGCGAGGGTCGATGTTGTGACCTGGGAAACTTCTCAAAGACACGTCTATCCGGTAAGCGACTGTTTGGACCTACACTAGCGAAAGCTAGGTCTGGATTGGTGCCAGTGTTCCAGCGGCCGGAATAAAAACTGGCAGCGTCCTTGGCATTATATAGGAGGGCAAGACAATTAATACTTGCCCATCCAGCCAAGCACTCACCGTTCGGACTGTTGTCATCATAACCCCAGTCAGCATGACGACAGTTAAAATCGCCAGCGTAAAGACAGGGGTGAGGAAACACTGGGAGATCCAGGGATCGCAATCGCGTTGGCGGTGGTTTGTAGACGTTGACTATTTTATAGCCATCAACGTCCACACACAGCCACTCGATCTCCGATGTCGGTGGAGATTGGTCCAAAAGCGTGTATCTCAGTCGCTCGTGGACAAACGTGGCAAGGCCATGCTTCCTGCTTAAAGAAGACCCAGCTAGTTGGTAGTGTGGTAGCACCAATTTCTCTGCATCAGTGCAGTGGGTCTCCTGCAGTAGGATGACGAGTGCCTCAGACTGCATAGCGAGGTGATGAAGAACATTCATCTTGCTTGCAGTGAGGCCTTCGATGTTCAGCTGAAGAATAGTGGGTCTTCGGAACTTGTTGGCAATGTGCCCTGAAAAGGGCAGTTTTATCCTGTCATTGCCCCGTCCTGAAAAGGACGTTTGCCGATTAGCAGACCCACACTTGACATCGGAATGGGTGGATACCCTTCCGTTTTGGTAGGTTCGGTTTCGGTCTGTCATTTTAAAATCAATGAACAGACTTACTCACGGCCCAGGCTGCGTGAAAGCACCTACCATCTGGGCCTCATTCAAGACACTGTCTATAAGGCGAGTATGAGCGCTGCGACACCAGACTGTTGTGAAGTTTTCAGATGCTGACCAGAAATAGAGCAGCTGTGCGCACTGTTTTGGCACCAGCACCCCATCCTAAGCCTACAAGTCGCCTCAGCAGTGTGACCCACGACGATAGTTTTTTTCGCAATGCCATTAAATGGTGACAAAACGTGAGCGATCTGTGTAGTTTACCACAAGACAAGTAGGGGTTCAACAGAACAGTAAAATTCTATTTTTGTTGACTTTTAGATCACTTTTGACTTCTCGGTTATTCAAATGAAAGGTTGCCGTCACCGTCTTAGTGTGACTGAGCTTCAACCTCCAAGTCTGGAGATACGCTGAAACTGAATATCTTGACTTAAAATTTCCCCCAAGCCCTTCGACTTTTCAGAAGAGTGCAACAATATGCAAAATTATCTGTAGACAAACTTTCTGTTAGTCGTGAAGAGCAGATCGTACGTATAAAGGTTGAAAAGAAGGGAACCAAGACCGATTTCTGAGGAACGCCGATTTTCAGACGGCAGAACTGCTTTGTTTGTTTACACCAGTAAGTAAGGGTGAACTTTCGATTTCGAACAAGCTCCATGATCATTCTGATTATCCACTTATTCGTCAGACGCCTCAGCAGCTTGCAGGTAAGACCACAGTGCCAGACAGTGTCATATGCTTTTGTCAAATCGAAAAATACGACATCGGCCTTCTTAGCTCGAAAAAATCCTCGATGTTCTTTGTCAACAAAATAACTTGATCAACAGTTGACTTTCTGTGTTGAAACCCAACCTGCTCTTTAGGGAGCAGTGGATCGATAATTGGCTCGACACGGGCGTAGATAAGCCTCTCGAGGATCTTGTAAGGGATACAGAGCCGAGATATTGGTCGATAACTCTTTGGGTCGCCCATGTGGTTCATCGGTTTTGTGATCGCGACTACAAGCGTTCTTCTCCAGATCTTGCGAGCTTTGAGTCGGCGTAAGCAGGAAGAAAAAAAGTCACGTAACCAGGACTTCAAAGCAGCTCCAGCATGGATTATAAGCTCTGAACAGATGGAATCAGGGCCCGGAGCTTTACCTGGTTTTAAATCTCGGAGTCCAGCAGTGAATTCTCTTTGTTAGAAATTCTCAGATATGTTTACTGGGTCTGGGTTGTGGCCCTCAAAGTTCAGACACTTCTTGAGAGACAAGTCGAGATGACTTGCGGTCAACAGCCTCTTATCCCCATTTCTGATTAGCTGAGATGCATAGCATCAGCTAAAACGGAACAGTGACGAGGAGAGTGTCGTGACCTACCAGTAAGATTGTTCAAAATACTTCATGCTTTTCGACTAGAGTGTGAAAATTCGATGCTCCAAACTGCTTTGGACCATCAATCTCTCTGCTTCCTGTCAAGTTTGGCAAGTAAAGCTGTAGCATCTAAACTCGGGTTGTCTTCCTGAGGATACTGCAAAAAAGTTCTATAGAAGGATTTACACTCCGCATCCCAACGTGGAATATACATAGTTGTTTCGATACCCGCATGGGATGGTATTTTTGGCTGCTTTTTTTGATAATGTTACAGAAGCCTGGTAAGCTGCATCCACATCAAGTGAATCAGGCGGCAACAAAGTCTTTGCAAATTTATTCGTCAAAGCAATGTAGTGACTCTATTTGGCCTTGCAGAAGTTCCATTGCTTAACAGGCATGCTTGGCACTGACAAAGCAAACTTTGGTGGTGTGATAAGCAAAGGTCCATGGTACTGTGACCTGGGAAATTTTTCAAAGACACGTCTGTCCGGTAAGCGATTGTAGGGATCTACGCTATCGATAGCTAAGTCTGGATTGTTGCCAGTGCTCCAGCGTCCAGAGTAAAAACTGGCGGCGTCCTTGGTACTGTAAAAGAGGCCAAAACTATTAATTATTGCCCATTCAGCTAAGTACTCACCGTCTGGACTGTTATCATCGTAGCCCCAATCAACGTGGCAACAGTTGGAAGACCCAATCAAGAAGGCATAGAGACAGGGTTGAGGAAACGCTGGGAGACCTAAGGGTTGCAGTCGCGCTGGTGGAGATTTGTAGACGTTGATTATTTTATAATCATCAACCTTTACGCACAACCGCTCGATTCCTGAGGTCGGTGGATTGATGAACTTTTTTTGTTGTTGATGTTTTTTTTGCCTTCACCCTAAATTTTTTTCTCGTATCTGTAAAGTACTACAAAATGTACTACAAAATTTTAAATTACGTAATACTACAAAATCGTATTTTGGCAAATGTTGCAAAATTTGGGCAAAACTCCGTCGCACCCGAATTGTTTTGGGCTGGTACGCTTATGACTGACTATTGTGCTGAATGAACGAGGTTGACAAGTATAAACAAAAGTCACATTGTGCTGAATAAAGTACTGTATTATTTTGCAATGTTAGGCTCCAGTGTCGTATCGAGGATTTTCGAAAGGGGACCATACGACCACAATTAAATATGCTTAGTGAAAAATTTTATTCAATTGGTAGCTAAAAAAAGTCTTTGCTTTGAATCAGTCTCGTATTTCAATACTATTTTCCCCCAAAATAGTATTCTCTAAAAAAAAGGTTTTTACTTTGAATCAGTCCCGAATTTCATAATTTTTGTCCCAAAATAGAACCATTCTCTAAAAGTACTATCCTACGTATGGTCAACCTACGCATTAATGGTCTCAAAGGAAGGGCATGGCACAATGCCCCCCCCATAAAGACGCCAGGGTTATGTTTTAATGGCAAATGTAAAACCAGTTACCAGGGTGTACATAGTATATTACTTCAATGCAAAAAAATAATATAATAGTCAAGATATAATAAACAATAGAATAAGAATTGCCCGATATACCGGTTGATTTATCAATAAGAAAATAAACATTGTTGCTAGTGATCATGTCAATAAAGGAATTATTGTCACAACTTTACTTGGGAATCTAAAAAGACCATTAAACAAGGTAACCCGAAAACCTGCGCTGAAGTAAAGCTGTGTTTATTTTTATTTATGCCGGACCTAGAAATAGTTTTCCGCGAGACTAAAGTTCTTAAAACAGTTAGCTCCGGCTAAGTAATGGATTCTCTAGAAAACTTTTCTCGACAGACAGAAACCATAGTCGAGATCATGGTTTCTGACTATAAAGAATGAATTCACAAAAATCAAAAGAACTCAAACAATTCTCGTAAAACTTGACTCTCAAGCTTCACTAAACTTTACAGCAATTCACAACGCCAACAACTGCGAATAATCATTTAACAATTTTGCTCTGACTAACTATAAGAATAAATTAGCACCTTCAGCTTGCCGTGTTAGCAAGCAGCTTTAATTTTATTTATATCTATAAAAATTAAAAATTAAATGTTTTAAATAAACAATAATATCTTCGCATGCCCGAAAGTTGGTCGGGATAATTGCTTGAAAATTGTCTTCAACAAAACGCTTCTGACGTTTTTTTGGGAATCGGGAAAATATGTGGGAAGTTGTTTGCTTTTACTTTGCTTGTAATCTGGCTCTGCATACGGACAAAACTCGTATAACCAATAGATAGGCTCAAAAAAATAACTAACGCATTTTGCAAAAGGAACCCAAAACTGTCGAAAATTAAATCAGATCCAAACTTGCAATGAGTGATGGACCCGTTGTAGGATGAATAGACCAGGAAATTTGATTTAAAAAAATTCTTTTAACAATTTTAATACATACGTTTCAAAAACCCTGGGTCTGAATCTAATCTGTCCAGCATCGTCACTACAAATTCTTTTTGTCGCGGCTTATCTTCTGGTTTAAGGGTTTGCAGTAATTAACTGCACTTTATATACATAAAGTCGCAAGTTTCTATGCAAAGCTTTGTGAATAGTGGAGCGTGGGATCTGTAACTGCGTAGAAGCCCCGAAAATGGACTTTCTAGGGCTTCTGGTATATGCTACTCGCACAGATTCAATTTCTTCTTCTGATATTTGAGGTCGGCCAGCTCTCTTTTCTGTAGCACACTACCAGTCTCCATAAACTTTTTATGCCATGCTCGAATGGTAGGTCGCGCAGGTAGCTTTCTTCCATATTTGCGTCTGAAGTTTCGCTATGCTTGAATGTCTGACTTTGTCTCTATAAACCAGGAAACACACTGGGCTTTTTCCTGCGGAGGGCTCATTTTTATGAACTCTACCTTCGCTACTAAATTTAAAATTTTTCTGCTTATTCACTAAATAAATTGTAATGTCAAACCTAATTATTTTCACAAGTACCTGTAAAGAAAGAAAAAAACTTGAAGCATTTTCCTTCACTATAAAACAAATCAAATGAAAATATCTTAAAAATAAAATTTTGACAAACTTTGAAAATTGTAACGATAATTTATGGACGAATGTGATTACGTACTTTGTTTTATAAACTGTAGTAGAAATGACAATCCATCCAAACCTCGTGCCGGTGTGTGCTCAGTAACTGCAAACAATCACTACCAGTAATTTTTCTGTGCGTGATGTCACAATGAATAATGTCATGATCAATGATGTAATTGCTCTTTATAATCGGTCTCTCCGTCAAAAAAATCTTTACCTTTGCAAAACAAATTTTTGTTCTCTAAGCAATTTTTTAAAAAGTTCTTTCCTTACTTAAACCATTAAATCACTTTCAGGTTGGTGGCTGGTCAGCAACGAGTATGGGTCCAGTGGGTGGGTCCCCGGAGCCTATCTGGAAAAAAACGATGGAGACAAAGAAGATTTGATCACGGAACTCTTCCCTCGCGGAAAAGGTTATTTAGATTCTTAATCCACAATATTTTCTAAAAAAAGCTTTATTGGGGTAATGTATTAAAATTTTAAGATTTAATGTAAGAAGCTTCTTGTTATTGAAGAGATTATTGTAATAAGCCAGAAAAAAAGTAGGATTTCCTTGAAGTTTTCTAGATTTAGCCATAGACAATACACAACAGTCTGAACTATTCAGATAATTGAAAGTATTGGTTTTAAAAGATATATATATTCAGCAAAATCTTGATCAATCGTATAATCGAAAGATTGTTACCATAAAAGTCACTGAAGACAAAATAAAACACTCGTCAGGAGATAAACGTAGTAATGAAGGAAAAATACCATTAATTATCTCAACGCTGAACGAAGAAATGATTGGCTGTTAAGGAATTAATTTCAGAAATTAAGGAATTTACAATCTTTTAGTTTTGTAAGACAATCTATTGCATTTTTTCTTCATTACAACGTTTGTCTCCTGACAAGTTTTGGATGAGAAACTTCAAGATGGGTGTTTACTTGCTATATTCTATTTTCGTACCATAAACACTTGTTTAAATATCTTTATCTCCGCATGTAAATTATTTAATTGGTGTTTGTCAGTTTTCAAGTTTTACACGTGTGTTGCTTTGGAATTCCTTTTACAGAAGTATCTTTAATAGTTTATTTAGACATTAATTTGAAGCTTTGAAATCTGCATTGGTTCACAGGTCAACATTACGTAGCTGCATTTCCTTACACAGCGACATGCGAAGATGAAATTTCCTTTTCTGTCGGAGATGAGGTGGAAGTTTTAGAAAAGAACTTGGAGGGATGGTGGTTGGCATGGTAACTCGCTTGGTGAAACATCATTTTCATTTGTTATAATTTTATTTGTATTGTGAAGTCACAACGGAAGAGAGGGTTGGGCTCCCGGGAGCTATTTAAAAACCAAGCGGAATCTTCAAGATGAAAGCGAAGCAGAACCAGGTATAAAGCTTGCTTGAATGATGCAAAGTAAAAAAAATTGCAATTTTTTCTACGTTTGTATAAATTACTTTCAAAAAATAAAAAATTTGAATAAAGATTGACTGGAATGCATCACGATTGTAATGTGACCCAACCGCGTCATGTTATATTGGATTAGTTCCCCTCAACAAAGACAGCTGTTCATCACTTTAGTCTTCACCGGTAATTAAGCATCATTACAGATCAAGCAAATTGCTGACTACACCACCCTTGAAGTAGACCTTTTATTGTTTGATTTGTGGGGACACATAAGTAACAAAGTTAAAGAAGGCTATATTTAAGTTTCCATTAACTTAGCATTCTTCAAAACCGGATTGGGGAATCGCTTGACCGTTGCCCTACATGTAGGCTAACGCCCATCACGCTTTTTGTGTGAGTCAGGAGAAAAAGAAGATGATGCAAAGAATGATGAATAACAATTTAGATTATTTGTTTGTTTGATTACAATCAAATAGAAGTCCAACATTATGTAACTGAAGTTCAATAGCAAGTATTTTTTTAATATTAAGTTTGATGGCCACATCATATCGTTATATAAAAGTGGGCGCAATATTGCATGACACTTTAATGACAAACCTGGAAATCCTGGGCTAGACTTTCTTGAAAATTCTTTTTCAACCTTACTTCCGAAGACTTTTTGAACGGTAGAATCTTTTTCAAAACGTGACTGTGACAAGATTTTAACTTTGTAAATTTAGAGTTTATCCAATACTTGTAGAAAATATATTTATTGAATCAAGCTGAACCAGAGTCACAAATTGATTTGATATCTAGTTGATTCTGAGTTCATTTAAAATTTTTAGATACAACTCAGCGTCATAATAAAGAAAAACTGTTTAGCAGAGTACTAAAGCAGGGAAAGTAGTTTGCAAGCTGCTGTTGTAGAAAACGAAAATACAAAACTTGATAATGAAAATATAAGGCAAAACAAATTTCTACAAGGACACCGATAAAAACAGATAATGACGATAAAGTTTATACAATAGTTGCATCGAGATACGAGGGTGGTCAAGCTCATCAATGTAATTCCTAAAGATATAAGTGATATTATGGCGCGGTTATTCTGACGACATCTTGGCTTTAACTTGATGGTTTAGTCAAGTTTTGAAAATTTTTTTATTTTTCCATCTTTTGGTCTGTTGGGCTTCTTGAACTTGATATTATAACATCGTTGACTCACTTTTTATTTTCACATTATTTTTAAACGCCTTGATTTTAGACAACATGATTGGCCTGGTGTTTGTGTTTCATATCCATTTGCTTGAATTAGGCCCAGAGAAAGTTAGCGCAATGTTGTTATTTTAAGCACTGTATAGCACAAGAAAAAGCATCGAACCAGCGCACTATTTCAACGCTTTAATGTAATTGGCCAATCATCGCTGCAACCATTAAACCAGTGGTTCTCAGCCGGGGTGCCATTTGCGTTTTGCTTGGGTGCTGCAAGCTATTGCACATTATTCCAGTGTTTCTGAACCTGTATGCCGTAAGAGATTTCCAGGTGTGCCGCGAAAGATTTCGGAAAAAAATTATTTAGGGACGTCGAATTTTACGGTTTTTGGACGTGAAATAAGTGAGATTCGGAGCGAAGACCGTTTTTATTTAGAAAGAACTGATTTTGGGAAGGAAATTGACAAGAATTAAGAGCGTGAATTTAGCTGAAGACATTTTTTTAGAAAACAGCTATTGTTGCGGCAAAAATGAGGAAATCAGAGCGGAAAATTGTGGCAAAACCGTTTTTCCATTATTTTTTTAGGAAAAACCTGAATTTTTAGATAAAAAGCAAAAAATCGGCACATAAAAACAGGTGAAGAACTTTTTTTAGAGTTCACCTGATTTTGGGAACAAAAATTAATAGAAATGGTCTAAAGGTGCTGCGATTTTTGATGAGTTTCAAAAATGTGCCGCAAATTGAAAAAAGTTGAGAAACACTGCATTAAACAGTATTCTTAAAAGTAATAAAAACGCTTGTAATTGTTAAACGCATCAGTTGCGCTATAGAGCACTCGTTTTTTGAACTCTCTGTAATTTATTTATTTATTTTATCTCTATTTATCCTCCTGACTCGCAGGAAAGCGACGGAGGCGCTATTACATAGGGTAGGTAATTACCCCGACCTGCTTCTGGAGATACCTAAATATTGCTGTCCGCTTGTAATTTAATAGAGATATGACTGTAATTTAGAACTGCTTGCCAAGACTACCAAGCAAGGGAATGTGCCGTAAAGTGTCTTCTCAAAGACACAACAAAATGGCGCGAGTGAGTTTTGAACCGAGACCATGTTGATCATAAGGACGGTACTCTAATCACTCGACCACGCTGCTGACAATTTGTTGTTTGTGCAATTTTATTGTGCTCCACTTATGTTTCTTTTGTTTTTGTTTAGAATAGTTTCTTTCATTTTAATAAAGCCTTGGTTGGGTTTTGCATGAAATAAATCTTATTACACAGCTAGCTCATTAGCTTTTTAACTTCATTTTTTATAAAAAGAACCAAAGCAAAATGTGGTCAGAGCTCCTCCAAAACGCTCAACCATTCATCGGCAACGTACCATGGACGACGCTTCAAATCCTTTTCCAACACAAAAAGAAAGGCTTTACGAGGCGACTCATGACTTTGATGGAGAAATATCTGATGGAGTCAGCTTACATGCTGGTCAGGTTGTAGAGGTAAGATCTTTATTTTTACTGGCAAAGTGGCAAGTGCACTCTCAGCTATGAATTAAGCACACCAAGAATATAGCAGCTTTTACAAAGTTCTTAAGTCAGTTTGCTAAACAAAAAATACTCTGATTCAACTAACAACAAGCTGGTTATAAAGATAGATCCTTCGAATATTTCGCCAATTTTAAAAAACTGAGCCAAGGTTTAGAATTAGAATTGTTAAAAAAATTAAGGATCCGCTAAATTACTGGAAAACTAAAAGCAGAAGATATTTTTTGCATTTGTAAGTCATGTGAAGATCAAGAAAATATCGTTTGTCAAATCCGAGCCGGGTCCAAATGTGCCACTCCCCACACTCCCTACAGTCAACACTCCTCAAACTTCCATGCTAACACCTTTCTCTCTTCCATGTCAACACCCCTCGCACTCCCATTTCAATACCCCTCGCACTTCCATGTCAACATCCTTCTCACTTATATGTCAATACCTGTATCATTCCCATGTCAACACCCCTCGCACTTCCATCTCAACACCCTTTCACTCACATGTCAACACCCCACGTACTTCCATGTTAACATCTCTCGCACTTCCATGTCAACACCCCTTACACTCCCATGTCAATACCCCTCGCACTTACATGTCAGCACCTCTCATACTTCCATGTCAACACCCCTCGCACTTCCATGTCAACATCCCTCGCACTTCCATGTCAACACCTGCCGCACTCCCATGTCAACACCCCTTGCAGTCTCATGTCAACATCCCTCACATTCCCATGTCAGCATATTTCGCATTTTCATGTCAACACCTGTATCACTGCCATGTCAATATCTGTCGCATTCCCATATCAACACCCCTCGCACTTCCATGTCAACACTCCTCTTACAGTTTTGAGCAATATTCTGGGCCAGGTTTTAACCATGGCCATGGACACATTTGAACGCATATTTTTTAAGCATGTAGTAGCGAGCAACTTAACTTATTGTTAAATTTTGGTCCACTTCTGCCTCTTATTCCAGGAATTTTGTTCTCGAATTAGCTGCTTTAGTTCTCTTCGTTAAATTGTATTCTTGAATATTTTTTCTCTTTTATTCTTAAGCTAGGTGGTTTCCCGTTTCTTTTTTTCTTCAGACCCATTGAACTCGAGCAATGTCAATCATTTAGACAAACCCCCTGTTAATGCATCCAGCCATGAACCATGAGTCATATTCCTGTATGAGTCTGTTGCTGCCGACAAACAGTTTATGAAAAGCTTAAGTAAGCTTTGAATAAAAACTTTTGAAATAGAAATTTTTTTGGGTTTCCTTTCAGACGGTAGATGCTTTCGCTTTTCAATCATCCGGCACTATCTCACTTAACAATCGTTTAATTGCATTTCTTGCTTTTGCCAAAATTTGAAGTTTTACTTTTATCTGCAAATAGAAGCTTCCGAAAATTTATAATTTTTTGATATGCTAAAACACCTTTGCTTCCGTAAAAGAATATTTAAAAAATGCATTACTTAGTCTATCTCGTTAGTCTAGTATAAATGCAGTCACTTAATGCATATTTCCAGCGAATTAAAATTCAATTTGATGTTTGCATTTGCAGGTGTTGGAACAATCGGACAACGGGTGGTGGCTGGTCAATTTTGAAGGGGAAAGAGGCTGGGCCCCTGCAAAATTTTTAAAACCTAAAAAGACGTTACCATCGGTTGTTTCGCCAAGAAAAGTGCCAATAATTTCTACTTCTTCGGTTTCATCCTCTTCTAAGTCGCTTCCTCAGACGCTTTCTCCTTCCAATCATCAAAAACGCCTTGCAGCGCCTCTACGCCCATTATCCCCCTCATTTGGCGAAACATCTTCTTCAACTACCAACTACGATTCAACTTTTGATGGAAGCAGAACTTTGATAGCGGCATCTCTTTTCCGCCTTCCGACTCCCTTGAAACCCAAATCTGCTAATGCCCATAATTTGTTGTCGGTGGGCGCTGCTGGAAGGACGAAAACAGACGAAATTACTCCGGAAAGTTCGCCGTCGCAGCAAACTAACAAGTCAGTGACTTATAACAATAAACTTTGTTTTTAAATTTATGGAAAAATCACCATTTTGAACAAAAGCCGATCATACACTAAGTACTTTTGTTACAATTGGGAAAAATTTTTATGCGCAATACTTTCAACAATGAAAAAATGGTTAAGTAAACAATTTAACCAAGTTTTATATACGAATTCTACCGTCAAGGCAATACGCCAAGATTTTTTACCTGATCTCGCCAGCGTGATTGAGCGGTTTAAGAGCGCTGTATTGTTGGGCACACAACATATTCGGCCGCTGTTTAAAACCTAATCTTCATTCGTGCTGCCCTTTAACACTTAGAACCAGGTAAAGCTCTGAGCCCTGATTCCATCTTCGACAAATAATCTTCAACAAATAAAGTACTTCTGTCTGTCTGTCCATCTGCCCAGAGTTTATAACCTATACTGAGCTCCTTTGAAGTCCTGGTTACGTGACTTCCTTTCTTCCTTCTTGCGTCAATTCAAAATTCCCAAGATCTAGAGAAGAACACTTATAGTTACAATCCCAAACCCGATAAAAACCGTGGAACCACACTGCTGGGACAACTTGTAGGCTCAAGATGAGTTGCTGGTGCCAAAACACTACACATAGCTGCTCTATCTCGGGTGCAAAATAGTTTGCCGCAGGACTAAAGCTTTTTATACAGTTAATTTTGACTAAGTTCAAATTGACCCTTTTAAAACTTTCTCTCCGTAGACAGACAGAGACCACTGTTTCTAAATATAAAGATTATATTTACAAAATTTACAAAGCTTGATCGGTTTATAAAAAACTCGGCTCCCACCCTTCATCAACTTAAAACAATTCCAGTGCCACAACTCAATAATTGGTCCGATACACAAAATAATTTTATCTCTCTATAGAATTAATCTCAGAAAACACTGGCGCAAAACGATTCCAACACTTGTCAAACTCATAGCTTTTTGCGAGGATTGTTTTTTGCGCAATGCCATTAGATGGTGACGAAACATGAGCAATCTGTCCAGTTTTACCCCAAGATTAGTAGGGGTTGGACAGAATGATAGAAGTCTACCGTTGTTGTAGACGTTTAGCTCACGTTTAGGCTCTTGATTATTTAAGTGAAAGGCTGTCGTCACCGTCTTAGTGTGACTGAGCTTCAACTTCCAAATCTGGAGATACGCTGAAAGTGTAGACATGTCTTGGCTTAAAGTCCCCTCCAAGTCCCCTCCAAGTCCTTCCAGTTTCTAAAAGAGTGTAATAATGCTAAATTTATTTTATTTATTTTTATTTTATTTCTATATTTATCCTCCTGACTCGCAGGAAAGCGACGGAGGCGCTAATACATAGGGTAGGCAATTACCCCGACCTCAACATATACAAATTTTCTGGAAATCATGGACAGCAAATCGTACGCATAGATGTTGAATAGGAGGGGAGCCAAGACCGGTCCCTGAGGAACGCCGTTTTTAAGACGATGTAGCCTGCTTTGCTTGCTGTCACCGGTAGTAAGGGTGAGACTTCGATTTCGCACAAGCTCCATGATCATTTTGACCATGTGCTTTTTCGGAAGAAGCCTCAGCAGCTTGCAGATAAGACCGCAGTGCCAGACAGTGTCGCAAGGAGCTGTCAGATCGACAAATACGGAACTGACCTTCTTTTTAGCCTCAAAAAAATCCTTAATGTTTTGGGTTAGCAGAACAACTTAATCTACAATTGACTTCACGCGTCGAAACCTAGCTTGCTCTTCAGGGAGCAGTGGATCGGTTAATGGCTCGACACGGGCGTAGATAAGCCTCTCGAGGATCTTGTAGGAAACACAGAGCAGAGATATTGGTCGATAACTCTTTGGATCCCACACAGGCTTCATTGGCTTTGGAATCGTGACTACAATTGTGCTTGCCCCGACTCACGAGCTTTGAGTCGGCGCAAGCAGGAAAAAAGAAAGTCACGTAACCAGGACTTCAAAGCAGCTCCAGCATGGATTATAAGCTCTGAACAGATGGAATCAGGGCCCGGAGCTTTACCTGGTTTTAAGTGTTGAAGGGCAGCAATGAATTTTCTCTGTAAGAAAGTGTCAGAGACGTATTTACTGGGTCTGGGTTGTGGCCTTCCAAAGGTCAGACACTTCTTGAGAGACAAGTCGAGATGACTTGTGGTCAACAGCCTCTTATCCCCATTTCTGATTAGCTGAGATGCATAGCATCAGCTAAAACGGAACAGTGACGAGGAGAGTGTCGTGACCTACCAGTAAGATTGTTCAAAATACTTCATGCTTTTCGACTAGAGTGTGAAAATTCGATGCTCCAAACTGCTTTGGACCATCAATCTCTCTGCTTCCTGTCAAGTTTGGCAAGTAAAGCTGTAGCATCTAAACTCGGGTTGTCTTCCTGAGGATACTGCAAAAAAGTTCTATAGAAGGATTCACACTCTGCATCCCAACATGGAATATAAGTAGTTGTTTCGATACCCGCGTGGGATGGTATTTTTGGCTGGTTTCTTGATGATGTTAAAAAAGTCCTGGTAAGCCGCATCCACATCAAGTGAATCAGGCGGCAACAAAGTCTTTGTGAATTCGTCAAAGCAATGTAGTGACTCTATTTGGCCTTGCGGAAGTTCCATTGCTTAACAGGCATGCTTGGCACTGACAAAGCAAACCTTGGTGGTGTGATAAGCAAAGGTCCATGGTGTGACCTGGGGAACTTTTCAAGAAAACACGTCTATCTAGTAGCGATTGTAAGGATCTGCACTAGCAAAAGATAGATCTGGATTGTTGCCAGTGTTCCAGCGTTCAGAGTAAAAGCTGGCGGCGTTCTTTGCATTGTATAGGAGGGCAAGAGTATTAATTATTGCCCAGCCAGCCAAGTACTCACAGTCCAGACTGTTATTATCTTAACACGAATCAGCATGACGATAGTTGAAATTGCCAGCATAAAGACAGGGGTGAGGAAGCGCTGGGAGATCTAGGGATTGCAGTCGTGTTGTTGTAGATTTGTAGATGTTGATTATTTTATAACTATCAACGTCCACGCACAACCGCTCGATCTCCGATGTCGGTGGAGATTGGTACAAAAGCGTATACCTTAGTCGCTTGTAGACAAACGTGGCAGGGCCATGCTTCCTGCTTAAGGAAGACTCTCAAAAAATCCTTTAGTTGGAAGCTTGGAAGTATCATTTTTGTAAGTAACATCTTAAAAGTACTTGGAAGGCAATTTTGAAGCATATCCTTGATTATCGCTGCTTTTCGGAAGCAGTATAGACTTTGGATCATTTATTTTGGATAACTAATCCAGAGCTTCATAACCAAAAAAAAGGTTTTCGCGACTTTAATCCTCCATCGACATTTGCATCAGATATGTAACGTTTCAAAGTAACGTACAACCGCTGAGTAAAACGACGTTTTTCGTTTGGGCGACGATTTGCTCAGATTTGTTGCGTTCAATAAATGTGCTTTTATGTTGGAAACACTTAAATCTTCAAAGGACGAGAAACAACATCTCACTTCTCTTTGTATCATGGCGTAGTTTGCAGACGACGGTAGATGATGTAGTATAAGTAGGTTTTTCTGAGGTTCTTGCACAGATATCTGATGCAAATGTTGATTAAAGGGAAACTAATGAAATGAGGCAACATTTGAAGCCAGGGATATCGACTCGTCAAAATTTCAAAGCAAGTCAGAACCCCGAGTCTCGAGTTCGAGCCCGAGTTCTTGTCTAAAACTAAGAATTACCCCTTTAACTTCTACGAAAGAAGCCAGCCAAACTGAAATAGGTTGCAAAAAAATCTAGTTGGCAATATTTTTGTTCTGTACAAATATTGAACACCAGGGCTGCTGAAAGCCGGGGTAAGGGGAAACAACTACCCCTGATTTTTGACCTCTTTAAATTGCTACCCGTACTCAGTCAAAACATCAGATCTATTGAAGTTGAATGCTATTATTTTTTTATGGTCTGCACTTTAAATTCAAAACAAAAATAAAATAGAGAAAAATGGATTCGATTGAAAGTTATGACTTTTTTTTGGTCATCACTAGATTTTTGGATTAAAAACGGTCGCGATACAAAATGGTAACTCTGTAAAACCTCTTTTTTTTAAAAAAAAGTTGACTTTTGACAAAATGGCTTTCCAGTGCCTCCGTTGAACGCTTAATACTACGAAACAAGTGAGAACCTTGAGTGCAACAGAGTAAGGAATAAGTTAAAATTTAGAATAGTGAAGAGGAATAATATAAAGAAAATTATATTTTAACTTCTCTTTCATTTTTCATTCAAAATTTACCATTGAAAAGCGTGTTATTCCTCGAAGATTTTTCATCTGACACTCATTGGGAGGAATCGTCAGAATGAACTGAGAGCAATCCAATCGTGCTTATATAGGAAAGGAGAATGAATCTGATTGGTTAAAAAAGGCAGCCAATCAGGATAGAAAAGAAAAGAAAAGAAAACGAGAGTGCGTCTGAATGATCAAGAGAGACAACCAATCAGAAGTAAAAGTAAAAGAGCGTTAATGAATAAGTTTTAAACTGTAAAGAAATTCCTTGTGTCGATAGAGATTGGATTGAAAAGATTTGATAAACGTAGCTTCAAGAGCGGAGAGGTGGAAAGAAGTACTTCCTCGAGCAAGAATAGAGAATTTGGTGTCACTGTATTGGCTGCACAGGGAGGGTTTTCCAAGAGATGCTATCCAATAGCTGAGTCGTGGGCGGTAACTTGAGAAGTGCTGCTTTTCTTGCAGGCACGGGAAAGATTAGAGCGATCTTAAGAAGAATGATGGTTTCTGATCGACCTGGAAACATGTTGCTTAATGTGTTCTTGCAACCTTTGGGATGTACGTCCTACGTACCGACTATCGCAGTGGCACACAAATTTATAGATGACATTATTGTAGTGATGGGCAATTTTTTTCTTGATAATATTGATTGATAACAATAATCTGCGAAACTTTCAAATCGTCGATACTGCATAAAATCTAGACGTATTGCCGCACTTGCTATTTTTTTGGCGAATCCGAGGCAGAGCCTGCATCCCTGGATGAAGCATAGCGTAGATCTTCTTTTCTGAGTAAAACATTGTTTAGTTTAAATGTAACAGACCTATTGACTCGTCCATAGTAAAATAATATTTTGTTATAGACCAATTAAAAAAATAGGGCGGTGTCACTTAGCATAACTTGGTTTGGGTTTGTGAAAATATTGATTGGTCTCAAGCTTGTAACCAGGGTTGTGGAGTCGTAGAAATTTTTCCGACTTAGGCTCCAGAACATCTAAAAAAATGCGACTCCAGAATGTCTAAAAAACAACTCCAAATTTAACTCCACCTAAAATGTACGACTCCGGTGATTTCAAATCCGATACCGTGAAGGCCTAGTTTAGCATAAAACAGAGCCTCCAAAAACAAAAACAACTCTGACTCCACCTTTTCCCTAAAATGTGCACTTCCGGTGACTCCAATTCTGACTCCACAACCCTACTTGTAAGCTAGGATGTCAGGAAATGTTGAGAAAATGGATGTCAGGCGATATGATAAAAAAACTGGATTGCAATTGCTGGTGATGAAGATGGGGAAAGTAATGATGACTTTTTACAAGATGGTGACTCGGATAAAGATTATAAGCTTATTCACATAAAAAAATTCTGTCCATAAATGGTTAAGAAAAGAGCTAAGAAGATTTTGCGATAAGTAAAAAGTTAAATGGGACAAAGATTTTAAATTGATGATACTTTTATATTTTACATTTCTAATTTATTGCTTTCTTGTTAACGTTTTGTAAGATGCGTAAGATGAATTCGGACGAAGATAAGGTTGCTCATGTTCGGCATGCTTTGATTTATTTAACCTAACAAATGGTTTTGCTTTCGTTTATTCATTCAATTTATTTTACTCGAAAGCAGTTTAATTTGCTTGCCAATAAACCATATACGGTTGTTATACGCAAAACATTAATTATTCAATATTGTCATGCTTTAACTTTGCTAAATTTTTTTTTAAAAAAGTCGCTCGGCATTAATAGCGCGCTTTCTTCAGCAGGCCGCTTAACAAAGACGCGAACTCGACCGGGATTCGACCTACGTCATCGTTTACTTCAAAAACAGCAGAGGGTGAGTAGCAGATGAAAATTACTCTTCCTTCTTTTAAATAAAATATGGCAGATAGGACGCAGTCAAACACTTGTTTGCAAGGTCAAGTTTCGCTTTACTGCGAGTCCGTAAACAGTCTCTTGTCAAAAGGATTAAATTTACAAGCGCAATTAGCAATCTTTTGTCAGTTTAAATACTGAAAGATTTTTTTTATAAAATTGTAGATTTTATGGGGTGTTACTGATATCGAATTTTATTTTATTTTTTTAGAAATTTACTGATCAACACCTCCAATCAACATAGATACTAAAAATATTAGCTCTGTCTGTTTTTTGTTTGCTTGATTTAAATTAACCTAAAATTTCGAATAAAATTAGTTGTTTTTCTGTAAATTTAAGGCTCGCCAGCCAATGAGTCATATTTAGAATGGCAATTTTTTAATACCATAAATTACTTTTTTTCTCTTTTAAATTTTTCAAAATGGTACCGTCGTATGCTTTAGCCTTAATGGACGCTTAAGGAAAACGCCATGCTAGAAAAATCTTTCGCAAGTGTTTTGAAAGAGCAAAACCTGAGCATTTTTATCTTAACTAAATTCTTTGACCGGTTCAGAGTGGCTATTATCAATTTTTTTTACCAGCCTAAACAGCAGTTTTCAAAAAATAAACAAAACATACGTTCTGCTATAAGTACACCTGTTTAATAGTTTTAAAACCAATTCGGCTACTTCACTAAAAAATATTTTTATAAGATTTTATAAATGAAACCAAAATTAGATTTCTTTTGTTTTTATTTATATTTTTTGTTTGGCTGGATGTTGTCGCGAATGCAGTGTGGTCAGATAATCACTTTAGTTAGTTTGGAAATCTTCGTTTCAAGGAGATATTCTCTTGGAGGCAGCCAAATTTTTGTCCATAGCCATCAGAGTAGCAATAAAGGAGGCACAATGTAGTCTGTAGTTTACTCTTCTGAACCATCACCACCCCCTACTTGTACATTGTTGAGCATACAGTAAAGGAGGGCAACCTTAGTTTAAAAGTGGTCAAGATTGACCAAGAAAACCTGAAAACATCTTCTTCTTTTGGCCTTTCCGTTTAATCAGGGGTTGCTACAGCGTATGCTGTTCCTCCACAGCGTCCTCTTTCAATGTCTTTCTCCCTCGCACCAACTTTCCCCATATCCTCCTTCACTACATCCAGAAATCTTCTCTTTGGCCTCCCTCTTTTCCTCTTTCCCGGTAACGACATTTCCATCATCCTTCTTTCTACATATTTCTGGTCTTTTCTCATGACATGTCCATACAACCTCAGCCTGCCCTCCCTCATCTTCATTCTTAACTGTAATGCTTTAACTGTACCTCTCTTGTACTCATTTCTAATCTTATCTTTTATCGTCACTCCCATAGCAAACCTCAACATTTTCATCTTTGCAACTTCCATCTCTTCCACTTGTTTCTTTGTGACTGCCACTGTCTCAAGTCCATACACTATTTCTGGTCTCACCACTAAACTGTACACTTTTCCTTTTACTCTAGTTGGTAACCTCTTGTCACAGATTACTCCCGATACTTTTCTCCATCCGTTCCATCCTCCTGCACTCTCCTCTTTACCTCCCTCTCACAACTACCATTTTCTTGCACCGTTGATCCCAAATACTTAAATTATTTTATTTTTGGCACTTTTGTGTCCTCCATCTTTACTGTTTCTTTATCATTTCCTCCATTTACGCACAGATATTTGGTCTTCGACCTACTGACTTTCATCCCTCTTCTTTCCAATGCATACCTCCAGCATTTTAGTCTCCGGTCCACTTCTTCCCTGGTCTCTTCGCAAATCACAATATTATCAGCAAACAACATCGTCCACGTGGTTCTCTTCTTACTTCGTCCGTTAACCTGTCCATAATCACTGCAAACAGGAACGGACTTAACGCTGATCCCTGGTGCAGTCCGACCTTGACCTTAAAACTTTCTGTAATTTCTATTGCACACCTCACCACTGTACCGCTTTCCTCGTACATATCCTGTACTAGTCGCACATACTTTTCCACTATTCCTGATTTTCTTATACAGTACCACAGCTTTTCCCGTGGAATCCTGTCGTAAGCTTTCTCTAGGTCTACGAATACACAATGTAGCTCTTTTTGACTTTCCCTGTACTTTTCCATTAACATTCTTAAGGCAAACATCGCATCGGTGGCTCTCTTTCTTGGCATAAATCCATATTGCTGTTTGCTGATCTCTACTCTATCCCTTAGCCTGGTTTCAATAATTCT
Source organism: Diplosoma virens (assembly GCA_963680785.1). Lineage (NCBI taxonomy): Eukaryota > Metazoa > Chordata > Ascidiacea > Aplousobranchia > Didemnidae > Diplosoma > Diplosoma virens. The sequence continues at coordinate 39,548,776 of OY796896.1, read as the reverse complement.
TTCCCATATCTTTATTGTGTGTGGCTCATTAGCTTTATTCCTCTGTAGTTTTCACAGCACTGTGCGTCTCTTTTGTTTTTATAGATTGGAATAAGCACACTCCTTCTCCATTCTTCTGGCATCCGTTCACTCATTAATAGTCTGTTGAACAGTCTGGTCAAAAACTCTATCCCCATCTCCCCCATGCATTTCCAAACTTCTACTAGCAACTCATCTGACCCAACCGCTTTACCTTTTTTCATCCTTCTTACTGCATTCTTTACTTCTTCTCTACTGACACAATTTACCTCCATTAACCACTTCTACTTTCTCTGTCCTAGGCTCTCTGTCAATTTCCTCGTTCATCAGTTTCTCAAAGTACTCCTTCCATCTCTTTAACACTGCCTCCGAATTTACCATAACATTACCGTTTTCATCCTTCATAACTCTCACGTGCTGTACATCTTTTCCTGCTCTGTCTCTGTGCCTAGCCAATCTGTACAACTCCTTTTTACCTTCTTTTGTTTCCAATCTAGCCTAGGGGGAACTGGGGCACGTAGTAACGCATTTTTTTTTGTTAGTTCTCTCATAATATTTTTTTTCAAAATTCTTGTTTAATATGAAAAATTGAGATCACTCTTTAACTAAAATGTAAAAATAAAAAAATAAAATATAAATAAAAATAAATATGAAAAACAAAAATAGAATAAAAAATATAGAGATAAAAATAAAAAAAAAATAAAAAAAATAAATAAATAATTAATTTTTAAACCGTAATTGTTAAAATTACAATTTAATTATTTATAATAAGCGTTAAAATGTGCCCCGTCAAAGGAGTAAGTGGCAATACCAGTTGAGGTAATTTGAAGCAGCAACAAAATCACTAATAAATGTTTAAATATGAATGTAATTTGAAGAAAACAATTATATGAAAAAGTAGACACAATGAAATTACACATAGCTTTGTCATAGACATGAGTATTAAACACAAAAAATGAGGTATTTGGCTATTGTTTAAAAATGTTAAAACAGATATTGTCACTGCTTGATTAGCATAATTATAACTTTTAGAATCACATATAAGACAAAAATATATATTCAAACCTTCCACACAAGCTAAATTTGACTACTGTAAATGAGAAGAACAAAAAATTGTGCACTAAAGTTGACTGGCTTTTGTTAAGGCACAAGCTTTCGTGGACTACTGCTCACTTCGTCAGGTGCAATGAAATAAAAATAATAATGCAATCAAAACAAAATTTACACCAACGGCATTAAACGTAATATAGAGACATATGTGACGTAGTGAAATATAAAAATATCGGCTAGAAAAGATTGAGGTTGAGAGAATACGGAAGTACGGTAAATTACAGTAATTCAAACAAGAAACAAATGCGAGAAAATGACATGCAAACATAAAACGATCCGAAATGGAAAAAAAGATAAAAAACATAAATGACCTTCACGTTTACTGAAACAAACATTACATATAAGTAGACATGAACGAATAATCTCTATTTAAACCTTTATTGACGCAATCAAATTTGAAAGTAATTTTTTTCTTCTACTTCTCGTTGTTGACAACGGGAAGTAGAAAACTTGTGCCTTAATAAAAACCACAAAAGCCCAGGAAAGCTTGTGCCTTAATAAAAACTAGTTAACTTTAGTGCACAATTTTTTGTTCTTCTCATTTAATTTTAATAGTTGACACGGCTTCTCCAATTTTATTTCTTCCAATCCTTCAATTGACCGCTTTAGGTAACCATAGCGTTGTACCATCCATTCTTCATCAGGACGACTGTTAAAATAGGGCACAAGGAATGTAATGCAAAACTATTCTTTTGCTTTTAGTGTTTTTTCAAAAATTGATTTTTCTTTGTTTGGAGCTGTAACAGATTGTCCTTTTCTGATGTGTCTGTTAGCATGGCACACTTTTTAGACCTTTTCTTGTTTTGTACCAAGGACTTACCTTTAAGTATTTAGCACTCTGTAGAGTTTTACATGGCAAACACCATTGTTTTGCTACTTCCCTTATTGATCTCTTTTCGATTATAACAACTGCTGCAGCAACTCTTAAGTTGTCTTGTAATGATGAGCTGGTGTTCCGGTTAGTCTATCTTTTATAATTTTTCACACTATTTACAAATGTTGTTGCCGAAGTTACTTTTAATGTAAGCTTGTCACACCTATGCACGAAAATATGTGTTAATACTTTCCCCATCAGCCTATGTTACAACTTACCCCACCTCATACTTCGTCAAGTTTTTGTTAATATCACAAAAAGTTAAGTTTTAGTTGCTAAATCTTGTTAGGCATTTAATAGCTTATTGTTTAGTGGTTCGACTGATATAAAACATTTCAATAAAGCTGCACCCGCTATCTCTCCAGAAGACAAATATTGAATTTTAAAAAATTTATTTTGCCTCCTCAAAAAGCTTGTTTTAAGAGTAAACTATTTTTAATCATTGGAACTAAACAATGCTATTTGCTGGTAATCGGTCTTAATGTGACTAATATTTTGGGGCTATTTAAAGTTTTGTTGGTTTATGTTAGATTTTGACAAATACGAATGTTACAACTTATCCCATGTTACTACTTGGCCTGGTCTCCCCTACAAATCTTCATACGCATGTCCCTTCGCCATCGCAACTGCCTTTTTTCTACCTTACTCTCCTTTTCTTTGCAGATCTTTTTACTATTTTCATGTATTATTTTATCCCATGCCTTCTTCGCGTCTTTCTTTTCTTTTATGCTCTCCTGTACTTCCTCATTTCACCACCATGTCTCTCTATCTTCTTTTCGTTTCCCAAATGTCATTCCAGTTTCAGCTGTTTTTTTTAGCATTTCCGCTGTGTTGTTCCACTCATCAGGTAACCCATTCTCGCCTTTCAAAATCCTGGTCACTTCCTGTCTAAGCGCTTCTTGACAGCTTGTCTCCTTTTGAAATAAGTGTTGAAAACCGTAAAATGCATGCTCTTGGCAAAATCCACAATCATCGATCCTTCCTTATTTCTCATTCCAGCACCGTACCTCCCCGTTATTTCCTCATCCTTTATGTTTCCTTCACCCACATGTCCATTTACGTCCGCACCTAGAACTATCCTCTCCTGTTTTGATATTCTTTCTCTGAACCCATTTAGATCTTGCCAAAAATCTTTTTTCTCCTCCATGCTGTTGCTAACCTGTGGAGCATAAGCGCTTACTATGTTTAGTATCGACCCTTTTACCTCCAGTTTCATGGCCATTAGTCTTTCTGACACCCTCTTCACCTTCAGACATTTTTGACCAGTTCCTCCCTAACCACTATCTCTGTCCTATTTTTCCTTCATCAGCTCCGCTGTAGAATACTTTGAAGCCACCTCTAATGTTCCTCGCTTTATTTTCTTTCCACTTTGTTTCCTGTTGGCACATATTCTACATTCCTTCGTTCCATCATGTCTGCGAGCTCTCTTCCCCTTCCAGTCATTATTCCTATATTTAAGGTACCGACCCCTGTGAGTGTGCGTTTCCCCTTCCACAGTTCTTGCTGCCTCTTCACTCGCCTTCCTCCTCTCTTTCTCCTCTTGTTTTCACTAAGCCCAGCAGTAGCATTATTTTCACAGGTGCCCTGCCGTGCGACACCTGAGGCGGTCGTTGGTAACCTGGGCCTCGACCAATCTGGTATGGATTCATCATAACAACGCACCATAATGTTTTGGCAAAAAGTTTTACGCTGGATGCCCTTCCTGGCGCAACCTTCCCCATTTATCCGGTCTTGAGACTGGCATCAGGAAACACTGGAATGTGCCCCTGATAGCTGGGTTCTGACGTCATCAATGAAAAAATAAAGTCCAGAAGAGCTTTTTTTCACTTTATGTTCTATTTGGAGTCCACCCAGTGTGCTGCGTTGAGTTCTGTCTTTAACTCCAGTGCAGCAAGCACAAAAGGATGTCTGAATTTAATCTGCCGATGTCATCTGCAGAGAGCAGATAGGAGATGGTCATGCAAAAGATGACCAGACTCCAATACTTAACAGGCTAGAGATAGAGTAGTTCTCTTGCATTAAAGCTCACATTGCCTACAAATATAAGAAGTTGTCCGTTGGTGTAGAACTGTAGGGCTGTAGGATATAGACACGTAATTACTAAAATGCAAAGCTTTGTTAATTGGTGTCGATAAAACGAGTGCGACCACTGCTACACCACACAGATGCACCTCAGCAGCAGAATGCCAGGGTAGCTGTGCGAAGTGTTGCGGAACCCGCACTTCAGCTTGATTCAGCCAGCCTCAGTATCCCGATGCGTGCGTTAGTTTTTTGTGCGGTGACTTCAGATTCCTAAAAAATATATGTGGCTGGTCCATCTTGATGCCGAAATACGATAATTCAGAAAAATAAAGCAGAGAGGACTTGCCAACTGTGACTTTGAGCTCACCTTTTGTAAAGGTTGTTCTTGCTGTTTTGGTTGCACTCAGCTTCAGCTTCCAATATGGGAGGTAAAAAAATATAATGGCCATATTGGTGACTTTTCTACTGCTCACCAATCTTTTGCAGATTGTAACTTTGCCAAATCGTAAGAATGTGCGTCATTTCGGCAATTGTTTCTCGAAAAAGTTTTAGAATTAATCTCTGAGGAACGCCGTTTCTCGGACATTGTAATTTGCTTCTTAATCGATTTGATTCAGAAGATTAACTTGATCTATAATTCATCTTCTGCGTTGAAACCCAGCTTGCTCTCAAGGAAGCACCGGATCAACAATAGATTCGACACAAGAATAACTGAATTCTCCTATATCTCACAAGGAATGTAAGAAAGAAAAATGGATCTATAGCTCGTTGGATCCACTGGTGGTTTTATCAGTTTTGGGACAGCAACCACTAATGCTCTCTTCCTATTTTCCGGAAGCTTAACTGTGTGCATGCAGAAAACAGAAACTTGTTTATCCAGTAATCAAGCACAGATCTAGCATAAACTATCAACTCTAAGCAAATGGAATCAGGGCCTGGTACTTTCCCGGACCTGATCTTTGTCTGGGTTGGGAACTGAATGATGGAGAATTAGGCTTCAAAATTTTAATGAAGGCAATACTTAAAGCCATCGAAGTATCGAAAAGTTTAGTTGGTGATTAATTGCTATTTTCTAACAGGTCGCACAAAAAGCATAAACAATAAACAGTCATTCTTAATATCTTTAAATTTTACATCAGCAGTGTAACAAAGTGTTTTGAAACCTTTTTTAACATTGAGTGTGAGTACATGTGAGTTCAACTCCCACCTTCGCCTCGTGCTTGGGACATTGTGAGTGTAATGCTCGGGACCTTTGTCCGCTTGGTGGCGACGACCAGTTTTAAGTTACATTCCTATCACTCATAAAAATTAAAACAAAATTTTTTAAATCGCTCTATGATTATTTTTGAATTAAGAAATTTACTTTTACTTTAGTTAATGCAATAATATAAAGATAAAACAAACAAGTTATATAAAATTTTTTAATTGGTTCTTTTCAAATAATCGAAATTTAAATTCTTAACTTTCAGGTTTGTGCAATTAAATAAATTGATAGAAATTATCTCATATCAAGGTCTGTATAATAGAATCGCAAAATCAACTTTATTAAATACTTCAGAATTTTTTCACATTTAAAAATTAACGTCGTCGCAGTGTGATTGCAACAGCTCGCCGCAATGTGAAAGCCTGCACATAGCAAAGGGGTCTGGTGTTGATATACTATAACGCAGTACATACATAAAAAGGAGAAATAAAAGCGGTTCTGGGGTGATTATGGAGTTTTCAGAATAAAAACTTTATTCCCGGCAAGGATCACTGCAAGTGGAGCAGGATTCTTCTCCATAGGGAACTGCTCCTCTTGGGCGTCGATCCCAGATCACTCTTGTTCATATCAAAATGAAGAATTTTGGACGTTCACTTATGGTTTGTGTTCCTATTCCCAGTACTAACAATGGGAACAAACTTTCCAGACTCTGACGTAAAGTCCCACAAAGAAGACATAGAGAAGCAAAGCTGGTTCTTCAACGTATCCAGAGGGGAGGCGGAACGAATGCTGATGGAAGGCAATCAGGTGAGAACAAAGCTGCACCCCTGCAATGACTCTGCTCCAAGCTGCAGCATCACTGTTTCTATGCTCGCTAATATCACATAAAGAGTAGATTTATTGTATGACCAGTTGCAGGCTATCTCTAGTTTGTGTTATTGCTCCCAATTGAAAATTATCGTTTTACAACAAACGAATATTTTCTTTGACATTGTGATTTTATTAGTTCAGCTAAAACTTAAGATTAAAATTAATTAAAAATTAATTTAAAAGAAAATTCTGTATAAAATTTTTGAACTAGTTAAATCAATAATTAGTTAGACTTATTTTGATTTCAAACTGAAGAAATTGATTTACTTTTGTGTAAAATCAATAATAATTTAAATTATTTTCATGTTTCAAAGAAGAGGCCTATTTACTGAACAATATTGTAATACAGTAGAAAAAATTCTTATATCTTATCACTTTAATACATACCGGTACTTTAGTTAACGTAATTGAGTTTACAACTAATAGCAAACCCATATAGCCAAATATAGTATATTAAAAAAATTTTGGAATTTTAACTCATTCTATTATCAATTGAATAAACTGATCAAAAATGTAAAAAAATGAATTAAAGTTGACTTTGTTTTTTCATTAACGCGAGCTTTCTTAATTGAGATCACTATTGTATTTAGATCACTAATTCGTAGGTTTATCATTAGTTGGAAGTAATTTTGGTGGGATGGCCCACCTCTTTAGAAACCCATGTCCCTCTTGGAAATATTTGGGCGGAAAAGAAAGACAGATTCAATGTGCAGACCCGCTTTTTTTGTTTTTCCCAGAGATTACTAGTCTTCAGAGACAAAAATCGTGAAATCCGTGATTGATTCAAAGTGAAGACTTTTTTTAGGAAACACTTCTGTTGATATACTTTCTATCAATCCATCCAGGTCTTCCCAAAAATCATTTTTTCCTCCATGCTGTTGTTAACCTGTGGAGCATATGCACTTACTATATTTAGGATGGACCCATTTACCTCCAGCTTCATGGCCATCAGTCTGTCTGACACCCTCTTCACTTCCAGGACACTTTCAGCCAGCTTCTCCCTCACCTCACAGAAAGTATATCAACAGAAGAGAGGATAGTTCTTGGTGCAGACCTTAATGGACATGTGGGCGAAGGAAACATAGGGGATGAGGAAATAATGGCGAGGTATGGTGCTGGAACAAGAAATAAGGTAGGATCAATGGTTGTGGATTTTGGGAAAAGGATGGATTTGGCGATTGTCAATACTTATTTCAAGAAGAAAGATGAACACAGGGTGACGTATAAGAGTGGGGAAAAAAGTACTCAAGTAGATTATGCGATGTGCAGAAGGAGAAACCTGAAGGAAATGTGCGATTTTAAGGTAATATTGAATGAGTGTGTCGCAAAGCAGCACCGTATGGTGGTATGCAAAATGGCTCTTATGGTGAAAAAGAAAAAAGCAGAGAAAGTAAAGCCAAAGATACGATGGTGGAAACTAAAAGAGACAAGCTATCAAGAAGCGTTTAGACAAGAGGTGACCAGGATTTTGGGAGGCGAGGATGGGTTACCTGATGAGTGGGACAAAACGGCAGAAATGCTAAGAAAAACAGCTGAAACTGTACTGGGAGTGACATTTGGGAAACGAAAAGGAGACAAGGAGACATGGTGGTGGAATGAGGAAGTTCAAAAGAGCATAAAAGAAAAGAAAGAGGCAAAGAAAGCATGCGACAAAATAAGAGATGAAAATACTAAAAAGGTCTACAAAGAAAAAAAGAATAAGGTAAAGAAGGCAGTTGAAATGGCAAAGGGACGTGTGTATGATGATTTGTATGCTAGATTGGAAACAAAATAAGGTGAAAAAGAGCTGTACAGATTGGCTAGGCAGAGAAACAGAGCAGGGAAAGATGTACAGCATGTGAGGGTTATGAAGGATGAAAACGGTAATGTTATGATAAATTCAGAGGCAGTGTTAAAGAGATGGAAGGAGTACTTTGAGAAACTGATGAACGAGGAAATTGACAGAGAACCTAGGACAGAGGAACCAGAAGTGGTTAACGAAGAGGTAAATTGTGTCAGTAGAGAAGAAGTAAAGAACGCACTAAGAAGGATGAAAAAAGGTAAAGCGGTTGGGCCAGATGAGTTGCCAGTGGAAGTTTGGAAGTGCATGGGGGAGATGGGGATAAAGTTTTTGACCAGACTGTTCAACAGACTATTAATGAGTGAACGGATGCCAGAAGAGTGGAGAAGGAGTGTGCTTATTCCAATCTATAAAAACAAAGGGGACGCATAGTGCTGTGGAAACTACAGAGGAATAAAGCTAGTGAGCCACACAATGAAAGTATGGGAAAAAATTATTGAAGCCAGGTTAAGGGATAGAGTAGAGATCAGCAAACAGCAATATGGATTTATGCCAGGAAAGGGAACCACCGATGCCATGTTTGCCTTAAGAATGTTAATGGAAAAGTACAGGGAAAGTCAAAAAGAGCTACATTGTGTATTCGTGGACCTAGAGAAAGCTTACGACAGGGTTCCACGAAAAGAGCTGTGGTACTACATGAGAAAATCTGGAATAGTGGAAAAGTATGTGCGACTAGTACAGGATATGTATGAGGGAAGCGAAACAGTGGTGAGGTGTGCAGTAGGAACTACAGAAAGTTTCACGGTTAAGGTTGGACTACACCAGGGATCAGCGTTAAGTCCATTCCTTTTTGCAGTGATAATGGACAGGCTAACGGATGAAGTAAGGAGAGAATAACCATGGACGATGCTGTTTGCTGATGATGTTGTGATTTGTGAAGAGACCAGGGAAGAAGTAGAGTGGAGATTAGAATCCTGGAAGTATGCATTGGAAAGAAGAGGGATGAAAGTCAGTAGGTCGAAGACCGAATATCTGTGCGTAAATGGAGGAAATGATAAAGAAACAGTGAAGATGGAGGACACAAAAGTGCCAAGAGTAAAGGAATTTAAGTATTTGGTATCAACGGTGCAAGAAAGTGGTAGTTGTGAGAGGGAGGTAAAGAGGAGAGTGCAGGCAGGATGGAACGGATGGAGAAAAGTATTGGGAGTAATCTGTGACAAGAGGTTACCAGCTAGAGTAAAAGGAAAAGTGTACAGTTCAGTGGTAAGACCAGCAATGGTGTATGGACTTGAGACAGTGGCAGTCACAAAGAAACAAGTGGAAGAGATGGAAGTCGCAGAGATGAAAATGTTGAGGTTTGCTATGGGAGTGACGATAAAAGATAAGATTAGAAATGAGTACATCAGAGGTACAGTTAAGGTACAACGGTTAGGAATGAAGATGAGAGAGGGCAGGCTGAGGTTGTATGGACATGTCATGAGGAGAGATCAAGAGTATGTAGAAAGAAAGATGATGGAAATGGAGTTACCAGGAAAGAGGAAAAGAGGGAGACCAAAGAGAAGATTTTTAGATGTAGTAAAAGAAGATAGGAACGTCGGCAGCGTGGTCGAGTGGTTAAAGCACCGGACTGATAATCAGCATGGTCTCGGTTCAAAACCTACTTGCGCCATTCTGTTGTGTCCTTGGGAAAGAATCTTTACGGCACTTTCCCCTGCTTGGTGGTCTTGACAAGCAGTTCTAAATTGCAGTCATATCTCTATTAAATTACTAGCGGACAGCAATATCTTGGCATCTCCGGAAGCAGGTCGGGGTAATTGCTTACCCTATGTATAGCGCCTCCGTCGCTTTCCTGCGAGTCAGTAGGATAGAGATAAAAATAAAAATAAAAAAAATATGAAGGAAGTTGGTGCGAAGGAGATGGACATTGAAGACAGAAAGATGTGGAGAATGATGATACGCTGTGGCCACCCCTGACTAACGGGAAAAGCCGAAAAGAGAAGAAGAAGAAGAAGAAGGGAACACTCCTTTTTGGGTCAAAGATTGTGAATTCTGGGACTAAGTCAAAATGAAGACTTTTTTTTAGAGAACACCTCTTTTTGGTGAGAACAATCTTGGAATCGGAGACTGTTCAAAATGAAGACCGTTTTTTATTTACCACTTAAATAAAATTTTCCACTAAGCATATTTGATTGTATGCCCCCCTCTTTTAAAAATTTTCGGTACGCCATTGATTAAGCTGTTACTCGCTTCTTCAGATGTAGCAGAAACACATTCTTTAATTGGAAAAAAAGTTGTCACAACTATCAAAATCACTCTGAAAAGAACAAAAAAATAAAATGTGCACAAAAGTTAATTAAGTTTTTTTAATCATATTAGCCCAGAAAAAGTAACTAGTAGTTCACGAAAGCCAGTGTGATTAAAAAACTCAGTCAACTTTAGATTCTATTTGAATAAGAAACTGATGATGACCTTTATAGGTCGAAATCGATTTTTCATAATGATACAGTTGGTTTTTAAATTTTAACTTTTATTTGTTATAATAAATTGAAAGTTGACCGATTTCATTAATAAATTCATGCATCGCAGTCAACTTTAGTTCACTTTTTTTTATATACTCGTACATATATATGTATAATACAAAATTTATTCAATTACTGTTTCAAAACCACAACAGTCTGTTTCATCCTTAGAATCGTCAGGTGGTTACTAGAAAATTAAAAATATAGTTATTAGTGGTAAAAAATACGTATGAAATAAATAATACGTAGTTAAATGAATAAAGCAAATAATACAACTCCTATGACGTCATACAGGAAAAAAATAACTCAAAATATAGTAAATGCAAGTATAGAGGCTTGCATTCATTTAAAGGTGAAGGAAGGCAAGTTGGGCGTGTGGTAAAAGATATAAAAGGAAAGAAAATAATTTACAAAGCAATAAAAAGGCAACGAGAAAAATCGTATAAGATAAAAAAGTAAAGTGAGTAAAAAACAATGCGAACGATAGTAAGAAATATAAGCGGATTAAATGACGGACAAGAAAGTACACACACAAAAAAAAAGGGGGGAGAAATTTAAGCATACAAAATCAAGTAGATAATTTATTTAGTTCAAATATGTTTTTGTGGCGACATTTTTTGGTAAGTTCCGGTTGTTTGATGAGTGTTGTTGATTGGTTTGCTAGTAGTATTTTTAACTTTTCGGTTAAGCATAGGTTGCAGTATTTTGTCCTGGTTTATAGGGGATAACTTAATTGATTATTTTCCAGTTAATTGTGGGATTGAGACCTAATTTTTTGACATTCCAGAATGTTTTGGAAAGTTCTGTGGCGTTTCTTTATATTTTTAAATGATTGCATGTGGCTATAATATCGGGATTTAAATTCTGTTTCGCTGCAACTTATGTAGCTTTTGTTGTATTTCCATGAGATATGTCCGCTTGGCAAATGATAGATTGCTGTCGGCAAGATTCTTTTAGTAGGCAGATGTTTTTATTTTTGCAGTTGCATGGCTTTGATTGTTGAGGGCTTTCCTTTTTTAATAGCTTTTTGTTATGGCCGGTTATACATGTAATTGATTTCATGTTAGGCATGCAGCTATAGCTAATTTTTATGTTATTTCTACTTATAATTTTATGGAGTTTGTGTTGTGGTTTGAAGTGTTTGTCTATCAATTTTAGAAACTCTTTTCCGATGTTGTTGACAAAATAGTTATTAAAAGACGGGTTAAACCATATGATTTTGCGTTTTCTTGCTTTTTTTTTGGTTGTGCTTTATTAAATATTAAATTATCTTTATAGCCACTTTGTTTAATTGCGTTTTTATATGGTGGAATGGCTTTTTTGAAATTATCCAAGTTACAAAAAAGTTCCGATAGCCTGTTTGATATTATGTTTGGTAGTGCTTTTTTTATGGAAGGTGGGTAGTTGGAATTAATGTTTATATATAATTGTTGATCATTTGGTTTTCTGAATGGCTCGTGCTATTCAGTTTTTATATTAAGTGTGACATCTAAAAAATCTGTCTGTATAGGTTTGCTTCAATGGTAATTTTTAAATCGTGTTTTTGGAAGAGTTTTATAATTCTTTTTTTGATTTGGTCAGTATTGTGGCTACTGAAATTTTGGAGAATCGCTAAGCCTTCATCTCTGTATAGACTTCATTTCTGTATAGACCAACAAGTTCTTCAGGAAAAATTGCAGAAAGTTCGTGTAAAGGATATAGTCCTACCAGTTCACCTATTTCTGCTCCGTCGTAAGCTCCGTCCTCCATTGTTATGTCGAATTCGCTATTGTTTCCTTTAATCCAGGTACTATCGCCACTGAATAATATGGATTTACGGCAATGTAAAATTACGTTAATTTCATAATCTTCTATATCAGCGGTTCCCAAACTTTTTTGCTCACGGCGCCCTTCGAAAACTTATCAATACTCGCGGCGCCTTAATGAAGCTAAATTTTGCAAATTTTAAATTTTACCAAGAAATTGTATTTAAATCATGTTCATTATTCAAAATGCACAAAGATGTCAGCATTATTCGCAAAATACTAAAAAACATTTAATGTGAGCAGTGAGCTTGTTGCTCTATGCACATTTTTTTAAACCGCGGTGCAATGTTTGACATCGCAACACACATGTCGCGTTCAATGTCAATCTTATTGCGATACTTCGACTTGATTACTGCTACCGCAGAAAAACCGGCTTTACACAAGTGTGACGTTGCAAATGGCAAAAGAACACCGAGAGCTTTACAGCCTACAAGTGGCACTCAGATCGAGCCTTAACCCAGAATGAAATGAATAAATTAAGGTTGTATAAGCTTTTCAAAATGAGCTCAGAAGAAAGATCCATAAATTGTTCAGCTTCCAGAGATGTAAACCCCTGAGAGGCATTTGCATTATCAACAAAAAGATTTCTTATCCAATTGTGTTTCTCCATGTCTTCAGAAAAATATATCTAAAAATGCGAGATTAAAGCATTTAAATGCGAACACATCACACTCTTCATATCACACTCATTGTTATTCTGCAGGGAGAGATTGCCAGATTGCGAGTTTAAATGGGATTTTAAAAGTGGAAAGTTATCACATTGCTCGTTATTTATCAGCAGATCAGTTTGTCACAACAGTAGTTTTCTTTTAAATTCTGTAATTTTGTCATGGAGTTGTAGAAGGTAAGTTTCTTTTCCTTGGAGAGAGATGTTTAATTGATTTAATTTTAAAAAAATATCGCAGAGATACGCCAACTGTGTCGGGAAAACTTCATCCGCAAAGTTAGTAGCAAGTGCATGGTTTTCTTCTTTTAAAAATATGGAGATTTTCTTCTCAATTTGTACACACGCAGAAGAACTTTACCTTTGGAAAGCCACCTTGCATTACAATAAAACAATAAATTGTTGTGATCTCCTAATTTATCGCAAAGACGTTGGAAAAGCCGAGCTTTAAGCGGCCTTGCTTTAATGAAGTTCACAGTTTTGACAACAGCTTTAAGCACTCCATTAAGGTCACCACTGAGCTGTTGCGAAGCCAGCGCCTCACGTTGTATTAGGCAGTGGGTCCATTTTGCGTTAACGGCAACGCCCTGCACTAACGTTTGCAGCCCGCCAAAGAGGACAGACATAGCTCGGGTACCATCAGTGCATAAACCAACGCAATATTTCCACTGAAGATTATTTTCCTTAAAAAAATTGTTTAGTATTGCAAACAATTCATGCGCTCTACAATTTGTTAAAATAGGTTTACAAAAGAGCAAATCTTCAACGATATTGTCGTCGTTATCGATAAAGCGTACGTAGCAAATCAAATAAGCATCTTTATTACTGGTGCTGGTTGTTGCCTCATCTAACTGTAAACTGAACTCATTTCCACGCATTTTCGCTAATAGGGGAGACCGGGGCACGTAGTAACACTTTTTTTTCTTTTTGCTATTTCTCCAATAATATTTTTTTTTCAAAATTCTTGTTTAATATGAAAAATTTAGGTCACTGTTTAACTAATATAAAAAAAATGAATTAATAATTTTCAAAGCTTACTGAAATGGTCTTTGACCCACGGCAGGATTTCTTTTGGTGGGTTTCTTTGCCTGCCCGACCCTTCGGAGTCACCAGTGCTTGCACTCCCACCCTTGATTAAGCAATGCACTCTTGACTTGTGACCTGTAGAAATGTATTATTGCTTTTTATACTTTTTCTCTTTTTTCTTTGTAAATGTACTTTTAAATTTTGAATGTTAAGACGCAGGTACGGTGACCATGCACAATTTTTTGTGCATGTTATAACGTATATCGTTTAGTTGCCGTTTCCCTATTTGCAACCTTTGCTCTATTTTGTCTTCAATTATTATCAATTGTTTCTTTTGGGTATAAATAATAATGTGCGAATAAAAACAAACTACTACTACTACTACTAAAATTACTATTTAAATATTTTAAAAAAGCGTTACACTGTGCTCCGTCAATGGGGTAAGTTGTAACACCAGTTGGGGTAAGTTGTAACAGCAATAAAATCACTAATAAATGTTTAAATATAAATGTAACTTGAAGAAAATAGCAATATGAAAAAGTAAACACAACTAAATCACACATAGCCTAGTCATAGACATGAGTATCATGCACAAAAAATGAGATATTTGGCATTTTTCTAAAAATGTTAAAACAGTTTTCTTCACTGCTGGATTAGCCTAATCATAAATTTCAGAATCACATTTGTGACAAAAATATCTATTCAAATTTTCAGCGCAAGCTAAATGTGACCTCTTTAGGTAACCATAGCGTTGTACTACCCACTCCTCATCAGGACGACTGTTAAAATAGGGCTCAAAAAATTTAATGCAAAACTACTCTTTTGCTTTTAGTGCTTTTTCAAAACTTGGTTTTTCTTTGTTTGGAGCTGTAACAGATTGTCCTTTTCCGGTGTGTCTGTTAACATAGCACATTTTTTAGACCTTTTCTTGTTTTACACCAAGGACTTAGCCTATCTTTAAGTTTTTTTAGCACTCTGTAGAATTTTACATGGTAAACACCAATGTTTTGCTACTCCCCTTATTGATCTCTTTTTTTCAATTATAGCAACTGCTGCAGCAGCTCTTAAGTTGTCTTGTAATGATGAGCTGGTGTTCCGGTTAGTCTTTCTTTTGTAAATTTTCATATTGTTCACAAATGTTGTTGCCAAAGTTACTTTTAACATAAGCTAGTTAAATCTATGCACAAAAATATGTGTTACAGCTTACCCCATCAGCCTATGTTACAACTTACCCCATCTCATACTTAGTCAAGTTTTTGTTAATATCTCAAAGAGTTGAGTTTTAGTTGCTAAACCTTGTTGGTCATTTAATAGCCTATTGTTTTGTGTTTTGACTGATATAAAACATTTCAATAAAACTGCACCCGCTATCCCTCAAGAAGACAAAAATTAAATTTCGAAAAATTTACTTTGCCTACTCAAAGAGCTTGTTTTAACAGCAAGCCTATTTTTAGTCATTGGAACTAAACAATGTTATTTGCTAGCAATCGGTCTTAATATGATTGTTATTTGGGGCTATTTAGTTAGTTGATGTTAGATTTCAACAAATACGAATGTTACAACTTACCCCATGTTACAACTTGCCCCGGTCTCCCCAAGGTGATCATTAATATCATCCGAAATTTTATCGATCCTCCTACTAATGGTATTGTTTGAGATTGGAACAGCTTTTAGTTTTTGAGCAGTTGATTCTTCAATTATTTTCGAAACTAAGTCAAGAGCAGCAGGAAGCACAAGCTCTTCCGCAATGGTATGCAGTTTTTTACATTTTGCGATTCTGTACGCAACTTTAAAAAAACGCAAGCTGTGCTTTGGGTGGTGTTTGCAAAAAATTTGAAAATACGACCGACTGCTTATTCATTTTTGATAACTTACGAGCAAAAAATTCGCTTGATTTTCTAGATAAGTTGTTGTAACTAACAACTAACAACTAACAAGTGGTTCCACACAGCTGCTGCTTACCACACACTGTAAAATTGTAAAAAGCTGCTAACAACTTTCACATTGTAATTTTTGTGAGGAAAGCAGTAAATGCAACAACTTTCACATGTTTTTGCGGCGCCCCTGGAAACATCTCGCGGCGCCCAGTTTGGGAATTGCTGTTCTATATTGATAAATCTTTTTGCAAAATTGATTATGTTATGCAATAATTTTTCTGTTATAGAAAGGGTAAAACTGAGTAATGTCGAATCTTAAAAATTTGCAAGATTTTTTGTTTGTTATATTTTTGAACCAGGTAAGCACTGATATGGTGTTACATCATTGTTGTAGGCCGATGCTAGACGGTATTCTTGAGTTAATTCTGTATAAAATATTTTTACTTATGATTCCAATTTCCCATTTTGTGGGGTTAGTTAGTCTGCACTGAGGGTTGTTGTAAAAGTTGTCTTTGTGGCCTTTTATGTTATGTAAAAACTCTTTTCGGCTAAGCATTTCTATCCTGTTACAAGTTTTAATTTTTTGGCAATGTGCTTATCTTCTTGATTGATGTTTTTGGTTAGACTTTTATCTGCTTTTTTGTAAGTTAGAGTCATATTGTCTCGCAGTAGTTTTTTGTAATCACCAACATCCATATTGTAAATATTTGTTGTTTTATCGGCTGCCACATACATTTTATTCGATGATTTGATGGATCGAATATCTTTTTATAAGTTTTTTGAAAACTATTTGCCACAGGTTTAAAGGTAATAGAGCGAGCCAATTCATAAAGATCCATTTCAAACGGTCGCAAAGCTTCATTTTGGGTGGAAAACGGTCAGATGCAAAGCCGAATGTATCTGATTTATTAACGTCATAGGAATCTTCATCGTCATTTTCGTAAAAAAATACTTTCCAACAGACGCTTCTAATAAAACTGTTTAGTTTATCAATAAAGCATTTAAGGTAATGTTTACTCGAAGGTACAGGTATGTTTTTTAAAGAATATCCAAAGTTAATTTTTCCATATCCATTTTGTCAGTGATTTTTTGCTAGTGAATCGATTAGAGTGCTCGACAAGTTAGTTCAACAAGGATTCAATTATATTGCAGAAGTAAATCAATCTTCCCTGCAGCGTGCTCAATGAAAAAATTAGAGCAATTTAATACAAAGATGATTCGATATTTAGTGAGGCACAACCAAAAAAGAAAGCAAGAAAAACGCAAAATCATATGGTTTAACCCGTCTTTTAATAACTATTTTGTCAACAACATCGGAAAAGAGTTTCTAAAATTGATAGACAAACACTTCAAACTACAACACAAACTCCATAAAATTATAAGTAGAAACATAAAAATTAGCTATAGCTGCATGCCTAACATGAAATCAATTATAACCGGCCATAACAAGAAGCTATTAAAAAAGGAAAGCCCTCAACAATCAAAACGCCACAGAACTTTCCAAAACATTCTGGAATGTCAAAAAATTAGGTCTCAATCCCACAATTAACTGGAAAATAATCAATTAAGTTATCCCCTATAAACCAGGACAAAATACTGCAACCTATGCTTAACCGAAAAGTTAAAAATACTACTAGCAAACCAATCAACAACACTCATCAAACAATCGGAACTTACCAAAAAATGTCGCCACAAAAACATATTTGAACTAAATAAATTATCTACTTGATTTTGTATGCTTAAATTTCTCCCCCCTTTTTTTTTGTGTGTGTACTTTCTTGTCCGTCATTTAATCCGCTTATATTTCTTACTATCGTTCGCATTGTTTTTTACTCACTTTACTTTTTTATCTTATACGATTTTTCTCGTTGCCTTTTTATTGCTTTGTAAATTATTTTCTTTCCTTATATCTTTTACCACACGCCCAACTTGCCTTCCTTCACCTTTAAATGAATGCAAGCCTCTATACTTGCATTTACTATATTTTGAGTTATTTTTTTCCTGTATGATGTTATAGGATTTGTATTTGTTAAAAATCATAAAAAATAAAATAGAACTCGCAATGTAATCAGAAAAAGTTAATTAACTGTATAGAAGTCTTTTGGAAGTCTCTTAAATAATTCTATTGTTTGCGGTCTCTGTTTTATGGCGGTGTTCCCTGTGAAAATGATCGTGCTTATCGGCAAACCTCGTGCAGTGATTGTAATGAAATTTGATTAGTTCACTTACATGTGGCAAGCACAGTATAAATTAAGATCTTGATAAATTTATAGTTTTTTTCTGTTGTTTAGTGATCCAGTGGTTCAATGATTTGGTTCACTGTTGTAGTTTTGAAGAGTGAGTTTGTAGATCGCAAGCGAAACTTGGGAAAATTTCGTTTTGTGATTCCATCGTTTGGCTGTATTGTCTGGCTGCATCTTCGAGTAAATAATTGTGATCGTTGTGTTGTGAAAGCCTGTGATAATTTAATATATCGAAATTTCAACCTTAATATATATAGTATAAAACCATAAGATGTGTCTAAAAGCCAGCGGTGTGATTGAGGAAAGCTCGGATAGCTTCCTTGTAGTTCAAGAACCAGAAAAAAAGAGAAAAACTCGTTGTGCGATCTACTGCAAGCTTTTTAAAATTAACAGTATTATTTGCTTTATTCATTTAACTACGTATTATTTATTCCACATTTATTATTCTTTACCGCAAACAACTATATTTTTAATTTTCTAGTAACCACCTGACAATTCTAAGGATGAAATAGATTGTTGTGGTTTTGAAACAGAGATTGAATAAATTTGGTATTAAATTGCTCTAATTTTTTCATTGAGCACTCTGCAGAGGAGATCGATTCACTCCTGCAATATATATACATATATAACCGAATTGTCTCACAATGCTGGCACAGTGCTCGATAAGCAGCTTAGAATAGTTTATTTAAATTAAAAACACCACAACAAAAAGGTTGAAATCACGACAGTCTGTTTCATCTTATAGAATCGTCAGGTGGTTAACTAGAAAATTAAATGCAGTTCGTTGTAGTAAAAAGTATTATGTAGTTAAATTAATCAAGCAAATAATACAATTCCTGTGACGTCATAGAAGAAAAAATATTATAAATGCAAATATAGAGGTTTGCATTCATTTAAAGGTGAAGGAAGGCGAGTTAGGCCTGTGGTAAAAGATATAAAAGGAGAAAAATTTATAAAGCAATAAAAAAGCGATAAGATAAAAATAAAAAGGGGAACGCCGAGAAAGAACTTTATAAGGTAAAAAGGTAAAGTGAGTGAAAAACAGTGCGAATGATAATGAGAGGTACAAGCGGATTAAGACGGACAAGAAAGTACGTACACAAAAAGAGGAGCGATTCAAGTATACAAAATTAGGTAGATAATTTATTTAATTTAAACTGAATTTGTTTTTGTGGCGACATATATCGCTTGTCAGTTTCTGAGTAAAATTCCTATTCAAATAGAAAATTTCATTGGAGTAAGGTTTTTAACCGCCCCCTGACGGGCCTGGGCAGGCAAAACAGTCTGTTGTGGCAAATAAAATAATGTAAAAGTGTGGTCTAAAATTCAATCAAACTGCTTTGACTATACGTCATAGGGCACTTTTTTCTGATGAGCACCGACCAAAAATTTCTATGTACGTGTATATTTATGACCGAATTGTCTCACAAAGCTGGTGCAGTGCTCGGTGAGCAGGTCAGAGCAGTTTTAATTAAAACACTACAGCAAAAAGGTTAAAACCACAACATTCTGTTTCACCTCAAGGGTCATCAGGTGGTGCGCTGAAAATACAATAAAATAAAATACAATCACAAGGAAACAAAATGAATGAATAAAAACTGTAACAAAATGGATATGGCTGCACGTTATCTACTATCTCACAAGTCCGCCAAAATTTAACAACAATTTATAAGGTGTGAAACGCGAGAAAAAAGATGGAATTGTCCCGCGACAAAGCAACGAGCAGTCAGAAGGCGAAATAATAATAATTCATTATGGAATGGTTTGACAGTTGGGTACAAAAGTGGATGAGAGCGAGAGGTTAATATGAAATTAAAATACAAAAACTACAAAAACTATACAAAAAATAAAAAAATTTCCAAAATTTTCATACTACCGAAAACTAGAAAAATTTCTTAATTTAAATTTGTTTGTATGTCGGCATTTTCCATTTAGTTCAAATTTTTTGTTCAAAGAAGTACTTGTGTCCGGTCGGAGAATGGCGAGTTTCACTGATAAACAGAGATTGCAACATTTAGCTCCTTGATCGTAAGGGCTGGTGCGGGTCGCGATGTTCCATTCAATACAGGGGTTTTGTCCTGTGTCTTTGAGCTGTCAGAAAGCTTTCGACAGTTCAGTTGCGTTGCATTTCCGTCGAAACTTGAAGCTTTGATTGTGGTTGCAGAAACGGGTTTTGAATTCCGTTTCACAACAATCATAATAGTGTTTTGCAACGTCGCCAGATTTTAAGGTGGCTTTATAAATGATAGAGCTTTTGCTGCATTTCCCTTTCAGAGGGCAGGTAGCTTTGTTTCTGCAGTTGCAAGGTGGCGTGATGCAAGTAGATTTAACCCTGTTCGACAACAGCTTTTTGTTGTGCCTGGATATTATTGCTGCCATATTGGGCATGCAGCTATAGCTTACTTTTACGTTGTTCTTGTTGCACACCTTGTGCAAACGGTGATGGGGAGGAAAGTGCTTAGCGAGCAGGCGCAGAAATTCTCTGCCAATGTTGGTTTTCACATTCTCGCTAAATCGTGGGTTAAACCACACGATGTTTTGTATTCTGGCTTTCGTCGGTTTACGATTGGGGTCGTTTTCATACTCCAATTCACCACCAGAATGCCCGTTTTGTCTCATTGCCTCCACGTAATCTGGAATTGCTTTGGAAAATTCATCGCAATTGCATAGATGGAAGTTGCTTCTTGATGGTTGGACGATGATTAAATTGTTGATGTATGCAGAGTGCTGGTCGTTAGATTTGCGGTAAGGCCAGTACAGTATTTCCCCGACTTCAAATTAAACGTGACGTCGAGGAAGTCGGTCTGGACGAGGTTGGTATAGGCTAAGATGTTTAAGCCGTGCTGCTGGAAAAGCTTTATGATTTTTTTTTTTCTTAATGCGTTCCGAATCCGGATCAGAATCATTTTCCAAGATAGCCAAACCGTCCCCTTTGTCTAGGCTAACGTTGTTTTTGCAGACAAGCGGGACTATCAAATTAAGCATAAATAGACCAACCAACTCACATACTTCGGCTCCGTCGTACGAGCCCATTGTGACATCAAAAAGTGAGCCATCATTCTTGATCCAGGCACTGTCTCTGCTGAAAAAAGAGATTTTCTGCAATGATAGATGATATTGATGCAATCTTTGTTGATTGTAACAAATTGCTTGCAAACATGAGGGCGTTGTCAAGCAGTTTTTTAAAATAGACGGATAAAAATCAACAACATCAAAAATCAGAAATTTGCATATCTCCTTGTTGTGAAGTCTTTAAACCACGCAATCACTGCAGGGGTCCTTCGCCACTGTTGTAGGTCAGTAGGCTGCCGAATAGCTTTATTAATTTCTTCCATAATTTGTTTGCTTATTTTGCAAAGGTTTTTTTCGCAATAAAAACTTTAGTCAAAGCAGTATCTGCCACATTTTTAAAGCTTATTGAAGTGGTGCACTATTAAAACATTTGGTAAACCCAGGGGTGGGCAATACATCTTTTAAAAATCACCCACACGGTTGAATCTAACATGCTTGAATCGCCCCTCTTTTTGTGTATTTTCTTGTCCGTCTTAATCCGCTTGTACTTCTCACTATCATTCGCACTGTTTTTCATTCACTTACCTTTTTACCTTATAAAGTTCTTTCTCGGCGTTCCCCTTTTTATTTTTATCTTATCGCTTTTTTATTGCTTTTATTGCTTTGTAGATTTTTCTCCTTTTATATCTTTTACCACAGGCCTAACTCGCCTTCCTTCACCTTTAAATGAATGCAAACCTCTATATTTGCATTTATAATATTTTTTCTTCTATGACGTCACAGGAATTGTATTATTTGCTTGATTAATTTAACTACATAATACTTTTTACTACAACGAACTGTATTAATTTTCTAGTAACCACCTGATGATTCTATCGTCGTGATTTCAACCTTTTTGTTGTGGTGTTTTTAATTTAAGTATATATATATACATGTATTTTTTTCTTTTCTGATTGATTATTATAATAGTTGACACGACTTTTCCTTGTTTATTCAATCAATGAATAAACTAACTAGTTAATAAATAACTTGAATAATTACTTTTTAGAATAATGTCTGAGATGTGGTAGAAATTTCAACAAAAAGCAAAGAGCCAGTGCAGTTGAAAACATTTTTTTGAACGCTAACGTTTCGAGAGTTGTCTTTCTCATTGTCAAAGCAAATTATAGTACAACTTTTTGATAAAACAAAAAAGTGTTTAAAATTTAAATGTTGTTTTTACAAAAAACTTTCTTTTGCTTTAACAATGAGAAAAATCAACTCTCGAAACGTCATCGTTTAAATAAAAATATTCTTAACTGCATTGGCTCTTTGCTTTTTGTTGAATAATTAAATTTGAATAGTTTGTGACGCAGTAAAGTAAAACATTGCCAAAGTATTTCCATTAAATAAAACAAAAAAATTCGGGCCCATTTAGAATAACGTGACATCATCATCATTATCTTTAATTTTTTTCCTGACTCTCAGAACACGTCGGGGGCTGACCAAGGGTCAAGCGATTGTTCGACCTGGTTTCTAAAATGCCAAGACGCTGCTGTTAGATCGGCAGCGTGTTTGAGTGGCTAAAGCGCCGTGATTCAATCAACATGGTCTCGGTTCAAAACCTACTCGCGCCATTCTGTTGTGTTCTTGAGAAAGACACTTTACGGCACTTTTTTCTGCTTGGTGGTCTTGGCAAGCAGTTTTGAATTTCAGTCATATTTTTATAGAACTAAAAAGCCAAACTAAAAAATTTCAAGCGGACAGCAATATATTTGCATCTCCGGGAGCAGGTTGGGGTAATTGTTTGCTCTATGAATAACGCCTCCGTCACTATTCTGAGAGTTAGGAGGATAAATATCAAGATTAAAAATAAAAAAATTGTTTGTTTGTTTTTCAATTTTTTTTAGAAATTTAATTGAAGCTACTAGTGTCAAAATTAAAGCTACTAGTTTAGACCTAAAGAGTGTCTTTTTCAAGAACAGCACAGAATGACGAGAGTAGGTTTCGAACCATGACCATGTTGATTGCGTTTGTTGCGGCGCTCCTGCCTACTTGGCCACTCTGCCGGTTTCGGAATATTTTCCATTTTTTTTATTTTATCTCTTTATTTATCCTCCTGACTCGCAGGAAAGCGACGGAGGCGCTAATACATAGGGTAGGCAATTACCCCGACCTGCTTCCGGAGATGCCAAGATATTGCTGTCCGCTTGTAATTTGATAGAGATATATCACGGTAATTTAGAACTGCTTGCCAAGACCACCAAGCAGGGGAAAGTGCCGTAAAGTTCTTTTCCAAAGACATAACAGAATGGTGCGAGTGGGTTTCGAACCGAGACCATGTTGATGATAAGCTCGGCGCTTTAACCACTCGACCACGCTGCCGAAAATAAAGATTCGAAATAAGAAAAAAGCGCGATTTTTAAACATTCACTGTATAATTGTTAATATAACATAAAAGAAGTAGTAGGTGCAACACAATGAAATTGACTTTATATCGATATTTATTGATGGATGAAATGTTTGAGTTTTTTAATTAATTGTTTCCGACAATGGTTCAAAAAAGCGAAAACTTTACAACTATCAAATTGGGTTAGTCAGATGTGTTCACAGGTCAATGCCTTGTCTTTTGTCTGGTTTGCAAAAACAATTGATTGGTATTTTCTTAAATCAATTAATTTTTCTTAGCAGTTGAAACAGTAAATATTTTTTTCTCATTTGAAAATAAGTTGATTTGTACTTTGCTGCAAAGATTGATAAGCTCACGTTTCACGCTGTGCGGTACAATGACTTCGTAATTGTCGAAATTAAACTTATGACATCACTGTTCACAGGAGGGTCACTTTATTGTACGGCCGAGCTCGAAAGCGAACTCAGGAATTCCCTACTCCATCTCCCTCTTCTATCGCAGCTCCGTTCTCAATTTCCACATCCGCAAGCGCCCTGACGGGACGTTTGCGACCGGGGTGTTCAGCAAAGGCGAAAAAACTTTCACCAGCGTCACTGCAATGGTCGAGTTCTACCGCGACAACGCTTTGGTTGTGGGGGACATTTCGAATCAAGTCCGGCTCATCGGGAGCCCGCGACGAATGTAGGGTCACGTGCTTACTCCCCCGTGAACCACCTAGGAATCACAAATCAAACTTTTGGTCTTGCTTTTATTCAGCGGCCAAGCCGGCGTTTTGACCAAAAACCAACTTGGGATTTTGTGAAAAGTCCAACTCTCATAGCTTAATTTTGCTTCCAAACTAAAATTAAAACACTGAATAAAAAATGTAAGCTTACCGCAATGTCGCTATCCCAAATTACGTCGAAGCAATCGCTGCTTTTCAGAATTAAATTGTCACTTGTTAGCCTTCGAGACAAGATGTTAAATATCAGAGATCTTTGCACTGCTGTCTTGCATGGTTTGGTTGGCTCCGCAAAAAATACAGGCGAATAATTTCTATAAAGGGATGGTATCGAAAAACTACTTATTTTTAAGACAAAAACAATTTATTTTTATGTTTTGACTTTAACAATTTTTACAACATGACTATTTAATCGCCTTTAATCCAATTATATAAAAGCTACTTTGGTATCAGGTTTAATCACTTGTGTAGTTGCTCACTCGTACTCTGTCAAACCTTGAATTGATTTGAGTTTGTCTGTGGAACTGTGCGCGTTTACGCTTTAGAAAAAGCTTAACGCAGTATACAAGCGATTCAGAGAACAAACTGCATGCTTGTAAAATGTAGGTATGAAGTCGACATAGTTTCAGAATTTTTTGCGGCTAAGTGAATAATTTTTCAAAGTTTT
The DNA here is from genome assembly GCA_963680785.1 of Diplosoma virens. Classification (NCBI taxonomy): domain Eukaryota; kingdom Metazoa; phylum Chordata; class Ascidiacea; order Aplousobranchia; family Didemnidae; genus Diplosoma; species Diplosoma virens. The sequence goes on along the minus strand of OY796896.1, from coordinate 39,523,975 downwards.
ATATAAGCGTACTAAAGTGAGGTATTCGAATGCGATGTTGTTTTCTATTCAAGCATGACGTATCTTTAATTAAATGATCCGTAACAATAGTCCAGCTGGATCAGACGTTTTGATAAATATTTCCAGGGATCTAAATCACCAGCAGAGAAGAAAAAGAAACAAAGCAATATTTTAATCTAGGCCAGGGTGCAACCCGCTTAAGGTTTTTATGCAAACTACTGCTTGCTCAAATTTTTAGTTATATTTTTATAACTGTATCGAATTTGATGTTATTGCTCTCAAAGCAACGTATAGGGAAACAAAGAGTAATATATTAATTCAATTTATCTAGCATTTAACCTTTATTAAGGCTTTAAAAGCCTATTTTATTGGCATCTAAAATATAACACATTATAAATATAAAACATTACAACACACAAAATAATACCACATCTTTGTAAGTACTGAAAACGTCTTTCTGAAAACCAATTCCAATGACAATCATGACAACAATTAATGTAAATTGAAATGCACGCTTAAACAAATAATAGATTGAATTGATCTGAAAGAATGCCGAGTTCGAAACTCATAACACAAAGTGACAATTGCTGCAAACAAAACAAAATAACAGTTGATTGCTGCTTCAATTGATGTCCAATGAACTAATCTATGAAAACTTTTGTGGGTAAAACTTATTATAAAGACGCGTGCTGAATTAACATTTTTAGTATTAACGTTGTTTTGTGATTAAATTTCTATTGAATGGGTTATTTCCAAACATTTTTTACAGCACCAAGTGATAGTTGTTAATGACTTTAGTGGTAGTAAAAATAGTAACTTTGAACCAATGTGGAGTGATTTGGTATAAAATTACAGTAGTAGGAGCAATACTGCTAATGGTAAAAAAGAGTCAGTGTCCAGGGTTACACCGTTAGCCAAGGAGAAAGTTGCTTCTAGTCGGCTGCCTGAAAGCATTCGTTGGTAGTTAATCGGAGTGGGACGCAGGAATCCATTAACAATGCGCAAGTTGTCATACAGGACACTGTCTATGAAGCGAGTGTGAGGGTGCGACACCAGATTGGTGCGCAGTACTCAGCAGTTAAGCAGACCAGAGATAAAGCAGTTATGAGCAGTGTTTTGGTACCAGCACCTCATTCTGGCCTGCAAGTTGCCTCAGCAGTGTGACGCTTTTTTTTTGCTCAATGTCACGATATAGTGAAAGAACGTGAGCGATCTGTCTACAAAATGGTAAAAGTCTAATGCTGTAGTAAACATTTAGCTCACCTTGGGCTTTTTCGTTATATAAATGAAAAGCTGCCGTCAACGTCTTAAGTGTAATTGAGTTTTAGCTTTCAAGTCTAAAGATATATTAAAAGTTAAGTAATGTCTTGATTTGAAGTGCCCTTAAAGATCTTCCAGTTTCCAGAGGAGTGCAACAATGTTAGATCGTCTACCTGGGTAAGCTTTATGGAAATTGTGGAGGGAAGATGTAGACGTAAATATAAAGTGGTTGAAAAGGAAGAGAGCCAAGAACGATCTCTGAGGAGCGCTGTTTTCTAGACTGTGAATCCTGCTTTGCTTGCTGTAATTTCGGTTTCGGACAAGCTCCATAATCATTCTGACCATGTGCTTATATGACAGGAGTCTCAAGCACTTTGCAGGTAAGGCCACGGTGCCAGATAGTGTCATATAACTCTGTCAGATTAACCAATCAACAAAAAAATCTTCAATGTTTTTTGTCAATAGAATGACTTAATTTACGGTTGACTTTCCCGTCAAAACCCATCCTGTTTTTTAGGGAGCAATGAATCAATAATTGGTTCGACGCAGTCTTAGATAAGCCTCTCGAGGATCTTGTTGGGGACATAGAGCAGAGATATTGGTAGATAACTCTTTGGGTTCCTCACAGACTTCATCGGGTTTGGAATCGCACTACAAGCGCTCTTCTTCAAATCTTTGGAATTTCGAGCAGAAAGAAAAAAACTCAAGTAACTGGGACTTTAAAGCAGCTTCAGTATGCATATTTTTTTTTTTTTTTTTTATTTAAATCAGACTCACGGTCCATAACATAAAAAAAACACACAAAAAAAAATAAATAAAACAGCAAAAACTGCACAGAATATACCTCAAATTCAAAAATTTATAAAACTTATTTCAAACAGTACTGTCCACATAAAATTAACAATAAAACAAATGTACACGTTAGAAAAACAACCATTATGAAAAACAATAAAGCATGTGCCTATAATAAGTAAAAAATTGACTATCAAAAAAGCAAGAATTGTTAATCATGTTGGCGACAAGGAAGTTAGAGGAGTTAAGGCAGCGGTTAATAAAATTGTACAAAGTTTTTCTCAAAAGAGCTTTAATAGTAGGTTTATGATTTATAACTTGTAATTCACGCGCGCTTGTGTATCTAGGTAGGTTGTGTAACATCCTATAGCAGTCAGGCTACACGAATATTGTAAAAACTTGATTTTAGGTATTTACTCCACAGATGTGAACCATAGAAATTTGTACAGTACAATATGATTTAAACAATAGGTTTTTAATATCATAAGAACACTGTGAAAAAGCAGATTTCAATTGGTTTGCGGAACAATATAAAGATTTTACTTGTCTATTTATATCATCATCGTCTGTTAATGTATTGGTTAAATATACACCAAGATATTTAACTTTTTTACTAAAATTCAGCGTTTCGTTACACAAGCAGACTACAGGGACATTCGTGAGGTGAAATGATTTAGGGAGAACTGCATACACTGAGATTTATTACTATTAAAAACAATACCATTTTTATAAGAAAAGCTATCCCACACATCAAGTATATCTTGTAGTCCTGCAACGCTAGGACTGAAACAGCATACATCATCTGCATATATGATATGGTTAACCAAAGTGTTTCCAATATAACAACCAGCAGGAACACGATTGAGATCTTTTGACAGCTGGTCGATATAGACAGCAAATAAGTAAGGACTAAATATTCCCCCCTGTCGCACACCGTTAGAGACTCCAAAAGATTGAGACAGTTAAGATCCCCACCTCACTCGCATTTGCTGTTGACGATACCAATATCGCAGCAATCGTATAAAACATGGCGGAACATCACGCAATAACAGCTTTTTAAACAAGAGTTCATGAGATACACGGTCAAACGCTTTAGAGGCATCTAAAAATACTGAAAAAATAGGGCTACCCTGTTGAAGGTAAGACGAAATAATTTGCTTGAGCAAGAAGATACACATATCAGTGCCTGTAGGGGAAGGTGGGGCAATATGGCACCATGAGGCAAAACGGAACATTTAAATAAATTCGTAAAAAAGAAATACAGCCACTTATTGACTATGATTACATAATCAACCATTGAACCATGTTGTTCCAGCCATTTTGTTTGAACGTCGAACTTATACCGACAAACTAAGAACGATCAGAAGAATTTTGACCTACTTGATCTAAAAAGAGCATATTTTAATAAGTGAGTAGTTTGCTTTATGGTTATGGAGTTAAAATATTGGACTTCATGTTTTTAAGAGTAATACCGTAGGCTATTCTTCGGGTGGTTTGGAATTTATCAGGTTTGATAATAATATCTGTCATAAGATGGCATGTTAAAACTAGGCAATGGGGCAAAATGGTCCAGCTATGAGTGGGGTAAAACAGACCAAAGTTTCGTTTTGCCCCACACAAACTGCTGTTTAGTATAAAGGCTCATTATCAATATTTCTCTTTATGAACTGCATCAAAGTAGTGTAACAACTTTTATTTATAAAAATTAATATTTTTTATACTGTACAGCTTTTCTATAATCTATCAATAAGGTAGGCTAATTATATAATAGTCATAGGTAGGCACGGTACTTCTTAAAAGTACCGCGGTACCGGTACTCGGTACTTTGCTAAAATTGTACCGCGGTACCGGTACGGTACTAAAAAAGTACCTCGGTACCGGTACTCGGTACTTTTGAATAATACGAATTAATGGTAATAACTAAAACTCTGTCATACATTGGATTTCATTTGACATTTAAAAATTGTATTTAACAAAGCGAAAACAATATCGTACGTATCGAACTGCTCACTTTCAAAAATCAATTATGCTTTGGATGTAAAAACATGCGTGAATATGTTTTTAACTTGATTTTTCGCATAAAATATGCCTCGGGCATATAAAAACCCTAATGAATACGTTGTCTTCTGCTTTGTTTTTTATATTAAAAAAAGTTTGTCAAAAATCGTACTAATTTCTATATAACCTATTACAGTGGTTTAGTCAAAGTTATTCTCAAAATTTTTAGGTCACGAACCTCTATTTGCAAATCTTTTTTTATCATGGACCCCAATCTTATGTCACATCAATTTTCTGCCCAACCAACGAGGAAAGATAAAACAAACCCAAAATTTATAACACGAAATCCGTTAAAAAATAAATGCTTATAAACAGGCATACCATATTTCCGTAGGGGCAAACCGGGACGCTCGTTTATAGACAAAAATTCGTCCCTAAAAAAAAGGTCTTCACTTTGAATCTGTCTCGGATTTCATGGTATGGATTACTTTACCAGGTATACAGGTATATGTTGACAAATTTTGTCATATTGTCGCGGACCCCTTGTGTGCTCATCACAGACCTCATTTTGGGAAATTCTGGTTTTGGTAATTTAGTAAAATTACTCAACCTTCGATGGTCGTTAAATGTTATGATAATTTTTTATATTTTTGCTTGCAAAGCAACAAAATTAAAATTTCATCAAGTCCCTTTTGCATTTGTATGAATATGAAATCTGGTGTTTAGTGGATTTTTGATTTTATACAAAATATCTTCATTTTTATAATTAGACAACTAGAATGTTCCTCGAAAATGCAATATTTTCAGAAAATATTTATTACACTAAGATTGATTCCTATAATTTCTGATATACCATATTTAGCGCAAAAGATTTAACATAATTGCACGCAAAAATGCTATTTTTTCCAAAGCTACAATGTCTTTTTGCACAATAATTTCTATATGTACATTAAACACGATAATCACTCTTTTTTTTGCACAACTGGTGCGGTGACCATACACAATTTTTTTGTACATGTTATAACGTATATAGTTTAATGAAAACAATGCACTACAGCGTAACTACGATAAGTACGGCTAAGCCGCAAGGGCATACTGACGGTGGTTTCGATATGCTGACCACATCGAGTCAGCTAACACAAATCGGGTAAAGTCAAGCTAAACCCTGCAGTTCCATTGCTAGCATTAAGTAAGAATGGTCAAGTCAATCAACAAGCAATTACCGACAGACCTGTTTCGTCCTTGTTAGGACTCATCAGGACACTACAGCTTGTTGTTGACTCCAGCTAAAATCAGCTGGGGTCAACAAAGTGTTATTTAAGGTTGCATAGAAAAAAATTTCATACTCTTTGGATAGAGCTACCGGTACTTAAATGTTGTAACATAATATTATTTCGGATCGAAAAAGCAAGTTTTCGAAAGGTAGTCAACTTTTGTAAATAGGCCGAAAAGCAAAGATTGGTTTCAGAAAGTTAACAACTTCGGGAGTTTAATTGATCGTATGATTAAAAGTAAAATTCTTTCGCAGTTGGAATCCCCTTAGGGAGGTTACTGCAGTTCACAGAAGAAGAAACTCTATTTCAGCAAAATCTCATTTCATTATTAAAATGCTTCGATCTTAGCAACAACAAATGTTTTCAAAATTCATTGGATTTTTTAAACAATTTTGGAAATGAACTTTTCATATAATAAAAAGAAATACAATTCATTCCAAAAAAAAAATTGAAATTTTAAGTGTCACATCGTACTTTTTTATAATTATTTCAAAATGTTATAATAAGCCTAATTTAAAAAATTTAGTTAAGATTGATTATTTTAATGAAATAAATTTTTTAGGATTTTTGCAAGCTTTTTTCTTTTTTAGTAGGTTAGTCTAGCTTATATAGTAGAATATTTTATAGTTGAACTTGACTAATGCTCTGGCGTATATTTTTTGATTTTAAATTTACCGTACATTGAATTATTTATTAATACCTTTTGTCAGAGCAGGGCTGCCCAACCCGAGACCCGCAAAGTCTATTGTTGAAGCCTACCAAAGAATTTGTAATTACATAATCAATCAAATTATTGTAATGCTTTGAATCAATCCAATGACTCGCAAAAAAATCGGAATAAATAGGCTAATTTTCGTCCCACTAGAGATTTTTCGCTTTATATAAGAATAAAACACGTAGATATATCAAACTGGTGACCTTTTTTTTTGGTTTTTAACTAAATTTGTAGTCCGAATTCCTGTTATCAAGTAGGTTCATTAAAAAATAACACATTAAAAATAAGTGAAAACAAAAAAGAAGATACTTGATTTCTGCATCGATTGCGACTCGCAATAAATTTTTTGACAAAAGTTGGACCATAATGGTTAAAAGATTGAGCATCCCTGCGTCAGAGTATAAACAACCCAACATTTTCTAAAACAGTAATTATCATCAAAATGAATTTCTACCGAGAGTAATTTGGGATTCTAATATTGATTTGGTCACAACTTACGACACCGACATTGTTTCTTTCAGAATTATTTAATTTATAGTACGAATTTTGACATTAGAATATCAGGATCATAACATCGGTACAACCAATCATAGCCGTACCTTCCGGGGGGGCAGGGAGGGCAAATGCTCACCCAAGTTTCTAAGATTTGGGCAAAATTGAAATTTTTCGGGCAGTGACAAGAAAATATTTGGGCAAAGTCAAAAATTTTAAGACGATGACAATGATCAAACTGCAAAAAATAGTTACCAAATTTAGGTGAAGACTTTCTTTTTATGGAGAACACTTTGTTTTTGGGTCGAAAATTGAGAAATATGAGATTAAATTCAAGTGAAGACTTTTCTTTTCTTTAGAGATCACAACGATTTAGGACAAAATTTGTTCTTGGTTTGCAAATCTCAGACAATTTTTTGTTCTATCCGTAATGTGCTAGAAAATTATGATTTGGACAAACGTCACAAAATTTGGGAAAAACTTCATTGCCCCCCATATTTATTTGGCTGGTACGCCTATGCAACCAATTAATGATATTTCACTCAAGCGTAACACAATATGTATGCTATTTGAATGTCTTTTGACTTTGTTCACGTAAATGTTCGATACAGTTCCCAGCATATTTCAAAAGTAGGGCGGAAGTCCTTTGATTTTTCGATCACCTCAAGCAAACTGCGACAAATATTTCTTAAAACTTCACTTTTTAAATGAATCTATATAGTTCGATCTTTTGGTCATTTTCATCAAACGCTCAGTGCAACAAAAAAAAGTAGGCTATTCTATTCAAAGTTATTTCAAACATAAACTTACAAGGAGGAAAAACGAACGCACACCTATCTAGATATTGTACTGTACAGAAAGTAACATACGTATAAAAATAAAATAGCTATTTACGCCAAGTCATTTATGCTAAATTTTAATACTGGTGCGTAGTGTTGTAAAATATTTTTCACTGCTTGTTCTTGTTGCAAACAAAAATATAAGAAAAAACTGGAGCAGGGATCTTTTAACTCTGCTACATTTGATGTGTCATCTGCTTGAATAAAAACAAGTCAAATAACCTCTGTTGGTGCGTTTTTCGTTAAGTTCAATATTAACACTGAAAAATGATTGTGCCATTTTTTTGTGATAATTAGAATTTTATTGGTTGATTTCATTTCAGTAACCTCTTTTTATTCTGTTAAAATTGGTCAAAAAAATGGAGTTTGAATAAAGTTTCAAAAAAACACAAAGTCGAATGACATAGAGTGACGCTGGCGTATAAAAAAATGCTAAATTAATTATATAATGTAAAACTTCAAGCGCATAAGCTATTAATGATCTTTCTTCAATTTAGTCAAAACAAAACCTGATATTTAAACGGATAAGTTAAAACAATATTTTTTCAACCAATTTTAAAATTGTTTCTTTTTCTATGCACATTAATAACATGATTAAGATTGATGGAAAAATGTAAGACAAAATAAGCTTCATACACAAACCCATCATTCGTTTTCAAGATTTAAAATTTTTATTGCTTTTTATCGTATTTCAACTCCATCTATTCTTCAGACTCGTACAAAAACGTTATACTAAGGGCAACTTTTAAGCAATACGGTACCTGCTTATTTAATGCTATATATACAGGTCCGTAAGCAACCAGAAGATGTAGCAGATAATTGCTTTCAGATATGCCAAAATATTGTAGTGGATTGGAATTTTTAATTTACTTTTTTAGTTTTTATTTGAGACAGAACTAAAATGTTAGCCTATCCAGACTACCCTACTAGCCTGAGTAAGCTTAGCCTAAACAAAAAGTTACAAAAGGGCTACTGGCTATGAAGTGCGTGAAACGTTCCTAAACCTGACCTTACTTAAAATTAACTAGTAACTACTACCGGAAGGATGGGGAAAGTACTGGTAAACACTTAAGTTTGACAAATGTCAATTTGTGATAATACTACTGTAAATCAAGAAGCTGCAATCGATACGAAAAACAAAAGCATGTCGCAATGTTTGCAAAGAAAGCTTTCAATGACCCTAAAATTAGACGGAGTATAGCGGTACTTTATAAAAAAATACCGCGGTACTGGTACTCGGTACCAAGTACCGACGGTACCGATACTAAAAAAGTATCGCGGTACTTTTGTACACGGTACTGCCCACCTATGATAATAGTCTACCAATATTAGCAGGCTTTGTCTAAGGGTAAATTTGTCAATTGCATGTCTAAACTCGAACTGGTCCTCATTCAGCTATACCAATAAGAATATTGACTTTTAGCTATATGAATAAGAAACTTCAAATTAGCTAAATTCTGCTATTAGTATCCACATTTGAATTTATTTTTTTATTTATTCATTCAACCTTTTTACAATTTTAATAGTTGTATGAAAATTGCTGTAGACTACCATGGTTCAAAATTACAAGCGCAAAACAAATCGACAGTCATGGAGAAAAGACTCCGTAAAAACAGCATTACATGCATTGGAAAATGGAACCTCTTTAAGAGCAGCATCAAAAGAATTTCAGATACCGAAAACAACTCTTCGAAGAAGATTTAAAGACCAAAACAAACATGCCAAAAACCATACAAAAATCTATGGTAACTACAAGTAAATTTGATTTAAAATTTTTAATAAACTTTTAAGAAAAATCATAATTTGGTTTATAAATACAGCCTATTAAATAACATTAAAAAAGTATAACAGATTAGTAAGGCTTAAGTATTTTTAACCAGTAGAAACCTGTAAAATGCCCTCATTTATATGCAATTGTTCATATTTGAGACCATATTTTCACCAACAATGGAAAAAGAGTTTGTAGAATATTTGTTGTCTTTGGAGAGCATGATGTTTGATTTGACAACTAATGATGTCAGAAATCTTGCGTTTCAGCTAGCGGAAAAAAAAAGAATTTACCAAATTCTTTCAATAAAGCTAAAAGAAAAGCAGGTAAAGATTGGCTGCAAGAATTTATGCACCGGCACAAAGAACTATCTTTAAGACAACCAGAAGCTACTTCCGCTGCTAGGGCTAAGTCTTTCAATACCCAAACAGTCAATAAATTCTTTGACCTATTTGAAGCAGTGATGGATAAATATAAGTTTCCTCCACAGCGAATTTTTAACTGTGATGAAACTGGCATCACTACAGTGCAAGGCAAGCTTTCAAGAGTTTTAGCCAAAACTGGAAGGCGACAAGTTGGGGGGTTAGTTTCAGCAGAACGTGGGCAACTGGTTTCGGTTGAAATATGTATGAACATAACAGGGACATTTATTTTACCTTTTTTTGTTTTTCCAGAGTTAGGATGAAGGAGGAGCTCATGAATGGAGCTCCTCCGGGTCCCATTTATGCATGCCATAAAAGTGATTGGATGCAACTTGAAATATTTGTAGAATGGTTTAAGGATTTTTTAAAATCAACTGAAGCAACTAAAGAAAATCCTGTTCTTTTAATTTTGGATGGTCATTTAACTCATACAATGAACATGGAAGTAATTGATCTTGCAAGAGCTAATGGGGTAATTTTGCTTTGTCTACCACCTCATTGCTCTGATAAGATGCAGCCGCTGGATGTGAGTTTCATGAATCCATTGTCAATTTATTATGATTAGGAGCTTGAAAAATGGCTTTGTAATCATCCTGGTCGAGTGGTAACTGCTTTTCAAGTAGCTGAATTATTTGGAATAGTTTACACTAAAGCAGCCACAGCACAAACAGCCATAAACAGATTTAAGAAAACTGGATTGTTTCCAACAAATAGAGACATATTTGAGCCACACAATTTTGCTCCATGCCAGCCAACAAATATCGATTCTACCATCAAACAAGTTTGCAGATAAATCTGATTCTCAATTACTCACATTAATGCAAACGTCACAAAGCCATAACCAATTTCCACACAAGAAAGCAACCAAGCTGGTCGTGAAAACGAAACAATGGAATGTAATCCAAATGCTAGCCATACCCACTCTCCCGTTGCATCGACGTACGTATCACCATATGCAATTGCACCTCCTCCAAAAGCATCTACAAGACCTCGTAGAAAGCCAAAAACACGACGTGGCTTTGCTGCTGTTTTCACAAGTAGTCCTTATAAAGCTCACCTATATAACATTTAAAAAAGCAAAAGCAAAGGACATAGATGTAAAGTGTAAAAAACTAACAACATTAAAAAAAGCAAAGTTACAGAGCTAGGTTAAAGGTCCACAAACAACAACTTTTAAGAAAAGTTTGACTACAACATATTCAAAGCAAGAATAGGATACCCAATACATCTATTGCTGTAAAAAGTGGAGTGAGACCAGTCATGACGGTATGATACAACTTACTATATGCTTGAACTGGGCTCACTTTAAGTGAGCTGGTATAGAAAAAGATGATCTTGAATTTATTTGTGATCTATGACCAACGAACCTTTTATAGGCCTGCTTGTAAACTAAATTTTTACTACTGCCTTGTATGCAAATGTAGTATTAAAACAGGCCTAAAGTTATTGGAAATTATGTTCTTTTTTATTGTTTTGTTTGGATTTATTGTACATTAAACATTCAAAACACATCACGTGTCTTTTATCTTGCCTAACTATGTATCCACCTCAAAATATTTCTCAAAAAAATACGTTGGGGCAAGATGGACGATCCGGTCCATATTGCCCCTATAGGGTATTCCATAATGCCCCATATTCGGGACAAAACGGTTTTTTTTTTAAAAAAAAGAAACAATTTTTCACAAAATCTCTAATTGCAATTATATTAGTTTTTGGTTTGTTTGATTTATGTCTACAACCTTGATCTAAACTCGGGGTATCGTTTCTCTGCAAGCTTTAACGTAGGAGGTAGAAGCGTTTAAAGTTAAGGGGTCCGCTATGCCCCACCTTCCCCTACCACGCTTAAACCTGAATTGGTGATCACTAATTGACAAAAAAGGCTTTATGTGAAATAATATAAAATGTTCAAAAAGTTTAGAAATAGTAGTAGTTTTAATAGTAATTACTTTACGATTTTAATAGTTTTACATTTCACTTAGCTTCCTAATTAGTTAATCAATTTTAAATTTATGTTTTAATACTCGTTATTTGGTTATGGCATCTAATACTAAAAAGAGGAAATTTCGTATACATCTAATTTTGCGGCCCGCTGAATGTACTTAAATTTATAATTTGGTCCATCATGAAAAAAGTTGGACATCCCTGTGTTAGGAGGTAGTGCGGAAAATATATTTTCGTCATTTCAACTTAACAAAGAGTATACGCTAATTATGGTACAGTATATTACTATCTTATAAAGTTAATTCAATAAATACTTTTTGATAAAAAAGATTCATTTATCAACAGTTTATATTTAAATTTTGATAAACGACTTCAAATATTAAATGCCCCCAAAATGAAAATGATTTTATTCTACCATTGCATCGTTTGTGGGGCATCGCAGGTTTGGAGCTCTCAGGGGAGATGATTCGTGATGTCGTGGCTTTTCTGGTTTGGCAATTATAGATTGAGCCTAATTTGATATACTAATTCTGGTTGGTTCATACTAATTCCGATTTTTTCAAACTAATTCCAATTTGTTCCTGCTAATTTTGGTTACTAATTTGATTTAATTTAATTTGCAAATGAATCTAAACACGTGACGGCTCTATTAAACTTGTGGTCAATTTGAGTTTAATTTTTAATAGATTGCCCTTCGCTCGGCACTCAAACATTTTCAAGTCGGATGTCGCCTGTTTTCGATCGTATCGTCTAGCTGCAATATTGATGATGCGATATGCATGCAAAACTGATGATAGCCTTATAGTTTAAAAATTGATTTTTTATTATAATTTAGTTGGTTTTAATTTTTAATTTCTCCATTAAATATTTGGCTCATTAAACTTTCACTGATTTTATTAATTAATTTATTAAAATTTGACCAGTTAAAAAAAATCGCCAAATTGACTTTGCTAAAAAGGGTAATAGACTTCTGCTAAAAAATTTTAGCATGTTAGGAAAAAAAGATAAGGGGTGTAATCTTAAATGTTACACTAAGCCAAAGAAAATAACATATAGGCTATGTTAGCTCGTCCCTTCAAACGCTTCTGAAGTTTCGAGTGATTCTACTCGAAAAGACTTAGGGAGAATTTTAACACCAAATCTTCAAGCAATCAGAGAACTTCAATCAAATAGTGTATTTAATTTTATTACGTCAGAGAGCCATTTAAAGATTTAAAGGAGTTAAATTCGATTATTCCATTGTCTACATAAACATAATCAAAAATTACTACAATTTATAATTGCTACATTATACCGTTAATTTATTAATTAATAGTTATTTTACCTATTTAAAATATTCTAGATTGCTTATCACGCATTACTTCGTTGCTCCTAGCCACGACCAAAGTAAGACACCGGTTTCAATTATGGTCTTTATAGCAATGAGTCACATGAGGTCCCGTGATTTTTGGTCATGTGCGCCTCGTACGATCTTGTGACCATCGCGCGATCCCGTGACAATAAAGTAGTCAAATTTATAGGTCGAATCGTAAGTCGTCGTGGCAAATTCTAAAAGCCAATCAAATTGCCACTTCGCGTAACAGGCTACATAAGTAGGCATAAATAGGATCTATGATCTTAGATATTACATTGAATGGAACAATACCTTTTTTTAATCCGCAGCCTTAATCATATTTATTATTAATTAATTATAGTGGCACTTTTACTACATGGTGGAGCAGAAGAGAGAAAGAGGCAAGAATTTTATTTGGCATAACCATAGCACAACATACACAACAGCTACAGAACTATATAAATAGAACAAAAATCTAATTGTTTATTAAGTGTGAACATAAGTTTACACAATGGAGGCATCAAAAAAACCAAGTCAAAGTAAAAATCAAAGTCAAGATGCTTCTATTTTTTCATGAGGTTATATGAGTTAATTTGAAAGGGCAAAAAATGCTAATGAAATTCTGGTTTTGTATACAAGGGAAAAAACGAACAAAAGCCAAGAAAAAAAGCACTTAATTGATACAATAATTCTAAAATAGTATAATTTATTCCGAAAAATATAAAACTTTTTCAACTTTTTCCATGTAGATCGGGTTAAATCATAGATTACTTATACTACATAAGATTATAGTACTCTATTAGTATTTGAATATTAGTTGTTTTATAAATTTTTTTTTGGAATGAAATAAAAGAAAAAGATTGAATGGGATTTGGTATTTTATTCCACTATATTGCTTTTGCATATTAAATTGATTTTTTCCAGAATTTGTTAGGATTTGTAAGATATAAATAGGCCTACGCTCATTTTTTGCTTGTCTAGTCGAATGGTTATAAATTTCTTTAGCCTAAGTAAATAAAACTCTATATTGCTGTTGTTTTTCCTTTATTGACAATTTTGAACATTAGTTTACTTAGTTCCAATTTATGTATGTCTTCTAATTTAAGGATGTTTTGTGTTTTGTAGATAAAAGATAATTTTGTTCTATATCCTCAGTTAGTTATGATTCTTAGTACAGTGTTATGCCAAATATTTAGAGTTTTAAATAAAAAGCATTAGCAAAACTTCAACTCGTTATTTCATATTGATGGTTCAGTTCAGTTCAGTTCAGTTTTCTTTTATTTCTGCTCCGCCACATGAACAAAATAACAAAATGTTGAGAAGTTTGTGTGTTGTTAAAGAAGGGGTTAGAAAAAGGAAGAAGCAACAAAACGAGTTGACGTTGTGACTTGCTAATTAGCGATGAAAGGTGTGACTTGTTGTATAATATAGAAGCAAGGTTGCTTCACCTCATTATAAAATTGTTTAAAAAAATAGAAAGAGAAAAAGAAAATAAAGTATAGGACTGAAGTTAATTTGCTTAATTAAACACTGCTATGGGGGCGGTGCAATGGTGGGACCATAGCAGAGTTCGGCTCGATGAATATGATCAGTCCTTAAAAATATGTAAAAGCATGAACATATTCTACCAGCCCAACAGGCAAACAAACCCACCGAAAGAAATCCTGTTGCGGATCAAAAGATCATTTCTCGAACAAAAACCTCAGTAAGAAAAATACAAAAACAAAAACATTACACCATTAGTAAAAAAACAAACAAAAAGAACACAAAAACAACATAAGAAAACATACTAAAAAAATAAACAAATAAAATAAAAAAAAATCTACAAAAACCGATGCAAAGTAGTAACAATAAATAGTAAAATAAAATTTATGCAAAAGCTAAAAAAATTGTTCAGGTAGAAACAAGAGTGATCCTGAAGAACTTTCCTTGAGTCTTTTCTTGACCGTTGTAGAGTTGAAGATTTTTAAAATGTTCAGTTACTTTTCTGAAACACAAGAAAAAGAAGACCAGCAAAAGATATTAAATGATGACCTACGTAACAGTTTATAAGTTTGATTGTTGTTCAAGGAAGAATGCTTTAGATTTTTTAACAAATGTACTCAAGGATTTACATAGTTTTATTTTTTCAGGTAATTCATTCCAAATTTTTGGGCCAATGTATCTTATTGATTGTTTTGTTACTGTGTTTTTGCATGATATAGGTATAATTTGAGAGTTACTTCTAGTAATTACAGTGGACGTTTTTCTTTGAAATATATTGTTAAATGCTGAAGGTAATTGCTTGTGGAATGATTTGTACATGAAAATTGAAATATTTAATTTATAGAGTTGTTGTATATTAAGAATATTATCTTTTGTTATTTCTTTGTTGCGTTTTTTTGCGAGATTAGTGCAGATTATCATATTAATAAACTTGTTGCAGATTCTTTGTAATTTATTAAGTAACACAGAGTGTCCATAGCACCAAGTTGTAATGCAATACCTTATATGACTCAGAATTAGTGAATGAAAAAGTGTAAGTAGAGCTTCTTGAGTTAGAAAAGGTTTTACTCTCATTACTGCATATAGCGATGATTTTAGTTTGCTGATTAGCTTGTGGTCTTTCCATGTTAGGCGTTCATTGAATATAACACTTAGCAACCTGACTGAAGTGACTCTTTCGATTTGATTTTTTCTAATAATTAAAACTGATTCTTTTGACAATGTTTTTGTGGTACGAGAGCTAAATAAAATGTATTTTGTTTTTTTGACATTAAGGGAAAGCTTATTTGCTATTAGCCAGTTGTCAATGTTTTCGAGTTCTTTATTTCCTTTTTGAAATAATAAATTATTGTTTTTTGCACTAAGGATGGTGAGAGTAGACAAAAGCTTAGAATAACATTCTTGTGGTTTTTTCATTAACATAATGCTTAATTTTACTTATCAAATCAATATACTTTTACAAATGTTGTGTAAAGTGATTCATGTGATATGACCAATTTATTTTGTGATCAATATATAGTCCCTAGTACCTTACATAATGAGTATGTTTTATTTCTATCTTATTTATGAATATATTAAAAGTGCTGTTTTCTATCTTGCCTTTTTTCGTATTCAACAAGTATGTTGTTTTATTGTAATTCAACAATAATTTATTGTATCTAAAAATTTTCAATTAAAGCTAGATTATGATTTACTTTTTTTTTGTAGGTTATTTAAATCGCATCTTGTCATCATCAAAAGAGTGTCATCTGCAAATATTGTTGCTTTAAATGAGGAAACTAATGGCGATTATTAACATATAATGAAAACAATAGTGGTTCGAGTTTTGATCCTTGTGGAAGTTTTGATTTAAGATTTTGATTTAAGGCTTGAGATAGTGTTGCTAATATAAGTACGAGTATATTGAAGTCGATTAGATAAGCAGTTTTTTAATAAATATAACGCGGGCCCCCTTATGCCATAACAGTTTTTTGATTTATTTATTTATACTGCATGGTCCACAGTATCAAATGCCTTTAATAGGTCTAAAATTATAGAGCAAGTGTAAAAAGCTTTGTCTTTAATAAGGAGAATGTTATTACATATGTTCGAGATTGCTAAGGAGGTAGAGTAATTTGGTCAAATTCCAAAATGACAGTCATATAAAAGCTGTTTTTTTCAATATAATCATATGATCAAGAAGAGATAATTTTTTTAAAGATTTTTAATAAGGAGGAAAGAAGGAAATTGAACGATAGTTATTACAATTAGTTTTTGGTTCTAATTTTAAACTGATATTACTTGTGCAATTTTTAAACAATATGGGAAGAAACCCTGACTTACACATTCATTGATCATTTTGCTGAAAACACTGTCAAACACTAAAACAATTCAAGAACAATTTGATGTGTTTTGGGGTAATTTGGGGTCGCTGAACACGAATCTGAAGTTAGTTTCAGACTTGGATTTTCTCAAAAAAATTTATTTTGATACAGTAATAGTACCGTGACGGGGGCCCCTGTCTGGACCTTAATTTTAGGAAGAAAGCAGGGACAATGTATTCGATTAATAGTGAGGACTTTTTTTTAGAGATTACCATAATTTTGGGACGAAAAGTGAAGATTTTGGACATCAATTAAAAGTGAAGACCTTGAGATCACTTTATTTTGGTACAAAAAAACTTGACACATTAAAAAGTGGTCCTCCCCCAATTTTTCTGACACCAAGCCCCTTCCCTTTGTAAGGCTATTACTGTGTGTGTGTGTGTGTGTGTGTGTGTGTGTGTGTGTGTGTGTGTGTGTGTGTGTGTGTGTTGTGTGTGTGTGTGTGTGTGCGTGCCTGTGGCTTACATTGACAAAGCAGGTAAGCTTTTGCTGAAATAGTACGAGTAGTTTTGCTTTTTTTAGAATTTTTAGTTTGGGAATCCAAAACATATATAGCATTTGATACTTTATAAAATTGTTCATGGCTTCATTAAGATATAGATGTAAAAATAAACCTGATTTATTTTGCTATATCTTGAAGAGATGATAGCAAACAAATATTGACAAAAAATAGACGATTGCACCGAGAAACTACATCATGCATACTTTAAATATGCAGTGCCAGGTGGTCAGCCAAAATTTGGGATTCTAATTTATGCTGTTTGGACTTTTCTATTTGACTTAATAAGTGGTTTGCAAGTGAAAATCCCACACTGCCATTTGCCCAGAAAATGGTGTTAAGACAGAAAAAAATCATGTTACAGATTGCTTTTTTGTATCACAAACACCAAGGAATTTCTTCACAAAATCAGAAAAAATATATTACGATATACTTAAGTTTGCCTGGTGCAATCCTTTCAATAGCACATTCTGATAAGTTACCGATACCTAAACAGCTAGTCACACTTTCTGAACCACTGGCAGAATCTTCAAAAAGTTCTTATGTTATTGCATTTGAAGACAAACCAAAAACCAACTGTCCACACCTTGTAACCCAGCCTAAGTTCAATGATCTTGTCCGTGACCTAAATCTTACTATGGGCAAGCGTGAACTTCTTGAATCTCAATTGCAATAGTGGAACTTGCTTTCTCCTGGAGCAAAAATGATATTGTATCTTAGACAATAGGAACTGCTATCCAATTTATTTTCTGAAGATGGAGATTTTTGCTATTAAAATAATATTTCTTGAAGTAAAAGATTTTTCTTCCCAAAGCTTTTCATCTGACACTCTTCAGGGGAAATCGTCAGAATGAAGCAGAATTGAAACCGAACTAATTTATAAAGGAAGAAAGTAGAGTTCTCATTGGCTGAAAGAGTCAACCAATGAGAGAAAAGATTAAGAAATTTTCAAAGAGTATACGAATTCTTTTTGCTTACACAGAAGGGGATTGAGAGATTTAATGAAAGTCGCTTCAAGAGCAGAAAGGTGAAAGGAAGAGCGACCTCGAGCGAGAATAGAAAATTTTTCGTTGCTGTAATGGAGGGCACATTGGGCGTTGTCAAGAAGATGTTGACCAATGGCGGATTCGTGAAATTGTTGTGGCCGTATGTTGTTCTTGCAAGAGCGGGAAAGACTTTGGCGGTTGGCCGAGGTACGAGGATTGGTAATGGATTTAGGAACGTGTTGTTTAATTCGCTCTTCTAGCCGTTGAGACGTGCGACCAACGTACCGACTATCGCAGTGGCACAAAAACTGCTGTGATGATGGGAAGGTAACACGTCTTTCTTAATCGCTGGAAGGAGCTGTCGGGTGTTGAAAATAACACGTGGTTCGACGGAGAAAAAGCAGCGTTTCACAGCAGACGTAATCTGCTTTTCGAACCTCATCGAGACGTTTCCAATCCATGGGATGTGTAGGTAGACAGGGCACTTTTTTACTGTGTGGACCGGGTTAGAATTTATTTGTTGAAGTTTTCGCTTGAAAGCCGAATTGATTACACGTTCCGGGTAGCCATTTTCCAAAAGAATTGAACGAATTTTGCCAAGCTCTTGGTCCAGTTTGCTTTTAGAACAAATCATAAAAGCTCTGTGAACGAGAGTACCAATTAGATTGATTTTCCGTTTCTGGGGACTGAAAGAGTTCCAACGTAGATATTGGCCAGTGAAGGTAGGTTTCCTATATACTGAAGTTAGAAATTCTGAATCATGCCTTTCAACTAACACGTCAAGGAAAGGGAGAGAGTGATTAGATTCCTTTTCATAGGTGAAGCGAAGTGAGGGATGAAGAGAGTTGAGCTGGATGAAGAAATTGTTGCAGTCTTCTTCATTGTTGAATACGGCGAAAGTATCATCAACGTACCGGAAGTACACCAACGGTCTTTTGGCGATGTTGAAAAGTTTCGCTTCTTGGTAGCCAACAAAAATGTTTGCTAAAGCTGGACCAAGCGGTGAGCCCATAGCGACGCCGTCGATTTGTCGATGCATGTTGTTATTGAAGCTAAATTCCACAGAGGAGGTGGCTAGCTGCATTAATTCGACAAAGATGTTGCGTGGAAAGGATGGCGCCATTGAGTCGTCATTGTAAAGGGCATCAGCACAGATTTCTATGGTTTCAGCAAGCGGGACATTAGTGAAGAGACTGGAAATATCAAAAGAACAAAGAAACACAGAGGAAGGAGAAAAGGTAAATTTTCTGACTTCTTTTACAAAAGTGAAAGAATCAGACAAACAATTAGAGGAAAGGTTTTGGAGAACAGGTTGAAGAAGAGAAGTAAGCCATTTAGCTAGCTGATGTTGGGCCGATCCGGTCATAGACAAAATCGGACGTAAGGGTACGTCCTTTTTGTGTATTTTCGGAAGACCGTACATGCGCGGTCGCTGAGAGCCAGTGGGTCGGATTGCTTCATAAATTTGCTTAGAAATTAGGTACTCTTTCCTCAGCTAAAGTAACCGTCGTTGTATCCGTGATTCAATTTTAGCAGTGTTGTCGTTGTTCATGACTGGTCCAAGATCAAGAAATTTGGTCGTGTCATTAAGAATCGTCTTCATCTTGTCGTTGTAATCGTTTTTGTTAAGGATGACAACGCCAGCACCTTTATCAGGCTTTGTTATAAGAATTTCTTCATTCATCCAAAGGGACTTGATAGCCTGAAAACACTCTTTTGTCATGAGGAAATCACCCAAGTCAATGGGGCTTCCACAATAAGCGTGAGCTAAGTCACTCAACCTAGCCTTTAAAGCAGCAAGCTGCTCTTCAGACAAAGGTTTGTGATGGACGAGTTGAGCGTAGAGTACTTCAAAGTCAGCTAGTATTTCTTCACGTTTGACATTAGTGGGCGGTAAACAAAAAGAAAGTCCATGGGACAAAACAAACCGTTCAGTGTCTGATAGTTTGTAATCGGAC